>CM053030.1:147770266-148970266 GCA_028564925.1 Lithobates sylvaticus
ATGGCAAACCTTGGCACCCCAGATGTTTTGGAGCTACACTTCCCATGATCCTCATGCACTCTGCAGTGTAGTTGAGCATCATGGGAAATGTAGTTTCAAAACATCTAGGGTGCCAAGGTTCGCCATCACTGGATTAGAACATCTGTCAGTTATTATTGCTGTCCGTGCCCCCGTTAGGCAAAGTCACCCTCTCCATTTGTCCTGTTTTTATGTTTATCATTGAAAGTAAAAGTTAAATAACTCCCCCCCCACATTTTTGGATTGCCTCCAGAAAAGTAATGGAGGGGAAATCTTCCAATAGGGACACTAGTTCTGGTGACCGGGGGGGGGGGGGGGGGGGGGGGGGGGGTCCCCAGGGAATTCCCTTAATTTGCAGGGATTTTCTCTCACTTCCTATTTGGCTCCGGGACAGGAAGTTAAGGGAAATCTCCACAATGAGACACAGATAGCGAAATAAAATCTGACAGGTTATAACTTCCCCATGCTTTATCCAAAAAATGGGGAACAAAAAACATTTTGCCTATAGTTCTACTTTTAAGTAGAAAATAAGTATGGACAAACCGTCAGCCTTCATATAAAACGATTTTTATCAGCCAGTCGTAATGGGGTAGATTTACTAAAACTGGAGAGCGCAAAATCTATAACTGTATAGATAAGGGGTCCATATAGTGCCCTTGGTGTTGAGTTATTCACTTTACGGTCAACACAGAGGACATGGGGGCACTCTTTACGCCTAGAGGAAAAGAGATTTCATCTCCAAATACAGTAAGGTTTCTTCACAGTAAGAGCTGTAAAAATGTCTAATAGACTCCCTTCAGAGATGGTTCTGGTCAGCTAAGTAGATTGCTTTAAGAAAGATCTGGATTCTTTCCTAAATGTACATATTATAACTGGGTACTGACATTTTATAGGTAAAGTTGATCCAGGGAAAATCTGATTGCGCCTCGGATCAGGAAGGAATTATTTCTCTGCTGTAGCAAATTGTATCATGCTTTGCTGTTTTTTTTTTGTCTTCCCCAGGATCAACTGTGGATATAGGATTGAATGATATTATTTATTTAATTTTTATGGTTGAACTAGATGGACTTTTTCAACCTGCCTAACTATGATGCAGGTTAGAAATCTGCAAATGAAGTCTGACTTCGGGGGTGATTTGACAGACATCTGTGCAGGTTCCTGCATAGATGACTATTCAAATCGCCCCCCGAAGTCACCAAAAGTAGTACAGGAACTACTTTTGGGAACCGGTGCGGTGCCGCATCGTTTCAGACATGTCAAATTGCATTCCGAATCAGCCCAATGTGAACGTGGGCTAATTGTCAAAGCTTAATTGAACAAGCTGAAGTTAGAAGCTGATTGGTTGCTATGCACAGCTGCGCCAGACTGGGTGCACCAGTTTCAGTAAATCTACCCCCATGTGTTGCATGTAAATTGACCCACAGTTGAAAATATGTTTTTGGTTCTAGTCTTCGGCTCTTGTGTACTATGTAGTTCTCTATTGCATGATGGCAACCGCCTGATAACAAAATGTAGATCAACTTTGACATATGATGATTCCCGAACTGCTGCGGGTGTCAATATAAAGTTAATGACTCCCCCCAAATCATTTCGTAGAACACAGTGTGAACTGTGTAATCGGATCACATGAGTCTGAACACCCATATGATCCAATTCCAGTGCAGGCAAAAAAAAGGGTCATGCACGTTTTTGGTGCGAATTGAGCCATACATGATGTTTGACTCAATTTGTACAGGAATCCGGTGCTATTGCAAAGTGTGCTCCGGGGCTAAAACCAAACTTTTGCAAAAAGAGGAAAAAAATGTGTACACATAAGTTACCTCTGACTATCCTAGGTCTGGACCACTGCAGTTTTACTGTAGAAATCTAGTGTCACCGATGCCAGATACTACTTCTGGCACTGCAGCTGAGAGCTCAGGCTTTCAGTGTGGTAATGCTGTTTTTCAACCTCCTTTCCTCTCCTGTTGTCAACTCACAAAATGCCTTGTACTGTTAACAGAATACAAGTTGTTCTGTGAATAGAGAAGGGGAGCATGAAGGACATGATCTTCCCTTGTCTATTCACCCAACACCTTGTATTTTGTGAACAGAATACAAGGTGTTTTGTGAATTGACGAGAGGAATGGTGAGCAACAGGATCTGTTACCTGTACAAGAGCCTGGGCTCTCAGCCACAGTGCAAGAAGAAATACTGTAATTCTGTAGTATCTGGCATCATTGAAGCTAAGATTTTTACAGCAAACGACAGCGATTCAGATCTAGAATAAGTCATTAGAGGTAATCTACTTTGTGGAATGCAACAAACTCAGTCCCAATGGACTATCAAGCAGTCATTTTAACACCCGTGGTCCACTTGTTTCCATTGGAAAACTTTTTAGAATGTCATGCAGTCATCACTGGAGAGCATTTTACAGTAGTCAGGAAGCGGTTGCCAATAGGCTGCAGCAGATCAGAATGCACTTCTGGGCAATATCCGACATCACATGCTGTGCTTTGTGAATAGTAGAGTTTGTGGGTAGAGACGCCGCAACTCTGATGTTTTTCTTTATACCAGCCTTGCTGATATTGGAGATTTCTCGAAAGTACAGGGGAATCTCTTCTAGCCAGGTCAGATATGAGGAGCAAGCTTTACAACTTTGAAGGGTTGGGGCTTTACAATGAAGGCACTTTATGGTTAAAGACTTGCAATATATAGAACTCTCCTCCTAATTAGATTGGATAGCAGGTTGGCACTTAAGCTGCAGCTCCTGTGAGCTAGCTATGACTAAGGCTGTAATGTGTAAATGTGGGCTGAGAGTGGTCAGTCACCACTCTCAACTCTTCCCCCTGCGAGTGCTCACTGGAACGCCAGGCTGAAGAAGGGGCGGGCATAGCTGGCTTTGGCTCTAAGCCACACGCTGAGAGCTGGAGTCAGCTGTCTATTGGGCAGCTGGGTGGATCTGAACAACATGGCTGGGATCCTTCAAGAGCATGGAACCTCAGCTTTAGCCCACTGTTGGCTGATTCTGGGTTAAAGGCAAGCACAAGTAAGTATACAGGCATACCCCACTTTTACGTACACAATGGGGTTTATTTACTAAAGCTGGAAAGTGCGAAATCAGGCTCACTTCTGCATAGAAACCAATGAGCTTCTAACCCCAGCTTGTTCAATTAAGCTTTGGTAATAAAACCTGGAAGCTGATTGGTTTCTATGCAGAAGTGAGCCTGATTTCTTACTTTCCAGCTTTAGTAAATGGTCCCCATTGTGTACTTAAAAGTGGGGTATGCCTGTACCCCTGTGACCCACATGAGAAGTATAGCAAAAAATATCTTTGATCATACTTTTTAAAAATTGTAGCTTGCCCTTTTTTTAGTCCCTTTTCTGTAAACTCCAGCATACTGGTTCATACTGTTAGCGACCTCATTGCATAAAGCTACAGAGCTTTGATGCGGATTAAAGGAGGCAAGATTTTTGAACCTGGTTTCTCAAGCCTACCTCTTCCTGCCATCATATTCAGGGGTCATGCCCTGCACATTAGTTTTCGGTTATTTTGCAATATGACCATAAAGGATAGGAGTGACACAAAAGAGTGCAGAGCTGAGAATTCCTGAGGGAAGATCTTGTCCTTGGAACCATAAAAAGCTACATTCACACCTGCACTCCTGTGTTTTTATTTTTTTTTAGCTTTTTTCAAAATGCAGGAGACATTCACTGACACCTATAAACCAGTTTAACTGCTTCCCAAAACACCTTTTCAGCGTTTAGGTGTGATTCCTGTCTTTAAAGCAGGTTTGGCTGCATTTACACTTGTTTAGCCAAATTTAGAGTCTCTAATTAGATCCTAGAAGCACAAAGTTTTAATTTTTTTTTTTTTTTTCCTGAATGCTGAGCTTGAATGATGCCATTGAAAAATCCATTATATGAATTTAGGAATGTTCTCTAAATGCATGCAACTACAGGTTTAACACTGTCTTTTTGAGGCCTGAGGATCTACTATACAAAAAATATCTTTTTGTCAAATGAACAAAGTTGTTAGGCAGAAACCTACTCTTAGGAGTAGGCACTGTAAGCAGAGAAATACAGATGGAATTCAGTGTTTATTTTGTGGCTGGTTTTGGTGACCTGAAGAAAGATAACAATAGTCCCGGGCATCAAATTGTTGACACAACAGTCAAAAAAGCCATTTAGAAATAAAAACTGGTTTTATCTGTGGTAAACTTCATAACAGTCAAAACTGATAAGCTATGAATATAAAGCAAGATGGATTATGCTTGAGATAGGAAATGATTAACTGATGGCATAAAGACTGTTTGTGAAAAAAAATATTATAATTGTTAAAGGGTTTTTACAGTTTCTTTTTCTCTTTTTAGCCATTGGTTGCAGCAGAAAAATCTTGTCACCACATAAAACTTCCTGTGCATCACTATATCCTTACAGGATCCTTGGTTGGCACTGGTGAGTTCACATTGTCTTAATAAATGTAGATTTCACTGTCTTTTATCCATCTAATTGGATCTTTCAGAAATAAATGTAAAGTGTGCAATAATAAAATTGGGGAAAGTATTTAGAGAATTATCTACCTTTTAACAAAAACTTGTTGCCTGACTCTAGGAATTGTGGCATCCAACCTTGGCTTGGGACATGTGTTTCTGCTCTAGTTGACGTCTAATTACTACAGTACTGATTACCAATGTTCACAGGCAGGTTACACAACCAGAGGACCAAGAGGTCCCCAGTTCCCAAATGTAGGTTTAGTTAGGTACAAAAAGAGCCCTACATAAATGAGAACTGAAAAGGTGTGTATGTGGGGCTATATAGCCAGATACCATTTGCATACCTTCTCAGAAACTCACAAAATGTGTAACCACTAGGAGCCCAAGATGGCAGCACCATTTAATCCAGGACTAAGAGGGAGTTTAGAAGAAAAATAATTTAGCTTGTATGTTTATAGGATCTGATGTTCTCTGAGCACTAACTGACAATGAGAGGATCATATACAAATCCTAGTTCAGTAGCCTCCTTATATGTATTGCCATGCTACATCTGTAGATTTTGATACTTTTTACTTGTCCTTTTTTTTTATTTTTTATTTAATTTTTTTAATCTTTAATTTGTTGTATTTACTTTACAAATGTATTGGTAACCACATGCATTCTTTATTTTATTTCATAGTTGATCTGCATAAATGTTTGCACCCCGATGAGGCAGTTGCTGGAACTAGTAATTCTAATTTCACAATTGAGCATGTTGACTTCAATTTTGCCTTATATGCCACAAAACGTGTTATGATGCCTAATCATTCAGTTTCACTTGGAATCATACTGCAGAATCAAAATTCAAAAAAGGAGAGGATTATTACAGTGACACTTGTACCTGAAACAAATGTAAGTACGTTTTTTTTTTTTTTATTTCTTTATGGCATTGTCTTTTTAATAAACCAAAAGAAAAGCTGCACTTTTGATTAATTTGATAACGCTGCTGAACACTATACCTTTGATACCAGGCTAACATAGAAACATTCAAAAAAGTGCTGTGTGTGTGTGTGTGTGTGTGTAATTTGCAGAAAAAATAAACGTGACAGGATAATAGTGAAAAACATGAATGCACATTGAATAGTGTCCATGAACAGTTCACAGATTAAATGTGATGGAACCTCCAAAACAAATTAAAACAAGTGAAAGTCCTAAAAAGCCATTCCATGATGAGATTGGAAAAGAACCCAGGTACTTCCAATCTCATCACTGAATCTTTTTGGGATTTTTACTTTTAATTTGTTTTGGAGGTTCCTTCATGTTTAATCTGTGGATTGGTCATGGACTCTATGTAATGCGCATTCATCACTGGTTTACTTTTTCTGTGAATTTATTAAGCACATTTAAACGCTGCACTTTTTTGATTGTCTTTTTAATACTGGTCTGTGAAGGCAAATTTAAAGCTACAGGGATATATGCATCCTGTTAAGAAAAATGTTCAGGACTACCTCGGCAATCCCAGCTTGGTGATTGGACAGTGGTGGATAAGCAGCACATAGGTGTCCTCCCTTTGCTTGCTTTTATGTTGCTATTCCTACAATAGGTCCCAGAAGTAGGATTAAAATTAATACATAGCTGTGTTGATGGCTATTTTGATATATCTGGTTGAAGTTTAACTTATATTTTCGGTTGATTATTTGCTTGATTAAGGCTGGGTTTACACTATTGCGAATTGGATGCGGATTTCTCCACATCCAATTTGCATGTCAGGCGCCTGTAACAGGCTCCCAATGCGGCCGGTTCAAACAGTTCCAGGACGGCTGTGCAGCGAAATTGCTTCTGGTCTGGTTCAGGTTCAAATTCAGCCAAAGATTCGGACCGAAATCGGACCTGAAATGGTGAACAGGGACGCACCGGACCCCTGCTGTGAGCCACTCCACACATAGATGTGAACCCAGCCTGACACTATTGCATCAGCTAATCCTTTAGAAGTTAAAAAGTGGCATAAATGTAGAAAAGTAACACTTGTTTTGCTGATGAAAATCCTCAGTTACCAAACGTCATATTTAACCCATTCTAAAAATCTAAGATACGGTGAGCAAATTATTGCTAATACACTGGCGTTGCATAAAGTACATAGATTTTTTATTTTTTTTTCCTAAGCAGCAGTCACTAGCCTCTAACTCTAAAATAAATCTCTCCGATTTCTTCAAGCTCACATTTTGCTTATGCAGGAAAATTCAAGTTCTTTTGATGCGTGCATTATTCTAACCTTACTTTTCATAATTTTTTTAACTGGTTTACTTGGAAGTACTGGATAAGAGGTTCATGAATAAAGGTGTATGATTCATGACCCTGTCAAAGCGTAGTATATTTATCGAACTTTACGGCCTATATCAAAAGGGTTTTACATTCCCGTACAAGTCTTAGAGGAAAACTGTCTTGAAGCGGGTCAAATGCACCTATAAATGAATTTTTGAATGGGCTCAGAAGTGTTTCAAACTGATGCTATTGACACAAACCCTATCACTCGAAGGCTCGGTTTCCACTATTGCAACCCCAAAGTTGTGCGATTTTGCAGCGATTTTACCGCAATTTTTTTTTGCCGCGACTTGAAGCAATGCCTGTGTATTCTTCGTCTATGGACCTCAAGTCACATCAAAGTGGTCCCAAAGTAGTGCAGGGACTACTTTGAAATCGCACATATATGAACGGTACTCATTGGAAATAATGGGGTGCGACTTTTCAGTCCCAAGTTGCATATAAAGTTGCACTAGTGTAAACCCAGCCTAACCATACACATTAAGGTATTAAGTGCCTGCATCTGATTGGATGTAGTTGCTGTTTTGGCCAAGATGCTTCCGCTTGCATTTTTCCAAGTTGAGTGGTGCCGATAGAGCCACCCATGGAATGAATTTAGGACAATTCAGCAGGAAAAACATTTGATCCCAAGTATTACCAGTTTAATCAAAAGCATTCTTGACACCATTTTAACACTGGCTGGTCTCCATTTGTGTTTTGTATTTTCACTAAATATTCATATTTCTTTTTGGATTTCTCTAAATATTTGTTTCCTTTTTATTATCTTATTGTTTTTAGGCTGAGAAAGCAAGATATACCAGAGAATTGCTAAGACGTACAAAAAGGAGATGGAGTCCTTTGCCCATCATATTTAATGAGAACTACCGAGGGAAATTTCCATGTTATCTTGAGCGGGTAGGGCTCATATCCGAATCTATATTTCTCTCTTTTTGGCTTTTCCGAATTTAGTTTACCAGCACTGGTTTAGTTTAGTGTTACAAAAGGTATCTGATGAGGCCGGGTAAGCCAGTTTTTGGTTTTAAACAACTTTTCAGTTATTGGTGAAAGTCTTAAAGCCGCCACCACATAAGCTGTCTCAGAAGGCTTCTGGCTTGTGACGTATGGGTTTATTTATTTAATTTCACTGTCAATGGTGAGAATATTCTGTGAGCAAATGTTGATCTCATAATGCTGCTAATTTGATACTTGCTGCTTTTCACATTTTGTGAATCTTTTATCATAATTTGTCAGCATCATTTCAGAAGAAAATGGTCAGATTATTCTCAAATGAAAAAATATTTTCCCAAGAAAATACACACATGGCCAAACATATTGTGTACACCTGATCAGCATATCAAATATGAGCTTTTTGAACATCCTAGGCTTGTGGTCATTGATATGGGGTTGACCCCTACCTTCCTTTCCATTGCAACCAGGAATGTCCCTAATGTAATCTGATTTTCCACAAGGTTTTGAAATGTATTTGTGGTCATTGAGTCAAAAATAACATGTTGGAGGAAACTACATGGCTCATAATTTGCATTCCAGTTTATCTAAAAGGTGTTGAGTAAGATTGAGGTCAGGTCTTTCTGCTGGCCATACAAGTGCGTCAACACATGTTATGGACCTGTCTTTTTGCCCAGGGGGCACAGTCATGCTAGAATTGAAAAAAATCTTCCCTGGAACGTTGTCACAAGTTGGAAGCTCTCAGTCCGAAATGTATTTATATGCTGTATCTTTACCACACTGTTTCTTGGAAAACCCAGAAATATAGAAGGGGATCTTCATTTTGGCCACATAGGGTGGATGGTCTGATGTCCACAAACTCTGACCATATGGTGTAATGCACTATCGCATTTAGGGAGATCTTCTTGTTTGAAGCATACTTGCATAGTGCAAAGATTCACTTCTTGAGTGAGAACTTTACATAAAGTTAAATGTGTGGGGTAAGAAGGATCCAATAGGAGGATGATGTATGCAAAAAACTTATTCCTGTGCAATTATAATAGACAACAAAATTAGACCTTTTTATATTCTATGTATTTTCCCCCACAGGTCCAGTCTGACACTCAGTTGATGTATGATCTTATTTACACTATTTCGGGACCAGGAGTGGATCAGCCACCAGTAGGTTTGTTTCAGATGGATCCAAAAACTGGAGACTTGTACATCAATGGCCAAGTGGATCGGGAAGAATACCCTTCTTTTCCGGTATGCAGTTTTACCTTAGATTTACAGAATAAGTTTATCAACACATACTGGCAACTTTTGCCTGCATTCTGTTCTATTGAATGTTTGTGTTTCTGTTATTTTAAAGCTCAACTCCCGCCCATACATTTTTTTTTTTTTTATTGTATTTTAGATAGAACAAGGAGGGTTTACTTTTTGAAAGGGTTATATTGCCCATCTTTAACCTTGTTGAGGAATTACCCCCCCCCCCCCCCCCCTCCAAACCACACACGTGCATGCCATTGCATAAAAATGTTAGACTAGGGAAAGGTCAGAACTTCAGATGACTTTACATTTTTTTTTTTTTTTCTTAGTTCCTGTCTTCCTGGCCTAGTGACATCTACAGCTGGCCTCCCACCTCCCCTATTTCTTGTCACAAGGACAAATCTCTTCAAAGGGTTTACAGAGAGAAACAAAAACCTGACTGGGATTGTGCAGCGATTACCCTGTTTGCTGATCTCTTCTTTTTTATGAAAACAAGTCCCCTGACTAAGTTGTGATTTAGACTAGTCCTCTGAACAGGGGAGGGGATCCCAGTGCTGTGCTGGAAGCCTTCACTTCCTGTATTAGACACAACAGGAAGTAAGAGGCAATCTCTCTAAAACAAGGCATATAACCTTTGTGAGGAAGAGGAGGAACCCTTGTTATAGGTACACTTGTTATGGTGACAATTCAAGTTTAGTATTTTCCTTCACTTTCAGTCCCAGTAACAATGGTCATCAGCACAAATAGAGGGTGACTATTCCTAGCAGGGACAATAAAAAAAACCCTACCTCCTTCACCACCACTCTTTTAAAAAAAAAAAAAAAACAGTTTAACTGTTTTTTTTTTTTTTTCTCTAGTGACTTGCATCAATGTGTGTTTTATCTTATAAAGTTATCCGTTTTTTTTTTTTTGTAAGGCATTATAACAACTCCTAATTTTATCTTGCATTCAGCTAACAGTTTATGCAACGTCGGTAGATGGATATTCACCGGAGTCTCCTCTGACGCTACCAGTTGTCATAGAAGATGACAATGATAATGCTCCAGTGTTTACTGAAGCCGTGTTTTGTGCTGAAGTGATGGAGCACAGTAAAGCTGGTAAGCAACTTTTAGTAGCCATCATATTTTTAACATGTATAAGAGAAAAATCTTGTCTATTGTGGGCAAGTTATACTTTCTTTTTGACATTTTGTCATACATGAGGCTCTGTGTACTTAAAGTGGTGGGACACCCTGAAAAAAAAACTTAATAAAATGTTAGTAACCATTTAAAATGACAAAAAAAAATAAATATTTTTTTTTAACTTACCAGAAATGGCTGTTGCTAGGCAGATCGTCCTAATCTGCCTCCTCCAGCGCCGCGGTGATGTTCTCTTCTTCCATCTTCTGGTGAATGGGGCACGGTGTGTTATGGGAACTATGTCCCACAACACATCGCGTTCCCCATTCACAAATTGGAGTCGCGCATGCGCAGTCGGCCGCGCGCCGACTCGCGCATGCGCAGTAGGGAACGTGAAGCCGTTTCCCTTACTGAGGATGGCGGCGTTGGAACCGGATCGCCGAGGGACAGCTCGTCCTCCACGACCGACATCGCGGGCGCCCTGGGAGGGTAAGTGTACTTATTAAAAGTCAGCAGCTACTTTTTTTTTTAGCTGCTGACTTTTAAAAAAAAATTTTGTAAGGTGAAACACCCCTTTAAATGTCTTCAGTTGCACCCACATCTAAAGACTTATAACTGCTTTTTAATCTTGATGGCACGAGATTAGACTCTATTGACTAAACAAAGTAAAAGCAATATTTTGCATTAAGATTGCAATTAAATGAGAATGCCTGGATAGTCTAAACCCTCTATTAAAGGGTTGCTCTAGTGTGGCAGTACTCACGTTCAGTGTTGGTAAAGAAAATACTTGACCTTGTTTACCTGAGGTCATCTTATATTACCGTATATACTCGAGTATAAGCCGAGTTTTTCAGCACATTTTTTATATATATTTTTTTTTTTTTATGCTGAATGTGCCCCCCTCGGCTTATACTCTAGTCAACCACTTTTCTGCAGCAGAGAATTACATTTTCCGACCCGACTTTGGGGCCTCGTATCTCGGGGACACTTGGTGCTAGGAACCCCTAATTTAGTGTGCAAACCCAGTGGAACTAGCACTACAACATATCCAAATTGGGGTTCCTAGCACCAAGTGGCCCTGAGATACAGGGCCCCAAAGTCGGTCAACTGTGTCCATCTGCAGCAATGTCATTTCGGGACACTTAACTACCAAGTTTGAAGTTCGGGGGACCTATGGCATGCAAATGGGCACAGTGAGGCATGCAGATGGGCACAGTGAGGCTGCAAATGGGCATTGTTGACCCTCTTTTACACTTACAGTAGCTGCGCATTTCTCACCCTAGGCTTATACTCGAGTCAAGTTTTCCCAGTTTTTTTTTGTGGTAAAATTAGGTGCCTCGGCTTATATTCGGGTTGGCTTATACTGGAGTATATACGGTAACTTGGTTTAGTCTGATTTTTACCTTTCTTATACAACATAAGTAGTAATCTTTTGAATAACTAGATCTATGCTAGAACCATTTTAGTTGAACTATCGTTAATGATTATTGGAACTACAAGTCAATATTATTACCACTCATGTGAACTTATCTTATGCTGCCACCAAATGTACTTATGTATACTAATTGTTGAAACGCAATAAACAAATTTGACAAGAAAAGTCTTGGGTGATTATGGTTTCAAGGTGTGTGTTTGTTTGTTTTTTTTTTTTTTTTATTTATTTTTGTTATCTTTACTTTAAAAAAAAAAAAAAAAAAAAAAAAGGTTTTTATATTGTTAGGTTAAGTGGGAAAGCAGGTTTAGAGCAAATGCATCATTTTAGAGGTAACACTAATGCCCTGTACACACGATCGGACATTCCAACAACAAAACCGTGGATTTTTTTCCGACGGATGTTGGCTCAAACTTGACTTGCATACACACGGTTGCACAAATGTCGTTGGAAAGTCAGAAAGTCAAGAACGCGGTGACGTACTACACGTACAATGAGCCGAGAAAAATGAAGTTCAAAAGCCAGTGCGGCTCTTCTGCTTGATTCCGAGCATGCGTGGACTTTTGTGCGTCGGAATTTCCGACAAGTTTTGTTGTCGGAAAATTTGAGAACATGCTCTCAAACATTTGTTGGAAATTCTGACAGCAAATGTCCTATGGAGCATGCACACGGTCGGAATTTTCCGACAGCAAGCTCGCATCAAACATTTGCTGTCGGAAATTCCGACCATGTGTACGCGGCATAAGGGTTAGGTTAAATATATGTAAATATGAAGGCTGCCATTCCCGTCATCCTTCAGAAAATGCTAGTTGCCTGGCTCAGCTTTGAGTCACTGCCCCAGAAGTGTGTAGCAGGTGAATGCTGTACCCTGATTTGCTTAATACTTCCATGTCTGTGGCTTAGAAAGTTTTGAATCTTTGGTGCAGCATGACTGCTAGGAAACTAGGTTTTTAGAAAGAGGCTGCAATGGCACCTTGAATATCTGTCAGAAGTATACTTTAATGTGGGTAGCATGTCCTCTCATCTTTGATTCTGTAAAAATGAATCCCAGGAACCCAAAATGTAAAATAGTGGCACATGCCTTTTCTCACTGGGGAAACTTTCCCTCCTTTTTTAATGGTGCCTAATTCTACAATGGCTCCTGAACTCTACAGTAACTATTCCACTTCTGTTTTAGTGTAGTGTTGTTGGGGTGTGTTTGTGTGTGGGTTTTATGAATGTATTTTATGAAGTCAAGTTTTCATCTGAGCTGTTCGTATTTTTCCAATTTGATCAATCTTTATGTATTGTGGTTGTTTCTTATTTGAAGGTACTATTGTGGGAAGAGTAAACGCCTCAGACAGAGATGAGCCAAAAACTCGACACACCCTGCTAAGATACTATCTTCTTAGACAAGTTCCTCCATCACCGCTCCTTTTTGCTGTGAATGCAGAATATGGCATAGTCACTACATTATCAAACAGCCTTGATAGAGAGGTAATGTGTGTGTGTGTGTGTGTGTTTTTGTTTTTGTTCCCCATGTTTTAAGGGCAGATTGGGCCAACATTCTGACCTATTCCAGCAGGCCTACTAAATCTTCTATCTTTGGCATATAGGCTTCTGCAAATCCAATAGGAATGTATCCCAGACCATACTGGGAAATTTTTAATTTGTATTCTTCATTTCATGGAGAATCCAGGTTTATGGTACCCCAAATGAATGTGCCGTGCGCAAAATCATTGCATTTTACACTACTAAGGCTGATTATGCCTATTTACAGGAATATAAAGAACCCAAATCTTTGTATTAAAATGTTTCTAAACCTTAATAGTGTCCACCTCTACATGATAGTGCACACCATCACCCACTGATTTACAGTGAGCATTATTTAATTGCTAAAGAGGAGGTCCAGCCTCCCCAAGAAAAATTAAGTCAGCAGCTACAAACACTGCAGCTGCTGGGTTTTAATATATGGACACTTACCTGTCCAGGAAGCCTGCAATGTCAGCACCCCAGCTGATATTGAGATCGGCTGTCGGGTGCAGCCACCACCACCGCCATTCCTATTAAAGGAACCCGACAGTGAAGCCACAGCCCAATATCCTGGAAGTGGGGAACAGTACCTGTCAAACAGGTACCTGTCCCCCTCTCCCCACCGAAAGGTGCCAAATGTGGCGGGGGGGGGGGGGAGAGACAGATAAGCGGAAGTTCCACTTTTGAGTGGAACTCCACTTTACCTATTTTTCCTCTTGTAATGTGACGGTCAAATTCATATATTTTTTTTTTTCTTCCCTTTACTCTGCAATGCAACCTGGGTTGGAGGCGGGGCAAAGGTGGAGCTGGTCACATGTCCTTTCACATCACCTCCGCTTTTTTTTAGGCCATTCCCCAGGCAGTACAAGTGAATTGGAACTGTCAGCCAAGGATACAGGCTTGAACACCTCAAATGCTGTAATGTTCTGTTAAGACTTATCAGTCGGCAAGTGAGCCAGAATGGCATTTGAACCTCCAACTCGCATTACAGAGCAAGACACAAGATTCACAGTGGTGCGCTGTACAAGCCTGAGCACAATGAAAGCCAAGGAAAGAAATTGTGTATAGCAAAGTGCAGCTGTCAATCAAGAATCTGACCTAACCACCAATACCTTTTTTTTGGGTAGATCGGATTCTTGACTGACTGTTCCAATCCACTTTGCACAGCCTGAGGGGGAGGGCATGGAAAAGCTGAGTTGTTACTGGACACGAGACATGCTAGGCTTAGTCCTACCCCCATTCCAGGCCATTACAGAACTTTCCATCACCGTAAGCCATGTGTGTGAACATGGGCCCCCCTACTCTAACTCCTTGCATCATCTTTTACAAACTATAATAAAATAACCTATGGGAACTATATTTCTTGCCAAATTTGTAATTCTGTGCTGACCCTCCCAGTCTGAGTGTCGCTGTACAGGGGGGGCTGCAGGAGGCTGATATCAAGACCAATTCAAATACCTAAACTAGCTCCATTTTAAAATGTAATGACTATATAATTGCATTAATTTACATTCCTGTATATGCCTGGAGTTCATATTTAGGGTGTAGTCATGTACAAAATGTTTTAATAATTTTTACTCAAGCTCCGTGTTAAGGGTCATAATGGCAATTAATGGACAACAGACACAAATGAACAAATATTTTATTAAACACTGTTCTATTCATTTTGACATTTCTGTAAACTTTAACATGTGCTTATCTTTGCAGACATTAGAGCACTACACTCTTATACTTGAAGTGCGTGATATGGGTGGCGGCATAGGTTGTTTGTCTTCCACTGGCACCATGTCTATAACGGTCGTTGATATGAATGATTTTGCACCAATCTTCTCAAAGTCATCCGTAAGTTTGCATTCCATCCTTTAAACTTATTAACAATTGTACTGGTCAGAATTTATTTGATTAGATGCAAATGAATTATGCTTCCATGCAAGAATCCATGCTAGCAGACATCTTTTTTTTTTTTGTGGGCTAGAGGTTTGTATGGCCTTAAAGTGCAATTACATCTTTATAGTTGTCTGAGTGTAATGAATCTTTCTTCCATTTTTTAGTATCAGACTGAAGTGAATGAAAATGAATATGGAATGGTCATACTGAGAATCCCTGTAACAGACAATGACTTGCACAATACTCCAAACTGGAAAGCTGTGTATACAATCACACAAGGAAACGAGAAGCGCTTTTTCAATATAACTACTGATCCAAAGACAAATGAAGGACTGCTTTCGGTTGTAAAGGTAAGTGCAGGAAAAAAAATGTGGTTATTCCTTTATTTCTTCTGCATGCTAGCTTTGGATTTGCCGTTCCTAAAGGGAATCTGTCACTTGAGAGGTATTTTTTACAGCATTTTGAAACAATGTGGAAAATCCTTTCTACTTTCATGCATCCAATAAAGCCCAATGCCAGCCAAAATGTTTTTCTTTTCAAGGAAGAATAATACATTTTTTTTTTTTTTGTCAGGACAGTGATGGAAAATCATCACAAGGATGCAAATAAAAACATAATTCTCTTTTTTTTTCTTCTTTTTGTACTATTAGGATATCTTTGTTCTGGTGGCCTCTACACTTGCCGTTGTTATTATACAGGTGTCACAGGGAGCAGAAGTGAGGGAAATTCTTCCCAACATTAGCATAGATAAAGCCTAAGAAGAAAAAATCAGCTACATAAAGTATACAAGTATTCAGAAGAAAAGGTAGCCGGCAACTTCAGAATCCAGTAAAATTAATTAATCTTTATTGCTACATATAGGTGGATAAAAATAGCTTGCATGTTTTCGGCACAAAGCCTTGATCACAGTAAGATTATTAATTTTACTGGATTCTGGAAGTGCCGGCTACCTTCTTTTCCTTCGGAATGCTTGTTACAACAGATGGAGATCCTTTAAGCCTGTGCACCAAGCGGAAAGACTCCACTTCAGATTTGTTGGTAGTCTCCTTTTGAGAGTGCTGCTCTTGTGTCGTTTGCCTACATACAGTATACAGTGCTTTGTTCTGGTAGTGCTAGAGGGACTTCTGCCCCATTCCTGGAACAAAATTGAGCTAGGCAGAGTGCTGCTCAGCCATTCACAAGAAGCTTTGTGTGTGTGTGTGTGTGTGTGTGTGTGTGTGTGTATGTATATGTATATGTATATGTGTGTGTATGTATATATGTGTTGTGAACTTTGGGGACAATAGCTCCACGGGATTAAGTGCATAAACCGTCAGTTGTAAAATAAAAGACATTTATTTGAAAGAAAAATCAAAATAAGGCTTTCTTCAGCGCACAGGTAAAGTACAAAAACAAAGTCCGCTTATCTTCAGCATAACAAAAAACAGCTTATCTTCAGCACAAAAACAAAGTTTAAGGAAAACACATACAGTTTTTGCAGCAGGTTCTTTTAGCAGCCTCCAGACATCCACACAGCTCAGCTAACAGGTGTAATCACCTACTCCTCCTCACACACCAACAACTCTTCCCTACTTCCTGTCTTTTGAGCTGTCTTCCTGGAGGCCCTTAACCCCCTGTGTGCTGAATCATTGTGGTCAGGGAGGGAGGCTCTTTTCCCACCCGAATATCTCTTCAGAGCCTCCCAAATTCCGGGTCCCAAATAACTATTATTAACCTAGAGAGGACTGCGAGTCAGTCCTCTCCTGCTTGGCTACTCCCGGAACCCCTCACCCATTTTGGGTGACCCCCTGAGCAATGCTGCGACTCCTTTAAAGGGACCACAGCCCAAATACTGGTGCTATATAGCACCCGTCCAGGACCCAACCTTGGCGTCCTGTACATATCCCCCCCTCTGCCTCAACGCGGAGGTGTTGGAGGCACTACTCGACATCATACAATGGACCCGGGAGAGGGCATCGGCGTTCTGATGCTGTCTCCCTGGTCTGTGCTCTACCACAAAATTGAACTCCTGGAGAGAAAGGAACCACCTTGTCACCCTGGCATTGGTGTTTTTGTTTTGTCTCATCCAGGTCAGTGGGGCATGGTCGGACACTAGGCGGAACCTTCTACCTAGGAGGAAATACCGTAAAGAGTCTAAAGCCCACTTGATGGCAAGACACTCCCGCTCCACCACCGCATAGTTTTTCTCCGCTGCCGTCAGCTTCCTACTTAGAAAAACTATGGGGTGCTCTTCCCCATTGATCACTTGAGACAGGACTGCTCCTAGCCCTTCACTTGAAGCATCTGTCTGTACTACAAAATCTTTAGAAAAATCTGGAGCCACAAGCACCGGATCCCGGCACAATGCCGTCTTAAGCTTCTGGAAAGCTTTTTCGGCATCGTCATTCCACTGTACCATCACTGACTTTCTGCCTTTGGTCAAGTCCGTCAATGGTGCAGCAATGGTGGCAAAGTTGGGGACAAACCTCCGGTAGTAGCCAACTATGCCCAAAAACGCTCTGACCTGCTTCTTGGATAGGGGGCGGGGCCAGTTCTGTATGGCTTCTACCTTACTCATTTGGGGCTTCACCAGTCCTCTACCCACAATGTACCCTAGGTACTTGGCTTCCTCTACTCCAATCGCGCACTTCTCCGGATTGATGGTGAATCCTGCTCTTCTCAAGGAGTCTACGACTGCCTGAACTCGGGGAAGATGGGACTCCCAATCAGTGCTAAAAATGACTGTCATCTAGGTAAACCGAAGTATACCGTTGATGTGGACGCAAAGTTTTGTCCATGGCCCTTTGGAATGTAGCGGGGGCAGAGTGTAGACCAAATGGCATTCTTTTGTACTGGAAGTGGCCTTCCGGGGTAGAGAAAGCTGTTTTCTCCCTGGCTTTCTTGGTCAGGGGAATCTGCCAATACCCTTTTGTGAGGTCTAGCGTGGTTATATACCTGGCTGGACCTAACCTCTCAATTAGCTCATCTACCCGTGGCATTGGATAAGCATCAAACTTGGAGATTTCATTAAGTTTTCTGAAGTCGTTGCAGAAGCGGAGGGTGCCGTTGGGTTTGGGTACCAACACGATTGGACTCGACCACTCGCTCTGCGACTCTTCAATGACTCCAAGCTCGAGCATTCTCTTGACCTCTTCAGACACTGCCACTCTATGAGCTTCTGGGATACGGTAAGGCCTTAACCGGATTTTTATACAGGGTTCCGTCACAATGTCATGCTCGATGACGTTGGTGAGACCCGGCAACCCTGAAAACATGTCCCTATTTCTTTGCAGAAACTCTTTTGCTTGCTGGGTTTGGGGCCTAGTTAGGGTAGCAGCCACCTGCACCAGGTCGATTCCTGCATGGTCCCCTGACTGTACTGCTACCACAGCGGATACCTGTTCTCTGTCTCTCCAGGGTTTCAACAGATTTACGTGATAGATCTGGTATGGTTTCCTTTTCCCTGGCTGGTGTACCTTGTAGTTCACCTCACCCACTTTTTCTATTACCTCAAACGGGCCTTGCCACCTGGCCAAGAACTTGCTCTCCACTGTGGGTATTAGGACAGCCACCCGGTCTCCTACTTGAAACTGTCTAATTTTAGCCGATCTGTTATACACCCTTCTTTGGGCATCCTGAGCCTTCTGCATGTGCTCCCTCACCAGCGGCATCACCTTAGCCACCCTCTCTTGCATTTGAGAGATATGCTCTACCACGGTCTTGTGTGGTGAGGATTCACTTTCCCATGTTTCTTTGACTAGGTCCAGCAACCCCCGGGGCCTTCGTCCATACACTAACTCAAACGGTGAGAAGCCCGTGGACGCTTGTGGAACCTCCCGGATGGCAAACAAGAGGGCAGGGAGTAACATATCCCAATCCTTCCCGTCTTTCTGGACCACTCTTTTTAACATGGACTTTAGAGTTTTATTAAACCTCTCAACTAGGCCATCGGTCTGCGGGTGATAGACGGACGTCCGCAACTGCTTGATCTGAAATAGTCTGCACAAGTCCGCCATCACCTTTGACATAAAAGGGGTGCCCTGGTCCGTAAGTATCTCCCTGGGGAATCCAGTTCGTGAAAACATTTGGAATAACTCCTTGGCAATGGCCTTAGAGGAGGCTTTCCTCAAAGGAACTGCTTCTGGATACCTGGTTGCGTAGTCTAGGATGACTAATATATATTGGTGCCCCCTTGCCGACTTTACCAGGGGTCCCACGAGATCCATGGCGATCCGCTCAAACGGAACCTCAATAATCGGCAAGGGTACCAGAGGGCTTCTATAGTGTGGCCCTGGGGCAGTTAACTGGCAAATGGGACAAGATGCACAATATCTTTTAACCTCGGCCTTCACCCCTGGCCAGTAAAACCGGTCGGTTATCCTGGCCTCCGTTTTCTCTGCCCCCAAGTGTCCTCCCAGT
Source organism: Lithobates sylvaticus (assembly GCA_028564925.1). Lineage (NCBI taxonomy): Eukaryota > Metazoa > Chordata > Amphibia > Anura > Ranidae > Lithobates > Lithobates sylvaticus. The sequence continues at coordinate 147,789,598 of CM053030.1, forward strand.
GCGTCATTGTGGGCTAGGTCAAGTAGCATCCGCCTATATGGTTGGGGAACCAGTAACTGCTCTACAGTTTCCTCTCGGCTTTCAGCCACTCGATAAACCAAATCCCCCTTTAATGCAAAATGAGGAAACCTTTGCTCTGCCCCTGGTATTTGTGGGACCCCATCAACAACAGAAACCTGCTCTCGAGCATTGACCAAGGTAGGATCCTGCAACTGGGCGGTGCCAAACGCACCCCTGGGTACGTCCAGGTCTGGATGCACTGACCTTGAGGATGTTTCCCCTTCACCCTCCTCAACTGGGAACTGCAACGGGGAGAGCTCCTCATCATCCTCCCCCAGCATAACCTGTAATGGGAAGGCTTCCCCCCCCTCAGAAGTCAACTCGGTATTGAGGCCTGAAACAGAAACATTGTCATTCAAATTAACATTCTCTGCAATATCCTTATTAGTGACAGGTATCTCTGTTTTAGAGGGGTGTGTTGTGGGGGTTTCAGACCTAGACCCCTCAGACTCCATCTCTTCCAGGCCCAGTGTCCCCAGTTCTCCTGGCAGCCCCATCTGTGCCAGGTTCCACAGTTCGAGGAATAGCGGACAGTCCCGCCCCACTATAATATCATGTATTAAACTATTTACCACCCCAACCTCTTGTGTCACTGAGGTACGTCCATAAGAAACCGTCACAGGAACCAGGGGGTACTCCCTGGTATCCCCATGGATACACACTACGCGCAGAGTTTTATTTACGGGGCCAAGTCTCCCAATCACCCTGGCATGTACCAGTGTTACCATGCTCCCGGAGTCTAGTAGGGCCCTGGCAGGAAGGTGGTTCACCCACACTTCACACTCGAACCGTCCTTCAGCCAGATCAAGATGAGTGGTACACGCTCTTTGCACATAGAAGGAGCTTCTCCGACCAGTCCCGCAATCCATCGGCTCCTCCTGAAGTGGGCATTGTGCCCGGGTATGCCCCCAGGACCGACATCGCCAACACTGTAGGCCTCCCATCCTAGGAACAGGAACCAACCTTCGAGGTTCTGCAGAAGATGGTGCCGGGTTGCGGGTTCCAATGTCTAGCAGGGCTTCTCTCCTAGGTGCCGTGGCCGGTCTTGTTGCCCTTGGTGTGGGTTCCCGACGTTTGGCAGGCCCAAGCAGGTCCTCCACCACGGTGTACCTTTCAACCAGCTCAACCAGCTGGTCAGCGGTTGCAGGGTCTCCATGGCTTACCCAGCGCTGTAGGTCATCTGGCAGGGACCGCAGGTACCAGTCCATCACCACCCGTTCCACCATTTGTGGGCCTGACAGTTTTTCTGGCTGCAGCCATTTTTTAACCAGCTGTATCAGTTCATGCATTTGAGACCTGGGTGGTCGGTCAAGTTTGTACCGCCAGCGATGCACCCTCTGAGCCCGGACAGCCATGGTCACTCCTAGGCGGGCCAGGATCTCTGTCTTCAGATGCTCATAGTTGCTGATATGTTCAGTTGGGAGGTCAAAGTAGGCCTTTTGCGGGTCACCGGTGAGAAAAGGAGAGATAATGCCGGCCCATTGGTCACGGGGCCACCCCTCTCTCTCCGCTATCCTCTCAAAGGTGGTGAGAAAGGCCTCTACGTCATCGCTGGGTGTCAGTTTTTGTAAGAAATGGTTGGCTCTCACAGACACTTGGTTGCCAACGGCAACGACCGATTGTTCTCGTCCCTGAGCCAGCCGCTGCACTGCCTCCTGTAAGGCAGTCATCTGTGTTTGAGTGGACTCCTGCTGAGCAGTAAACTGGGCGGCTAGCAACCGTGTGTTTTCCTGCTGTGCAGCTATAGCCTGTGCCAGGGCCTGCTGCAGCTGAGCCATCGCTTCCTCATGGCGACGGTTTGCATCTGCTGAAGCTTGCTGCTGGGTCACGGTGGCTTGCTGCTGGGTCACGGTGGCTTGCGCCAAAGCCCTGATGACCTCCTCCATGCCTTTACCTGTTGTTTGCAGCGTCTGAGCTGACTTCACCCACGACATGCCATTTGTACACTGTCTCTTTAAATGTCAGTTTAGTTTTAAACGGTTTTTGCGGCTGCAAATGCACTTTTGCCAGCATCCAAGACACCAGTTGTGAACTTTGGGGACAATAGCTCCACGGGATTAAGTGCATAAACCGTCAGTTGTAAAATAAAAGACATTTATTTGAAAGAAAAATCAAAATAAGGCTTTCTTCAGCGCACAGGTAAAGTACAAAAACAAAGTCCGCTTATCTTCAGCATAAAAAAAAACAGCTTATCTTCAGCACAAAAACAAAGTTTAAGGAAAACACATACAGTTTTTGCAGCAGGTTCTTTTAGCAGCCTCCAGACATCCACACAGCTCAGCTAACAGGTGTAATCACCTACTCCTCCTCACACACACCAACAACTCTTCCCTACTTCCTGTCTTTTGAGCTGTCTTCCTGGAGGCCCTTAACCCCCTGTGTGCTGAATCATTGTGGTCAGGGAGGGAGGCTCTTTTCCCACCCGAATATCTCTTCAGAGCCTCCCAAATTCCGGGTCCCAAATAACTATTATTAACCTAGAGAGGACTGCGAGTCAGTCCTCTCCTGCTTGGCTACTCCCGGAACCCCTCACCCATTTTGGGTGACCCCCTGAGCAATGCTGCGACTCCTTTAAAGGGACCACAGCCCAAATACTGGTGCTATATAGCACCCGTCCAGGACCCAACCTTGGCGTCCTGTACAGTGTGTATGTATATATGTGTGTATATATATATATATATATATATATATATATATATATATATATATATATATATATATATATATATATATAACATTTTTTTTTTTTTTCATGAATGCATACAAGACTTCCCATGAATGGCTGAGGTGCTGGAAATGGTCTGTTTGGACCAGCTTTAAATTAAACTTTTTCTTGACCCTGCAAACAAAAAAGGCTCACATATGGTATCAGAGAATGAAAAATGGCAGATATACCGTATATACTCGAGTATAAGCCGAGATTTTCAGCCCTTTTTTTATGGCTGAAAGTCCCCCCCTCGGCTTATACTCGAGTCAGCGCCGTCTGTCTGCATGAACAGCGTGTCATGCAGACAGACGGCAGTGTTCAAAAGCCGCGCCATCTCTTCCCCCCCCGTCCGTGATAGGCGGACACTGATTTTCCCAGCATTAAGTCAGTGTGCAGTGTTCCGCCTATCACGGACGTCCTGTCATTCTCCTCTCATGGACGAGGATGAGAGGATGTCCGTGATAGGCGGAACACTGCACACTGACTGCTGGGAAAAACCGAGTGTTCCTCCTATCACGGACGAGGAGGAGGAGGAGGAGGCGCGGCTTTTAAGCATGTTATGGCGCCTTACACGCTGATCGCCAAGATCAGCAATGGGGGGGACAGCGGACATCCAGCGATCTGACACAGGTGGCAGATCGGCGGGAGACAGATCGGCGGGAGACAGATCAATCGGCACAGGTAGGCTGCACTGGGGACACAGGGTGTCACGTACCTGGTATCAGAGCCCAACTGTAGAAGGAGACCTCTCTTACAGCCCTGGCTCGAGGACCACTGGGGTTGCAACAGTGGTGCAGGAGCGCAGCGAGGTAGGAGTGCCTGTATGATCCGTAGTAGCTGATACAGATGAGTAGAGAAGATCCACCTGATGAACTGGACTGGTGAGGCAGTAGCAGCAGTGGTAACAGGTGTAGGTCAGCGATCCCTGGATCTAGGCAGAGACTGGATCAGGACTAGACTGAAGCAGGTGAGACAAGCCGGGTCAAACACAGGTAATCAGGTAGTTACAGCAGGCAGAGAGTGGTCAGTAGGCAGGCAGAGATTTGGCAACAGAAGGTCAGCAGGTTCAGAAATAGCAGGGTCAAGGCAGGCCGGGTCAGGAGAGGAGAAGGCAGCAGTAGTCAAACGTAGCAGGATCAGATAACAACAGCAGGTACAGGATCAGACTCAGGTAGAGCTGCAGATCAGACAGCACTGCACTGGAGCAGCTGCTGTCCTTTTAAAGGGGAACTGGCACCAAGTTGAGTTAGCGCGCGTGCACATGCACCTGTTGTGCATTCCTGCGCACGCGTGCCTGTCGTGTGTCACTGCGCACGTTCATGCGCCGCTGCCCAGTGCGGCCTGTTCTTGTGGGAACATGTGTGCGCACGCGCGCACGTCCGTGTGCCTGTCCTGCCACAGGGTATCCCTGACACAGGGGTTTGTATAGGACACAGGGGACATGCAGATGGGCATTTGCTGACCCTCTTTTCCACTTACAGTAGCTGCTCCATTTCCCCCCTCGGCTTATACACGGGTCAATAACTTTTCCCAGTTTTTTTGTGGTAAATCAGGGGCCTCGGCTTATATTCGAGACGGCCTATACTCGAGTATATACGGTATATACTCTGAAAATCACATGGTATAATTTACCTGGATATACTAAGCAGTTGTGACAGGAGACTTTTTACTTACACATGCCTAAATTGCAAAACTGTGTTCAGACTTAAGATTTTCCACCTTAAGGCATTAATGTGTTAAATGGAGTGAGGGAAGCACTGCGCTAACTCAGAAAGGGATGATAACAAAATCAATCCAAAAATAATACTGTGATCAAAAGTATACTGTGTAAAGTAAATATCCTGAAAATATATGTGAAAGCAGCCAACACTCTAACAAAGTCAAACCAAGCAAATAACCACAATGTGTAGCGCTAACAAAAAATAGAGCCAATAAACTCATAAAGTGAAAAAAGTCCAGTGCAATGTAATATAGTGAAACAATGATAAAGTCCTTTGTTCAAAGAAAATTAATCATATGGCATGAATCATCCTTGCACATGAGATGTGTGTGGAGAAACTCAGGAAAAACAGATTCTAATGTGTATAAACCCTCCAATGGTTATGGAATGCATACGCTTACCAGCAATGTTGGACCCACCTACCATACTGCAGTGGGTCAGTAAGGCTTATGGTAACTCCTGTAGGTGGCGCCCAAGAGATGAAGGCTGGATTCTGGCAGCACTCCTCCAGGTCTGGAATGGACTCTCAACTGGATATTCCGGAATCCTCCAAGACAACACACGTGTGGGGCACGACACCAGGAACAAACCAAGAAGCAGGAAACGGAAAAAGGAAAAAAGGAACTCCAATAGTGTGATTCCGCCACTAATTTATTGGGTATGGGGTATAAATAATGGTACAAACAGGGGAATTCACCCAAGCAGTACAGAGCATATACAAAATAATCAAAATAAAACAGAGTAAAAGCAGTATATCATCCAGTGCCCCAGTAGAAGGCCTATTGGTCGAAACGCGTCGGACTTTGCTGATTTTGAGACCCTTATACTGCTTTTACTCTGTTTTATTTTGATTTTATCAGTATATGCTCTGTACTGCTTGGGTAAATTCCCCTGTTTGTACCATTATTTATACCCCATACCCAATAAATTAGTGGCGGAATCACACTATTGGAGTTCCTTTTTTCCTTTTTCCGTTTCCTTCTTCTTGGTTTGTTCCTGGTGTCGTGCCCCACACATGTGTTGTCTTGGAGGATTCCGGAATATCCAGTTGAGAGTCCATTCCAGACCTGGAGGAGTGCTGCCAGAATCCAGCCTTCATCTCTTGGGCACCACCTACAGGAGTTACCATAAGCCTTACTGACCCACTGCCGTATGGTAGGTGGGTCCAACATCGCTGGTAAGCGTATGCATTCCATAACCATTGGAGGGTTTATACACTCGTTTATACACATTAGAATCTGTTTTTCCTGAGTTTCTCCACACACATCTCATGTGCAAGGATGATTCATGCCATATGATTAATTTTCTTTGAACAAAGGACTTTATCATTGTTTCACTATATTACATTGCACTGGACTTTTTTCACTTTATGAGTTTATTGGCTCTATTTTTTGTTAGCGCTACACATTGTGGTTATTTATTTATTAATGTGTTTAAAAGCCTAGTGCAGCTGACTGAATATTTTCAATCTGTGTGGTTTATATTAAAGACCCGCCCCCCCCCCCCCCCCACCATATGCTATCTAGAAACTGAAGCCAAATGTAATGTTTTTTTTGTTTTCTTTTTTTAAATATTAATTAGTATGTATGCGCTTTTTTAGGGAATAAACTATGAAGAAGATAAAAGCTTTCTACTACAAGTTGCAGTCGCTAATGAAGTAAGCCTAATAACACAATCTGGGACAAAAACCAGCGGTAGTAATACTGTTCCAGTCACAGTCATTGTTAAAGACGTTGATGAAGGTCCTGAATGTCAGCCAAAAATTAAAGAAGTATTTGTTCAAGAAAATCAGACAATTGGTACTCTAATTACAGAAGATACAGCAATTGATCCTGAAACTAAAAGTTCTACTGGCATACGGTATGTGAATTTAAATTATTAGGATAATAAGGATTTATATAGCACCAACAGTTTGTGCAGCGCTTTACAACATAAGGGCAGACATTAGTCACAATACAATTCAGAAGGAATCAATAGCTTCATACACTAGCTATCTTGGGGAAATTCCTTTTCTGCTCCACTTGGTCGCTGGATGTGAAATGCCCAGTAATAAAGCAGGCCACAGAAGCATCAATTGCTGAACCAGCCAAATTTCAATCCATTTATGGACAGGCTGGTTGTACTGTAGTTGATCTGTTCATCAACTTCAGTACAACCAGCATGTTGGAGTATTTTTTTTTTTTTTTTCTGTTTAATCATGGAATCTTAGCCCTGAGCAGTATGTAAGCTCTAAATTTATGTATTGAAGATTAAACAGGGCTTTCTTTATTTGCACCTGGTGGGGGGGGGGGAGTGGCATGGAAGGGCAACAGTTAAGTGAGTTGCCCAGGATGGGTGCAGGGATTCTTTTTTGGTTTTCAATGGACTAACATATCTAAATCTTCCCCACAGGTACCAGAAGTTGTCAGATCCACTAGGTTGGGTCAATGTGGCTGATAATGGTCGAATTACTACTGCCCAAATTATGGACTATGAATCCAAAGATGTTCAAAATCACAAGTATAATGTAACCTTTTTGGCAACTGATGCATGTAAGGCTTTCAATTGTTATGTTGGGTTTTTTTTTTTCTTCATTTTATAAACTGTCAATATTAAAGTATTAAAGGCCTCAGTCATGAAAAAAGTCAATACTTCATGATACGACCCAGAATGGCCAATCACAATTCATGTCCTGGCCTAAATGGTGCATAGTGAGTTTCAATCAGGTGCCGTGGGTTACAGCACTAACAATTGACTGTAAAAGCAAATTTTTATATGCTTATGCAGAGTAAAGCAATGGGTTCACTTTAATGCCCCCTGCCCAGAAACGTACTCCCTTTTACTTTGTGCTCTCAACACCCAACACCCAGTTCTGTCACATGCAGGGAGAGTCATTGGCCCTATGTGAGCTCCACATAGAGCGACTTAAAGCTTAAACTGGGCTGCGTTTTACTTGCTTCTAGCAGCTGCATGGAGTGTAGGGAGGCAAAGGGAGGGGAATTAAAGAACTCTAACATTTTTGAATTCCTTATTGATTATGACCAAATGTTGGTGCCATTCAGGTAAAGATAATTTAATCTCACATTTTTATATCAAGCGTCTGTGTATACCAGTACTAAAATAACCATAATTTGAAATTGTAGTAGCCAATGTTGAGTGAAGTGTTATGATGCAGAAACAACTTCTTCTGACTTTCCTTAATTTGACACCAAGTTTGGATCCACAAAGAAACCCACATTTAGAAAATCAAATACAAGCAGATCGTGATGTTTAGTTGCAACCTGTAAAGCAATGCGTTGGTTCCCTGTAGCTCCCAAGGCCAAGTGTAAATAATGTAGCCCCTCTAAAGTGTCCTTCGCTCTAAAACATCCTCTTTTTACAGTCCAACTGAAGTCGCAGAAATACTGTAGACATGCAGGCAGACCAAAATTGTACTAACCTCCTATTTTTGTAGTCTTCCTCTACCTTTCTATAACGAGAGTTGTGCAAGGTGTTCAAATATGACTGAGCAGTTTAATAAGTACCAGAGTTACACACAGTAATAAGAACTCGGTAATAGAGCTGGTCTGGAACACCCCCTCTTTTCTGCAATTCATGTCTGCGTGAAGGTGTGTTTGATACTCAACTATGCCAGCACCAGGGAGAAAATATAAGCAACATTTGAAAGAGGGTATTTTAAGATGTTTCAAAGCAAACATCAGTCATGGGATGTAATGGTCTCCAGAAAAAAATACACCTAAATTAATTTTAATGCACACACACCTAATACCTAATTTTTTGGTAAGTTATACAAGAGATTGTAAATGGATACCAAACGTCAATATTTTAAATTGCACAAGCCTGTGAAATAACAGCAAACTACAGTTCCTATAATTGTCCATAGGTGATGCTTTATAAGTCTTTACAGGTTTTTCAGTTTAGCGTTAAATTTGAGCTATGTACTTACATGCTCATTTGCATTTGTGTGCAAGCACGGAGTGACTGGTACTATTAGATCCCTTATAACTCCCCTTCAAAGCATCTGATCAAACACAGATTGTGACTGGAACAGGAAGTGACAAAATCTCATTGCTTTGGACTTCATTCCTCACAGGGGAGGTGGGGGAAACTAATGTTCATCTTTTCTAGGGGCAGCTGATCTGACCAAGGCTCCCCAGTGGAACAAGGGAGCCCAGGAATGGCAGCAGGAGGGGGCCCCTTCTGATCTGTTAAAGGATCAGGTGGCTGTAGAGCCACTGGGATCATTCTTACAGGAAAGCTGTTTGCTGGCTCCAAAAGAGTACCAGGATCCTGTTTTTTTCAGTTTTGCTGCCCAGAGTTTATATACATTTACTGGGCAAAACCTTTGTTTTAACACTTACCTTGACGCTACAAAAGAAAAAACTATACTCCTAACACTTGGGGCATATTTATGGAGTGAAAACGACTTACACCAAACGTGCACTGGTGGTGAATCATTCATTGTCCTTTAAAACACACATACCTCAAAGATTAAAGCCCTTTTCACAAGAAGGGTCTGATAAGATGTCTAAGTTTTTCAGGCCGACCTGGTCAGATGGTCTATTCACCTCGATGAACTAGCGGGTGTAAACAGACTTGTCCCTTTTACACCTGCCTACCTTTGGTCCGATATGGAAAAAAGGAAGGAAATCCATTGTCCTCTATCTAGGTAATTGGGTGTAAACGGACAGCGGAGTCTGTTCACTCCCGACCTCCCATAGCACAGTGCTGCTCTGTCTGTGTCCGCTCTGCAGAAACTGAGCGAACATGGGTGGCTCATGTGAAAGGGGCCTTATGTTTTATAAATATCCTTTTTAATTTTGAATTTGAAAGCAGAATTTTTTTGTTATTTAAAAGTCATTTTTCAAACAAACTGAATTATTCAATGAGATGTTGAGGTGTCTCTGTGTGTTTTACTGTATGTGTATATGAATAATATAAAGCTTTCTCCCACTTTTATTAACCAGCTGGAAAGACTGGCACCTGCACTGTTGTGATAAACCTTACGGATCTTGATGAACATGGACCGCAGTTTTCTAGAATCGGTGGCAGTGTTTGTACAAATGGTAGAACATCTGACAGTTTTGACGTAGTTGACAAGGATGGAAGTGTCGTCAAATTTCCTTACAGGTTTCAACTTGATAGCAGCGTAGACACAAGAGTGCAGAATCAGTGGCGCATTACCCAAGAAAATGGTATGTGAATAATTTGAATGTGTACTGTAAGTAAAACCTGTATTCAGCTTTTCCTTCGATGAATGGAGACTCCTGCTGACCTAATTACTGGTGATCTGCTTCCCATTACTGCACATCTGCCTCTCTCCCAAATCCTAAACTTTCTTGCTTGGCGATCACACCAAGCTAAGCACAGCCAGGTTAGGGAGAGGCAGATGAGACATATCATACAAAATGAGGTAGCTGCGGTGTCTGAAGGAGGGCTTTAACATTTGACTTGAATATGATGTGTTTTTTTTTTTTTTTTTTTTTTATATATTAAAGATTTAGGCACCTTTTTCTCCCTGTTGGTATTACTAATCTGCAGTAGACCGAAAGGGCAAATGCAATTTAAATTTTTTAGCAAAATCTCTATGTTGCTAGTGATTACATATCCAGCAAATGTGAGGAAGTAGGGGAGAGCCCAGTGTGTCCTTCACCATAAATTCACATGAATTATCAGGGTTGATTTACTAAAATGGTAAAGGCTGTTCACATTGCAAAGTGAATGCTCACCTAGCTTGGTATTATTGTGAATTTGTTTACTTCAATCCATCCAATGAAGTGAAAGCAAAAATACTGGTTGGCTGCATGCCCCTGTGTTAAATTGGAATTTTACTTGGTCATGATACACATACTGAAACATGGTACCTATTTAAACTGTGTTTGTGACAGGACTTCACAGAAATGTTTAACTGTATTGAAAATCATTTTGCTTGGGTTACTACTAAGCACTCTCTATATTTTCCTAACTGAATGGCCACTGAAAATTTTTTTATTTTGTGTATTCATTTTTCTCAAGCATTAAAAGGAAAAAAATGTCTTGTTCTACTACAGATAACAGTGTTAGAATTGAAAATGCTGGTAATGATGTTGGAACATATGTTGTGCCGGTAAAGATAACTGATCAGTTGGGTCGTACCACAACCGAGAATGTGAGGATTTCAGTGTGCAATTGTCCTGATGGTCAGAGCTGCGTTTCATCACGTACTGGCTCATCTACTGGACTTGGAGGGCTGGCTATTCTTGTAATGGTTCTGTCAGCACTACTGCTTGCTTTACTTCTCTGTAAGTATGTTTTTATTCCTTTTCTAACGTATCTCCTATTATGAAAATACTAGGGTTTTACTAGAGTATTCTAGTATGTTGTGCATCAAGCCATATTGACCACCAAATTTTTTTTTTTTGTAAAGTTAATTTTTTTCTGGTGATTTTCATCCCTTTTTTCGAATATTAGATTGCTTATGTCAGCTTATAGCTAAATTTTTGTTTTAATGTATACTATGAAATGAGCATAGACTGTTCACTGGCTGGGACCTACTGTGATATGTAGTCACTGTAGCACTGTGTGCACTGTATTTTCCCTTACCCAGAGAAAGAAGGATCAGGTTCCGTACCCATTGCAGGAAAATACCCTTGTACCATACATAACAAGCATGGCTTATCATTGAGCCATTTATAGCCATCTTTACCTATTCTCCCTATCGATCCTGCATTGACCTATTGTGTTCAAGTTTAGTATGCCAAAGTTTGTCAAGCCAAAACAGTTTTTCCTAGTTTTGGATGAGAAGGGAAAGGCTAAAACCCCTATCTTTTTTATTTACTGATGGATAGATTTACACTAATGTCCAATCTGTCTGGTAAAATGTTCTCAGCAGGACTGAAAAAATGTTAACACTGCTGTAAGCCAAGTTTGACTGCTACTTTCAGCCTCTGCTGCTGCTCCTACTGCCAAGCTCATCCCCATAACCAAGAAACAAATGAATAAAAGGAGGAATGGCTGCACACCCGATCCAGTGATGAACAATTAATTTATTTTCAAAAAGCTACACATGCAAGTCCCTTGTCTTTGATTATTTTCCAACAGTAACAATGAAACAAAATAGATTTTTTTTCAGTTGAGTAGGGAAAGGCTAAGAACCCCTAACAGATTTTAGTTTTGTCTTTGTTTTGTTTTTCAAATTTTTCATTCACTTCCTGTCTGGGGCAACTGTTGGCAGTACAGGAAGTGAGGGCAAATCTTTCTAATAGTCTAAAATAACAGATAAAAATTGACCGGAGTTCTAATCCTTCCCAACTCTATCCAAAACTAGAACAGTTCTTAGCTTGATTGTCCATTTTTAGGAAGCAAAGAAAAAAAGATCCCCAAATATCCAGAAATGCTAGGTACAGGGGTGAACATGCTGTTGTACATTTGCACTAGTGGCTCCAGCTAAATTTGGGCTCCTGTTCCGAATTCATAACCGTTCAACAGGCTGGTTTATTATTCAACTGCTTTAAATAATTTGGGAATAGAAAGTCCGTGTGGACTGATTATTTCCTTTCACCTTGTATAGACGCATGTTTTTATATAATGATCATACAGTTAGATATGATATGAAATATTGTGGTTCTCCTATTCAGCCACTATATATTAAATTTAATAAAAACCTAGATGTATTCCATTTATTGATTTGAATACTCATATGTAATCATTACTTTCCCATTATATTCACCTGTACATCATAATAGTGATGCTGAACATTATACAAAAACTGAACTGCATAAAAAATTTGGCTTACGATTTATGGGCATGGGGTTAGGACAGTTGATGCTGTGATATTGTACTGCACATCTTCTACTAATTTAAAGTAAGATATTGGTGATGGTGACAGGTGTAAACATCTCGGCATCTGCCCCCCTAAGTCTCCATGAGTGACTAGGGAAATTATCCCATGCAACTCCATGAACTGTTTGAAGTGTCAGGGTATTCTCCTAAAGTAAAAAGCAAATTAACAACCCTTTTAAGATATTTCCTCCTATTTATAAAAGTTCAGGACACTAGTCAGAGTATTTCTCTTATCATTGCATACTGCCTTCTGAAATTCTTCGTCCTTGGCTGTAATGCTGATCTCCTGTTTTTTGTGTTCAACCAAAAACAGAGAATGCAAGTGACATCAGAACTCCTGATTTGCATTAGGGATTGGCTCAGGGAGGATTGGACACGAGCCCGAACCCGCCTGAGCTATCCTGCTGAGAAGCTGTCAAAGCAGATAACCAGTCATAGGCAGTGGAGCCTTTCCCTGCCTTGCCGCTGCATGTAGTATGCAAGGGGCATGTATATGTGCAGGTGTGGGGCAGGTAAAGCCTCTATTGCCTATGATTGGGTAAGCCTTCACAGCTTCTTAGTGAGATAGCTCAGACAGGTTCTGTCTCCATGTTCTAACCTACATCAGCTCATCACTGACCTGCATACTTGCCCCAGGTCATGGCACTAAACTAGATACTTGGCATGACAGTCGGGCAACTAGCATTTTTAGAATAAAGTCAGCAAAGGCAGATGGGCGTTTCTTGCATGACAGGTTTTCCATAAACCCAATAAATTGCATTAAGACAAAAGATAGCAGGTGCTGGTGATTGGGGCGCTCATTTTTTATTTATTTATTTTTTTGTCCACAGGTCTTTTGTTGGCATGCCTGTGTGGAGGTGGACCAGGCAAGGGCAATATGGGTTATGTTGATGATGCAGCACAGCAGAATTTGATTGTTGCAAACACAGAAGCGCCTGGAGCAGATGTCATGGTAAGCCTGTCTATTATATATGGTCTTGTTTAATGCATGATGCATATTGCAATGCTTAGCAGCATAGGCATGCGCACAGGGTGTGCCTGGGCACACCCTAATCGCCCTATGCGGTGCCAATTCCCCCTGCTTTCTGGCATCCCCCACTCACCTCCCTGCAGTGCTGCCATCTTCCCTCCTCTCCTCTCCCACTGACTTCTGTGGGGGATGTTTCAGGATGCATGAATGAATATATCGCTCCTGTGTTCATTCTTCAGTGAAGCATAGTAAACTGTTAACAATGCTTTAATTTGTGAATGAATAGGAAGCCGCTTAGCAAAGGGCACGTCCCATTCATTCACTATCCAGTGAATGGCAAACAATGGGCTGCATTTTTATTTATTAAAAAGATTCTTTTAAAAATGTCACTTTGCCTGCAAAGTTGCATTCTTCTCACCAAAACTGCTGTGAATCTATAGCTCTATCCAACCATAGCCCTTATATGCAGTTCCCGCATAACTGGCTGTCCTATATCACACATGTTCTAGAGCTGACAAGGAGGAATGAGCAACTGGTTTCTTTTCCTATGTTCTGCTTGCTGGGCTTTATATAGTGGGAGGCAAACACAAGGTACCTGAGGATGGTGCAACCAGGTGTTTATAAGCTGCGATACAGCAGGGATAGTTGTGCTATGACTATTCATAAATCCTGTCTCTAATTTTAGAGACTTGGTCACAAGACATGTAAACTTATTCTAAATGGTCAGGTCTCATTACCAACTTTCAGAAACGTGTAAGGGCGTGCTTACCACACAGAGAAGCTTTGGGTGAACAATTTCAATTAGGCTGGAACGTACCCTAAAGTAAACTACCTCCTGAGACTATTTTCCGATTTTGGTTTTGCGTACACACGGTCGGAAAAGTTGTCGGAAAATCCGATCATTCTGTACGTGGCGACGTTTTTTTAACCTCCCTAGCGGTAACCCCGAGTCTGGCTCGGGTTCAGTTTTTTTCTGCTGGGAGCGGTAATCCCGAGCCAGACTCGGGCTGCATAGCAGGATACAGGGGGGGAAGTTACTTACCTTATCCCCTGGATCCTGCGATGTCTCCCCGCTGTGTGAGCGAGCCGTCCGCTCGCTCGATTCACACAGTGCCGGGTGCCGCCGATCTCCGTTCCCTGCGACGTACGACGCACGGGAGCGGAGATCGGCGCCAAATTTAAAAAATTTAAAAAACACAACACATACAGTACAGTAATCTTACAGATTACAGTACTGTATACCAAAAATACACATCCACTTTGTCCCTAGTGGTCTGCCCAGTACCCTGCATGTCATTTTTATATAATAACATTTTTTTTTTCTGCCTGGAAACTGGACATTGTCCATAGCAACCAAAAAGTGTCCCTTTATGTCGAAAGTGGTTTTAGACCAGCTAGAAAACGATAAAAAATTAGAATCACAATTTATCATCAAACATAAATTTAATGACAGCGACTGCAACTGAGCAAATTTCAGTGTTTTTGATTTGATTACATTAAAGAATCATTTTTATATATATTTTTATTATAATATTTTTTTTGTGTTTCAAACTTTATCATACCCGGGATGTCTACTAGACTCTGGTTCGGACAGATTTAAGTGAGTTATTCATAAGAATTGCATGCCTAAATATAAAAACGCCAAATTTCCATGCAAAATAATTGTACCGCTTTCAACACAAAATTCCAGCCAGAATCATACCGCCAGGGAGGTTAAAGGCTTGTTTACTCCTAGATGCTACATTTCTCTTGCTTGAGTTTGAGGAATTCGTTGCTTTAATGAGGCCAAAGTGACATAGTTGTATGTCAGGGTAAATTTCTTCTGCAAACAAATGGCAACCACCACAACCTATAACTGGCCTTGGCAGCAAGGAGTACATGGAAGGGCGACGCATGTCAAAAAACGGCAAACAAATTCCTAGCTCACTTGCCAGCCTGCAACAAGCCAAATTGACCCCGCCAAATCTATGCGTAAGCTGCAGTGGCCACATCCCGACACCGCACTGTACTGTACTGCAGTCCTAACTCTATAAATTTGAGAGTCTCCTAGTTGGAGCACATTTATAATGTATAGATAGAGGGCAGGTATGCCTGGAGGAAGCCCACATCTCCTTAAAGGTATAGAGACGCACTGGACACCCAGCAAGAGCTCAAGGGCAAGGAAGGTATCTAGTGTCTCTTCACCAACAGTAAAAACAAATGGCAAATGCCCCCACCTATAACTGGCCTTTGCATACTGTACTGACGTGTGTTTGTTTTTTCAACTCAATGTAAATGAGGTTAAAATAAACACCTATGCAATGCCTCAAACCATGTTCATACATTCTGGTGTGGTCTGGCTTTAGAATGTCTCAGAAATGTTCAGAAAAAGTAGTTGTTGCTACTGTTTTGTAACATCTGTAACCACAAAAGTAAAGGTTTAGAGATTATTCCTTCTCTCAAGATTTCACAGCTGTTGCATAAACTGTTAAATAATGAACTAAAGAATGCCTTGCATATTTTTTTTGTTTTTTAGGATCCAAATTTTAAAGTTCCAATTACGATTATAAACAGCAACAAAAGCGGAAATGCTCAGTCTGGTTCGTATGATCAGAATGGTCAAGAAATGACTCAAATCAGGCACCAACAGCTCAATACTTCAAAAATGACAGACCACCACCTAAAAACAGGTGGGGGTATGGGTACTCTACATTCTACGGGAGGCATGGGTACCCTACATTCTATGGGAGGAGGACATCAAAGGTTTGACTCCAGCAGACAGACCTATTCAGAGTGGCAAAGTTTCATGAACACTCACCTTGGCGATGTAAGTAAAATATTACTGTACGAGCAGAAGTAATTTGACATTGTTTCCTATAAATTGAAGCCATTATATTCTGTTTGTTAGGCTAGCAATTTTTTTTTTTAAAGAGAATACAGGAATAATGAATACTTTATGCAGATATTTTATTTGCGTTTAAAAAAAACTTCCTTTTAATTGTCCATTTTCCAACGATATTGCATGGACATTAACAGCAGTTCATCCAAAACTGATGTTTCATTTTGGATATCTACTGGCATCTTAAACAACCTATTCTATATTTACAGAATGTGTGTGTGTGTGTGTGTGTGTGTGTGTGTGTGTATGTGTATATGTGTGTGTATATATATATATATATATATATATATATTAGGGATGTCCTGATACCGATACTAGTATCGGTATCGGGACCGATACCGAGAATTTGCGCGAGTACTTGTACTCGCACAAATGCTCCCGATGCCTGATCTGATACCTGGGAGGAGGCGTTTGTCAGATTCGGCGACCCGGCACAACCGGAAGTAAGCGGGCGGAACAACGGAAGTGACGCTCGTGTCGACGTCAGCGTTTGGACATCCCGACGCCCATCTTGGTACACACCCTTCACTCGGCCGCAGTAAGCCAGCATCGGCCTTCTTGTTACACCCAGCCTGAACTATATGGGCTGGGTGTAACAAGATGGCCACTGCTGCTTTTATGCGGCCGAGTGGAGTACCAAGATGGGCATCGAAGGGCAGCCTTTCCTGTCATGGCATTTCAGTGCCTGCCCATGGGGGCCCATAAATGCCACCTATTAATGTCCCATGCCTGCAAGTGCCACCTATCAGTGCCAGCTACCTATCAATGCCCATAAGTGCCCCTGTGAGTGCCAGCCACCTGTGAGTGCCAGCCACCTGTGAGTGCCAGCCACCTGTGAGTGCCAGCCACCTGTGAGTGCCATCTGTGCCAGCCACCTGTCTGTGCCAGCCACCCGTCTGTGCCAGCCACCTGTCTGTGCCATCTGTGCCAGCCACCTGTCTGTGCCAGCCACCTGTCTGTGCCATCTGTGCCAGCCACCTTTCAGTGCCATCTGTGCAAACCACCTTTCAGTGCCATCTATCTGTGCCAGCCACCTTTCAGTGCCATCTATCTGTGCCAGCCACCTTTCAGTGCCATCTATCATTGCCAACAATTTGTCATTTCCAGCCATCAGTCAGTGCTCCATATGCATATCAGTGCCCATCAGTGCCACCTAATCCTATCAGTGCTGCATATCAGTGCCATCTAATCTGTATTGTGCTCTGAAAACTGTCACATGACATTAAAAGAAAGTATCGGTAATCGGTATCGGCGAGTACTTGAAAAAAAGTATCGGTACTTGTACTCGGTCTTAAAAAAGTGGTATCGGGACAACCCTAATATATATATTATATTATATTATATTATATTATATTATATTATATTTTATTTAATAAATTTTAATTTTTTTTTCTTGGTGAGATATCTGAACCCAAGTTCCCATTTTAGCCCACCGGTTTTTATCCTCTTGGATTTCCCATTTATGTTATAATACAGAATACAACAGGAGGAATGAGTTACCGGCTGAAGAGTGGAGCTTGGCACTATGATGTGGAAATCCCAGAAAAGGGCCCCAGTAGTTGAAAGGGGGGGGGGGGTGGGGGGGTGGGTTCTTGGTAGGATTTTTTTTCAACTTTGATTTTAAAGGCAGTGAAAGTATAATTTATGATTTGAACTACTTTTTTTTTTTTTTTTTTTTTTTTCCCCTAGTGACCGTAATGTTTAGGCCCCTTTCACACTGGGGCGGTTTTCAGGCGGTACAGCGCTAAAAATAGCGCCTGTATACCGCCTGAAAAAAAACCGGCCCCATTCACTCCAGTGTGAAAGCCGGCGGGCTTTCACACTGGAGCGGTGCGCTAGCAGGACCGCAACAAAAGTCCTGCTAGCAGCATCTTTGGAGCGGTGAAGGAGCGGTGTATTTACCGCTCCTATACCGCTCCTTCCCATTGAAATCAATGGGAAACCGCGGGGGATACCGCCCGCAAACCGCCGCTGCAGCGGCGCTTTGCGGAGGTTTTTAACCCTTTTGTGGCCGCTAGCGGGGGTTAAAACCACCCCGCTAGCGGCCGCATACCGCGGGTAAAACGATGGTAAAGCAGCGCTAAATATAGCGCTGCTTTACCGTCGCCGCCCCGCACCGCCCCAGTGTGAAAGGGGCCTTAGTGATTTCTGCATTTCATTATATAGACCTTTTATTGCTCTGGATTGTATGTTGATGTCTTGTTCGTTTTGTGATAATGACATTTATTTTTATTTTTTTGTAATTTATATTAGTGTATGAACCGTGATCTCATGACCTGTGTAACAGAAGTTAACTATTAGAATATTTTAAGAGTTTGCTTTAATCTCACTTATTTATCCTTTCAGAAATTATATGTGTGTGGACAAAATGAGGAAACTCAGCATGGTGATGATTATGTTGTCCCATACAATTATGAAGGAAGAGGATCAGCAGCTGGTTCTGTAGGCTGTTGCAGTGAACTCCGAGGTGATGACGATAGGATGGACTTTTTAAATCATCTTGAACCAAAATTCAGGACATTAGCAGAAGTTTGTGCAAAAAAATAAGTCGTATATCAACAGACTGTCTTTATCACGTGCTCAGTCTTTTTAGTATCTCATTTTAAACAGTTTTTGCTCTGTCACTTGTAAAATAGATTACTGCCTACAGAAAAAGAAGCATCAACTGAAATCCCCCAAAAGTGTTTTTTCATTGTTTTGACATTAGTTTACAGTACTTGAAGGGTACCGCTAATCATCATTGTCATGTTAATTCCCAACAAGTTCATATTCTATACTACTGCTTATCAAATCTTCCATTTTGAAACCCCAAATGTCAGTGTTGTGTTTTTTTTTTTTTTGCACATCTGTCAGTTTTCAAATTATTTATTTAAAACCCAAAAAGTTTTGCTACACAACAAAATGATAATACCCAATATGGAGACCCAAAAAATTGATTTTTGGACCTCTTTAAGATCGCTGCCCACATTTTGTTTTAGGACCATTTTGTAGGTGCAAAGATTTCAAATTGTGAAACCCATTTTGTGTGTGTATGCAATTTTTATTGTGATCATGGCACAGGATCAAACTTAATTAAAAACCTTTAAAAGTAGGCGTTCAAATTCCCATATGAAGTTACTATGAACATGACAGTCAAAAAAAAATGCAACTTTTTTTATTTTTTTAACTGACCCTTTTCAAACTATTGCTCTTGCAACATCACTATTTATATGCAGTAAAGAACAATAGTGCAAAATCCAATTGTTGTAAAGAAGTGTTCTATATTACTACATGGTATAAATGTGCTATATAGAGTAAAAATGTACCATAGTGGTTTGTTTTTTTGTTTTTCAAAGCTTATCTTAGAAACTTAAGGTTATATGTGTTTGTTTGTGTGTTTTTTTTTTTTTTTCTTTTTTTGGCTACATTGTTTAGAGTACACAGTAAAATACAACTTTTTGTGGTTCTTTATGCCTTTTTTGTTAGTAGTCCATGTTAGGTTGAGATAATCTGCACCTTGTTTTTTATGTATATACTTTTTTTTTTTTTTTTTTTTTTTTTAAATTTTCCCCCTCCAAGAAATAATGCTTACAACATACAGAGCTGCAACATAAGCAAAATAATGACTCTTAAAAATCATAAATGCACAAATATTTTTTTGTTACGTAAGGCTAAGCTACCCTGTGACAGTTTGGTTATGTTTTCAATCTAGTTCCTAGACGGCATTCACATGTCCAAACCTAACTCTTGGAAAGTGCGTGGGTGGGGGCAGGTTATATGGCCTGAATTTACCAATAAAATTTAAGTTGGTTATAAAGCCTAAATATTTTTTATCTTAATGCACGCCT
Source organism: Lithobates sylvaticus (assembly GCA_028564925.1). Lineage (NCBI taxonomy): Eukaryota > Metazoa > Chordata > Amphibia > Anura > Ranidae > Lithobates > Lithobates sylvaticus. The sequence goes on from CM053030.1 coordinate 147,809,560, forward strand.
TGCCTCACATTTTACTTACCTGAGCCCTCATTTAATTCAGTGCTGTGCCCATCTGCAGCTCTTCTCTGCCCTCACTTCCTGGTCTTGCTGGCTTTGCTGAAGGACTGGGAGCCTTGGCTCCAGCTGCTGTCAATCAAAGCCAGTGATGAGGGGGCAGCTCAGAGTTCTGCTGTTTGACTATAGACATAGACAGCAGGGCTCAGGAGCGAGCCGGCCTGAGTGCCCCCATAGAAAGTGACTTTATATGGGAGCACTCACCAAAGAGGAGGTCCGGGCTGCTCTCTGCAATTCCATTGCAGAAGAGCAGGCAAGTGTAAACCTGTTTTTAAAAAAAAACTCATTTGCAATGTAGACAAATGTCAACATACACTAGCTTTTTGATAAGTTGGTACTAGCCTATACAGTAACTAACCTATTGTGTCAATGACAAGAATAGAGTAACTTCTACAATTTAAGAGCTTAATTCATTCCATTCCCAATGACCTACCGATATGTAATTATGTGTGGGTTCTTATTTTTTTTTTTTTTTTAACAAGATAAATTGCACTGATATTTAACTATGTACTTTTTTAAAATTTATAAGTGGTGTGTTTTTGTTTCTAAATTGTTAGGTACTCATTTTGTGTTTTTTTTTTGTCTTGTGTTATCTAAAGCTACAAAGTGTACAATAGTCTGTTTGTGTGTAAAATGCCTTTTTGTAGATGCACATAAAACACCACTTTAAAATGTACAGATTTTTGTTTTTTTTTTCTTAAATATTTTTTATAAGAATATGCTTTTTCATTACAACTGCTTTTCATAGACCTGTCCATCAACTATAATACTGTATAATATATATGAACTATTTCCAGATACTTTTTACTGCTTTCTTACGGCTTATAATACCAAAAAGGATATATATTTTTTTAAACGAAATAACCTTAGTTCCTGAAAACATTGAATGTCTAGCAGGAATAGGTTACAAAGAATACCTGAAACTTCAAATTGTAGTTTCTTTGAAAACATTCATGTTTAGTGTATATCTGTGACCATATTTTAGTCCTCTTAAAGGTCTAGGGCAGCTCCAGACTTTTTTTTTTTTTTTTTTTTTTTTTTTAAAGGCGCAAGCTCCTGGACTGTCATCCCTAGGCTCCTTTCACACATGTGGACCATTAATTTAGTTAAAGCGTTTGTTAACCGGAAAAACAAAAAAAAACCTGATCCTGTTTCTTTAAAGCATGTTATACAGCATAGTGCTTGTGCAGTGTCATTTGGCCCCCTGCATGTATACTTATCTCTCTATCTCTCTATCTCTCTATCTATCTCTCTATCCTTCTAGATAACCAATATTGCAGTAGTTTAGAAAGGATGAGAGTGGGTTTACATCCACTGTAAGTCACGTCTTTTCAAAGAAAAAACAGATGAAGTTTTCATCAGTTGCTCTTCTTCTTTCTTCTTTCTTCTTTCTTCTTTCTTCTTTTTTTTTTTTTTTTTACACACACTCCCAATGCAAAAACTATGGAATGGAAATATCGTTGGATGGAATTATGGACTGTTTGCCAGTTTACATCTATTTTTCCTCCACTCTGTTTTTTTTAATGGAAGAAAAAATAGAGCTTTGATCTGTTTCATCAAACAGATGTTGATGAATGTGTATGTAAATGGGTAATCATCCATTTACATCAGTTTTTCAATAGATAAACGATGAAAAACGGACATCAATGTAACGAATGGATGGAGCAAAAAATGGACAAATGGTCCTCATGCGTGAAAGGGGCCTTATTCTTGCTTCTGGAGAATCATTAAAGCGGACCTTCAGTCATAGTTTCAACTTTGCATCAATTAAATCTTCTGCCAATGTTTTTAACTTGAGATAGTAATATATATATATATATATCTATATCGCTATCTATATATATATCTCATAATATATATATATATGAGAGCTGGAGGTGTGCCTATGTATAAATCCAGGAAGTGAACAGGCAGCACCTTCAGCTGCCCACAGTTAAAATGGCTGCAGCCAGACTTAGTGGAGGGAGATTTCTGTAGCATATTTGGCAAATATATATGAAATAATATGCAAAGTGGTTGAAGGGAAGCTTCAGAATGGCAAAGATGTTATTGCAAATTATGTGCGCAGACTGCAGTTCCTCTTCAACTAGAAGCAAATATTCAGGTCAGGTAGCAAAGGTAATCGGTTCCCTCAATACTGTAGCAATTACATGTTCTTTTAATGATTATGCAGAGTTAACAAATATCTGGAAATGCCAAATATCTGTGCTTCCGTGGGTACAGCGCTATAGTATTTTTAAATAAAAGTGAAATATTTTAAAACTGTTTTTTTGTCTTTTTTGTTTGTTTTAAAAAAAATGAATACCGCAAGTCCATACAGTTCATTTTAGGTCTTTATACCTTTTGGAACCAGATGCTTTGACACATTTCATCTCTTGGCCCCTTTCACACATGCGGACCGTACATTAGATCAGTTCAGTCACGTTTTTTTATCATCAGTTGTTGTCAGTAAACATCAGTTTTCATCCATTTTCATTTCCCTTCATACACGAAGGAATGACACTTTTCTTACCCTGTTCATAGATCAATGGGGTCTATTTATAAAAAAAATGTTGGATGAATGTCACAGGCAAAATATGGGTACAACTTGTGATGGCATGTTGAATGCCTAATACGTTGATTTTCTACGATGGTCTGCTCCATTTAGTGGCCATAATACCTGCATTATTGTCATTAGATGGAGTGAACGATTATAGGAAATCAGCATGTTAGGTAAAATACGGGCAGACTTTGTGCTGACTGGGCAAATGATTGTGCCATTTGTTCAAATATTTTTTATAAATCGACTCCCTATGTTTTGTCATTTTCAAGACTAGAGGAATTGGAAATTTTTGTTTCTTGGGAAACTATAAATTAAAGATTTTTTGTTTTTAAAATATGCGTACAGGAAAGGTTTAGCATCTTTCTTATATTAAGTTGTTCGCGTATATTTCCCTATATCATCATATGCAAACACTAGTGGAAACTTGTCTAAAAATTAGATTTTTTTTTTTTTTACTACTTACCTATAAAATCCATTTCTTGAGTACTTTACTACCTGGGATGTCCCAGAGCAATCCCAGGGTGCCACCCTGGCGGTTGACATAGGCCACAGCCATGTCATTGTTGGTTTGCACCCTTACCGGGTGACCCTGTAACCTGAATGTCCAAAATTTCAGCGCAAGGTGTATTGCCCGTAGCTCTAGAACATTGATGGACAATCTCTAACACCAGGGATCATTACCGCTGGACTGTGGAAGAGTCTGGCATCCATGGTCACTATCTTCCATAACACTGGAAGAAAAGACCTTCCTTGTGCTGGTCTAGTAACCACCATGTAAGACTTCCACGAGCCTTGGGTGTTATGATCATGCAAGAATACAGAGCGTGCATCTTCTTCTTTTTCCACCCAGACAGAATGTTCTGCCCTGGAATGAAACTGGGCATAAGGAACTGCCTCGAATGAGGACACCAACCTTCCCAGAAGACTTGTACAGCATCGGACAGAAGGGTGTCTCTTTCCCTTTTTTATTTGCCAAACTTGATCCTTTAGGGCAGGGATATGCAATTAGCTGACCTTCAGCTGTTGCATAACTACAAGTCCCATGAGACATAGCAAGACTCTGACAGCCACAAGCATGACATGCAGAGGCTTGATGGGACTTGTAGTTTTGCAACAGCTGGAGGTCAGATAATTGCATATCCCTGCTTTTAGGGCATTGTCCCTTCTTGGAGGCAAGAACACCTTTGCCTGGACTGTGTCCATAACCAGACCTAAGTATTCCAGATCTTGAACTGGTTTCAAACTGACTTCTCAACATTTATGATCCAGCCAAGGTGTTCCAGGAATTTTAACTACAAAGGCTACATTATGTATAAAAGCCTGCAATGACTTGTCCCTGAGTAGAAAATCATCTAGGTAGCCTGAAATCAAGATCCCCAAGACCTTAGAACAGGGGTCTCAAACTAGTGGCCCTCCAGCTGTTGCGAAACTACAAGTCCCATGAGGCATTGCCAGTTACAAGCATGACTCCCACAGGCAGAGGCATGATGGGACTTGTAGTTTCGCAACAGCTGGAGGGCCTCCAGTTTGAGACCCCTGCCTTAGAAGACCTAGCACTGGCACCAGGACCTTTGTGAAGACTCAGGGGATTGATTCAATCTGAAAGGGCCACACTGAAAGATAACGGTTCATCGCCTTTATATCCAAGATCGGTCTTATCTACCCATTTGGCTTCGGAACCCTGAAGAGGTTCGCATAAAACCCTGTACCTCTTTCGGGAACCGGGACCTCCATAATCATACCTTGCCCCTTTAAGCCCTTTTTCGATAGGTCCATGGGAATGCTGGACCTTAAAAATATTTGCGGAGGGTAGACCTGGAACTCCAGCCTGTACCTCTGAGACACAAAGATGACCCACCTGTCCTGAACCAGCATTCCCTAAACTCCTGAAAACTGCAGCAGCCTCCCCCCCCCCACCCGCTCGAGTGGAGGTGTCCCTTCACAAGGAAGGTTTGGTGCCAGTATTAGAGGATTTTTGGACCCAAGGCTTCTTTTGGTCCTTGCTTGCTGTTTACCTTTGGCCCCAGATCCCTGGTGCCGTCAAAACTGCCTAGGGCCTGAAAAACCAGAGGAAGCAGCACGTGGTCCCTTACTTCTCCATGAAATGGAAAACCAGCTAGCACGCCTTTACAAGGAAGCTCTGCTGACCATCTTTTTAGCCACAAAATTCTCTGCATGTGCACAGATAAAAGAGCCATACTGGAGGTTTGCTGTATGGAGTCTTTGAGGGCATCTATAGCAAAGCATAGAACCTGAGCCAAATCTGCTACCCCCCTCAGCAGACTCTTCTCCCCTATTGGGCTGTTTAGCCTGATCCTTCAAGGCTTTATAGACACCAACTGCCACCACTGTGGGCGGAATAGCAGAACCTGTCAGAGCGAAGGAAGCCTTTAACGGGGATTACAGCTTCTTATCCGCTGGATCCTTAACTTGTTGCCGACCGCCCGCCGTCAATTGACGGCGGAGCGGTGCGGCTCTTGTGGCGGGGCGCCGCCATATGACGGCGCTAACTTTGAGGCCACTAGGGGGCGCGTGCCTGCCACGTCGCTGGGGACCCAATGCGCGTGCCCGGCGGTCGCGATGTCCGCCAGGCACCCGCAATTGCCAGGTAACTGAGCAGGACGTGGATCTGTGTGTGTAAACACACAGATCCACATCCTGTCAGAGGAGAGGAGACCGATGGTGTGTCCCTTGTACATAGGGACACCGATCGGTCCCCTCCCCCCACAGTTAGAATCACTGACATAGGGAACATATTAACCCCTGTAGCGCCCCCTAGTGTTAACCCCTCCCCTGCCAGTCACATTTATACAGTAATCAATGCATTTTTATAGCACGGATTGCTGTATAAATGTGAATGGTCCCAAAAATGTGTCAAAAGTGTCCGATGTGTCTGCAGCAATATCGCAGTCACGATAAAAATCACAGATCGCCGCCATTACTAGTAAAAAAAAATAATAATAAAAATGCTATAAATCTTTCCCATAGTCTGTAGACACTATAACTTTTGCGCAAACCAATCAATAGACGCTTATTGCGATTTTTTTTTTTTTTTTACCAAAATATGTAGAAGAATACGTATCGGTCTAAACTGAGGAAAAAATTTGTTTAAAAAAAAAAAAAAAAATTGGATATTTATTATAATAAAAAGTAAAAAATATTGCGTTTTTTCAAACTTGTCCCTCTTATTTTGTTTATAGCACAATAAATAAAAACCGCAGAGGTGATCAAATACCACCAAAATAGAGCTCTATCTGTGGGGAAAAAATTACAAAAATTTTATTTGGGTAAATCGTTGCATGACCGCGCAATTGTCATTCAAAATGCAACAGCGCTGAAAGCTAAAAAATGGCTTGGTCAGGAAGAGGGTGTTCGTACCTGGTAGGCAAGTGGTTAAAGATCTGTGCATTATCCACTGGACAAGATAAGGTCTTACTCAGGGAGGAAACCGCTGCATCTACAACCGGTATGCTCCACTTTTTACCAAAGCTTTCCTCCATTGGATATAATAGGGAAAATCTCTTTGGAGGCACAAATATCCTGTCTGGGTGCTCCCAGTCGGAATATACCACCTGCTCCAAAAGTGGGTGAAAAGGAAACACCTGCGCACCCTGCTGAGGTTTCAAAGAACCCAGGGAAGAACTAGGGGTTTCAGGGACCTCTACTGGAGGCAACTTAAAAGCTGTATGAACCATTTGCGTAAGATCATAGAGGAGAAGCTTTTGTGATTGAGAGGCTGATACAATATAAACAGCTTACAGTCTAAAAGAGAAATCTCCTCCTGTGCTTTTATGCACCCATTCCACCAGATTTGTATGAATTTCCTGGGCTTTTCAGCGCCAAGCCTTTGTAGCCCATTTGTGTAAGGTAGCCACCTGGTCTTCTGTTTTTTTAAAGTTTTACTAGGTGAATGTCCATTCTTCTACTGAGGCAGCTTTTGGCCATTCGGTTCTCTCAGCAGCACTTTGAGTTGGGTCTTCTGACCCTTGTTAGGCCTGTTAGCAAAGTTATGTTTGCTTCATTGTCCCCCATCCTTCTAATGAATTGCTTGGGGACATCCTATGGTGTATGAATACTCTGCCTGTGTCCTTCTAATTAATTAATTGGGGACATCCTAAGGCCACCCTCCCTTCCACTCCTATGTTTACATTCCATTGCTTGCGGCAAAAATGAGAACTCATTGTATGAGGTAGGGTATGGGGAGGCACCCAGGGGGTTTGTTCTCTAAAGCTTTGCCAGTGTCCAGTCACCTGAAAGTACATGCCTATAACACATTGTATATTATTATTATACAGGATTTATATAGTGTCAACAGTTTTCACAGCGCTTAACAAAATGAAGGCAGACATTACAGTTGCACTACAACTTGGTACAAGAGGAATCAGAGGACCCTGCTCGTTAGAGCTTACAATCTAGGAGGGAGGGTCAATTAATACAAAAGGTAATAGTTGGGGGGATGAGCTGATGGAGAAGGTAAAACCGTGTAGAGAAGGATTTTCAGGGATCATCTAAAGATGGATAGATTAGGGGACAGTCGGACAGATTGGGGTACGGAATTCCAAAGGATGGGAGAAGCTCTGGAGAAATCCTGGCGGCAAGCATGGGAGGAGGAGACAAGGGAGCTAGATAGCAGAAGGTCTTGGGAGGACCAAAGAGAGCAGCTTTGTTGGTATTTTGAGACTAGGTTAGTGATGTAGCTGGGGTCAGAGTTGTGGATGGCTTTGTAAATGATTGTTAGTACTTTGAATTTTATTTGTGCGGTAAGTGGGAGCCAGTGCAGAGATTGGCAGAGAGGGGTGGAGGACACTGAATGGTTGGTAAGGTGGATGAGTCTTGCAGCAGCATTCATTATGGACTGAAGGGGGAATAGTGTATGTAAAGATAATCCAATAAGGAGTGAGTTGCAGTAGTCAAGGCGAGAGATAACCAGGGAGTGAACTAAAAGCTTGGTGGTGTCCTAGGTTAAAAAGGGGCGTATTCTAGACATGTTGCAGAGGCTAAGGCGGCATGATTTGGACAGTGATTGGATGTGGGCCTGAAAGGACAGTTCAGAGTCTAGGGTTACTGATGCCAGTTGAGAGAGAGGTTGAAAATATGAGTTAAAGATTGTAGGATAGAATCAGAGGGTGACTGCAGTATTTGAGAAGGAACAGGGTCCAGTGGGCAGGAGATTAGGTGGGCGTTAGAAAAAAGTTTATTGACTTCCTCTATAGTAGCTGGGTTAAACAAGAGTATTGATTGTACAGGAGGACAAAGAGTGTACTGTGAGGGAGATATCTGTAGAGTGGAGATCTCAAGATTAATTTTATCAATCTTATTTTTTAAGTAATTAGCAATCCCCTGGGCAGTGAGTAAGTTCATGGGTGGAGGTAATGGAGGACGAAGTAGAGAGTTAAAGGTAGAAAAGAGTTGATGGGGACTGCATGAGTGGGTGTTAATGAGAGTGATAAAGTAGGCCTGTTTGGCAGTGTGGAGGCAGAAATGGTATTTTTCGAGGGCAGATTTATATTGGCTGAAATCTTGCTGTGACTTAGTCTTACGCCACAGACACTCAAGAGCATGGCTCTGGTTTTTGAGGCTTCTGGTATTGTCTGTCTACCAGGGTTGTAGCGGTCGGGGCCTGATTCTGTGCGTAGTAAGGGGGGCCAAGGTATCCGGGGTGGATGACAATGAACTGTTGTAGATAGAAGTGGCCAGATTGGGGGACAAGGATGAGATTTTGGCGTAGAGACAATCTGTAGCAGAAAAAAGAAGAGCAGGGTTAAGGTGGCAAAGGTTTCTATGGGTAATTCTTTGGTAGTTGGAAGGCAAGGAGGAAGAATATAAGGAGAGAGTGAAACCAGAGGCGTAGCTTGAAGCTTGTGGGCCCCAAGTCAAAAGTTGACATCCCCCCCCCCCACTACCACCCACCACTTCCACCGTGCATGCAGATACACCCACCACACAAAAGATACTCAAAGTGGCTTAAGAGTTTTGAGTTCCCAGAGTTCCTCCTTACATCAGAGGACAGGGACCCCTAGCAGGTCACTTGGCAGAGCTCCTTTTCCATCCCAGCACTGTATACAGCCCCCCCACACTACGCAGGGCTGGAATCACATTCCATTACACACAGTCTGTCAGCTTCCACAGGGTGTATCTGGCTTTTATGTTGCCATTCTGATCTGTGAAATCCCCTGGTTGGAACTGCAGTGTAGTTGCAGTAGGCAGATAGCAAGTCAGCCACGTTCTGCACAGGTTCTGTGTTGTAAAGGAATGTGATTTCAGCCCTGCAGAGGTAGAGCCGTATAGAGTGCCGTAATTGGAAACGGAGCTCAGCAGCCTGGCATAGCATTTAGGGTGGTCAGGGGGCTTTGGGGCGGGGCACAACTTAGATGGGGGGGGGGCAAAGCCATGTGACACAACATCTGGAGCCTGCAGCCCCTCAGGGGGTGTTAATGGATTTGTTTTAGCAATTTCTGAAGGATTTTTTTGTCAGTGTTGGGGGAAGGTCACCTCCCCCCCCAGTTGTCTTTTCCCCAGTTGTCAGAGAATTGGGGTAAGCAGACATATCCGGGTGGGGGGTACAAAGAATCCCAGCTGGTGACTAGGATACAATGAACGGTGTCTTACCTCACCAGTAACATCTATCCCATCGTGGCTACAGGACGGCACTCTTCTCCTCTTAACTCGCTTAGCTTGGTTACAATTCCATGTTGCCAGCACACAGCACAGACACTTCCCCATCTTGGGCTGTTCGCAACTCGTGCTCCTCTCCATTCAGGAAATGGCGCATAGCTTCTCCCCAGCCAATGAGAACAGAGGGGTGTGGACTGTGGAAGGAAAAGTGGAAGCCTAGTATTGGAGCGTGGCTGTGAGGCCCTAGGGCAGATCAGAGCTAGACTTTGAGGATATGATAAGGCTCATGGAAGGCTGCAGGGGCCCCCTGGACCTAGGAGCAGGGTTGCTATTGTGACCCCTGCAACCCCTTATGCTATGCCCATGAGTGAAACTAATAAGGTGGTGATCAGAGAGAGGAAAAAGAAATGTTGGAGAGGTTGTGTGGAGTGCATAGATAGGAGAATATGAGGTCAAGGCAGTTGCCAACCAGGGTGAGTAGAAGCATTTGTCCATTGTTTTAGGTCAAAAGGGAAGGTTAAAAGTAAAATTATGTGCAGCGCTCAAAACATTGAAATACATATTTATACAAACTAATGTAAACTGTGCAATGACCACAAAAACTAATAATAATGAAAATGACATGTGAAATTCACACCCAAACTAAAGTCATGTGCCATCATACAAAAGTTGTTTTAAAACATATACATACCAGTCTTTAAATAAACGGGGAAAACAAATTGTGTAACTAGAAGTGGGATTCCACATGACATCAATGTTGAGGTGAGGACACAGCCACACAAAAATCACTGCCACCATACTGAGAACCCTCAGGGATTATGTCACCGCCAAAAAAACCTGCATCTGCGGTCGCAAAACTCAGACAATACTGACGACACAGACCCCCAGAGCCAAAATGGCGGCACCGTGCAGGGAGAGGAGACAACCGTTGGCGCGGAGACGGCGAAGGTGCTGGAGGCAATCACCACATGCCAGGAGGCCGTTACAGCATGCCAGACGACCCTTACAGCCCGGATAGAAGAGGTCAAAGTGGACATCTCTATAGTCCGCCAGGACTTCCAGAAGCTGCGGGAAAGGGTTACTGAGGCGGAGACCTGTACTGTGGAGGACTCCCTCCCCCCTCTCCAGAACACCACAGCAGACCTACAGCTTCAGGCGTGCCAGCACCTGCAGAAGCAGGATGATATTGAGAATAGACTCAGACGCTGTAATCTCAGATTTATTGGTCTCCCTGAGGGTCAGAAGGAGAGAGACCCCCCACGTTACTGGAGAAGCTGCTGTGTGATACATATGGGAGGGAAGAGTTCTCCCCCACATTTGTAGTGGAACGTGCACACCGCTTGTCAGGCATACCACCGCCAGCCGGAGCACCCCCTCGCACTTTTATCGTAAATTTCTCAACTTCAGAGATAGAAATGCTATACTTCGCCTTAGTAGAGAAAAGGGTAACGTCCCCTTTGGAAACAAGATGCTCGCCATTTTCCATACTTCTCAGCAGAGGTACAACGCAGAAGACTAACCTTTATGGAAGTAAAGAGGCTCCTACGCATTAAAAATGTGAAATATGCAATGCTCTTCCCGGCCCGTCTCCACGTTGAGGGAGAGGACAGAGCACATTTCTTTGAGGATCCTGAAGCCGCCATCACGTGGCTGGAGCAGAGGGAAGCACACAGATAAGTAAACACGCTGTTTCTATTTTCCCTTAACTCTCCCCATGATTTCACTATGTATCCTTGCCCGGGTTTTTTACTTTAGATGCTCAACTACACTGCAGAGTGCATGAGCATCATGGGAAATGTAGTTCCAAAAAATCTGGGGTGCCAAGGTTCGCCATCACTGCTCTAGACTGTCCCCCTGAAACGGGGGGGGGGACTGTAGACTGTGTTTTGGCTATGTGTCTTCTTGTCCCTGCTGCCCCATAGCTTGGAAGGGCTGAGTACACCACCTGCTATTAAACAGACTGACTTTAGCTATTCCCCACTGCACAGCCATAACATGCTTGACACTGCAGGGCCACTGCAGCCGCATGCCCAACATACCTTTATTCAGCCCCCTTTAACAGCTTTTGACTCTTTGGAAAATATTCATGGGAAAGACTTTTGATTTGCATTACCAGCGTCCTATGAGGACATGAACATGAACCAAGCCTCATATACTCATGGACAGCATGCGGTTCAAGCCTCACTTTGAGAAAATGGTATCAACAGACACATCCATCACATCAGGTTATAATAGAATGGAAGCTGCGCACAAATTAAATAAAATGTAAAACATACCCTGTTTCCCCGAAAATAAGACCTAGCGTGATTGTTGGTGATGGCTGCAATATAAGCCCCACCCCCCAAATAAGCCCTAGTTAAAGTCCTTGTAGGTCTTATTTTCAGGGTAGGGCTTATTTTCGGGGAAACAGGGTAGGGCTTATTTGGGGGGTAGGGCTTATATTGTAGCCATCACCGACAATCATGCTAGGTCTTATTTTCGGGGAAACAGGGTATGATATCAAGAGTAAAGCCCCATACACACGGTCGGATTTTCCCATAGATTCTGTCCTATCTGACAATGTTGTCGGAAAATCCGACCGTGTGTAGGCACCATCGGACAGTGTACGTCGGATTGTCCGACGGACAAAGTCCTATCTCCTGCTGGATAGATTTTTCGACAACAAAGTCCGATCACACCAAATCCGATCGTGTGTATCGAATTCCGACGGACAAAGTGCTACGCATGCTCAGATCACATTACAAGACCAAAGCTATTGGCTACTAGCCTCTACGTAGTCCCGTCGTAGGCAACAAACGTCACCACGTTCAGAATGATCGGATTTTCCGACAACTTTGTCTGACCGTGTGTACGCAACACCAACATCAGACAAAGTATGACGGACATGATCTGACGGACCTGGTCCTCGGATAATCCGCGCGTGTGTATGGGGCTTAAGACTGTTGATGTGACCATATAAACCAAGACAACAAATATATGATGCAATATTGCTATGTGTAAAAAATGTTAGATGAAACCCAGCAAGTAACAAAAAACAAAATACTCATATAGATGAAAAAAAAAAAAAATGATATATATATTAAAGTCCACAGAACGCAGGTGCTGAATCTGCGTTGAGTGAGCCAGACGCCCACAAGAATGGGGGGAAAAAAAAATTTTTTAGGACTATCTCGGTACTCGTAATAGGTAAGCAGAAAATAAGGTAAGAAAGATATTTAAGAAAATAAATTTTAATAGAAAAAACACGGAACAGTTACATACATAACCAAATGTATGATATACAGTACAGTTTGATAAAATCAACAAAGTCAACTAATTTGTCTCCACATGCACTGGTGAGCTGGTCCACCCTATGAGTGAATTATCTTCTCTGTGATTAACACAAAACACCACCAAATGAGTGAACCACCACCATGCAGCATATGCGCTTACCAGAAGGCAAGCGATATAGAGCCTGTAGTATCAACACAGCATCAAGACCTCAGATCACCTCTTGCGAATACACTGAGTGCAAACCAGGGAGTCCCAAATCGATAGGCAGTCCAAAGGCAGCAATCACGATCTCAGCAAGGAAAGAAAGCTCACCATAGTGTAACTCAATTTCAGGAAACAATTTATTATACAAAAAAGTAATGCACTTACATTTAAAATCTTTAAAAACGCATGTATGTAAAATGAAGTAAGCCGGCTGGCTTGTAGACACCCGTCCTAGACAGCGATGGCGTCAGCACCCCTCCCTCCCGACGTCCGTTTCGTCATTGCATTTCCTGTTGACGATGTGATGCAATCCATCACATCATCAACAGGAAATGCAATGATCATCGGCATTTGGCTCACCACCTATAGGTGCAATGCAGTACAGACCTCAATCTGAATAAACAGAGAGGTCAAAATATTAACTGCAATCTAAACAGGAAGTGTGAACAGCCGTGACACCATCATGTATTTGAAAAAAGAGTAAGCAACTAATCGTATATTAGACATACGTTTTTTGCAATTTGATCACAGGACTGGTCTATACATAATCAAATTGAATAATAAATGATTGTGAATACATAACATAAAATTATTAAAAATTTCTTAGTATAAAAAAAATTTGCATATCCAGAAAAATTCATATAAATTACGCCTTAGGCCCCTTTCACACTGACGGACTGTTCAGATCCGCCTGTCAGTTTTGACGGCGGACCTGAACGGGCGCTCCATGCTAGTCTATGGAGCGACGAATGTCAGCGGAGACATGTCCGCTGACATCCGACCCGGTCCGATCCGCCAAAAGCAGACGGATGGCCCTACGTCCAGGTCCATCGCTGGCGGATCGGATCCGATCTCTCCATAGAGACCAGCGGCGCTGGACATGCCCCTCCCCACTCAGTGAGCAGAGAGGGACCTGTCATCCCCCGGCTCAGCGGAGATCAATGGAGAGATCTCCCGCTGAGCCGGCGGACAGAAGCAGACTCCGTGGAAGCGGATCCGCCTCGTGTGAAAGGGGCCTTAGGCTTTATTGATGAATGCACTGATGGCCGGGGTGGACAACAACATAGACAGGGCTCAAAATTTCAAGTCCAGTCACTAGCCAGGCCTTAAAAGTTACTCGCCACCAGTTGCCCCACCCAACCCCTCCCCTGCCCCGCCCCTAAACACGCCCTCTAACAATTTCATTTCATGAGATAATTTATAAGTGGATGTAAACCCACTCTTATTAATTATAAAGTGCTGAACTATAAGGATATACATGCCTCCTGCATGTATCCTTTCCTTGCAAATGTGTCTTGTTTAGCAGTTTGAAACCCCCAAAAACAGCAGATTCAGTAGGCAGGTCTGTTATCTGCGCTTGGTGGACAGAGTCATGATGTCAGCAGACTCTCCGCCCACCTCTACACTCCCCTTGGCCAGAGCGTGCAGGAGAGGCAGAGCGCGTTCTGGGTAAAAGCAGAGCGCGCTCACGGCCCCCTGTCACAAGTTCATACACATCAATGTCCAGTGACAGTGGGGGATGATCGGTGCGATGGGACAGCTGGGAGCACCGATCCCCCCCCATGCCTGGCTTTTCATCATCTGCTTCTCTCCCTCCCTCCCTTTCACCTGAAAAGCCATGCAGGGGGGATCGGTGCTCCCAGCTGTCTACGTCGCACCGATCATCCCTGACTGTCCTCAGTGTCTTCCTCCAGTGCTGTGTCCTCCGCCACCCCCCTTGTCCCTCTCTGTGTGTCCATATCCCCCGCTGTGTCTTCCTCCTCCACCCTCCCTCTTCCCCCGCAGCCACGGGCTGTGAGGGGGGGGGGGGGGGGGGGGGGATCTGTCAGGATGGAGAGCGAAGAAAGGGGGTCTGGTATGTCAATTACAGCCCCTTTCTTTTCTGATTGGGACACAGAGCGTTCGTTACCGATTGCTCTGTGACCTGTGATAACTGAGCAGAGTAACCTGTGTGTTACTCTGCTTTAGTTTATGAATGGACAGGAGCCGCTGTCTCCTCTCCATTCATTTTCAATGCAGAGAAAGGGACTGGGGAATCTGTGTCCTCTGTCCCTTCCTCTGTCTCAAATGGGAGATGTCAGGGGTCTCGGTTTAGACCCCTGACATGTCACCAAAGCCCCAACAGGGCTGAAATAAAATATATATAAAGGTATAAAAATAAAATTGTAAAAAAATAAAAAAAATGAAAATGAAAATAAAAAACGACTGACACCACAACCACCCCCCCATACCGACACGGTCCAGAGCCCCAAGACCACTGACACCAACCACTACACCGCTGACACCAACCACTGACACCAACCACTACACCACTGACACCAACCACTACACCACTGACACCAACCACTGCCCCACTGACACCAACCACTGCCCCACTGACACCGACCACTACCCCACTGACACCATCCACTGACACCGAGCACTACCCCACTGACACCGAGCACTATCCCATTGACACTGTCCCCTGACATTGAGCACTACCCCACTTACACCGAGCACTACCCCACTGACACCGTCTCCTGACACCGAGCAATACCTCACTTACACGACCACTACCCCACTGACACCGACCACTACCCCACTGACACCGTCCACTGACACGACCACTACCCCACTGACACCAACCACTACCCCACTGACACCAACCACTACCCCACTGACACCGTCCACTGACACCGATCACTACCCCACTGACACTGTCCACTACCCCACTGACACCGGCCACTACCCCACTGACACCGTCCCCTGACACCAACCACTACCCCACTTACACCGTCCCCTGACACCAACCACTACCCCACTTACACCGTCCACTACCCCATTGACACCGTCCCCTGACACCGACCACTACCCCACTTACACCGTCCACTACCCCATTGACACCGTCCCCTGACACCGACCACTACCCCACTGACACCGACCACTACCCCACTGACGGATGAGAAGTGGATTGGGACGGATGAGAAGTGGATTGGGATGGATGAGAAGTGGATTGGGACAGATGAGAAGTGGATTGGGACAGATGAGAAGTGGATTGGGACGGATGAGAAGATTATTGGGACGGATGAGACGATTATTGGGACGGATGAGACGATTATTGGGACGGATGAGACGATTATTGGGACAGATGAGGCAATTTTTGGGACAGATGAGGCGATTATTGGGACAGATGAGACGATTATTGGGACGGATGAGATGATTATTGGGACGGATGAGGCAATTATTGGGACGGATGAGACGATTATTGGGACGGATGAGACGATTATTGGGACAGAAGAGACGATTATTGGGACGGAAGAGACGATTATTGGGACGGATGAGAAGTGGATTGGGACGGATGAGAAGTGGATTGGGACGGATGAGAAGTGGATTGGGACGGATGAGAAGTGGATTGTTACGGATGAGAAGTGGATTGGGACGGATGAGTATTGATGTGAATAGAGTGTGTGTGTATAGGATGGATAATCAGGTGACCTGGGTAGAATCTAAGGCTTCATGTACACGGGACGTTGTTCAACCTCTCCTGAACGATTTAGCTTGAAAGCTAGAAACCAGTGTCTAAAAACTGCCGTTTAGCCGCGTTTACGTCTAGAAGCATTTGAAAAAAAAATGTTTTATTTTTTTTTATTTTGTTAAAATGAAAAACGTCTGTAAACGAAACGCTGCTAAATGAGAGTTGCCATGTTTATCCGCGTTTGGCGCTTCAACTGCCTCTAAACACAGCTTCTGAACGCATTTTTTTGGGGTTCAAGAAAAAGCCTCTAAATACAACTACCTAGAAACGACTATAAATTACCCTGTGTACATGTACTGTGCCCATAAGTGTAGCCTCACTGTGCCCATAAATACTGCTCACTGTGCCCACAAATACCGCTCACTGTGCCCATAAATGTAGCCTCACTGTGCCCATAAATACTGCTCACTGTGCCCACAAATACTGCTCACTGTGTCCATAAATGTAGCCTCACTGTGCCCATAAATACTGCTCACTGTGCCCATAAATACTGCTCACTGTGCCCACAAATACTGCTCACTGTGCCCATAAATGTAACCTCACTGTGCCCATAAATACTGCTCACTGTGCCCATAAATACTGCTCACTGTGCCCACAAATACTGCTCACTGTGCCCACAAATACTGCTCACTGTGCCCATAAATGTAGCCTCACTGTGCCCATAAATGCTGCTCACTGTGCCCATAAATGTAGCCTCACTGCGCCCATCATCAATACAGACTCACCATGGTGTGTGTCATGGAGCCGGGTCTGTGTTCAGCAGCGCTGTTGTAATGTCCCGCCCCCCTAGACCAGCTCATGTGATAGGCGGAACACTGATTTAATCTACTATCACACGAGCCAGTCTAGGGGGGCGGGACCTTTCTACAGCGCCGCCGAACACAGAACACCTGCTCTGTAACACACAGCCTGCATCTCCGTTACACACAAGAGGAGGATAGAGGGAGGGGAGCGCTGCAGCCTCCGCTCAAAGCGGCCCCAGTTCAGTCCGGTCCTGCCACTCTGTGTCCTCCAGCTGACCGCTTCTGGCAGAAGTGGTGCAGGATTTTTTACAGGACATCAGAGCGGCGGTGGTAAGGGAATCCCCCCTCCGGCAGCTCTGATGTCCTGTAAAAAAGCCTGCACCGCTTCTGCCAGAAGCGATAAGCCAGAAAGCTGTCAGCCTGGTCCACCCCTGATCCTCACTCACCCCTGCACTAAATTCCACTTGCAAAATGCGAGCAGTCGAGTGGAATTTTTGAGGGCTGACGTAGACCTTCACCTGAACGTCACTATGACCATCCAGCACCCTATAATTATAACTCTCAATGGTCAAATTGTCCCCCAGTGCCCACCTATAATCGATATTCTCCACTCTGAGATGTCTATCAGGAGGACTTATACTCACACACGGAGGACGAATATGAGCATCCAGCATATGGGTACAACCACTCCAATTCAAATATTCAGGGTGGCCTGGTTTTTCACGAAGCCCGACAGGGAAGAAAAAGAGGTCCAGACCTAAGAGAGGCTCGAGAGGAGGGCGGAGAATATAGCGGAAAAAGAAAGACAACATAGCTGCACAGGGCGTGTTCAATCTCAGTACTAAAGAATGAAGTAGAGAAGAAAAAATCGTTCTCGATAAGGGTCTCAAATTTGTCCCCCTAAAAGATTGGACAAGTTTGGGACATTTATTGATATACATAAATATATTAGACAAATGTATATTCAACTCTATTTAGTCCCCAATCCTTTTAGAAATCCATCCAGGGCAGTTACCTCAGGAACTGCACATTCCGGTTTGTCAAACCCATTGCTGTTTAACCCTCCAACACAAACAGCTCCAGTCATTTCCATCTTTAGAGATTTAGTTCTTAAAGACCTAGAGAAATTACCCCCCAAAAAGGTATATAATCAGCCTTTGTTAAAACAAAGCCCGGGCTGTGCATCCCCTAGAGAAGGCCTACATTTATACTGAGTAGGGTGGGGCATTATTGCCAATTAATCAGTCAGGATTGCATAGAAGGAACACATAGCTAACAGAACAAACTTCTCACACCAAAGGCAAACTACAAGACACAGCAAGAGAGCAGGGGGCATGGCTATAAAGATAAGATCAGCTCATAATTTAGGTATAGACAATAAGAAAGCAAAATAAACATCACAGTGATATGGACAGAGGTAAAGAATTGTAAGGCAGCATAGATTACCATTTAAGCACATTTAAAACAATGAAGCAGTTGCAGTTAAAGGTGGAACTTGAAGGCAGTATAGATTACCTGTGGAGGGATAGAGAAGAGTTTTTTAGATTGTGCTGACCCGAAGTGTAATACTTAATCAAATATGAATACTTTATCCAAGATAATAGTTGGCAATGCAATCCCTGCCTGTTCAAACCCCCTATTAATACTCTGTGTCCTGTACTACTTCAAGATATGGATTTATTTTTTTTTATTTTTTTTCAGTTTGGACAAATGAAAATAATGGCTTTAGTAGAACTGTTGGCAAAACTTTTTTGTTTCATTTTGGATAGAGCAAGGGAGAGTTCTAACCCCTGTCAGATTTTGTTATGCCATCTGTGTCCCATTTCAGAGATTTCCCTTTCTGTCCCATAGCCAAACAGAAAGTGAGTGGAAATCCCTGCAAATTAAGGGAATCCTTTGGGAACCCCCAATTCACCCGAATTAGTATCCCCATTGTAAAATTTCCCCACTATTACTATTCTGGGGACAACCCAAAATTTGGGATTTTCTTTAGTTTCACTTTCAATAATAATGGTAAACAGGACAAAGAGAGAGTGTGGATCTCCTTAACGTGGGCACAGACAGCTATAAAAAACTGAAAGGGGTTCTGATCACTCTCTACTCTATCCAAAGCTAAAAAGGTTTTGCCTTAGGTTATACTTTAATTACAACAGTAACATTAATAACAATGTACTTAATGTACCTCTGATGGGCTGACAGAAATCAGGAATCAAAACAGACTAGAAAAACTTGATGTGAATAAATCACCAGGTTCAAATGACTTGCATCTGTGAGTCCTCAGAGAGCTTAGCTCTATTATAGCCAGGGCATTGTTCCTAAGTACATCCTACTGACTGAAATGATAATAAGTTCACCTTTTCCAGACAATAGCCTATGCAGTTACAGAGCCCGAGTAGAGATTAAAAAAACTGCAGTTTTGTAAAATGTTCAGTAATATTATTGTCATACCTGTGAGCTATTTGATCTTTAGTTAGACCTCATTTGGAGTACTGTGTCCAGTTCTGGAGAATTTCTTACTTATAAAAAGATATTGATAAGATAGAATGGATCTAGAAACAGGCAACACAAATTGTGAAAGGCCTTCAGTGTTTTCTGATGATATCAAACTACACTATATTGGCAAAAGTATTGGGATGCCTGCCTTTATATGGACATGAACTTTAATGGCATCGCAGTCCTAGTCCGTAGGGTTCAATATTGAGTTGGCCCACCCTTTGCAACTATAACAGCTTCAACTCTTCTGGGAAGGCTGTCCACAAGGTTCAGGAGTGGGAGTGTGTCTATGGGAATGTTTGACCATTCTTGCAGAAGCGCATTTGTGAGGCCAGACACTGGTGTTGGATAAGAAGGCCTGGCTTGAAGTCTGCGCTCTAATTCATTCCAAAGGTGTTCTATCGGGTTGAGGTCAGGACAGTCAAGTTCCTCCACCCTAAACTCACTCATCCATGTCTTTATGGACTTTGCTTTGTGCACTGGTCCAAATAATTTGGTGGAGGGGGGATTATGGTGTGCGGTTGTTTTTCAGGGGTTGGGCTTGGCCCCTTAGTTGAAGTTAAGGGAACTCTTAAAGTGGTTGTAAACTCTCCAATACAACTTAAGCTCTTTTAAATATAGATAGAACAGGCAGCTGATCGCTGCCTGTGAAAGTGCACTCACTGTTTTAGTTGCCATAGAAATCGTCCTGCAGTGTTTAGTGACGTCAGCCGCGTTTGCGCATTAGGTATATCGATTAACGGCACACTATGTGTGCCATTTCTCTCTCCCCTGCATACCGTGTCATTAGCTTCCTCTGAGAACGGCACAGAGGTCAGTCTCGCGATGCAACAATGGATTAGCTCTGTTACCGTAGTAAGGGCAATCGAGCTAGAGGCTCGGGTTCAACGCTATGGTGCATGCGCAAGATTTGGACAGGAAAACATAGTAAGGGCGTAAATGACGTCCACAAACTATTCAACATACAGGAGTTACAATGGCGCGGCCAATACCCGGAAGTCACAAAATAATATAAAAGAAAAATAAGGTATTTTCAAAGCTATTTTTTTGCCGATTTTGATGTGTATCGCTCTGCAATACTTTAAAGCATATATATATTTAAAAAAAAAAGAAAAAACGTACTGGGTTTACTTCCTCTTTAAGATGCCAAGCATATCAAGACATTTTGGGCAATTTCATGCTCCCAACTTTGAGGGAACAGTTTGGGGATGGCCCCTTCCTGTTTCGACATGACTGCTCACCAGTGCACAAAGCAGGTGCACAAAGGCAGGTGACTCTGCCCCCCTCTGACGCACAGGGAAATCCCTATGGCTTCCCCGTAGCGTCAGAGGGGGCGGGGCCACCCGGTTTACGTAGACGGGTAGCCCTGCCCCCTCTGACGCTATGGGGAAGCCCTAGGGATGTCCACGTATGTCAGAGGGGGGCAGGGTCACCCGGCGACGTCACCGTGTGGCCCTGTCCTCAGTTATAAAGGAGCTGTCACCTGAGAGGACCATCATTACGGCGGGTGCCTCCCATGTTGGCGGGTCGGTCGCGTTTTTTTTTTTTCGGTCCATCGAAAGTTTTCACACTTTTTTGGTGAAATGGTAGGGGTACATTTGTACCCCGTTAACATTTCACACAGGGGGAGGCCAGGATCTGGGGGTCTGTTAAGCCCCCCACTCACAGACCCCCAAACCACCAGGCAAGGGTTGTGAGGATGAGGCCCTCGTCCCCATCAACATGAGGACAAGGTGCTTTGGGGGGGCTACCCCAAAGCACCCTCCCCATGTTGAGGGCATTTGGCCTAGTGCGGTTCAGGAGGAGGGGGGGCGCTCTCTCATTCCCCCTTTTTTCCTGCGACCTGCCAGGTTGCGTGCTCAGATAAGGGTCTGGTATGGATTTTTGGTTCGGGGTTCCCCTTAATATTCATACCAGACCCAAAGGGCCTGGTAATGGACTGTGGGGGAATCCCATGCCATTTTTTTGAATGACTTTTATGTGTATTGCCGGGACCAACAATTCATTATAGACGCAAGTATTTTTAAATTACTTTTTTTTCCTTTAGAAATGTCATTTAGTGCAGGGACTGTTGTAAACATGGGAAACATGCGTCACTTTACAGGCATACTATAGACACCCCCAGGGACAAAATTTAAAGGAATATACTTTTATTTCTCTATAAGCATTATTAAAATCACTGCTCCCGAAAAAACAGACGTTTTTTAAAACTTGGTTTTGCATTGATACATGTCCCCTGGGGCAGGACCTAGGTCCCCAAACACTTTTTATGACAATACCATGCATATAAGCCTTTAAAATTAGCACTTTTGATTTCTCCCTTAGACTTTTTAAGGGTGAACACCCCAAACCTTTGACGCGAACATCAGGCTCATACCTACTGATCATCAATTACCTTGCAGGTGAAAACAGACAAGGAGAATGCAGGTCCCCAAACACTTTTTATGACATTAACTTGCATATAAGCCTTTAAAATTAGCACTTTAGATTTTTCATGTTCGTTTCCCATAGACTTTAACGGTGTTCGAACAAATTTTTTTGCCTGTTCGCATGTTCTGCTGCGAACCGAACCGGGGGTGTTCGGCTCATCCCTAATGGTCAGTAACCTGTTATAAGCAAACCAAACATGCTATGCCTTGCTTTTGATGGAGACAGAGTTACCTTCATTGTTCCTGATCAAGCCTCCTGTTTGTCTGCCCTGCTTTGCTGTTGGATTTCCCTGTGTATGACGTGGATCGGAAATTGGACTATTCTCTGAACTCAGCCTACATTTTACCTAGACTATCATTGGATCGGATATTGGACTATTCCTTAAACTCAGCCTGCCTTTTACCTGGACCACACTATCTGTCTGCTAAATTGCAAGTAGTCTGTTGTTTGCTTTGGCACTATAGAATTGTGTATAAGTCCTGGGGGCAACCAAAGACCGGTAGGCTTGCTTGCCTTAAGGGAAAGGGGGCTGCTATAGGTGAAGCACACAGTAGCTAGCTATGGTGTCTGACCACCTGCATTGAGGTAGACGTGAAATTTGTGACAGTGAGATGATGTAGAAACCAAAGGGGAAAGAAATACATAGTGCTAAAAGTATAAGTGAAATCTATGGTGATTTACCTTGTTGGTTCACAACTGGGAACCAAAATAACAAGTGAATGCTTGCATATAAGGTGCTGCCAGAAAGACCCACAGACAACAAATGAAGCACGCTCAAAAGTTGTAAAAAGTATAAGAGGAGCTGTAAGTCATATCTGATTCTGAAAAAGTGCAGTTTCCTTTATTAAAAATAGAAGGGGAGGGGGTTACTAATTGTATTTTGTTCCTATAATCCATTACTGTTAGAACAGTAAGAATGTTTAACTCCCTTTCCCAGGCAGTAGTAGCTGAGAGCATAAATGTATTAAGAAACTTTTAGAGGTTTTCCTCAGCGAACATGATATACAGGTAATTCTTGGCAACTCTCATACACACCCACACACATTGAACTGGATAGACCTGTGTCTTTGTTTAACCTTATCAAATGGTAATTCCCCTGACATGGGTCTTTGTTGACCAATTTTAATCCTACACTGTCCTAAAGCCAAATGCACGGTCTCTATTTATAAGACAGACACTGAATATACCATTATATATACCGTACCCAGGGCCGATCCTGGGCAGGTGCTTAGGGTGCAACGTGCCCAGGCGCCGCAAGCTAAGGCAGAGGGGGGCGCCGAAGATCAGGTGCCACGGATTCCTCCTGCTTGCTCTCCCTGCCGGCCAATGATAGGAGCTGGTCTGAGGAGGAGAAACTGCGCTGCCTCCCTTCCCGCTCGAGGCGCCGATGTCAGAAGAGGGCTCTGTTTCCTGCCCATTCCCCCCTCTATCAGCAGGCAACAGAATAGGAGATCTGAGCAGCTGTGTCTCTGTGTGTGGAAAGAGAGCAGCAGCGGGCTCTTTTTTCCCTCTCCCTCTCCTCATGCTGCTGTTCTCGGAAGAGGAGCATGCCAGGACAGCCGGCACTATGTTTCCTTCTCCTTTTCCTCCCATTGGCCAGGGGAAAAAACATACAAAAAAAATACAAAAAGGAGGAGAAAAGAGGATCATGGTACATGTAGTCCAGAGTACTGGCTGGCCCATTGCAATCCTAGGGGGAAACTGCAGCCCCCAACATGCCCAGCTGAAGGGGAGGGAGAGAGAGCCAGGCTATGAGTAACACACTGCATCTGGTGACAGGCAATGGTGGCAAGTGGCAGGCAATGGTAGCAAGTGTCACGCTGCATCTGATGACAGGCAATGGTGGCAAGTGGCAGGCAATGGTGGCAAGTGTCACACTGCATCTGGTAACAGGTAATGGTGGCAAGTGGCAGGCAATGGTGGCAAGTAACATGCTGCATCTGGTGATAGGCAATGGAGGCAAGTGGCAGGCAATGGTGGCAAGTGACAGGCACTGGTGGCAAGTGACAGATTGCATCTGATGACAGGCAATGGTGGCAAGTGGTAGGCAATGGTGGGAAGTACCATGCTTCATATTGTGGCAGGCAATGATGGCAAGTGGTAGGCAATGGTGGGAAGTACCATGCTTCATCTTGTGGCAGGCAATGGTGGCAAGTGACAGGCTGCATCTGGTGATAGTCAATGGTGGCAAGTAACAGGCTACATCTTGTGGCAGGTAATGGTGGTAAGTGACAGGCTACATCTGCTGACAGGCAGTGGTGGCAAGTAACAGGCTACATCTGGTGACAGGCAATGGTGGCAAGTGACATGCTGCATCTTGTGGCTGGCAATGGTGGCAATTAACAGTCTGCATCTGGTGATAGGCAATGGTGACAGACTACATCTGGTGGCAGGCAATAGCGGCAAGTGACAGGCTACATGTCCTGGCAGGCAATGGTGGCAAGTGGCAGGCAATGGTGGCAAGTGTCACGCTGCATCTGAAGACAGGCAATGGTGGCAACTGGCAGGCAATGGTGGCATATGCCAGCCAAAGGTGGCAAGTAACATGCTGCATCTTGTGGCAGACAATGGTGGAAAGTAACATGCTGCATCTTGTGGCAGGCAATGTGTCACTTGCCACCATTGCCTGCTTTTCCTCCCCATCCTATTTCCCCTGCTTTGCTGTGGAGATATATATGTATTGATCTCAGGAATATATGATTCTGTGCTTGATTGTTCCCTGATTATCCCCATTTTCAAAATCCACACTCCGTGTCTCAGATTTCTCAACCAGGCTAACCTTTAATCTTCACAAAAGGGATTTATATTTTTCATCAAGTTGCTCTGGACTGTGTTTCTAATTACCCGGTTTCAGATTACTGGACTGCCTGCTTGTTTATTGCCTTGCTAAATCACCACAAAGCACCTAATCTTTGCCATATGATCATCGATTTTAAATTAATAGTTATTAGCCAGTTGGGCTAAGGAATAACTAATGTATCCAGAGGACTGGTGTGTTTTTTCCTGTATAACACAATAGTGAAAAATTATTAATGATGATTAGTTGGTGCATATGAGTGTGTGTTTGTGAGTAAGTAGTGCATGCGCAGCTGCGTCCCCTTATTTTAACATGACAACGTTGTCTTTTTTTAATATATCTGTGAGGTACACTGATGGTATACTCTTTCATGAAATTTCCGTTATGTTTTTTCTGCTCCATAAATTAATTAATTAATCCCAGTGTCCTAATGGTGGCAAGTGGCATGCTGCATCTGGTGACAGGCAATAATGGCAAGAGGCAGGCAATAGTGGCAAGTGGCAGGCATCTGGTGACAGGCAATGGTGGCAAGTGGCAGGCAATGGTGGCAAGTGTCACGCTGCATCTGGCAGGCAATGGTGGCAAGTGACAGGCTGCATCTTGTGCTAGGCAATAGTGGCAAGTGACACGCTGCATCTGGTGGCAGATAATGGTGGCAAGTGACAGGCTGCATCTGGTGGCAGATAATGGTGGCAAGTGACAGGCTGCATCTTGTGACAGGCTACATCTTGTGGCAGGTGACGGTGGCACGCTGCATCTGGTGACAGGCAAAGGTGGCAAGTGACACGCTGCATCGGGTGGTAGGCGATGGTGGCACGCTACATTTGGTGACAAGCTCAGGGTTCCCACCGATTCTGCATTATGGTGAGTTGAACTATTTCATTACATCGTAACAATTTATGTATTACACTGTAGTATTAGAAATAATGTGATTCAATCATCCTGACACCATATCAAGCATGGTGTTGGGATGATTTAAGTGCTAACATGATCTTTGGAAGGATTATTTAATTTTCCTTGATCAGTGTTAGACATATTGAAGGAGCCAACAGGAGCTGCAGACTTTTACTGCATTCAAGTTCTTTATTTCTTGTTTTTAAATCCCTACATTGCTAAGTAGTAGAGCCATGATTAGTTAATGCTGGTAAAATTCAAGATGTGGTTGGGATGCTTGCAGTCTCGACTTATTGAAACAACTGTAAACTCAAAAGTTTAGAATTACCGGTGATAAGCTGTTGAGCATTATCTTCAGGTGTTGTGCCATTGACACATTTGTAAAGGGGAAGAGTTAGTAAGATGACCACGCCCATGTGGGGGCGCCAGAAATATTTCTGCACCCAGGTGTCTCTGACCCTAGGATTGGCCCTGACAGTACCTTACATTATAATAATTAGTTCTGTATGCAGATGTTATAATGTGTTTTAAAATGTAAGATAACCACAAAAAAATCCATGCGTTTCCTTGTCCTTTCATTTCAACTTTTCCATTTCTTGTCTATTTACTCTCATGTATTGTGGACAGAACCATTTCATCCAGCAGTCAATACTGGACAGAATTACTGCAATTGTAAATATTTGCCACAAGATGGTGCCATAACCTAATCAAAATCACTAGCTGATCTTTGGCATCAATTCATAAAATTGAACACATTAAACACAATTTCTCCGTAATAAAAGTAACTGTATTACTCTACAAAGTTAAATAGAGATCCATTAGAGCTTCTTTATTATGGCATACATTATACCTATATTTTTTAAGTGGATAGTTTATTTGTTTTTCTATGTCACTATTGGCTAGTAGAACATAAATCTGTATCCTAATCAAGCAGCCTCAGTAAAGATATGTTATATTAGTCATACACTTAAAATGGACCTTTCATCGTTATTGATAAATTTTTTCCATAATATTTAACCCTACCCACCCATTAGTAAAAGCTAAATACACATACCATAAGCCCAATGGTATACCTAGCACACCTGGCACACAAGGCCAATTATTCTTATTTTTTACATGCCACCCCCCCCCCCCCCCAGCACAAAAAAATGGTTTAGAAAAAAAGAAGAATTGTGTGTGTGGTAAAATTGCACTAACCGTGGGAGTGGCTTAAAAGGGCATAGCTGAATGAAACCCCCCTATACTCAGCACACCTATGACATACAAAATATGGTTTAATGACTGTACTACAAAGCAGGAGTGTAACAGACACATAGAAACCTCAGCACCCTCATTTTAATAAAATTAAACTGTTCCATACATATTCTTTTCTGAACTCCTAAGCCTATTTTAGAGGAGAACTTCTGGAGTGTATTTAGAGTCAGTGGAGTCTGGTCCATAAGGGGTGAAGCCTCACTGAAGCCCCAACGAAGCTCCACCAAAGCCTCATCGAAGCCCCAATCGAAGCTCCACCAAAGCCTCATTGAAGCCTCACCGAAGCCTTATCGAAGCACCAAGCAAAAGCAGGTGTAAACAGGACTGTAAGCTAACCATTTTATTTAGTGACAGGGGCTTTGACTGGCGTTCAGAGAACTTTAACAAAGTGTGTCCAAAGCCATGTTTTGAAGCAATTGTAAGCTACCCCTAAGTGTCTTTGGTGCAGGGGTCAGGAGTACATAACACACAGACCACTTTATAGAGTACAACCAAAAGTACTCCCTTCTCCAAGTACAGTAGAAAGTATCCCTCCAGCCTATATCCCCCACAGTGAGTTTAAAAAATATATATTTTTTTTAGAACTTACTTCAATCAATAATTGATTTTTTTTTAAATAAAAAAGAAACAAATAGCCAAGATTAAATTCATCATTTTCTTCATCGCACTAAAAAATTATTTTATAGTTAAAGATATCTAGGACCAATTGATTGTTCATTGCTACATGCACATCCAGCATTATGCTGGCCATACAGGTAACAATAAGATTGTTCTATTTAATAATCATTTTGATGAAAGAATATCGGGCAGCAATCAGTTACAAGTGGGTGGCTTAATTTAATTTAGTATGTAAGTTGTATGGTCAGCATGAGGAGAAGAGTCTTTACTTCCCATTATAATCCACTCTACAAGGGAAGCTATGCAGTAGATACCCAATGGGGCAGATTTTGGTGGTCCACCCATATTGTATGATTCACCTAAAACAGACCTTCACCCTAAATAAAAAAGATTTTCCCTTTCCTTCCTTCTCCCCCTCCCTCTCTCACATTTGTATATATGAAAATATGAATATTATATATATATATATATATATAAAAACAATTTATTAACTTTATAGTGTTTGTTGTTCCCCATTTCTTGCATGTGCAGATGGGCTGCAGGGCTTCAGGTCCTGAGTAGGGTTGAGCGAACCCGAACTGTAAAGTTCGGGTCCGTACCGGACTTTAGGGTGTTCGGGTCCCGGACCCGAACCCGAACAATTGACTGTATGTTCGGGTTCGGGTCCGGTGTTCGGGGATTTAATGTTGCTTTTTAAAATGTCTTTTAAAAGCACTCGCGGCTATATGAATTGATATTCATATAGCCGCGAGTGCTTTTAATACAGAGAACAGTCATTGAAGTCATTTATTTTTAAAAAGTTAGTCATAAAAAGTGTTTGGGGACCTGGGTCCTGCCCCAGGGGACATGTATCAATGCAAAAAAAACTTTTAAAAACGGCCGTTTCTTCGGTAGCAGTGATTTTAATAATGATTAAATTGAAACAATAAAAGTGTAATATTCCTTTAAATTTCGTACCTGGGGGGTGTCTATAGTATGCATGTAAAGGGGCGCATGTTTCCAGTGCTTAGAACTGTCTCTGCAAAAAGTGTCATTTTTGTAGGAAAGAAAGCTATTTAAAATCACTCACGGCTATATGAATTGTCGGCTCCCCTAATACAGAGAACAGTCATTCATTGAAAGTCATTCAAAAAAAAAGTAATTGATAAAAAATAAAAAAAACAAAAAAATAAAAAGCGTAGGGGTCCCCCCAAATTCAATAACCAGGCCCTTCAGGTCTGGGATGGATATTAAGGGGGATCCCAGCCCAAAAAAAAATGGCGTAGGGTCCCCCTCAAAATCCATACCAGACCCTTGAGGTCTGGGATGGATTTTAAGGGGAAACCCAGCCAAAAAAAATGGCGTGAGGTCCCCCTCAAAATCCATACCAGACCCTTATCCGAGCACACAACCTGGCAGGCCGCAGGAAAAGAGGGGGGGACGAGAGCGGCCCCCCCTCCCGCCTGAACCATACCAGGCCACATGCCCTCAACATTGGGAGGATGCTTTGGGGTCTAAGACCCCCAAAGCATCTTGTCCCCATGTTGATGAGGACAAGGGCCTCATCCCCACAACCGTGCCCGGTGGTTGTGGGGGTCTGCGGGCGGGGGGGCTTATCGGAATCTGGAAGCCCCCTTTAACAAGGGGACCCCCAGATCCCGCCCCCCGTGTGAAATGGTAAGGGGGTACAAAAGTACCCCTTCCATTTCACCAAAAAAGTGTCAAAAATGGTAAAAATGACAGGATAATCCCTTTATTAAAATCTTCTTTCTTCTGGTCTTCCTTTCTTCATCTTCTCCTTCCGGCATCTTCTTCTTCCGTCTTCTTCTTCCTCCGATCTGCTTCTTCTTGGCCTTCTCGTCCAGCATCGGTGTCTCTTCTGGGCCGCTCCGCGCAATGGGAGGCTCCCGCTGGGTGAGGCTTCTCTTCGGTATCTTCTTCCACGGCGTCGGTCTCTGAGGCTTCTCTCCGGTATCTTCCCCCGTGAAGTGGGGAAAGCCATAGGGAAGTCCCCATGACGTCCCCATGCGTCAGAGGGGGGCGGGGTTACCAGGTGGCCCCGCCCTCCGTTATAAAAGAACTGTCAGCCCAAGCGAAGCCTCACACACCGGGAGCCTCCCATTGCGAGGAGTGGCCCAAGAAGAGACCGACGCCCTAGAAGAAGATACCGAAGAGAAGCCTCAGAGACCGACGCCGTGGAAGAAGATACCGAAGAGAAGCCTCACCCAGCGGGAGCCTCCCATTGCGCGGAGCGGCCCAGAAGAGACACCGATGCTGGACGAGAAGGCCAAGAAGAAGCGGATCGGAGGAAGAAGAAGGTGCCGGAAGAAGAAGATGAAGAAAGGAAGACCAGAAGAAAGAAGAAAGAAGATTTTAATAAAGGAATTGTCAAAGACCGTCTCCTGTCATTTTTACCATTTTTGACACTTTTTTGGTGAAATGGTAGGGGTACTTTTGTACCCCCCTTACCATTTTACACAGGGGGGGGCGGGATCTGGGGGTCCCCTTGTTAAAGGGGCTTCCAGATTCCGATAAGCCCCCTGCCCGCAGACCCCCACAACCACCGGGCACGGTTGTGGGGATGAGGCCCGTGTCCTCATCAACATGGGGACAAGATGCTTTGGGGGTCTTAGACCCCCAAAGCATCCTCCCAATGTTGAGGGCATGTGGACTGGTACGGTTCAGGCGGGAGGGGGGGGGGGGCCGCTCTCGTCCCCCCCTTTTTTCCTGCGGCCTGCCAGGTTGCGTGCCACGAGTGATTTTGTGATTTTAGTGATTTTAAATAGCTTTCTTTCCTGCAAAAATGACACTTTTTGCAGAGACAGTTCTAAGCACTGGAAACATGCGCCCCTTTACATGCATAATATAGACACCCCCCAGGTACGAAATTTAAAGGAATATTACACATTTATTGTTTCACTTTAATCATTATTAAAATCACTGCTCCCGAAAAAACGTCCGTTTTTAAAAGTTTTTTTTGCATTGATACATGTCCCCTGGGGCAGGACCCAGGTCCCCAAACACTTTTTATGACTAACTTTTTAAAAATAAATGACTTCAATGACTGTTCTCTGTATTAAGGGGGACGGGAGCCGACACTTTATTATAGCCGTTCGGGTCCCCATTGACTTCAATGGGGTTCGGTGTTTGGGGTCAAGTTCGGGTCAAGTTCGGTACCGAACCCGAACTTTTTTCTGAAGTTCGGCCGAACCTGCCGAACCCGAACATCCAGGTGTCCGCTCAACTCTAGTCCTGAGCCCTGTGAAAACACCTGGTCACGTTCGGATTTTCCACACATGTGCAAAGATTCAGTTTGTATGGAAATTCACCTTGAACTATTGAGCTCTGTAAACGGGTTTAAGAAGTAAAGCTGATAAGTATAGCCTAGAAAACCTAAAGCTCCAATTGTGACAGTGCCAGACCCTGCCACTGTGTGAGTATAGGGAAAAGCAACACAGGGTTTGCACTAATGCAGCATTCGGGTCTCCAGAATATTGTGTCTGAGTGGAGAAGACTGGGGTTTTAGTTTTCTTTGGGATTGTAATCGCAGATCAGGGTCCAAAGTCTGAAGGCTTCAAAGAGTCTAGGGTGGGCCGAGGATTTCAATCCTGTGTCCAGGTCTTATTGGAGATCTGCAGATTGTGTGAGTGTGCAGGTATGCAAAATCATTATAAGTAAAGACCTGACTATGGTACAGGGCGCCTGTCAGGAGACAGATGTGTGCTCCATCCAGGAGACAGCAAGAATTGGGTACACTGGCAAGAAGACCCTCTAATGGTCCGGAAACTCCAAAGGCCAGTCTGGATGTGGACAGTAGACAAATAATCTATAATGCACTTCAGCAGCACTCCATAAGAACGAAGTAGGCTCTGACAGAATATAAAACAATGAAGGCACTTCTAATTGCAGTTTGACAAGGATTTAATATAAGAAAACGTTTAAAAACACTTAGAGGAAGCATGAAGTAAAATAAATTCATCAATCCCCAAAACAGACATCTGGCCAGTCTCCTGTCACAGTCCTGTTGCACGTCTCACAGTTGATCAGTGGTGTGGAGCAGTGATTTTCGAAAGACAAGAGGACTGTCACCAGTGTGGAACGCAACCACCTGTAAGTGACATCAAGGGGGCGGTGATGCGTTCCAGAGCATGCGCAATAGCTTATTTTTCAAAGCCCTAAACCTGGGAGAGGAGAGCTTCTTATATAGAGGCATGAGTGGGACGGGGGTGGGATAATAATTAGCAAAAAATACATCAACAATCTAGACGATAATGAATGTCAATAAAGGGATAAATGACACATAATAAACAATTGTAATTGTAAGAAACAAATACAATCAAAGATCATGGCCACTCATGGGACTACAGGTATCAGCATGGCTACCATGGAAGAAGGTGCTTTTTTAACATAGAGATTATACCATATATACCACAAGTTATAAAAGAGAATTAATCTCTAGTTCCTCATTCAGACCACCTGGGGACAACACATCTAAGACATATACAAAAGGTTTCCCTTTGGCAGAGCTTTTGGAAGCGTTCCGCCATTGGGAGTGCCCTCAGCATTGCCCTTAGTGACCCAAACCCTGAAGTTTTCTGTAGATTTGTAATGGTGCTCCAAAAAGTGTCTGGGCATGCTTCCTCAATGAAGTGGCGATGTTCACCAAACCACTTTCGGAGCGTGCGTTAAGTTCTGACTACATAAAGCAGTCCGCAGGGGCAGGACAAGCAATAAACAACATAATCGGATGAATATGTATGGAATTCCTTGATTTTGTATGTCTTACCCTTGGTGTGGAATTCCTTCTGTCCATGTTGGACAAAGCAACAGGTCTTACATAAGAGCTTGAGCCATTGGTACATGCCTATAATGGATAGAAACGTGGGTAAAGAGGGGCATAGTTGTTTCAATTTGATTTTAAGTTTGCTGGGTGCCAATTTACTTTTGAGGGGCCTTTCTGTAAGAAAACTTTGGTTTATTGGGTATGGGTGCCTCAAAGTGTACATCTTGTTTGAGTAAGGGCCAATGCTTTCACAATATGTGTTCCATCTGCTTATGGCAAGAATGGAACTGGGTGGTAAAGCGCATTTCAGAGGCATCAGAGTTGGGTGATGTGGAAGATGTAAAATGGTTTTCCGCATATTGCACTGAGACTTCTTCCACAATATCAGAAGGATATCCCTTCTCAAGAAACTTTGTCTTTAGAGCCTCATTTTGGTATATATAGTCACCGTGTCTGGTACAGTTATATTTGAGTCTACAAAACTGGCTCCTGCGAACGTTGATTATCCACCGCAGATGGTGACAGCTTTGGTAATGGAGAGAGGAATTACCAGCAGTGAGCTTAGTGTAATTTTTAGCATGGATAAGATTTCCCTCATGACACATTTCTAATGTCTTTGTCAATAACACAAGTAAAGGAGAGGTCCATATAATTACTATTATAATGGGAAACAAATTCCTGTATACGTGACTCTGCCACATCCCAAATAATATTCATGTCATTAGGGATGAGCCAAACACCCCCCCCCCCCCCCCCCGGTTCGGTTTACACCAGAACTTGCGAACAGGCAAAAAATTGGTGCGCACAACGTTAAAATCTATGTGACACGAACATGAAAAATCAAAAGTGCTAATTTTAAAGGCTTATATGCAAGTTATTGCCATAAAAAGTGTTTGGGCACCCAGGTCCTGCCCCAGGGGACATGTATCAATGCAAAAAAAAGTATTAAAAACGTACGTTTTTTCAGGAGCAGTGATTTTAATAATGCTTAAAAGTGAAGCAATAAAAATAAAATATTCCTTTAAATATCATGCCGGGGGGGGGGGGGTCCTTAGTATGCCTGTAAAGTAGTGCACATTTCCAGTGTTTAGAACACTACCACAGAAAAATGTAATTTAAAACTGCTCGCGGCTGTAATGTATTGTCGGGTCCTGGCAATATAGATAAAAATCATTGAAAAAAACAGCATGGGTTCCCACCCCCAGTCCATTACCAGGCCCTTTGGGTCTGGTATGGCTATTAAGGGTAACCCCGCACCAAAATGTAAAAAAAATAATTGCGTGCCCCCCCCCAAAATCCATACCAGGCCCTTCAGGTCTGGTGCATGGCGCGTGCACGCCCCTAGGGCACGCACAGAGCAGCAATCGGGAATGAGGCTTGATCGCAGTAAAGAGCCAATCACAGCCGGTCACAGAATGTCAACAAACCGTGGTAACGAGATGTTACCGGGTTCTCCTCCTAACATCAATCGTGTGTGAGAAGGAGATTGCGGTAACATCTCATTACCATGCCTGGAAATCCCCTATTGAGGGGATAGAGAGTGGGCTCATGTCGCAGGGGTGGTGTAATTATAGGCTGAGTGAGCCAGGAGAGCTGGGTAAGATGTCTGAGAAACCAGTGAAATGTGCAGCAGTGTGTCACGATCAGGCATCAGGCTTGAAGACCAGTTGCTATAGCAGTTGCGGGACTACCACCAACAAGCAGGATAGGTACACATGAAGTCACCGTGGAAGATGACGCAGGCTCACCTGAGGTGCGGAGTCTAAGTACTAACTGGTGTTCACCAGAGCTACTGATGGTGGAGATGCATTTAGCTGCATGTTAGTACCAGGTCACGGTCCTCAGGATCGCCCCACCAGGAGATGAGCAAGCCGGGGTCCAGTAGCACATAAGCAGGTAAGGATCAAATAGAAGCGTGGTCAGTAAACAAGCTAAAGGGTCAATAACGAGTAGTAGTAGTAGTAGTATTAGTAGAAGTAGCAGGTTGGGATCAGGCAGAAGCGTAGTTGAAGAACAAGCCAAGGGTTGATTACGACTGGTAGCAAAATATGGACAGCAGCAGGAAAGACAAGAGCGAGATACTGGCTGAGAAAGCACAATAATCTGGCAAAGAGGAAGTGCAGAGACATGGCTTACATCGGGAAGTTCATGGGAGGAGCAAAGAGTTCAAGATTCAGCAGAAGACAAGGCACAAGGCAGGGTTGTCCAATGGATCAGACATGGTGCTGTCAAGCATCTCAGGTAGCTGGCTCAGTGAGAAGACTCATTGCCAGACACAGCTGAGGTCACAGGTTCAAGTGCTTCTAGGATATCCCCTGGATGTCATGGGGCTGGGTTTGTGAGCAAACCTCTGGTGGAATTCTCTTGTTAATCTAGGGGCATGCATGTTCTCCTCAGGCTCCCAAGAGTTTTCTTCTGGCCCATATCAATCCCATTGGACCAGGCATTGTAATTTGTTCCTAAAAATCCTGGAATCAAGAATTTTCTCCACCACAAATTATTCTTCACCCTGTATCTCAACAAGTGGAGGAGGTGGAAGAATTCTTCCAGAAAAAGGATTTTTATGAAATGGTTTGAGTAGTGATATGTAGGGATGAGCTTCGAGTTTGAGTCAAACTCACGTTCGACTCGAACATTGCCTGTTCACCGAACAGCGAACAATTTAGGGTGTTTGCGGCAAATTCAAAAAGCCGCGGAACACCCTGTAAAAGTCTATGGGAGATATCTAAAGTGCTAATTTTAAAGGCTTATATGCAAGTTATTGCCATAAAAAGTGTTTGGGGACCCAGGTACTGCCCCATGTATCAATGCAAAAAAAAGTTTTAAAAAACTGCATTTTTTTCAGGAGCAGTGATTTTAATAATGCTTTAAGTGAAACAATAAAAGTGTAATATTCCTTTAAATTTCGTACCTGGGGGGTGTGTATAGTATGCCTGTAAAGGGGCGCATGTTTCCCGTGCTTAGAACTGTCCCTGCACAAAGTGTAATTTCTGCAGGAAAAAAAGTCATTTAAAAGCACTTGCGGCTATAATGAATTGTCGGCTCCCCATAATACAGAGAACAGTCATTGAAAGTCATTGATAAAAAAAAAAAAATGCGTGGGTTTCCCCCCCAAATTCAATTACCAGGCCCTTCAGGTCTGGTATGGATATTAAGGGGAACCCCGGGTCAAAAAAAAAAAAATGACGTCGGGTTCCCCCCAAATATCCATACCAGACCCTTTTTCTGAGCACACAACCTGGCAGGCCGCAGGAAAAGAGGGGGGACGAGAGAGCGCCCCCCCCTCCTGAACCATACCAGGCCACATGCCCTCAACATTGGGAGGATGCTTTGGGGGTCTGTGACCCCTCAAAGCACCATGTCCCCATGTTGATGGGGACAAGGGCCTCATCCCCACAACCATGTTTTAGAGCTGGAGGTTGTCCAGGACAGCTTGGATACTGCTCTGGTAGGACAGTGGGCTTGCACCATACAGCAAGTTATTGATACGGAGGCTAAAGTGGCTGAGAAAGGACCAATAGAGTCAGCTGGTAAAAGTGGGGTAACTTTTTGATACTATTAAACTTTTTGCCCTACGGTGTGCTGTGAGAGTTTTTTGTCTTGTCTAATGTGGAAGTGGTTGAGCTAAATTCATTTTTTTTTATTCGAGTTACCCATAAAAGTGGGGTATTGCAATGCAATGTGCCCGTGGTTGAGTCCCAGGTTCTGTTGGTGTCTCTATGCACAGATGGTGCGGTAATGTGGAGCACTTGTGATTGGAATGATTAGTACAAGAGATTACTTGCAATATTGTGTTGCAGTGTTACACGACCCCACAATTCTTATTGAAAGTGCAAGAGTGCTGAAAGCTGAAAATTGGCCTGGGAAGGAAAGAGCCAAAAGTGCCCAGTATTGAAGTGGTTAATACTGCCAAGGAGGAAAAACATTCAAACTGCATTCACACATTGCACAGACTACTTGAGCACAGAAGTTCTGATATAATATAATATGTATATTATTATATATATATATATATATATATATATATATATATATATATATATAATTTACTACCCATTCTAAGAAACTGGAAAATGCTTCGAAATACCGACAGGAAAGGGAACATCCCATCTGTAAGCATCTGTAAGCATTTATCAAAATAGTACTTTCCTTCAAAATAAAAGCCTAAAGAGTTAAAACAGTCCGGGTGAATAGACAATCATCAGTTTTAGCTAATAGTGCATTTGGACCTAATTGTCTTACCAATTCAATTGCATCTTCAAATGATGCATATTCAACTGAGCAAATTTCATCGGGAATCTGATCGTTAAGGGACTTACCTTCAGGAAAACATAAATGATGGATAACCCTGAATTTATTAGGTTCTTTTTTAGGTAATATTCCTAAAGGTGAAATTCTAAAGTCAGAAAACGGCAGATTTTGAAAAGGACCCGCAATTCTATGCGTTTTAATTTCATTGGCAATTTTTTCTCTCACAATATGTTTTAAAGAATTTACCGAAGTCATGTTTTTAACAATTTTACAACCCTTTTCATTAAAAGGTAGCAAATAAAAACCTTCTGTAAAACCTTTATAAAGCATGGTTGCCGTCAGCTGATCTGGATACCTGTGTAACCATGGTAGCATGTTTTGAATGATCACAGGTGATGGAGCTTTTAAAAAAGGACTCCTTGTCTTAATTTTGATTTGAAGCCATTTTTTTTAAAACATTGGACCAGTGCAAAATGCACACTCATGTCTATATCTACAATTAGTAGCCCATTTACAGTGTGCATCATTAAACGCAAAACAAATACCTTTTTTGTAAGATGTTGAAGGACAAGGCGTTGGACACCCCAATGTAGGTCTTTGTGGTAACAAAAGATTGAGCCATAAGCTAATATCCTTACTACCCCATGGAAGATTTTTGTGTACTGCTAATTTTTGTCTAAATTGTTCATCATAGACGAACCAACCGAAACCTCCAAAATTTTTATATGCTTCTACAATGATGTCTATGTGGTGAAATAAACCTACACTACGTTCAGGATATTTTTCACAAATTGTACTCGCATAAATGCAGAAGGCCTGAAGCCAGTTATTAGAATTTCTGGCCACTGACCTTCTTCTATCATCACTTTCAGATTTCTCTATCATTTCGAAGATATTCTTTGCTAGAAGGAAGTAAGGATAATAAATCCATAAATTCTTCATTCCAAATTTAACTGCCGTTGATAAATGAAAACCTAGTGACGAGGACTGACATGGCATACTTTCTTTTATACAGGTTTCAGGAACATTAGTTTTAGTTCTGCACAACATGATCTATATTGGATGTCTGTTCTGCTGCCACCATATTGTCAGAGCACAACCGATCTGGTATGTTCCAAACACTAGAAACATTATGTATATTAGAAGTATTATTCATGGATATATCTTTTAAAAATGAAAAAGAAGAAGCTAAATTAGAAATAGAATCATACAAGGTAGTTATTAATATTACCTAACTCACCTTGTATTGCAGCAGGAAGCAATGACATTTTACTCCTATTGTTAACTTCAGTATTGTCTCTTGCTGCTGTTTGAAAGGAGCTATGTGCGGTTTCACTTCTGCTGGGCATGACACCACTGCAGCTGCTGCTTGCCCTAGCATTTCGTTTATTTGGTTACCTAGGTAACTTCTCCGAAGATAATGATGCTAGACTCCGGCTCCTCTTCATCTTGCTCCCGCCTCTCGTGACATCATTTACCTTCGCCCGCGCCCCTTGAGAAGATGACCTCTCCGCTGCTGTACCGCTCACTGCCACCGGGGGACTAAATGGCCGTCGAGCTTTGCTCTTTCTCTTCTCCCTGGTGGAGACAATAGTTCTTCTGGCCACCTCTTGACCTCGACGCTCCGGAACTTGAAGGAGGGGAACTTCTTCCTGCGCGATGTCCGCCGATGCCTCTTCCATCCAGCCGCCGTCACCGCTTCTATCCGGTCCTTTTTGGCTCACTGTTGAGGACAGTTCTTCAGCCTCAAGCCTGGAAGGCAAGGTGAGGCATTGGTGCAGTCACTCTTCTCCTCCTTCATGCTTAGCTCGTTCTATTAGCTGGCGTAGTAGAGTCTTCATGTCACCTCAGGAGTTAGCGGTAAAGAGCCTAATATATAACTCTTGCGCAGAGCTCCGCCGCTGATGACCTCCTGAGGTGACTGGCAGTTATTCACTGATGGAACCACCTATATATAGGGTTCCCTTAGGCCCCTTTCACACCTAAGCGTTTTTCAGGCGCTACAGCGCTAAAAATAGCACCTGTATAGCGCCTGAAAAAAGCGGGTCCTTTCACTCTAGTGTGAAAGCCGGAGGGCTTTCACACTGGAGCGGTGCGCTAGCAGGACAGTAAAAAAAGTCCTGCTAGCAGCATCTTTGCAGCGGCGCTTTGCCGGCGGTATTGCCGCGCTGTCCCATTGATTTCAATGGGTAGGAGCGGTATAGGAGCGGTGAATACACCACTCCTATACCGCTCCTACCAATTGAAATCAATGGGACAGCGCGGCAATACCGCCGGCAAATCGCCGCTGCAGCAGCACTTTGCGGGGGGTTTTAATACCGCGGCTAAAACGACAGTAAAGCAGCGCTAAATATAGCGCTGCTTTACCGCTGACGCCCGCTCCGCCCCAGTGTGAAAGGGGCCTTAGGCTTCCAGAAGCTTCTATGGCCAGTTTTCAGGTCTCAAGGATCCCCCCTTCACCTGTTTCAAAGTACCCTGGCCTACTTTTAAAAAGGGGGGCCTTGAAACCCTTTAGCTGCCACTGTCCCATTAAAAAAGAGGCTGGGGGAACTTGAAACCCCCTATCCCTTTACTTTAAATTCTTTAACGTGAATAAGCAAATTAATTTAAAATGTTCATATAAAGATGATGACAGGATTGTGTAGCCTTGGTGATATCACTAATAAGAGTAGTGGCAGGACAAACTACACTTTATTAAAAAAGTAATTAGGCATGACACACTTTTGTGTGTTTTACATTTAAATGTATTAAGTTCATATAATAAAGAACTAAATTATTTATTTTTTCATTCTGTTTATTTTTAACTTGCCTCTCAATTATTTCTGTAATTATGAAGTTAATCAGTTTACATAAGATACAATTAAAATGCAAATCTGAAAACAAAATTTAGCAATTAACATTATCCACAAATACAGAGAAGACAACTGTTAAATGAGACTTCATAATACATGCTTTTTAAATTGCATTTAAAAGTCTTCAACATGCTTGTAGCTAGAGTTAGAATACAGTAATAGAATAGTATACAGTGGATATAAAAAGTCTACACACCCCTGTTAAAATTTCAGGTTTCTGTGATGTAAAAAAATGAGACAAAGATAAATAATTTCAGAACATTTTCCACTTTTAACCACTGGGCACTTAAAGCGGTTTGGTACTCAAAATTACATCTATATCTTCCATTTTGCTTTTTTTTTACCTGTCCAGTGGGCTGCCAATAGTGTAATGAAGGAGGGGCTGGCCAAACTATCACACATTACTTTGTTACTCCATTACGTAGTGGAGAGGGTGGTTACCTATCCAAAACATACCTCCCCCTAAAATATTTACAAGTGGCCATCAGAGGGGGGAGGAATCTGATAAGTGGACCTTATATTTTTAGCCTTGAAATACTACAAGAAATGTTATACTGATGTTTGCCAACACTGTTTGTGTAGAATCTGCTTGTAATGTTTATTATCAAATGTACTCATTATATTTTTCTTGTTTGAATCCACAGTTTCCTTCCACGCCACAGGAATGGCAGACTGTGGCCTCCCAGTTTGCCCAGCGGTGGGATTTCCCGAACTGCGGAGGGGCAATCGATGGGAAGCACGTCCACATCGTCCCACCACCCCATTCGCGGTCATACTATTTCAACTATAAGGGGTTCAATAGTATCGTGTTGATGGCGGTGGTGTCGGCGACCTATGAGTTCCTATATGTGGACGTGGGAGGAATGGTCGGATGGAGGAGTCTTTTGCCGGACGGAGTTCTACCGACGTCTCGAGAGTGGTGGCTTGGGATTGCCACCCCCGGAGGAGAATGTCGAGGGACTCCTGTTTGTGTTTGTGGCAGACGAGGCGTTTGGTTTGGCTAACCATTTGTTGCGACCGTTCCCCCAGAGGACCCTCATCCCAGAAAAGAGGGTATTTAATTACCGGCTGGCCAGAGCCAGAAGAGTCATGGAGAATGCGTTTGGTATTCTGGCCAGCCGGTTCCGCCTGTTCCAAAGGGCCATAAATATGGCGGAATACAAACTGAACACCATAGTGGTAGCATGTTGCATTTTGCACAATTTTTTCAGACGGACAAACCCAAATTATGTGGTAACACTTGGGCCTGACGCTGGGCTACAATCTCTCACGTCCCTGGAAGCGGCCCGTCCTGGCTTGCCCCCCCAAAGCGCCCGTGAAGTGCGGCAAAATTATTCAGACTATTTTTCGGGGAGGGGGCCATTGCTTTGCCAGCAGTGATTCAATAAATTTTACCTTTATTTATCTTCCAAAATCTTGCTTTGAATTTCCTGCTTGTGTTTTTTTTTTGTGTCTCCTA
Organism: Lithobates sylvaticus; assembly: GCA_028564925.1. Classification (NCBI taxonomy): domain Eukaryota; kingdom Metazoa; phylum Chordata; class Amphibia; order Anura; family Ranidae; genus Lithobates; species Lithobates sylvaticus. The sequence continues at coordinate 147,850,315 of CM053030.1, forward strand.
GTGCACTTGTAGTGCCAAGTGGTTTGCACATTATTATCTAAACACCCATTGTCACTGTAAACACCAATTTAAACACAAAGAAATGGTATTGATCATTGAAAGAAGAAGGCACACATTGTTGAGCAAAAAATATTTTTTTTTTACTCCGTACACATTCACATGTTTTTTTTGTTTTTTTTTACAAAAATAACAAGTTTTGCATTTTCCCCCCCAAAAAATTGGGGTTACGTTACATAAACAGCCATGTTTCCAAAAATAAAATACACAACTCTGGTGCATAACAAAGTTCTACGTAGAAAAACTTTTGAAGCCAAGATCACACATTACATTGTCCAAAATGTGTGGATCTTGCCTTCATCAGATGGGGTGCAGTCACCCCTGTAAAAGCCTAATTTTGAAGATGCACACAAATTTTCTGGCAAACTGGGGATTTACATCCTGATCCCATGCCTAAAATGTCAACATGTGCTATCTCCCATCATGGGGGATCAATGTCTGTGTTTTGGGGGTGCAACCCCTTCCTCTCGCTGACTTGAGTTTTGAGGAAGGGGTTGCAGGCCCAAAACGTGTACATTGATATCCCCTGATGGCAGATAGCACATGTTGACATACTGTGTGCATCTTCAAAATTAGGCTTTTGAAAATGTTGTAAACTTTTAAACAGCAAAAATAAAAGGTTGGACATTTTGGGAAAAATTAGATTCTCCCAAGGACATCAATCATGTTTTTAAGTTTTACTTCAATATCCCTAGTTTTTTTCCGAATCATTTCTAAATCCTGACTACAAAACATTATTTCCTGGATTAGCCTTTGGTCACTGTCACTGGTGAAATGATGTGACTGTGACTGTTCTTCCACAACCTGTACTTCACCTAAAAATAAAAAAACACACCATGTATTATAAATATGCAGGCATACATGTCTGATTACCTGAATCTGGGGTGTCAGACACTCACCTGTTGTGGTCTCAATCACCTCTCCTTCCTCCACATCCTCATACTCTGGTGGTGACCTTGGTTCCCTTTGTTCTGGAGATGGCCGGTCCCTGGGGACATGATATTTCCTGATTCTTTGCTCCCCTATGAGAATAAAACAAAAGGTATACTTAGCACACAGATATTTGAGCCCACAAATATGAATGATAAACATTGCTTGGAAGTGGGGGACAATTGTCTGTTTGTGCAGAATTCCAAGCTGAACACATGATTTATTCCCTTAATTTCTCAGGCTGGAATACTTACCTTTTTTGGATAATTTTCCCACCTGGAGACACCCCAAAGTATCCACTGGAGTACCTGTGTTTGAGACCCTAAAATGTGCACCTGAGTCCAGATGTGTAAACAGCTGCAGAGTGTCCTCTACATACATTACATTGAATGAAGATTGATATTCCTTCTAGGTTCAAACACATCTAGACAACAATTAGACATGTGCAATTCGTTTCGTTTTTTTCGTTTTTCGTTTTTTTTTCGTTATTTTTGTTCGTTCGTTTTCGTACGAATGAACGAATCATTCGAATCGTACGAATACGAATAACGAATCGTAACGAATCGTTCGAATCGTACGAATCCGAATAACGAATCATTCGAATCCGAAAAACAACGAAAATCCGAAAAAAAACAAATTAGAAACAATGAATGTACTAATGAAGAAATTCCGAAAAACGAAAACGAACGAAAACGAACGAAAAAATTTGTAACTTTTTTTTGTTGAATTGGTCATTTTCCGTGTCCCTTACAATGGTGCTGCTAAACGTGCTTCGAATGGATTGAACAAAAAATTAGTACATTCGTAACTTTTTTTTTTTTGATTCGTAACTTTTTTTTTTTCGATTCGTAACTTTTTTTTTTCGATTCGTAACTTTTTTTTTTTTTTTTTTCGATTTGTAATTTTCCGTGTCTCTATTGAACCAAAAAAATCGTACATTCGTAACTTTTTTTTCGATTCGTAACTTTTTTAAACTTTTTTTTCGATTCGTAACTTTATTTATTATTTTTTTTTTCGATTTGTAATTTTCCGTGTCTCTATTGAACCAAAAAATTCGTACATTCGTAACTTTTTTTTCGATTCGTAACTTTTTTTTTTTCGATTCGTAACTTTTTTTTTCCGATTCGTAAATTATTAAAATGTAATAATAGCATACACATTACATCAAATTATGAATTATGCTCCGATTACGAATCTACGAATGTTACGAATGTACGAATAAATACGAATGTGTCCGAAAATTAAACTAACGAAAAAACTAATCAACCAAAAAAATAACTCTTACGAATGTACGAATCGTTACGAATACGAACAACGACGACTTACGAATGTACGAATCGTTACGAATCCGAACAACGACCACTTACGAATGTACGAATCATTACGAATCGACAGAAACGAAAAAAACGAAATGAAAAAAAACGAATTTTTTTCGGAAACGAAAAAAACGAAACGAAAATAAACTAATTTTTTGGTTGTGCACATGTCTAACAACAATGTCCTAAAAACTCTTTTGGATAAATGTTAAAAATTAAAGGCCCTACAGTATTTAATCATTTATCTGTGAAAACATCGTATTTTGGATAACGAACGAGGTTTACAATGAACGATTACTGCATATGACCATGAAAGTAGCCATTTTGGAGTGTACAAGACCTTATTAGGGGAAAACACATGGCGCAGCATGCAATATTAATAATAATAGGTACACACGACATAATATACTTACTTTTTCAAAGAACTTTCTTGATCTTCCTGTACTGATCGTGCTCCCTTAATTTGAGGTCCGACCATCGTTTCCTCAGTTGATCCTTCGTTCGTCGTACCCCAAAATTACTGTACAGACTCTTCACAACTTTATTCATGATCTTGGCCTTTCTCATATTTGGGTTGGGGTACGGTCCATAATTCCCGTCATAGTCGTTGCTCCTCAAGATGTCCACCATCTCCAACATCTCCACAAAAGCCATATTTGAGGCCTTAAATCTCCTCCTCGATCGTGACGTTTCAGGCTCCAGGCTATCCTCCTCCTCGTTACTGCTCTTATTATGCACCCGCTGTGCCATGTTCCGCTCCCACCTCAACGAAAGAGACTGGGCGGCGAATATTCTAGAAAGAACGTCAGGGGCGGGCGACGCGGGCAGAGATTCACGCGTGCGCAGTGTATATAAAGCTCCAAACACGTGTGTGTCGTAACTACGTTCTGTGTGCACGGGAAGGAGGAACGGACGCCATGAAGAACGACGAACAACGACGAACTTTACAACGAAGGTAAGATTTGAAACTTTTTGGAGTCATGTGCGGCCTTTACTGAATCTAGATTGATGCCTATATTGTGTTGAAAGATTATCCTGAGATTTTTATTTTTGTATTTTGTTTGGTCTTGCAGAGAAAATGCTGCCATTTAAGGACCCCGAATTCCTTGGGGAATTCATAGATAAATACCATGAAATGAGAAATCTGTGGGATGTGAAAAACCCCTTGTACCACAATAAACCAGCTAGGAGGGCAACGCTGGAGAAATTGCTTCAATTTGTGAAGACCCGGGTCCCCGATGCAGACATCAAATTTGTTGAGGGAAAAATTGGTAGCTTGAGAAGCACCTATAAGAAGGAGTACCAGAAGGTGCAGAAGTCCCTGAGGTCCGGAGTAGCAGCAGATAAGGTGTATGTACCCAGTCTGTGGTACTACAGCAGGATGAGGTTTATAGATGACCAGATGGAGGGCAGGGAATCACTTTCTACTCTTCCGGCACCCCTTCCCTCCAGCCTTCCAACTAGCCTTCCATCCAGCCTTCCCTCAACCCAAGCTGAGGCATCTGTGGACAAACCTGGGCCTGCCATACAGGAGGAGATTGAGGAGCCAAGATGGAGCCAGATATAGGTTTTTTATACATAATTTTTCTGTGCAAAAAAAAGATTGTTGGTAAGTAGATGTTATTATTGCTAATAAACGAATGAAGTAACAAAAAGTGTTTCACAGATTTATAGACAGAAGTGGCCTAAAAAGATTAGGACAAGAAGGGAAAATGCTGGGCTCACAATGATAGTCTTTTCTATTTCTTTAACATTTAAATTTGCAACAGTCATGAGCTGAAAATTGTGTGTGTTTGATGAACAAAAAACTAAAACTATGTCTCTTTTTCATACACAGGATGACCTCAGCCAGGACGAGGCTCTGGCTAGTGGCACACAGGAGGAGGCAGGGGGAAGTGTCACCCAGGAGGTGGCAGGGCCCAGTCACACACAATCGCAGATTCCTCCCCTCATCCTTCCCTACAAACGACAGAGGAAGGGCACAAAAGCAGAGGAGGCAGCACTGGCCCTGATCAGGGAGGCTAACGGGTCCCTCAGATCCCCCCTTGATGCTACAGAGGCCTATGGCATCTATATTGCCTCTAATTTGCAACAGATGGAGGAGGGCCAACGGCGAAATGTAGGACCACAGACTGGGTACATATACCATCTGCTGCTGCTCCGGTTCTCTGGGACTCCTGGACCTCATTGTACTCCTTTTTCTAGGGACTTTTCAAGCTACCAATTTATTTGATGTCTGCCTTGAGGGTCAAAAGCTGCACAAATTGAAGCAATTTCTCCTGCGTTGCCTTTATCTTTATTTTGTAATTATGATGTGAAATAAATTTTTATTTTGTTTTCAGAAAATACTTGCCTATGTGTTTTAATACAAAGAGCAAATCAGTTTATTTTGGGGGAGTAGGCAGGTGCATTTCAAAAATACAATGTCAAAATTTACAAGGGACACCAACAAAAAACAGGTTTACAAATAATACAGAATAATGGTGTTGTGGAAACATAACATAAAAAAAAAAAGGAGAGCACGAGAAAATAATACAATAATACAAATATTCTTATTAAAGAAAAAAAACACTTTAAAAAAATATATCTATTTCATGCAGATCTGGCTTAAATTCTAAAATAAATATTATTCTGGAGAGACCTAGAAATAATAAAGAAATGTTGTAAAAGTTTGTAAAAACTCTGTGTGAATATGAGCAGCAAAACCACTTCATTCTTCTAGCATTATAAAGAAGAGAATGAGCGGTGCATTGAAGAATTAAAAAAAATCCAGTGTGAAGAATCTGCTAGCTCCATTATGAACGCTAGTTTTACCAGACCGAGCGGTTCCGTCTCGTAGTGGATTCTGAGCATGCGTGATTTTTGGCGTGTCGGAATTGCCTACACACAATCGGAAAATCCGATAGAAAGGTTTTCCGTCGGAAAAATTGAGAACAGGTTCTCAATTCAAAGTCCGTCGGAAATTCCGACAGAAAAAGACCGTTGGCCATACACACGGTCGGAAAATCCGATGAAAAGCTCCCATCGGACTGTTTCCATCGGAAATTCCGATCGTGTGTACGCCGCATTAGAATGTCAGGAAAGATCTACTACAACAGCTGAACTTTATTTGGGGTTATTAAAGAGGTACTTTAATCAGCACCAGAAGGTTTTACCCCCTTCCTGACAAGGCCATTTTTTGCAATACGGCGCTGCGTTACTTTAACTGACAATTGCGCATTCGTGCAACACTGTACCCAAATAAAATTGATGTCCTTTTTTTCCTACAAATAGAGCTTTCTTTTGGAGGTATTTGATCACTTCTACAGTTTTTATTTTTTGCGCTATAAACAAAAAAATGTTTACTTTCTGCTATAAAACTTATCCAATATAAAAATGTAAAAAAATCTAATTCAACTTCATCAGTTTAGGCTAATATGCATTCTGCTACATGTTTTCGGTAAACAAAATCTCAATAAGCGTATATAGATTGGTTTGAGCAAAAGTTCTAGTGTCAACAAACTATGGGATACATTTCAGGACTTTGAATTTTTGTTATTGTTTTTACTAGTAATGACAGCAATCAGCGATTTTTAGTGGGACTGCGACATTGCAGCAGACAAATCTGACACTAAGTAACACTTTTTGGGGACCAGTGACACCAATACAGTGATCAGTGCTAAAAAAAATGCACAGTCACTGTACTAATGACACTGGCAGGGAAGGGGTTAACATCAGGGGCAATAAAAGGATTAAATGTGTCCCTAGGGGGCGCTTTATAACTGTGGGGGGGGGTGTGCTTTGACTGAAGGAAAACAGGGATCCATGTTTCTGTTTAGCAGAAACACAAGATCCTCATTTTCCCCTCTGGCAGAACAGCGGTCTGCCTCTCTCTGAACGGGTTCCTGGCTGATTGGCTCCCCCTGTGTCCAATCAACGTTTGCTATCATGACAAGCCAGGTTTCTGATTCCCATGGTCCCATCCCAGCTCCTGCCAAGATTTGAGACTGATCGTCAGGCTGCTTTATTTACACTCAGGCAAAAAGGAAAGATAAGCCATGACAAATCGGCCAGACGCCTTTCCCCTCTGGAGCCTGGGCAGGTGGTAAGGATGGAGACAACCCGTGGGTTTGACAAACTGACCACGGTTCATGGAAAGGCCTGCCAACCAAACAGCTATGCTGTCCATTCTGATGGTAGGACCTATGTAAGGAACCACCTCCTACAGGTACCTTAATAAAAAAAAGAAATAAAGAAAAGAGGGCGCACCAGCCTTGTGCATTATCCTTTGATAAGTTTATTTAAAAAACAAATTAAAAACTACAGTACTCACAAGCATGTGAAATAAAACCGCAATGTGAAAGCCTTCAAGTGATGGCAATTGGTCTGATAACAGTCTTCAGATGATGAAGGAGAGGACATAAGGACCACTTTGGCTGACTTGTTTTATAATATATATACACACACACACTCTCAAGTTGATGTTAAGAACAAATGATTTTAAAAGCAAAGTGTTAGAACTTCAAGGGGACCAATACTGCCATATTCTCAATATTATATATATATATATATATATATATATATATATATATATATATAATGTGTGTATAGCCTCAGATGAACGTCACTGGCTATATTAAAGCCGCAGGAGATCCATTGAGACACAGGAAGGAAAACGTGCACTAATGGGTTGCAGGAGATGCATTAAAGGAAGGCTGCAAAAAAATAATAATAAAAAAAAGAAATTGAAAGATGATTCCCCTATAGGTGTACGCACAAAAAAAGAGAAGAAAACCAACAAGGGGAGGTCAATCAAAAAATGGGTGAGGTCTCACTCCCACTTGTACAGAAACCTGAAGACATCCCCTCCCCTAGGTGGTCTTTTAACTCTTTCAATCCCCTGTATTTGTAGAGCTGCAAGATCGCCACCATGTACCATGTGATCTAATAAAATGATTGGCAACATTTTTAGAGTGGTTCTTCTGTATATCGTACACATGATCATGGAGGTGATCCCGCAATCTTCTTGTTGTTCTGCCCACATATTGTATGTGGCAGATCTTACACGTAATCAAGTACCATATATATACTCGAGTATAAGCCGAGTTTTTCCAGCACATTTTTTTGTTCTGAAAGTGTCCTCCTCGGCTTATACTCGAGTCAAGCACTTTTCTGCAGCAGAGAATGACATTTTCCGACCCGACTTTGGGGCCCCGTAAATCAGGGCCACTTGGTGCTAGGAACTCCAATTTTGACGTGCAAACCCAGTGGAACCAACACTACAACATATCCAAGTTCCTAGCACCAAGTGGCCCCGAGATACAAGGCCCCAAAATCGGTCAACCGTGTCCATCCGCAGCAATGTCATTTCAGGACCCTTTGGGTCCAGAGACCCCACATTTTGGCTGCAGCTAGGGGGCATATAGGAACCCTTAAATACCAAGTTTGGAGTTCAGGGGACCTATGGCTGCAAATGGGCACAGTGAGGCATGCAAATGGGCACAGTGAGTCTGCGCATTTCTCACCTTGACTCGAGTCAATAAGTTTTCCTTTTTTTTGTGGTAAAATTAGGTAATTTTACCACAAAATTAAAATTAGGTGCCTCGGCTTATATTCGGGTCGGCTTATACTCCAGTAAATACGGTATATTAAGTATCTGGTGTTACAATTTAAAAAATCTTTGACACTATAATTTCTACCACTAGCTGTAGACTTAAATGCCTCTCCATTAATCAAACGTGGAAAACAAGGGCAATCTTTTGTGTCACACTTGTGGTTCCCCAAGCCAAGTGATCCCCCGCTTGATACTAAATTTATAATAGCTAGGGGATAAGGAGTTGCCTAGAGAGGGCGCACGTCAAGAAACTATTCTAGCCCCACCAGAGAGGATTTAGGCATACACACTGTCATTACATAAGATTGGTAAATGGTGTTCAACAATATGTTTCATGTTTCTAAACTCCATACATTACTAAATGGAGTAGAGAACACAGGTGGTCCTTGCTTTTTAACAGCATGTTTACTGCCTAATAGATGACTCCTCTCAGTTTTTCTGATACTGCTTTAATAACTAGAGAGTGAAGAATATGAACTAGAATATAGGCTGAACACATCACATGTGATCCACATGTCACCCTCCATCCACTCGTAATCCCGACAAAGTCTTAATAAACGTTTTGTGTCACGCAAATAGCTGGGCAACCTAACAACTAAAGGCTGGAGTTGGTGGTCTAACCATTGTTCCATCCTCTCATTCAAAGACCCAATAACAGCCATAATGGACCTACCCACAAGGGGGTTCAATCCCTTGTGATTCTTGGGTAGATGATGGATGAATAATAGGCTCAATGGGTGCATCAGGTATCAATAAATCTCCCTCCTGCATTGATAAAACACCAGGTCTTGTACCCTTATGAACCAAAGCAGTGAGTGCCAATCGAAACTCACCAATGGGATCTTTCCTATGTTTCTGCTACGTGGCATCATCTTAGAGCTGTCTCAAGGATTTCAACCTGTATGCATCTGTGTCCTGAACAACAACCAAGTCCCCTTTGTCGGAATTCTTTATAACTATAGAGAGCTCTTAACTTAACTGCTCAAGTAAACATTTTTCCACAGTACTCAGGTTGTTGTTCAGAACACATCCTCCAGACACCACACGTGAAGCCAGTCTAGTAAGTTCCTGTTCCTGTGCTTTCTGTAAACGATCCATCTCCTTACCTCTAGATTGGATAGGGTAAAAATCTGAATGGGATTTAAATGAAACCAAAACCATAGATCCCTGATCCTCCCCCTCCTCTAATCGAGACTCATGGGCCAGATGAATCAAATCACATAAATTGCGCTGATCCCTAAATCGAACTCAAGATCAACTTGTGAGACATGTTTATCCTATTTTCGCTTATCTTTAATATCACCAAAATAGTGCTTACTTTAGTGGTTACGTAAAGTAATAGTGTCAAACAAGTTGAAATGACCTGAAAGAAAAGTTTCTCGTTAGAGAGCAAGAGAGATCAACCTCTGTCAGTGCCCTCTGAGACAGGTTTAAAACATTGTTTAATGCTTTTGTTGGAGTCTTCTCAAGGGGTAACAGTCCCTGCCACCCATATCTTCTTTTCTTCTTGTCTTCTCGTCAGATTTTCATATGTTTTTTCATGTTTCTTTTTCTTATTCACACTCTCTGGCTGCTCGTTTAAACGCTGTGGCTGTCCTTGTCTGATATCTCTAAATCTCCAAATCTCTTTTATCAGAATCATTTGATGAATCAGCAACAGACATTGCCAGAATTTGATCCAAAATCGTATTTTTTCGTGTCTGAAACGCTGACTTTTTTGATAATGCCATTCCGGCCAGTTGTTTTCTTTTTATTCCTTTTATTAAAGTGGAAGTCCTTGCTAAAACTAAAATCCCTGCATCTATTGACACCCACGATCTAACACTAACCTATCTAAACATAAACTGAATTGTATTCATTGTCAAGCCTGTCGCAAAGTAATTTTTATTTTTTTCCAGCTATAGCTTTATCTTGAGCTCCACAGCATTCTGTCTTACTCATAATTATTTCCAATTGGAGAGTACCTACAGACAAAGGACATGGAGATGGATGCAAATTTTGCCCCCAGCTATGCCAATCTGGCAATGGGACTGTGGGAACACCATCACATTTATAACAATCTATTGTCCCGGCACATTATTTACTTTGGAAGGTAAATTTATGACATCTTGGACACCTGGGGTGGCCCCCCACCTTCCATAAATTATTTTGTGAAACACTATACCAATAACAACTTTGGGTTCCCTTTCACCTACTGTATGTTTCTGATAATGATTCCCTAGTATTTCTTGTACTTAGTTCATAAGGTGATAAAATCACATCTCTAGCCCATTTTAACCCAGGCAACTCAGATGCACGCTAAGACTTGCCACCACCCAATATGGAAAAAGAATGTGCCTAAAAGCCAATTCCACAGGTTTAGTATGGCGGATTTAAGATTTGGGCTGGGGAGGAGTTGGTTTCTTCTGTATATAATACAGGGTGTCCGCAAGGTGGGCATGACTTGCCAAAGTAAGCCTCGTCTCCAAAACGTGTCGATGTGGCAAACATGACATGTGTCTTTTTCTCTCCACCCCTCTACGTGTTGCGATCTTCAGGCAACAGAGTGAGGCGTATGCGCAGTAGCATTAGCACCCCGAAGACCGTTTTTTGTCTTTCAACTTCAGTAGATTTCAGTGGAGGATTATCTACCCGGACCTTACAGCGGCCATCGAGGGGAGTTGTGGCTGATAAAGATATTCCTATCATATTTTGTGAGTGAATTTTAAAAGGTTTTATATTGCTTAGATAAACTGGAATACACTAGAGCGGATGTGTGCTCTTTCCTTTTATGTAGTTATAGTGCCGATTCATTACCCAGTGGGAACATTAGAGAGCAGCAATGCCATTCAGTGTGGTTATTCCCAGTTTGAGGGAACTGTTTTTCCCTTTTGTATGAAAAAGCCTTGAAGGTACAAGACCTGCGCAATTGCTAGTTTCTTTTTTTTTCTTTATGCAAACTTTAGAAAGAACTGCACAACTGATAAAGTTTATGTAACTTAAAGACAAATACTGAAGATTTTTTTTTCAGATAAAGGGTATTCTGATAATTTGGTGAAAGAAGCATACCATCTGTATTTAGAGGGACATAAATACAGAGAGAAAGAAAAAAAAACCAGAAAGAACCACAGTCAGCTAACTATACCAGGTTCATCACGCAGGGTGAGTATAGGGCTATAGAAAAAATATTTTCCAAAAACTGGATGATTCTGTTGCTGGATCCTGTGTTGTTCCCCCACTTGCCTCAAATGCCAAAGATTGCTTATCGGAAGGCCCCTAACCTTAAAAAGCAGAACTACCTGAAGTAAACTAATCAACGAAAAGAAACTGTTACTTTAAGGGCTCAGTTTATTCAGAAATGTAGTAGGTATGTTCAGTTGCAAAAATAAATCCTTTCTAACTTGCCAGTTTGTAAATTGTGGCCAAACCGTTCACAGCAAATGGCAAAACATTCACCATTAAAGAATTTTATAACTGTTCCAGCAACTACTGTATGTGGTTTATTGTATTGACTGCCCTGTAAAATGTTATACAGTATGATGTTAGGACCATTTGCACTTTACGAGCGAGGTTTGGGAGACATAGGAGACTCAATGAACAAGGTGATGTTGAACACAGCATTCCCCAACACTTCAAAGGCAAGCATACCAAATCGACCAAAGATTTACATGTGTGGGTCATCAATGCAATACCCAATGATTTTTCCAAGGTACAATGTTTTGCCAAATCCTTCGAATGTGAAACATTTTTGATTTATGCCTTAAACATTCACTCACTATTCATTTATTATTTATTATTTTATTTCAATATGCATTGGCAAGTCCTTTCCTTTCTATGGTTAATATTTTTTTTTTTTTCACTATTGACCTACTTTTAGTTCACTATTGACTTACCTGATTTTGTGAGTTTAGACTTAACCAAATCGGGGGTTTATGTTTTTTTTTTTTACTTATTAAAATGATATATTTGCGTTCACGTAGTTGTAGTTGGGGTAATAGGGTTGTAATGGACAGAGTAGTATTTATTATTATGTCAATTTTATTCTCACATGCACATACCACAGTCTTTTTTTCACTCACTACACGGCATGCTCTCATTTTAGTATTGGGGAGCCTTAAGGACTGACTTTAGTAGTCGGTCTTAAATTATTTTTTTTTTAGACCTACTAAAAGGATACATTTGCGTTCACGTAGTTGTGGTAATAGTTTTGTAATGGATAGGGTAGTATTTATTATCAATATGTCAATTTTACACTCACATGCACATATCACAGTTTTTTTTTTTTTCACATGCTACACGGCATGCTCTCATTTTAGTATTGGGGAGCCTTCAGGACTGACTTTAGTAGTCGGTCCTAAATGTATTTTTTTTTTTTACACAACTATGTGACTTTGGGTGATTCTATCACCATAAAATCTCTCTAATGTTTGCACTTACATATAGGCTCTCACTGGATCTTGCACGCGGCTTTTTTTCACACATTTTTTGGGGGGAAAGAGGTATGTGTATATTTCTAATGCACACACCTTTGAATTTTTTTTTATTTAGGGGAGATACTCCTGGTCTTAGTATATGCCATCTCTATTACACAATTATCCTTCATATAGTCATTGACATCAGAGCTGGAGCCCCTAGTCGGGGAGAAGGGGGGGGGATTTTTCTCCTCCTGGAGGAGCGCTCAGGAAAAGGGGGTGTATAGATGGGATGCTAGGGGTTTTTTTTTTCTTTTTTTTTAGGGGAAGGAGAACCAAGTCACCAGGTGAGGTTTTAAGACAGTAGAGGAGGAGGAATAGCCTAGAATCTGGAAGGGTGACTGAGGGTTCAAGGATAACTGTTTATTATATAATTTCACCAAAGGTTGCACTGGTCTGAATTTGGGTATGTCAATGCAGTAAAGTGGGTATTATACATGGATGGTCCTGTATAAAGAAATTTTATTTTATATTATTATATTATTAGTTTGTGTTCAAAACAAGTGGAATTATAAATTAACAGAGAGGTGGCTGGCGGAAGGGGCAGGGGAGTTTCCCCCCGGCTCTCTCTTTGACTACGCTCCCCCATAGGTCAATGCTCATTTTCCAGTCTGAAACTGGAGAGTGTTACAGCATAGTGCTGCTGTCTTCATAGAATTCTCTCCCACTAGGTGTTTTTTTTTTTATTAACTATCTAGTATACCTCTGTATTTCTTTCTGTGGGATAGTTTGCCCACAGTTAACTCCCCCCCCTTTTTTTTCCCTTCTTCGGGGGACATGGAGGTGGTGAATGTGCTCTTGTTATATGCAAAAGGCTTTAATATTCCTGAAAAGAGACCTGCAGCGCATGAAGTTACCAATTTTGAAGAATACATTTTTTCCAGTAGTGTACCATTCTACTAACGAATCTATCAAAACTTGTGGCGTGTCCATAATTATTTCATCCAAGGTCCCTTGGACTTGTATGGATGTAAAGGCAGATCCAAGGGGAAGGTTCCTCTTTCTGAGATATACAGTGAAAAAAGTCTGGGGAAGACGTCGATTAGACGAAACGGACGTAGGGAGGCTGACGCACTGACGTCATCACGTTCCGCACTGTGAGCGGGTGTTCTGCTAGCCGGCCGGCGGCGTTTTTTATGTGTACTCTGCGAGCATTACTTTGAGTCGATGTAAGTAGAACTTTTATATGATATAATACATTTTAAATATGGTTTCACACTATGGGAGCATCCCTCATTTCTATCTATCCACATGCTGAGAGTGTATGGTTCCCTGGCTTGATACCTTTGGAGGAGTTTGATTCCATAGATACCCCACAAGGGAAGATCTGCCTGATCCAGGATTTTGGTCGCTATCACCAGCTGAACATGAGTTTTGGAGGCGATGCCTAGTGGTTCGGTTATACCTTGATGATTATCGAGTTACAGGCTTATCAAAGCTTGCCCTCTGGTAAGCACATCATTAGAGCGGTGGTGGATTAAGGTCACCTGGTGGATTTCCTTTCACATTCACTTTTTTGGAGATCATATGTCACTATATTTTTTTTGTCACCATCACTTTTAGTCTTAAACGGACTTTATTTTATGAACATTCTCTTTTTACACAGATTTTTGATCAGTATTTTCTGTTTAGGTTTTTTGTGATTTTATTCAAATCATCACTTTAGCGCGGCTTTTTTCACTGTATATTTCTGTTTATGTGCATATCTCACATTTATTAGCTGCTGCTCCTATCACTTTGTTTGTGTATTTGGGTATATATATTTTTGTATTTAGGTATATTATTTATACACTACCCGCAATTTGTTACATCTAGGGATTAGCGCGGTGTTAGCTTCCCCTTTTCCTCTTTCTGAGAGGTACAATTGGTGGCACGGAAGTAACTTTAGCAAGTCTATATGCTCCCAACGTCCATCAGGACCTCTTTATTATCAAAACACTGGATTTATTGGTTGAATTTGCTAAGGGGCAATTAATACTCGGAGGCGATTTTAATATTCCGTTAATACCATCCGAGGATACTTCCTTGGGTCGTTCTTCAATACCTCCTAGCACTCGGAAATGAAATGTCCGCTCCTTACAAGACACAATTCATAGACGCCTGGCGCCTTCTTCACCCTACGGAGAGGGACTATACTTTCTATTCTTCGCCACATAAACAATATTCCAGAATTGACTATTTTCTCATTCCTCATCCCCAATTGCAATCCAACAAGTAGTCCAAAATTTTACGGAATGCCCAATCCTGAACGATCCAGCCTTGTTTTTGCTCCATGCATCTAACATCCTGAGGAAAACATAAAAAATTTGTTCTTCGCCATCTTTTAGATGCAGCCAAGGCATGTATTCCCCTGTGTTGGAAATCCACACAAGCACCATCCATAGGTCTGTGGTTTAAAAAAGTGGAGGAAATTAAGAAAATGGAGGACCTTGCCCTTATAGCACGCCACTGAAGGGAAAGATATATTGAGACTTGGACACCTTGAAATGTGTTTATTTTTTCTGATGATGGACGGATCCTGCTTGAAGGCAACACGGCAGGTTAAATTAAACCGACTCCATGCAGAGACCTAAGGATGCCCCTTCTCTTTTCTTTTTGCATTATTTGAGAGTACACGCTTGCCGCCTCCATCCTTCCCGGGGGGGGGGGGGTGCCTTTCCCCTTTTCTTCTTTTTTTTTTTTGTTTGTTTGTTTGTTTGTTTTTCTCTTTTGCCTTTTTCCTTTTTTTTTGGTTTATTTGTTGCATTTCTGGTTTAATAAATTTGGAAAAAACTGAGGCGTAAACATGGGGATGCATAGGGCAACAGGTTATAAGCTGATGAAACAATGGTTCATGCTTTTTCTAATAGGCTTGATGTATCTATTGTATTTTGAAAGGTTAGTTCTAACGGGTAATGTTAGCTTGACATATCTGAATTTTTGGTTATTTCTTGTCTTTATATATGTGATAATGTTGTGTTCTGTGTTTTTGTGCCTCTTGAAATAAATAAAAGATTAAAAAAATAAACATGATTTTATCCTTATTTCATATTCTGATATATTTTTTACATATATATTTTTTATGGACATTGCTCTTGTCTTTATAAATCCCAGCAATGCATTGTGTTTATTTTTTTATTCATCCATTTTCCACTAGTAGTCCCCTCCCTTTCTTAATTATTGTGTTTCTCTTTATTATGCATCCAGTGAACTACTCCCCCATTTTTGGAACTAACTCACTCAGCATAGGTGGGCTCCGCAAATACTGTGTTTTTGTCCCTTGTAACATGGTGCTTAAAAGTTTCATCTATTTGGTTTACACAAAAATGGTGCCTTGATGCACTTCCTAATTGGTCTCTACAAATAGGGTGGCACCGCTCTTATCTCCCCCAGTATGGCACCCCAAGGCTCTGTTTGTCCCTTGTCATATGGCACCCTAAAACTTCCTTTATTTTTCTCCATCAACATGGTGCCTCCATGCCCCTTCTATTCCATCTCCATCAAAATGCCAGCCCCATGTTTATCTCTCCCAAAATGGCACCTGTAAGTGCAAGGCAGGCTTGTGAAAGGGGCAGGAATACCCCCAAAATGTCATCACCTCATTCTAGTGCCCTGCTTCCACCCTGATGATCTCTGTGTGGTCCACAGTGGCTCTTCAGGTTCCTGGCAAGAGGCTGCCTGCATGAGGAAGTGCCTGGACTGGGGAGATGCTGCCATCTAGTGGAAATGTATTACATGCTGGATCATACACTGTGAGTGCATATTATCTTTGTTTTTATGATAGTTACAAAAAAACTGAAAATTGTATACTTACCTTTCCGTAATTTTCCTTTCCTGTTGCATCTTCATGGCAGCATACACTTTGGGTTGTGACTCCACCTCCACAACCTGATAGGACCACATAACTATAAGATGACGATACGGCCCCGCCCCCGTATTCTCTCTATATATGAATCACCTTTAAAATGGGTGGGTCGTTGTATGCTGCCATGAAGATGCGACAGGAAAGGAAAATTATGGAAAGGTAAGTATACAATTTTCTGTACTTTAAAGCAACAGATCGTAACAGTTACTTATCCATCAGGAGTGGTCATCACCCTGCATGGATAAGGAATATACCTAAAGGGCAGATTTTACGTGTTCGGCGTAACTGTACAGAGCTGGATGATTTTCTCACACAAGCTGATGTGTTAAAACAAAAGTTCGTTCAGAAAGGTTATGATGGGCATACTATGGATGGAATAATCAGTAGTATTGCAAAAACACAGAGAACGGAGTGTTTTAAGAAAAAAGAAATACAACCAGCTCCCAATCAACATCAGGTCGGCTTTATTTCAAGCTTTCACTGTCAATACAAGGAGATTGAGAGCATATACAGAAAACACTGGCACATCCTCTGTAGGGATAGGCACCTGAAGGAAATTCTCCCCCAACAACCAAAGTTCATATACAGAAAGGCACCAAGCTTTGGTGATCAGGTTGTCAAAAAGATTTTGGATCCCCCAGGGGAAGGAAGTCTGAAAATAGACTTAAAGGGTTTCTTCTGTTGTAGAAAGTGTGTGTGCTGCCGTACAGTCAAAATACAGAACAGGGGAGTAACGGAGGTAACGAATAACGACAACGAAACGTTCTCCATTAAAGAGTTTATAACCTGCAATACCCCCTTCGTTGTATACTTAATGTGGTGCCCTTGTGGCTTATTCTATATTGGGAGAACCAAAAGATTATTAAGAATTCGTATAGCAGAACATCTGGCCAATATACGTAAAGGTTTTAGGTACCACAGTGTATCCCTTCATTTTAAAGAAAAACATCAACAGGACCCTAGCCTCTTACAATTTGTTGGAATTGATGTGGTACACCCGACCTGGAGGGGATCCAATAGAGTGAGGGACCTGTCGCAGAGGGAAACTAGGTGGATCTTCCTTTTCAAGTGTTTAACGCCTAGAGGGTTAAACATTGAGCTAGACCTGAATTGTTTCATTAATAATTTCTGAGATTGTATTTTAATTCATATATGGTACATGATGTGATGATTGAATGATGATAGAGTGGGGAACCAATAAGGTCCCCACTTCGTTTTTTATCGGCCAGCTCCACTCAGGATATATATACTTTTAATATCTGTAATATTTTTATATTTTTAATATTTTTAATATTTTTAATATTTTTTATATCTTTAATATTTCTGTTATGGATTATTGATCATTAATAATGAAGAGTATATTATTATGGTGTTTAGCCCAGTCATTAATTTTAGTTATAATTCGATAGATGGCTTATATTTATATCCCATTGATATAGGCGTTGAGAGATATTGTAGGGTTTTGAATTATTAAACACATTTTAAGAAGATTTTAAATAATATCTGGATGAGACATTTCAAGTATAGTTTAAACTCATATTGCACTTCAAATTTTACATATATGGTTCATGTAAAGATATCCAGTTATTTGGTGGTGTATACTGTCTTTAGTGTACAATGTTTACTAACTGGATGTTCTACCCGCTATTTATCCTCGATCATCTAATATTGGTGGTTAACCTTTATAATGACTACTAATACCATGGATAGATATGCGGATTTAATGCATGATATCTTCATATGTATAACATTACTATCTGCAGGCGCATTCTAGTGATCGGCAGATTTAGAGTTAATGTATGCAGCATTACGCCCATTAAGATGAAGGTGGCACATAGCTCATGTTATATGGCGCTGTGTGGTAGCGGAGTGCTGATTCGGCTCCAACTATATAATGTACTGTATGCAACCATGGACATCCGTTACTGAGTAGTAATGGTTGCTAAGTAGTGATAAGATCCTGTGCCGAAGGGTGCCCCATTTAAAATGCCTGTATACTGCATGAACGGGGACACGAGGAGTGGGCAGGCGCAGTATGTGTTGGGCGCATGCGCGGGTGTAGAGGGATCGCGCATGCGCAGTGTGGCCGCCATGGAAAGGGTATAAATTGATTGATTGCCATGCCGCTCAGCCAACCCTATGATTAAGTCCTAATGACGAAACATGTCGGGGGCGTGGCTGAGCGGCAATTAATCTAGTTACTAGTTACACGTTGATGTGAGGAGTCCCTTGGAAAAAATCGATCCTATCTTGGAGCACGAGCAGGAAGGAGGGGGTGAGCAACATCTGTTACTGCCTGTACACACCTCGAGTCCGCCGTGACTGCAAACGTTCTTATTGTGTGTACATTTGAAGTGAAGCGTGCTGTGCTGTGGTAAAACTTACTTATGCTGGCTTGAACTGTATCAAATGTGAGTGTGACTATTGGAGACTTTTTAGTGTGGTGTGAATAAAGTTTAAACGTTTTTACACTATTGGAGCAATCCTTTTATTTTCACATATGGAGAGATCCGGACACAGTTGGACTTAGGATTGATTATTTACTTTCTTGGGTGGAATCCAAAAGTTTATTAGCCTGTCACGAGAGTGCGGGCAATAGATGCGGTGAGTGCGTTTCTTTTGGGGAAGTGGAAGCACGGATCACAGTGGTGTGGTGGAAGATCAAAGGAAGAGTTTCTCACGTTTATTTGCACATCGTGTGAAAAATTGCATGGACTTTTTATGCGATTTGTATTATCACTTATCGTTTTTCTTTGCAGAAATCAGTGTCGCACTGATTATTATACACAGATTTTGTTGTGCACTTATTATTTTTCATCGATTTATAATCTGTTTTCATACACATGTTATATTTGCTTCACTTTAACACTATTGGTGATATATATATAATTTTTTATAATATTTTTGTTTTTATTTTTCATTATTTATTATTTTTTTATTTTTTATCCTTTAATTCTTTTTTACTTTTATAGGGACACACATGTATTTGATATATGTTTAGCGCCGCTATCTACTCTTGGTCTTTAATATAGAAGAGACTTGGTGTAGATTTGTTTACATTCATATTTACCCTTAAAGTGGCAGCTATAGTTAGGTAGGTAGCAGTTATTTTCCTGAGCGCAGTGGATATGCATTCAAATAGGGGCGGTTGTTTTGGATTCCTATACGTTGTAATATACAATTTTCCGTTTTTCTGTCGCATCATGGCAGCATACACTTTGGGGAGTAACTCGCAGACTGGGTGGGTAGTGCAACAACAAGCAAGTTTATTCACAGGGAATGGAAGAATTGGCCTGGATAACAGACTTTCCAAAATTTACAGTTGACAGGCGGGCAGAATCTACTTTATAATGGGATATAAAGGTGTTCCTGGAGGACCAGGTGGCCGCCCTGCAGATGGTTTCCGCCGAGACCCTACAATAGGCTGCTCATGAGGTTGCCACTGCCCTGGTGGAATGTGCTTTCAAACCGTCAGGAATCTGCATGGTGCTTAGCGAGTAGGCCTTCTTAATGGTCTTCACCAGCCATGAGGCGATAGTGCGGGCTGACGCTGCCTGGCCTTTCCTGAAACCATGTGGAATTATTAGGAGGTTCTCTGACTTCCTAATGGGTTCGGAAGCCGAAAGGTATTCAAGGATGTTGCCCCTGACATCCAGAGGGTGAGGATCGCCCTGGTCTGTAACGAGTGCTGGCAGATTGATTTCCTGGTTGAAATGGAATGAGGATGAAACTTTAGGGATAAGGCGGTCTGAAGGTCTTAGGACTACCCTGTCCGGATAGATGACCAGGTATGGATCCTTGGCCAATAAGGCTTGCATCTCTGAGACCCTCTTTGCTGATGTTATTGCAATCAGGAATGTAACCTTTAGCGTCAGGTCCCAGAGGGAGATGTTTTCCAGTGGGAAGAAGGGCTCCTTAGATAGGGCCTCCAAGACAACTGATAGGTCCCATGCCAGAAATGAAGGCTTTCTAGGAGGTCTTAGTTTGAGACAGGCCCTCTGGAATTGTATGATAAGAGGGTCGTGTGCCCACTTAGTCCCAGTCAGGGCAGACAGAGCTGATACTTGTACTTTCAAGGTACTGGACCCGAGACCTTTGTCTAGGCCTGACTGCAAGAACTCCAAGACTTGTGATGTTGATAGGGAGGATAGGTTCCATCCCTGCTGATGAGCAAAGGAAACAAACTTCTCCCAGACCCTCCGGTAGGTGCTGTTCGTGGTAGGCTTCCTGGCTTGGAGTAATGTATCTACTACCCTCTCGGAGCAGCCCTGCTCTAAGTACCTAGCCCTCTCAGCCTCCAGGCCATCAAGTGCAGCTTCTCCGGGTTCGGATGGAGTAGTTGGTCTTGGGAGAGCAAATCGGCTGATAGCGGGAGAGGAAGTGGGTCTGCTGTGTTCAGCTGTAGGAGGGTGGTGAACCACGGCCTCCTGGGCCAAAAGGGGATCACGGCCACTACCAGTGCTGTTGACCTCTTGAGTCTCAAAAGGAATCTCGCTATCAAGGGGGTCGGGGGGAAGATGTACCCAAGACGGAAATTCCAGGGGTGTTGGAGACAGTCTGTTCCTTCTGCTGAGGGGAAGGGGATTCTCAACAGGAATCTCTGGCATTTTGAGTTTTCTGGTTTCGCCGCCAGGTCTATGTCCGGAGGACCCCAAGGCTGAGAGATGAGGGCGAAGGCTTGAGGGCTCAGAGACCACTCGTTGTTCGAGATGAATCTCCTGCTGAGGGAGTCGGCCAGGAGATTCTCGACACCCGGGATGTAAGCTACTCTTAGGTCCAGGAGATTCAGCTGTGCCCATTCCATTACGGGAAGAACTTCCCGCATCATAGAGGAGCTCTTAGTGCCCCCTGCCTGTTGATATAGGCGACAGCTACTTTGTTGTCCATCTTCAGGAGGACTTGTTTGCCCCTCAGGAGAGAACTAAAGGCCAGGAGGGCTTGGAAGGCCGCCCTCATTTCCAGCACATTGGAGACGGCGTCCCGTGCTTCGAATGGCCAGTGGCAATGCGCCGCATGATGTAGGTAGTGAGCCCCCCACCCCTCCAAACTGGCATCTGAGGTAACTACTTTCTGTGGGGGGGTGACTGCACCTGCTCAAGTTGCTCGGCCGAGTCCACCATTCCAAAGACTGCTTGACCTCTTGTGAGATGGGGATGGGCTGAGACATGGACGAGCCGTTCCATTGGCGTAGGAACGAGATTTGTAGGGGTCTCGAGTTCCATTGCGCCCATTGGACCATCGGGATGGTTGCTGACAAGGAGCCTAGGAGGCTGAGGCACACTCTGGCTGGTAGGGATGCGGCTAAAATCGCTCTCCTTACTTTTTGATCCAATAGGGGAACCTTTTCTGGAGGTAGTTCTATTGTGTTTGTCTGGGTGTCCAGTACAGCTCCCAGGAAGATCATCCTCTGAGTAGGCTGAGCGTTGCTCTTCTCCAACTTATGAGCCACCCCAGCTCCTGTAGTGTGGAGATTAGGATTTTTCGGGGCTCGATAAGGGATTCCTGGCTGTTTGAGAGGAGGACAATGTCGTCCAGGTAATGGTGAACCCTCAGACCTTTCTCTCTCAAGGACACATTTACCGGAAGAAGGACTTTTGTAAACGTTCTGGGAGCGGTAGAGATCCCGAACGGAAGGCATCGGAACTGGAAGTGCCGCTGGTTTACTGAGAACCGGAGGAATTTTTGGAATGTAATATGGATCGGAACATGAAGGTATGCGTCCTGGAGGTCTATGGACAGCATCCAATCCTCTTGGTTTATGGCCTGAAGGATAGACTGCAGGCTTTCCATTTTGAATGACTCCACCCGGATGGAGAGGTTGAGTTTTTTTAAGTCTAACACAGGGCGCAGATCCCCTGATTTTTTTCCTGACTAGGAATAGCGGGGAGTAAAACCCCCGGCCTCTTTGAGATAGGGGCACCTCCACTATCGCCTCCTTTTTCAATAGGGATCGCATTGCAGAATCCTGGAAGAGGTTTCTTGCCTTGTCCCTGGGATCCCGTGATGTATTCCCGCTGTGTACGGCGTCTGGATCTTCCTGATCTTCCGCCTGATGCACTGTGTTCCCTGGCTTCCGTTCCCTGCGAGCGTTGCAATGCAGGGGGGTGGAACCGGCGCCAAATTCAAAATGTATAAAGCACAAACACACTGATACATTGTAATCCTATTGGATGACATAACTAAATAAAATAAAATAGACCTTATTTTGCCCCCAGTGCTTTATCCAGTGCCCTTGCCTGCAGCATTACTGTATTTTCTGTCTGGAAACTGCTGAGCGACCATGGCATCAAAAAAGCGTGCCTCTACCTCTAAAGCGGTATATGACCTGCTGAAAAACAGCGACAGTAATACAGAATCGCTTGCAGATTTGAGTGACAGCGAATCTTGGGAAAGTTCGTCATCAGGCACGGAAAGAGATTTTTAGCGATGATCCTGAGACTGTGCCCAGCGATGTGTGGACTTGGTGCTTGATTGAGTGCGGTACGGAGCACCCCCAAGATTTCCGTTTACTGGAGCACCCGGTATCAAAGTGGAGGTCGAAGATGACAACCCCCTGGCATACCTCCAACTCTTTTTGACTGATGAGGTTATAGAAAAAATTGTTACAGAGACAAATCGGTACCAGGAGCAACAAGCTGCTACGCATCAGAGGTTTGAAAGTGGGAACCAGTGACAAAAGAGGACATCTGGAAGTTTCTGAGCCTCATAATTCTTCAGGGAGTGGTGGGGAAACCCCTGCAGAAATGGTACTGGACAACCAACAAATTACTAGCCACTCTTTTTTTGGCACGGTAATGTCGGAGTACAAATTTTCACTGATAATGAAATATTTGCACTTTCAAAATAATGAGGAATTTGATGAGACTTCTCATCCAGCACCAAAACTGAAAAAGGAGATATATCAAATTATTATAAAAAATTTCCAGGAGACCTATGTACCAGATAGAGATATCAGTATCGACGAAAGTCTAATGCCCTACAAAGGAAGACTCAGCTGGATACAGTTTATCGCGCCTAATGCGGCGTACACACGCTCAGACTTTCCGGCGGGATTGTCCGCCGGACCTAGTCCAGCGGACAAACCCCCGGACTTTCCAGCGGAGGTCCGCCGGACTTTCCGAGCATGTGGACTTGCCCACACACGCCCCGGACTTTCCCGGCGGACAATCCGCGGGAAAAAGTCAGCGGGACTTTTGGAAATGTACAGACTTGCCGACACACGATCGGAAAGTCCGTTCATTTAGAACGTAACTGCAGGTAGACGGGACTAGTGAAGGCAGTGAATGCCGCCGCCCTAGCCCCGTCACCTGGTATGGATTTAAAGGGAATCCCTACGCCGGCGTGGGGTCCCCCCCCCAAATCCACCTCAGACCCTTATCCGAGCACGCAGCCCGGCCGGCCAGGAAAGGGGTGGTGACGAGCGAGCGCCCCCCCTCCTGAGCCGTACCAGGCCACGTGCCCTCAACATGGGGGGTGCCCTGGGGAAAGGGGGGCCGTGCGCCCCCCCCACCCCAAAGCACCTTGTCCCCATGTTGATGAGGACAAGGGCCTCTTCCCGACAACCCTGGCATTGTCAGCAACGCCGCATTAGAGAGCACGATTTGGCATAAAATCACTCATGCTCTGTGAATCCAGCACCGGTTACATATGGAATTCGGTCCTTTATATCGGGAAAGGAACTAAATTCAATGAAAGATTCAGTAATTATGGAATGGCAACCGCTTCTGTTCTTACTTTGATTGACCCATTGCTGAATCAGGGATACTGTTTAACCACAGTTAATTTACACACTTCTCCAGAACTCTATGAGTTCCTTCTACAGCACAAGACGGATGCATATGGGACCGTTAGAGCTAAACGGCGTGACATGCCACCAACCTTTGGCAATAAAAAGCTCAAGGCAGGAGAAATAGTTGCCTGGCAGAAAGGCAAAGTGATGGCACTGAGATGGCGCGACAAAAAAGACGTGTGCCTAATGAGTACTATTCACCTCTACTGTCATGGTGCACACAAAAGGTGGAAAAGACATAATGAAACCACAAGTCGAGATGGACTACAACCACACCATGGGAGGTGTTGACAGAGCTGACCAGGCCATGAGAAAGCAACAAAAATTTTTTACAAAAAAATCTTCAGGCATCTTCTTGAACAGTGCCTGTGGAATGCTTTCATTCTTCTAAAAAAAAAAAAAAGTGTGACAAGCCTGTGGCTCATGTGGACTTTGTTTGGAAAGTCGCTGAACTTAGATTTCTCAAGCACCAAACACCAACGACTGTAAATATATCTGGACGTCGTGCTGCTGGCGTTGTGAACCCGGAAACGCCTGACTGGTCGTCACTTTATGGACCACATTCCACCAACGGAAAAGAAGTCAGCACTGTGGTTTTCTGCTCTAAACGTGACAACACTGGAATGAAAATCAGAAAAGAAACCAGGTTCTACTGTCCTGACTGTGACGTTGGACTTTGTGCTGTACCATGTTTTAACATTTTCCATACCCAGGACGTTTACTGAAGCAATATGATTACTAATATTGCACCTTTGTTTAGGCAAAAAAAGTCAGTGTTTTTGATTATATTATTTACTAAAATGTATTGAATAAAAATTATTATTATTTGTTATCATTTATAGTTATTTATTATATATTATTAT
Organism: Lithobates sylvaticus; assembly: GCA_028564925.1. Lineage (NCBI taxonomy): Eukaryota > Metazoa > Chordata > Amphibia > Anura > Ranidae > Lithobates > Lithobates sylvaticus. The sequence continues at coordinate 147,875,158 of CM053030.1, forward strand.
ATTCAAACTTTATCATACCCGAGATGTCTACTAGACTGTGGTTTAGACAGATTTAAGTGAGTTATTCCTAAGAATTACAGGCCTACAATCTAAAACTCCAAATTTCCATGCAAAATAATGGTACCGCTTTCAGCACCTAAAATCTGAAATAATCATACCGCCAAGGAGGTTAAGTGTCACCCACGCTTTCCTGCTGGGTCCCTAGCTTGGCACTCCAGATACTTCTCAAGCTTCACTGTTGCTGACCGGCTTGGTCCCTGGCTTGACACACAAGGCTGCTCTGCAACCGTCACCTCCGCTGGTTGGGTCCCTAAATTGATCACCACCTGAGGTTTCCCGATTCTCCACCGTCCCCGTTCTGTGAGAATGCTGATTCGATACTTGCTTCAGTTACTCACTGTGGTCCCTGGTAATAAGGTCATTGGTCCCTTTGTGACGACAGCTTCCCTTCTACCTCCGACCACTGACAGGTTCTCTGGCCGGCAGAACCGTCACTTCTGGTTGGGCTGCAAGCCGCAATCCCAAAAACCCCTGCCCATTAAGAGATACCCCATATACCCATAACCTGACCTTAAGTTGTCTCTCATATCTAGTAATACCAAGTGCCCGGCCACCTAGTGGTAAAAGAGAAAAGCACAACCAGGCCAAGCTTAGGGAGCTTGGCCTGGATGACTACTTCTGTAAAGTAAACTTGTGAGGAGCATCCCTGACTAAACCCCAGGGTGCTACATTCGCACACATGTAAAAATCTTAATTTTTGATAATAAAATTAAATCCCTAGAACATTATATATCTTCTGAAAGGCCCTGTAGAATAAAAATATGATAATTGCAAATTTTTATGTCACATGATATTTGGTAAAATATAAAAGACGAGGTTGTGTCGAGTAAAAAGATACCAAACATGACAAATCTTAAAATTGCATACACCTAGGATATTGCAAAAAATAAATAAATAAAATAAAAATAAAAGACGATACCCCAAAAATATATAGGTTCTCCCAGCAGGCCAAGGGATTTAAGAAAACCCCTGTCTAATATGTAGAAGAATACGTATTGGCCTAAACTGAGGAAACAAGATGTTTTTTTTATATTTTTTGGGGATATTTATTATAGCAAAAAGTAAAAAAATAATGCGTTTTTTTTCAAAATTGTCGCTATTTTTTTGTTTATAGAGCAAAAAATAAAAACCACAGAGGTGATCAAATACCACCAAAAGGAAGCTCTATTTGTGGGAAAAAAGGACATCAGTTTTGTTTAGCAGCCACGCTGCACGACCGCGCAATTGTCAGTTAAAGCGACGCAGTGCCAAATCGCAAACAGTGCTCTGGTCTTTGGCCAGCCAAATGGTCCTGGCTGAAGTGGTTAAATGCCTCTACAACAGCATCGGAATAATATATAACAATCTTTTGTTGCTTGTTGTTGTGCAATATATTATTAGACATTAATACTAAAGTAGGCTGTGCACAGTAAGATATCACTGTTATCTTAGATAAAACTCCTAAAACTTTTATATTTATCTGAGAATATTACAAGTTCTAGAATATAAACCAACATTATTTATATTAATGCTCCTTTAAGTATCTTCCTTTTACATAAAGCAAGTTAAACATCACACCACTGATTAAAACTTAATTAAAAACGTTCAGATGATAAAACTGGCATCTTGGCTCCTGTATGATTTATCAAAGGAAGACACGTCTATCGCTCCCTTGTGGGTGTAAGTAACAATGCTTTTGAGGTGAGTACTGGAACAAGAGAGAAAGACTGACAAACTAACTTTTCTTGGCACATCACAGCTGCTCTTGGAAATGAGGTTGCTGTGAGAAAAAAACGCAAACAAGAGCTGCAACAGATGATGTGGCTACAATGGAACAAGGAAAGAACTGAAAAATGTGAAGGAAATTACGTATGATCTACTCTTACCATAGATATTGGCCTTTGGGGGGGGGGGGGGGGTAATTGTAAACTGTATCACAATGGATCCCCAAAGACTAGGGGGTTCTGTCATAATCTTGTTTTTGAGAGAATGAAAAAAAAAAATGGCAAAAAGATCAAGTGCTCCAATGAAGCTTATGAAAGAATTTTGGAAACGAGACTTCAAAAGGGAACATCTGATAGCGGACCAGACAGGCAAGTTCAGACATGGTTGTGGTAACCAGGGTCTCATATTTTCCATAAAATAAAGCTCACAGAAGACAGAAGGGGCATTATTTTCCTTTGTTTGATGGGCATTTCAAATGCAGGCCAGTAGATTCCTATTGACTTCAATGTAGCAGTCTAGCATTTCCTATTGAGGTTCAATTGCATTGCATGCAAAGCAGGTGAAATGCAGCCCTTCTTTTCAAATGCTATGTTTTATATAGGAACCCATTTGACCAGTGCTGCTTTTGAATGGAAAGGCCGTGTTTGACAAGAAACTTCATCTGCATGAACCATAAAGCACAACTGTTTGAACCTAACTTCTGGTATCCCATGCTTCTATGACGTGTGTAGTAATCATAGAAGGGCATTAAACACCCAGTCCGCAGAACTTTTTACAAAAGCTGGGGTGAACCAGTGGGGACAGCTAATGTCATTAATAACAATTGTGTTGATTAGAAAATACCTTTACAAAAAGCCTTGGATGTGCATAGCCCAATAGTTCAGTTAGGCAGTTCTAAATATGCCTTTTTAAATTGAGTAGGTCAATGACTATGCAATGCAATGTGTAATGTATCACAGATTTAAATATTGGGAAAAACCTGGTTTAAGGGGCATACATTCAATCACAGAGTTTTCATCTTATTGTATTAAAACAGAATTATTTGCAAAGCACTTTATTTAAAAAGAGAACAATCAAAATGTATCATTCTCATGAGTGATCTAAGTGGTCTATTTATTTTATAGGATCTATACACATTCTGGTTCTTTGTTGTACATTTCTTTGAACATTCCTTTGTCTGTAATCAAAAACATATTGCTTGACAAGGTTTTCATAGCATGATATATGGCAGAATGCTTTTGTCAATATGAAAACGATTACTGTGCAACACAATTGGTGCTTGTATACAATTGTTGCGAGCTAGTAGGAGAAAACATTTGAAAAGTATTGCTACAAATAGGTTTTCCTAATAATAATAATAATATAAAATGCACAGTTGAACATATTTGCCTCATGCTTAAATACATATAGGTACCAGAAAATGCATATTTTGATTTTGTTTTGTTTTTTGAAAAATGTAAATGGGTTTTAAGGCTTAGTTCAACTTTAACCACTTCAGCCCCGGAAGATTTTGCTGCTGAATGACCGGGCCATTTTTAGCGATTCGGCACTGCGTCAATTTAACTGACAATTGCGCGGTCATGCAACGCTGCACCCAAACTAAATTGACGTCCTTTTTTTCCCACAAATAGAGCCTTCTTTTGGTGGTATTTGATCGCCTCTGCAGTTTTTATTTTTTGCGTTATAAACAAAAAGAGCGACAATTTTGAAAAAAAAACACAATATTTTTTACTTTTTGCTATAATAAATATCCCCATTTTTCTTTTAAAAAAGCAAATTTTTTTATCATATATATGTAGCGGCCATAACCCTCAATGGGGCTGCCTTGACTTTTGGGCTTACCAATTACCTCCGCTTGGCTTGTTCTTCCATGTCTAGGGGTTCCCAGGGTTCGTACCCAACGACTTTGGACGCTGACACCATAAAAGTCCTTTAGAAAGGTTTTTATTTGCAGGGGTAACATCCAACAAACACAGTCTCGTATGGGAACAGAGGGCAAGGGTGAAGAAACTCAGGCACTTTGAACTGCCGACCCTTAGGTCTCTAATGCTAAGCCCAGAGAGTAGCCACTAGCAGCTGGGCGCTTCAAAGCTGAACAATCTCTAGCCAGAGATTATGATGGTCAGCACTTAGATCCGGAACTTTAAAAGTCTCTGAACATGAATAAAGTCTCGACCAAGAATGAATTAGGAACCCTTTCTCAGTACCTGAAACGTTTTCTGTCTCCTTGGCAGTACTGCGAAATTGTGGATTTGTTAATGTCCTTAACAACTCAGCAACCAGGCACTTCTTGAGATGCCAGCTTGTTGGCGCTCCTCCGAAGACTCCTCCCCCGGTTGCTTACACGAGCTTCGACGCCCCTCCAAGTTGAGAGCACACCCGGACACCTTGAATCCTCCCTCAGTCACTCCACCTTGGACCAACTGGTTCCGAGACTCGGGAACAGACGGATCCCCAGACTCCCCAGCGGGGCCAGACGCACCCACTGATTGGCTCCAGGAAATGTTAATACCCAAACCGTCCAACCAGGCCTGATTCTGGGCCTGTCATGTGTACCTTACTGTACCCATGACCAGGCAGAATCCTAGTACAGCCCAGCCAAACTGATGCCAAAGTTAAACCTACACAATTAACCCTCAGAATCCCATTACTATTCTGAGGAGAAAAACTAAATTTTCACATAGCGGACACGTTGTAAAAGTGAGAAATTGGGCTCATATAGGAAAAATATTGAGCTCCACAAGTGATCAAAAATGGAACAGGACTGTGAAGACTATGCAGGAAATAGAGTATACAATTGGACTGATCCCAATTACTATCGGAAAAAGTATTTCAGGAAAGGAAACAGAATAAGCAATTCTCTTTAGCATCTACAGGGTCATCTACAAGTTATTGGTTAAACTAGATGGACTTGTACATACAAATGCACAGTTTTGCCCATTGAGACTTTAGGTGAAGTGCCACACATCCAGTAGTTAAAATATAGTACAGGTTTATTGAGTATATGCCAGCAATCACACTGGAAAAAGGTGTCATAATGCCAAACAGTTGGCAAAACATTAATCCTGGTAGGTACTAACCCCTTCCCCTCCCTCATTTGTCACTACATTTTTACTTTTTTTACCCTTTTTGACCTTGCATTACTGGGGTACTCGCATGCACTGGTGTCACTGCCTCACCAAGCTTTAGTTTATATTTTACAACACCTATATACTTAGTTTCACGTGAGGACTCAGCTGTGCAGGTCACCTTTACAATTCCAATTGTACCATGTGGTTGCCATTTAACCACATGCCGATCGCCCGCAGAATGGCTCCCCTGCGCAAATCGCTGTAGCTGTACGGCGGCCACTTTAAGGGGTATAGGGGGCGCCTGCGCTGCGTCACTGAGGAGCCGATGCGCGATGTCCGCCAGGCACCCACGATCGCTCATGACAGAGCAGGAATGTGGATCTGTGTGTGTAAACCCTATATACTGTACACCTATACCAGTCCTTAAAAGGACTTTTGTGGACATAATAGTAGCTAGCTAGTGAATTACAGACTGGCCCTCCTTGCTCCAAACACCAAACTGTCCCTACACTGAGGAAAGACAGCTGCAGAATCGGTCAGCACTGCAGTGCACTATAATATGCTTTCTATATTTGAAAGAAAGTATATTATAAGTGTATTACAACCCTATATACTGTACACCTATACCAGCCCTTAAAAGGACTTTTGTGGACCTAATAGTAATAGCTAGTGATTACAGACTGACTGTCCCTGCTCCACCCAGCGTCCTTTCCCTACACTGACAAAAGACAGAATGTAAAATGGCCGCCAGATCAGGTCTATTTATAATCAATGATACAGACATTGTGGTCAGTAATTATAGTACAAGGTAAGTCAGATATAACAGTTCATCACGATACAAATGGCATAATTCATCACATTGTCAAATAATAAGGATGGGCCCGGTGCTCGATGCGAACCCACGTTCGCATCGAGCACCGGGCGTTCGCTCGCTCTGCGAGCCCAGAACTATTTTGGCCGCTCGCATCACGTTCGTGTGATGCGAGCGGCCCCGCAATGCATTGCGGCCGGCGCGGCCGACGCAGTGCATTGCTGGCTGATGATTGGCCAAGCATGCACTGTGACCCGCATGCTTGGCCAATCACAGCCCCGGAAAATCGAAGAGCCATAATTGGCTACAGGCAGGACGCCTGTAGCCAATTACAGCTCAGGGGCTGTAGTACACGCCCCCCCCCTATAAAACGCCGCCACGCCGTCTGCGCCGGTCACATGCTGTTCCGGCGCAGATTGAGCAGGCAGATTCTGTGACACTCTGCTGCATTGAGATAGTTAGATAGATTCACTTACAGAGATTGAGTTAGATAGATTCAGTTACAAAGATTGATTGACAAAGAGGGGCTTGTAGTGTGCTCGTGGCAGGCAGGCAGAGCTCCTATATTTTGTTACCAGAAGCACCTATAGGACTTGTAGTGTGTTCGTGGCAGGCAGGCAGAGCTCCTATATTTTGTTACCAGAAGCACCTATAGGACTTGTAGTGTGTTAGTGGCAGGCAGGCAGAGCTCCTATATTTTGTTACCAGAAGCACCTATAGGACTTGTAGTGTGTTCGTGGCAGGCAGGCAGAGCTCCTATATTTTGTTACCAGAAGCACCTATAGGACTTGTAGTGTGTTAGTGGCAGGCAGGCAGAGCTCCTATATTTTGTTACCAGAAGCACCTATAGGACTTGTAGTGTGTTCGTGGCAGGCAGGCAGAGCTCCTATATTTTGTTACCAGAAGCACCTATAGGACTTGTAGTGTGTTAGTGGCAGGCAGGCAGAGCTCCTATATTTTGTTACCAGAAGCACCTATAGGACTTGTAGTGTGTTAGTGGCAGGCAGGCAGAGCTCCTATATTTTGTTACCAGAAGCACCTATAGGACTTGTAGTGTGTTAGTGGCAGGCAGGCAGAGCTCCTATATTTTGTTACCAGAAGCACCTATAGGACTTGTAGTGTGTTCGTGGCAGGCAGGCAGAGCTCCTATATTTTGTTCCCAGAAGCACCTATAGGACTTGAAGTGTGTTAGTCCCATTACACACACAGAGCTATATTTTCTTCCCAGAAGCACCTATAGGACTTGAAGTGTGTTAGTCCCATTACACACACAGAGCTATATTTTCTTCCCAGAAGCACCTATAGGACTTGAAGTGTGTTAGTCCCATTACACACACAGAGCTATATTTTGTTCCCAGAAGCACCTATAGGACTTGAAGTGTGTTAGTCCCATTACACACACAGAGCTATATTTTCTTCCCAGAAGCACCTATAGGACTTGAAGTGTGTTAGTCCCATTACACACACAGAGCTATATTTTGTTCCCAGAAGCACCTATAGGACTTGAAGTGTGTTAGTCCCATTACACACACAGAGCTATATTTTGTTCCAGAAGCACCTATAGGACTTGAAGTGTGTTAGTCCCATTACACACACAGAGCTATATTTTGTTCCCAGAAGCACCTATAGGACTTGAAGTGTGTTAGTCCCATTACACACAAAGAGCTATATTTTGTTCCCAGAAGCACCTATAGGACTTGAAGTGTGTTAGTCCCATTACACACAAAGAGCTATACTTTGTTCCCAGAAGCACCTATAGGACTTGAAGTGTGTTAGTCCCATTACACACACAGAGCTATATTTTGTTCCAGAAGCACCTATAGGACTTGAAGTGTGTTAGTCCCATTACACACAAAGAGCTATACTTTGTTCCCAGAAGCACCTATAGGACTTGAAGTGTGTTAGTCCCATTACACACACAGAGCTATATTTTGTTCCCAGAAGCACCTATAGGACTTGAAGTGTGTTAGTCCCATTACACACAAAGAGCTATATTTTGTTCCCAGAAGCACCTATAGGACTTGAAGTGTGTTAGTCCCATTACACACACAGAGCTATATTTTGTTCCCAGAAGCACCTATAGGACTTGAAGTGTGTTAGTCCCATTACACACAAAGAGCTATATTTTGTTCCCAGAAGCACCTATAGGACTTGAAGTGTGTTAGTCCCATTACACACACAGAGCTATATTTTGTTCCCAGAAGCACCTATAGGACTTGAAGTGTGTTAGTCCCATTACACACACAGAGCTATATTTTGTTCCCAGAAGCACCTATAGGACTTGAAGTGTGTTAGTCCCATTACACACACAGAGCTATATTTTGTTCCCAGAAGCACCTATAGGACTTGAAGTGTGTTAGTCCCATTACACACACAGAGCTATATTTTGTTCCCAGAAGCACCTATAGGACTTGAAGTGTGTTAGTCCCATTACACACACAGAGCTATATTTTGTTCCCAGAAGCACCTATAGGACTTGAAGTGTGTTAGTCCCATTACACACAAAGAGCTATACTTTGTTCCCAGAAGCACCTATAGGACTTGAAGTGTGTTAGTCCCATTACACACACAGAGCTATATTTTCTTCCCAGAAGCACCTATAGGACTTGAAGTGTGTTAGTCCCATTACACACAAAGAGCTATACTTTGTTCCCAGAAGCACCTATAGGACTTGAAGTGTGTTAGTCCCATTACACACACAGAGCTATATTTTGTTCCCAGAAGCACCTATAGGACTTGAAGTGTGTTAGTCCCATTACACACAAAGAGCTATATTTTGTTCCCAGAAGCACCTATAGGACTTGAAGTGTGTTAGTCCCATTACACACACAGAGCTATATTTTGTTCCCAGAAGCACCTATAGGACTTGAAGTGTGTTAGTCCCATTACACACAAAGAGCTATATTTTGTTCCCAGAAGCACCTATAGGACTTGAAGTGTGTTAGTCCCATTACACACACAGAGCTATATTTTGTTCCCAGAAGCACCTATAGGACTTGAAGTGTGTTAGTCCCATTACACACACAGAGCTATATTTTGTTCCCAGAAGCACCTATAGGACTTGAAGTGTGTTAGTCCCATTACACACACAGAGCTATATTTTGTTCCCAGAAGCACCTATAGGACTTGAAGTGTGTTAGTCCCATTACACACAAAGAGCTATACTTTGTTCCCAGAAGCACCTATAGGACTTGAAGTGTGTTAGTCCCATTACACACACAGAGCTATATTTTGTTCCCAGAAGCACCTATAGGACTTGAAGTGTGTTAGTCCCATTACACACAAAGAGCTATATTTTGTTCCCAGAAGCACCTATAGGACTTGAAGTGTGTTAGTCCCATTACACACACAGAGCTATATTTTGTTCCCAGAAGCACCTATAGGACTTGAAGTGTGTTAGTCCCATTACACACACAGAGCTATATTTTGTTCCCAGAAGCACCTATAGGACTTGAAGTGTGTTAGTCCCATCACACAGAGCTCCTCTATTTTCTTTGCATAAGCACCCACAGGACTTCTAGTGTGTTAGTGGCACCACACAGAGCTCCTCTATTTTCTTTGCAGAAGCACCCACAGGACTTCTAGTGTGTTAGTGGCATCACACAGAGCTCCTCTATTTTCTTTGCAGAGGCACCCATAGGACTTCTAGTGTGTTAGTGGCATCACACAGAGCTCCTATATATTCTTCTCAGCAGCACCCACAGGACTTCTAGTGTGTTAGTGGCATCACACAGAGCTCCTCTATTTTCTTTGCAGAAGCACCCATAGGACTTCTAGTGTGTTAGTGGCATCACACAGAGCTCCTATATATTCTTTGCATAAGCACCCACAGGACTTCTAGTGTGTTAGTGGCACCACACAGAGCTCCTCTATTTTCTTTGCAGAAGCACCCACAGGACTTCTAGTGTGTTAGTGGCATCACACAGAGCTCCTCTTTTCTTTGCAGAAGCACCCATAGGACTTCTAGTGTGTTAGTGGCATCACACAGAGCTCCTATATATTCTTTGCATAAGCACCCACAGGACTTCTAGTGTGTTAGTGGCTACACACACAGAGCTCCTCTATTTTCTTAGAAGCATCACACAGAGCTCCTCTATTTTCTTTGCAGAAGCACCCACAGGACTTCTAGTGTGTTAGTGGCTCACACAGAGCTCCTCTATTTTCTTTGCATAAGCACCCACAGGACTTCTAGTGTGTTAGTGGCACCACACAGAGCTCCTCTATTTTCTTTGCAGAAGCACCCACAGGACTTCTAGTGTGTTAGTGGCATCACACAGAGCTCCTCTATTTTCTTTGCAGAAGCACCCATAGGACTTCTAGTGTGTTAGTGGCATCACACAGAGCTCCTATATATTCTTTGCATAAGCACCCACAGGACTTCTAGTGTGTTAGTGGCATCACACAGAGCTCCTCTATTTTCTTTGCAGAAGCACCCATAGGACTTCTAGTGTGTTAGTGGCATCACACAGAGCTCCTATATATTCTTTGCATAAGCACCCACAGGACTTCTAGTGTGTTAGTGGCACCACACAGAGCTCCTCTATTTTCTTTGCAGAAGCACCCACAGGACTTCTAGTGTGTTAGTGGCATCACACAGAGCTCCTCTATTTTCTTTGCAGAAGCACCCATAGGACTTCTAGTGTGTTAGTGGCATCACACAGAGCTCCTCTATTTTCTTTGCAGAAGCACCCACAGGACTTCTAGTGTGTTAGTGGCATCACACAGAGCTCCTCTATTTTCTTTGCATAAGCACCCACAGGACTTCTAGTGTGTTAGTGGCATCACACAGAGCTCCTCTATTTTCTTTGCAGAAGCACCCATAGGACTTCTAGTGTGTTAGTGGCATCACACAGAGCTCCTATATTTTCTTCTCAGCAGCACCCACAGGACTACCGACTACAATGGCTGGAAGACCGCCAAGGGGAGGCAGAGCGTGCAGAGCCAAGAACACAGGGCAGGCAGGCTCTGTTTCTAGTGGACGTGGCCGTGGACGTGGACGTGGTCGTGCATCGTCATCAGCACGTGGCCATGGGACACGCGCGTCTTTGTTTTCGGCAGCTGGACATGTGGAGCCGCATCATGCTGAAGGCTTGGTAGAATGGATGACCAAGCCCTCCTCATCCTCCTCATCCTCTCTCACCCAGGCTCAGGGTACTGACAGAGCATCATCAGCCACCCCTTCCCTAGACCCACCATGTCCTCCTGAGGAGTCCCCCGAACTCTTTGAGCACAGTGTTGGGTACATGCTCCAGGAGGATGCCCAACGATTCGAAGGCTCGGATGACGATACCCAGCTTGAGGAATCTGGCAGTACAGTTCCACCAGCTGCAGCTTACTGCCAGGTTTGCTCTAGTGGTGAAGAGGGAGGGGATGATGAGGTCACTGACTCCACGTGGGTGCCTCAAGGGAGAGAGGATGAGGAGGAGGACGAGGAGGAGGAGGATGCGGCGTCACATGTCCAACGAGGCAGGATGCCCCCTGGAGGCCAGGTAGAGGCCAGCACAGCAACTGTACAACACCGCAGAGCTCCGCCTGTGCAGGGCGCTGCCTCTGCACGTTATCAGAAAAGTTCTTTGGTGTGGGCCTTTTTTGAGACGAGTGCAGCAGATCGCACCACTGCTATTTGCAATATTTGTCTCAAGCGTATCTCGCGTGGCCAAAACATCAGCCGCTTGGGCACCACAAGCATGACCAGACATATGGCGACCTGCCATGCAGCTCGTTGGCAGGCACACATAAAAGACCCACACCAAAGAACTAAGCGGACCTCTCCTTGCTCCTCCTCAGCTGGGATCTCCATCCCCACTACACCTTCAGTCCTCTCTGAAAGCTGCTCTGAGAGGACTGAAGGTGTAGAATTCGGTGTGTCACAACCAAGTACTTGCAGTACACCGACGTCCGAATGCAGCAGGCAAATTTCCCTGCCCCAGCTGCTGGACCGTAGAAAGAAGTACACTCCCAGCCATCCACATGCCCAGCGGTTGAATGCTAGCCTTGCTAAATTGCTAGCACTTCAACTGCTGCCTTTTCAGTTGGTAGACTCGGCCCCCTTCCGTGAGTTTGTTCAATGTGCGGTTCCTCAGTGGCAGGTTCCCAAACGCCACTTTTTCTCGCGGAAGGCGATTCCGTCTCTCTACCGGCATGTGGAGGGCAATGTCCATGCCTCGCTGGACAGGGCGGTCAGCGGTAAGGTGCATATTACCGCTGACTCATGGTCCAGCAGGCATGGACAGGGACGGTACCTTTCTTTCACGGCCCATTGGGTCACTCTATTGGCAGCTGGGAGGGATGCAGGACAAGGTGCAGTAGTGTTGGAGGTTGTTCCGCCACCACGCCTCCAAAACGCGACTACTGCTACTGGTTGTGACACACCTCTCTCCTCCACCCCTCCTCTTCTTCTTCCTCCAGTGCTCTGTCCTTGGAACCAGCGGTGCTCCGTAGGCGTACAAGGGGCTACGCAAGTACGCAGGCAAAAAGATGCCATGCCGTGCTTGCGCTGGTGTGTTTGGGGGACAGGAGCCACACTGGGCCAGAGGTTCTGGCAGCTCTGCAGGGGCAGGCCGAGAGGTGGTTGACGCCACGTCAGCTTAAGCCAGGAATGGTCGTTTCTGACAATGGCACCAACCTCCTCTCCGCCCTGCGACAGGGGCAGCTCACCCATGTGCCCTGCATGGCTCACGTCCTCAACCTGGTGGTGCAGCGGTTCTTGGGCAGGTTCCCAGGCTTACAGGATGTCCTGAGGCAGGCCAGGAAAGTCTGTGTGCATTTCCGCCGATCTTATAATGCCAGTGCTCGGCTGACTGAGCTGCAAAAGGAGCTGAACCTGCCCAAGAACCGCCTAATATCTGACATGCCCACCAGGTGGAACTCAACGTTGGCCATGCTGCAGCGACTGCACACGCAGCAGAGGGCCATCAATGAGTACCTTTGCGACTACGGCACCAGGACAGGGTCAGGGGAGCTTGGTTTTTTTTCCCCACGTCAGTGGAGCATGATCAGGGATGCATGCACTGTCCTCTCACCATTTGAGGAGGCCACGAGGATGGTGAGCAGTGACAGTGCATGCATCAGTGACACTGTCCCTCTTGTCCACCTGTTGGAGCATACGCTGCGTGGGATCATGGACAGGGCACTTGAGGCAGAACAGAGGCAGGAAGAGGAGGACTTCCTTGCCTCTCAAGGCCCCCTTTATCCGGACAGTGTTCCTTCTGTCCCACCCATCACACAGGAAGAGGATGAGGAGGAGGAGGAGGAGGAGGAGGAGGAGGATTGTGTGAGCATGGAGGTGGAGCCTGGCACTCAGCATCAGCAGCAGCAGTCTTTTAGGGATGATGTACAGTCCCAACAAGCCAGTGGACTTGTACGTGGCTGGGAGGAGGTGGCTGGCGATCATGTCATCCTCAGTGACCCAGAAGACTCCGGACCGAATGCCTCAGCTAACCTACGCTGCATGGCCTCCCTGATCCTGCAAAGCCTGCGGAAGGATCCTCGTGTTCTTCGGATCAAGGAGAGGGACCATTACTGGCTGGCCACTCTCCTTGATCCGCGGTACAAGGGTAAGGTTGCGGACCTTATCTTGCCGTCGCAGAGGGAGCAGAGGATGAGACATCTCAGGGAGGCCTTGCAGAAAGGTCTGTGCAACGCGTTCCCAGAAACTGGGAGGCTACAAACTCCTGGTCCTGGGCGACGAGTTGCTGAGGCTTCGGTCAGTGGCAGAAGGAGCGGTGGGGAAGGTGGACGTCTGACCGATGCGTTCAGACAATTTTTTAGTCCGCAGCCCCAAGGTATGATCGGTTCCAGCAACCATCGCCAGCGTCTGATATACATGGTGCAGGAATACCTTGGGGCAAGGTCAGACTTGGACACCTTTCCCACCGAAAATCCTCTGGCTTACTGGGTCCTGAGGATGGATCACTGGCCAGAGCTTGCACAGTATGCAATTGAGCTACTGGCCTGTCCTGCCTCCAGCGTTCTTTCCGAACGCACATTCAGTGCTGCTGGAGGATTTGTGACTGATCATAGGGTGCGCCTGTCCACCGCCTCGGTTGATCGACTGACCTTCATCAAAATGAATCAGTCTTGGATCACCACCAGCTACCAGGCACCTGAGGCGGATATAACCGAATAATTTTTAATGTCACATCCCTTCAAGACTGCCTATGCTGATGCTGAGTGACTGTCCTCTTATGTTCACTGACTATCCTCTTCCTCCTCCTCAATGATCCATGCCACCACACCAGTGCCTAAGGCACAATTTTTCAGCCCCTGTTTAACAGGGGCGTGTACTTACAATTTTTAAAAAAAATGCTTCGCAACACGTGTGACTGCTGTGCTCCAAGTACAGTCTCTGTGAGGGCCGTGTTGCAGTGTTGTGGCACCAGCACCAGTGCCTAAGGCACAATTTTTCAGCCCCTGTTTAACAGGGGCGTGTACTTACAATTTTTTTAAAAAATGCTTCGCAACACGTGTGACTGCTGTGCTCCAAGTACAGTCTCTGTGAGGGCCGTGTTGCAGTGTTGTGGCACCAGTGCCTAAGGCACAATTTTTCAGCCCCTGTTTAACAGGGGCGTGTACTTACAATTTTTTAAAAAAATGCTTCGCAACACGTGTGACTGCTGTGCTCCAAGTACAGTCTCTGTGAGGGCCGTGTTGCAGTGTTGTGGCACCAGTGCCTAAGGCACAATTTTTCAGCCCCTGTTTAACAGGGGCGTGTACTTACAATTTTTTAAAAAAAAATGCTTCGCAACACGTGTGACTGCTGTGCTCCAAGTACAGTATCTGTGAGGGCCGGGTTGCAGTGTTGTGGCACCAGCACCAGTGCCTAAGGCACATTTTTCAGCCCCTGTTTAACAGGGGCGGGTAATTACAAATCTTGATCTAATAGTTCACAGCAGGGCCCATTCCTGCGCCCACCAAGAGTAACTATGAGGGCCTGCAGTCTTGTGGCAACACCGTCCACCACCACCGCCAAAGGCCCAATTTTTCTGCCCTGTTCATCAGGTGCTTGCAATTACAAATCTTGATCTAATAACTCACAGCAGGGCCCATTCCTGCGCCCACCAAGAGTAACTATGAGGGCCTACAGTCTTGTGGCAACACCGTCCACCACCACCGCCAAAGGCCCAATTTTTCTGCCCTGTTCAACAGGTGCATGCAATTACAAATCTTGATCTATTAACTCACAGCAGGGCCCATTCCTGTGCCCACCAGTCTTGTGGCTACACCAACATCTAATAGGGCAAATTTCTGCAGAGTATATACGCCAGGCCCCTACTTTCAAACATCCAACTTACAAACGACTCCTACTTGAAAATGGAAAGAGAAAACAGGAAGTGAGAGGAAATCTACCCCTAGGAAGGGAAATTCTATCCTGTTAGATTTAATTTGGGAAAAAAGGTATCTCCTCTCTACTGATACTTTATCACCAATCCTTGTTTCAATTAAAACCCCACTTTTTCCAAAAACATTTGTCATTGGGACGGAAAGTGAGGTGACATGTTCTGAACAGATGTGCAAAGACAGCAAATGTTACAGGGGTGATAACCCCTCCCTATGTTCTCCAAAAAGCTTAAAAATAGATTTTTTTGGGATGGAGCTACACTTCATAATGTACCTGTTCAGATTCTACTTAAGATCAAACCTAAAGCCGCAAGTGGTTTTAAATGGCTTCTTTTTTTTCCTTTACAAATGTCATTTTGTGCAAGGACAGTTCTAAACACGGGAAACACATGCCACTTCACAGGCATACTTTGGACACCCCCCAGGTACCATATTTAAAGGAAAATGTCACTTTTTTTTTTTCACTTTATGCATCATTAAAATGACTGCTCCCGAAAAAACGTTAGTTTTTAAAAGTTCTTTTTGCATTGATATATGTCCCCTGGGGCAGGACCCGGGTCCCCAAACCTGTTTTATGACATTAACATGCATATTGGCCGTTGTAATTAGCACTTTTGATTTCGAACGTTCGCGTCCATTATAACGTATAGGGTTCGAAAATTCGCGCGAACTTTCGGTCCGTTCGAAGGTTCTGGTTCGAACCGAACCCGGGGGTGTTCGGCTCATCCCTATCAAATAATAATAGCATCATAAACACTATAGCATGTGATCAAATGGTAGTAATATTGACACTACATCCGACAGGCATCAGAATAGGATAAGGATAATTTATCCTTATCCTATTCTGATGCCTGTCGGATGTAGTGTCAATATTACTACCATTTGATCACATGCTATAGTGTTTATGATGCTATTATTATTTGACAATGTGATGAATTATGCCATTTGTATCGTGATGAACTGTTATATCTGACTTACCTTGTACTATAATTACTGACCACAATGTCTGTATCATTGATTGCACTATGCTCCCATGGGCTATCAATAAATATCTATACTGTTAAAAATGATGTTTATCTATGACTCAACTATGCCCTAGTGTTGTGTTCCACACAAAGTCCCAAATGTCCCCCTTTTCCTATACAAATAGGGATGGAGATCAATGCACTGGATGGTCAGGATCTCACACAAAGTCCCAAAACATCTCCTCTTTTTCCAGGTCTATTTATAAGGTAGGGGGTATGTCCATGTGCTGAAATGTCTCAATTGGCTGTCCTGTACCCCATGATGGATGTGTCATGGGTCAAAGTTCTTCACAATGTAAACGAATATGGCTGCCGCCAGTTTGGCGAATCGCGAACAAGCAAAGTTTGCCGCAAACCGACCACCGGGCGAACCGCAAGGCCATCTCTACTTACAGGTTCCAAATCTGTAGCTTATATCTATGATAACAGAATACAAATCATCAGAGGTATATATGGATACATACATTTTAATAGAAAAAAATAAATAAAATACTGAGCACACTGACCCCAAATGTTAATGCTCCACCCATGCAGAAAGAGACCATAACTCAATAATGAAAATATACCTATGTCCGTCAGAGCAGCGCACATACACCAGACCAGGGAAATCTTGACAGCCAATGATCCACATAGGACAGAGTGGTCCTACTGCAGAGTTTGTGGTGTATCTATAAAAATGGATAGAACCGCCAATTAGTTTGGATAAAATATCCAAAGCTGTTTGAGACAGGGTAATGTTCATAAACAGTAAGGCCTCATGCACACGGACGTTTTTGCAGCCGCGTTTTTGAGCGTTTTTTGCAGTTTAAAAACGCCTGTGCATGTTAGTCTATGGCTTCATGCCCACCTAGGCGTTTTTGAGCTGCAAATGGCATAGGCGTTTTTAAGCTGTAAAAAAAACCCAGGACCGGTGCGTTCCGTGGCGTGGCGCTAGAGCTGTAAAAACGCGATTCGTGCAAAAACGCGCAAAAACGCACACCAGCGTTTTTGAGCTGCAGCGTTTTTTTGCTGCAAAAAGATAATTGGACACTGTAATCCCTGTATAGGAAATTCCTGCCTAGACATAGATTACCCAAGAGTGCTTTGCACAGTCATGTGACTGTGGGTAGGTGAGAAGAGAGAAGAGAAGAAGTGAGAAAAAGATGGCAAGTGCTGTGTCCCAAGTAGAATTGATCAGCGCAATCCAGGCCCATCCTGAACTGTGGAGACCATGGAGACCATTTTAATAAAGTCAAGATATGGCAAGAAATCAGTGCGGCTATAACCCCTGGCTGGGAAGAAAAAACACAAGGAGAAAGAAAGAAAATAAGTAAGTATTTTCCTTGAATGCATGGTCTGTTTGTGTGTAATGTAAATGAAGCTTGCATATTAAACCCTTGTTTTCCATGTTATTTTAGCCAAAATTTTACAGCGCCGGTGGAAGTCACTACGCGACCGCGTCAGGAGGGACCTCACGGATGAGGATAAGGCAGCAAGAAGTGGAGCACCAGCACCAGCAAAAAGGCCGCATGTCTACCAAACTAATTTGCTGTTCTTACGGCACAATATGATGAGCAACACAAGACCGTAAGTTTATTTTTTTTTAATTGTAATTTAATCGCACTCATCGCTGTAACTGCCAACAGTCTCAAAAATGTGTTAAAATTGTCTGATGTGTCCGCCATAATGTCGCAGTCACCAAAAAAATCGCAGATCGCTGCCATTACTAGTAAATAATTTTTTTTATCAAAATGCCCTAAAACGAACCCCTATTTTGTAGACGCTACAACTTTTGTGCAAATCATTTTTTTTTAACCAAAAATATGTAGAATATGTACATATTGGCCATATATATTTTAGGGGATATAGCAAAAAGTAAAAAATGCGTTTTTTTTTTAAATTTACGCTCTTTTTGTTAAAACCCGCAGAGGGGATCAAATACCACAAAAAGAAAGCTCTATTTGGGGATAAAAAAAGACATCAATATTGTTTGATGAGTCAGGTCGCATTTGTAAAGCGACAAAGCGCCGCAGTGCCAAATCGCAAAAAGTACTCTGGTCTTTGGCCAGCAAAATGTGGGGCTGAAGTAGTTTATACGTTTATACATTTTGTATTGTCTGCAGGACGATTTCAAACATTAGATCTACAGAGGTGGCTGCAGAAGATGTAGATAGACCCACAAGTCCAATTGTGAGCACTGGATCGCCACATGCCTCGAGTAAGGGAGGTGTTCAGTGCACAGATGAGGTAACTGCTTATGTCTGCCTGTCTATCTCACTGTCTGTCTGTCCATGTACATGTCAATGTAAAGTTTTTGTTCTTTTGTAGGAATCAAGGGCCTTGGAATCAGCGTCAACTGCTGTAGAGCAGCGTCAAACTTCTGTAGAGCAGCGCAGTCGTGGCGGTGTTCGTGGACGTCAGACAAGGGGCGGATTAAACTCTGAATCAGATGACAGGGTGCTAGCACTGCTGCAGGAACTGCGGCAGGAGAGGCGCAGTATGGATGAGTTTTTGGACACCAACAACCCACGCGCCTGCTTCTGCCGCAACCTATACCACATGCTGGAGGACATTGGGGGAGACCAAGAGAAGCATTGTATGGATCGCCTTAATAGTATTGTTACGCAATACAGACAAGCCAAACTAAGTGGTGGGCCACCTCCATGCGACCCATATAATGCTTCTCATAATCCCCCAATGGCCCCTGGGCCCTCAGCAGTGCTAGCACCCCCATCTCAGTATCACCCCCCTCCTCAACGCCAACTACCACCTATCCCATCCCAGGCCCCATTCTACACCCCACACTCCTACAGTGAATTTCAACCTTCTACCTCCCATTGTCATCCCTCATACCCTGTACCCCGCTACCAGCAGGATTTTTTGCACGATCGCCAGCCCCAAGGATTACCCCGTCCCCAATCCCCACATGCCCATGGTGATCAAGCATCAACCACCACCTATCACCAGTTGTGATCCCAAAACTATTTGTTAAATAAATCTTTTTTGTCTGAAAATACATTTGTTCAATTTGTGTTTTATATGATGCACAACATCACTCCTTTGCACTCTGCTTACCCCAAAAGCAGAGTGCAAAGGACTCTGTCATTCTGCCTTCTGCCAAGCGTAAGCTAGCCCTTTTTGGGCTTAGCCTACGCTTGCCACAAAGGCAGAGTGCAAAGGACTCTTTGGGGCTGATTTACGAACGTTTTTTGCCATGAGTTGCGGTGCATGGTGATGCGCAACTGGCTTTTTTGTATTTAAAAAACATTTGCGCCTGTAACACAGCGCAATTTCC
Source organism: Lithobates sylvaticus (assembly GCA_028564925.1). Lineage (NCBI taxonomy): Eukaryota > Metazoa > Chordata > Amphibia > Anura > Ranidae > Lithobates > Lithobates sylvaticus. The sequence continues at coordinate 147,894,442 of CM053030.1, forward strand.
CATTTACTAATATCTTGCCGGCGCTGGGGGTGATGTGGGTGATGTCGCCCCCCCCCTCTTTTCCTGCGGCCTGCCAGGTTGCGTGCTCGGATAAGGGTCTGGTATGGATTTTTAGGGGGACCCCCACGCTTTTTTTTTTTTGGCGCGGGGTTCCCCTGAAAATCCATACCAGACCTGAAGGACTTTAAGTCACCCCCAGGCCAGGCGACTTTCATTTTTTAAAAAAGCCCTTCAGGTCTGGTATGCTCTTGTAAGGGGAACCCATGCCGAGTTTTTAAAAAAAATTAAAGTCGCCTGGCCTGGGGGCGACTTAAAGTCGTGTTGTAAGTCGCCCCAAGTTGCGCTGGAAGTCGTGTTGCCCCTGTGTGAATGGACTGTATGATAATGGCGTGCGCTATTATCAATGGTATATTATTATCGTGGTGCGCCAGCATATTATGTGTTGCACTTATACGTGCGCCGGTTTAACTAATAATTTATATGGTGCACCAATTAAGGTCTGAACCGGCGCAGCGCATTCATCTTAGTAAATCAGCCCCTTTGTCATTCTGCCTTCTGACATGCGTTAGCTAGCCATTTTTGGGCTTAGCCTACGCTTACCCCCAAGGCAGACTAATGGACTTGTTAAACAATCATTGAAAAATGGACATAAAAGGAACAAACAAACTTCAATTTCAAAATGCTTTATTTAAAAAAGAAAAGAAAGCAAAACAAGATGTATTTCAATATTTTTTTTTTTTAAACATAATCATTCTGCCATAATACCTCTCCATCAGGGGATTCAAAAAATTCTGCAAACTGGTTTCGGATGCTCATAACACGTGCAGTGGACCGCAAGTCCATAAATTGGACCCTCTGAAGTTGGTTTGTGGGTTCCTGATCAACAATGCTTCTGTCACTGTCCCGCAGAAAATTATGCAGAACGCAACATGCCAGGACAACTTTAATGGCGTTCTCCACATCGAGTTGCATACTTGTAAGCAAAACTCACCATTTAGCCGTGCACACCCCGAATGCACATTCAACAACACGGCGTGCACGGCTGAGCCTATAATTGAAGATCCTTTGGCGTTGGCTGAGACCATAGCCACTGTATAATAAAATTTTCAGCCAGTCCAAACGCCTCGTCTGCCACCATTACTAATGGCAAGCGGGGTTCCTCAGTGCAGGGTAGAGGCCTGCTTTCAGGAATGTTGAGTCGTCCCTCATAAAGTCGACGTCCGAAGGCCGACTCACGGAATATCCGGGCGTCACCATGGCTTCCATATGCTCCAACATCAACACACAGAAATTTAAGGTGTGCATCGGACAATGCCAGGAGGACCACCGAAAAATATTTTTTGTAATTGTAATACGATGATCCAGAGTGGGGAGGCTTCTTCACCCTGATATGTTTCCCATCAAGGACACCGATACAATTTGGGAACTGAGTTTTCTCCCAAAAAGTATCCACAACTGATTCCCAGATGTCTTCTGTTGGCTCTGGCATCACAATGTCATGCAATTCCTCCCATATTGCCACACATGTTTCTTTTGTTATTTTTGACACCGTTGTGAGGCCAAGGAGGAAGTAATGATGCAATGTGGCATAACTTTGTCCTGTGGCAAGGAACCTAATATAACATAAAAATTTTAGTTATTGAAAGAGAAAAGCATAAAAATAAGTCCTAACCTTAACCCTATCCCCTAACCCTATCTCCTATCCCCTATCCCCTAACCCTATCCCCTAAACCTATTCCCTATCCCTGACCCTATTCACTAACCCTAACACATATGTGTATTCACTTACCTGAGTGTCACTAGCAGCCGTTCCTCCGGTGACACAGAGCTACGCATCACAGTGTCCATTCTTGTCAGCCTTGGCCTGAGCCTCTCCAACAGGTCATCAAACAGCGGCACTGACATCCTCGTAAAATTAAGGAATTTTGCCGGATATGAGCGCAGCTGGCAATAAATACTGGCAAAGTATCCCGTAGACAATCGATTGGATACCATAGGATGCACCCAAAATTGACGTCTACTGCTTCTCTCCTCCTCCTGTCTCCTCCTCCGCTGCCTCCGCAAGACAATCAGGAGGATTGCCTCATTGATCTTCTGGACAACAGGATCCATAATTACTCAACTAACTCCAACAGACTCTGAAATGCTGTCTCCTCTCTCCTACCAAAATGGCACCCACACATGCTCTGTAACATATTTTCTTTGTTTTCTGTGGCATTGTGGGAAATTTGGGAGTGGTATAAGCCAAGAGATGTGTTTTTCTTTAAAAAACGCTAATTAACGCTGACGCTAAAAAACGCGCAAAAACGCCAATGCAAAACGCGGTAAAAATCAAGTTTTTTAGGCTGCTTTTTCCAGGCGTCCGACCTAGCTTTACAGCCCGTTTTTTAAAACGTCTGTGTGCATGAGGCCTAAATGAACAAAATACCACAAATGCAGCAACCATAAACTCATACCTGTAATCAGGGCCGGACTGGGAATAAAATTCAGCCCTGGAAAAAATTTCATACCAGCCCCACAGCATTATTATACCAGCGCAACAGCATAACGTCATTATTTTCTTGTTCATGAAAGGGAAAACCATAAATTTTAAAGCACATTTGAAGAGTGTATTATATACAGAAAAGACAGATATGAAATCACATAGGGCTTTATATATATATATATATATATATATAAGCAAATTAAAAGCAGTTAAAAGTGGTCAATCAGCAAGGGGGACCCCATGAACTGGAGAGCAATGGGGGGTGATTGAGAGCACCGGTGGGGGCTAAAAAGTACAGGGGTGGAAAGCACGAGGGACCGGAGAGCACTGGTGGGGTTGGAGAGCACATGGGTGGGGGCAAAATGCAGGGGGGGGTGGAGAGTGCTGGGGGGAGCTTAAGAGAGCACTGGAGGGGGAGCCAAAAAGAACAGGGGTGGAGAGCACTGGGGTGGGGGCTGGAGAGCACGGGGCAGAAAGAACAGGGGTGGGGAGCACGGGGGGGCTGGAGACTGATGGGGGGAGCTGGAGAGCACCAGGGGCAGAAAGAACAGGGGTGGGGAGCACAGGGGGCTGGAGAGCACTCTGGGGGGTGGGGAGCAAGGGGGGGGCTGAAGAGCACTGTTGGGGTGGAGAGCACTGGGGTGGGAGCTGGAGAGCACCGGGGGCAGAAAGAACAGGGGTGGGGAGCACAGGGGGCTGGACAGCACTCTGGGGGGTGGGGAGCAAGGGGGGGGCTGAAGAGCACGGTTGGGGGTGGAGAGCACTGGGGTGGGAGCTGGAGAGCACCGGGGGCAGAAAGAACAGGGGTGGGGAGCTGGGGAGCATGGGGGGGCTGAAGAGCACTGTGGGGGGTGGAGAGCACTGGGGTGGGGGCTGGAGACTGATGGGGAGAGCTGGAGAGCACCGGGGCAGAAAGAACAGGGGTGGGGAGCACGGGGGGGGCTGGACAGCACTGTGGGGGGTGGGGAGCACGGGGTAGGGCTGGAGAGCACTGTGGGGGGTGGGGAGCAAGGGGCGGCTGGAGAGCACTGTGGGGGGTGGAGAGCACTGGGGTGGGAGCTGGAGAGCACCGGGGGCAGAAAAAAAAGGGGTGGGGACCACAGGGGGCTGAAGAGCACTGTGGGGGTGGAGAGCACTGGGGTGGGGGCTGGAGAGCACCTGGGGCAGAAAGAACAGGGGTGGGGAGCACGGGGGGGGGGGCTGGACAGCACTGTGGGGGGTGGGGAGCACGGGGGAGCTGGAGAGCACTGTGGGGGGTGGAGAGCACTGGGGTGGGAGCTGGAGAGCACTGGGGGCAGAAAGAACAGGGGTGGGGAGTACGGGGGCTGGGAAGCATGGGGGGGGGCTGAAGAGCACTGTGGGGGGTGGAGAGCACTGGGGTGGGGGCTGGAGACTGATGGGGAGAGCTGGAGAGCACCGGGGGCAGAAAGAACAGGGGTGGGGAGCATGGGGGGGGCTGGAGAGCACTGTGGGGGGTGGAGAGCACTGGGGTGGGAGCTGGAGACTGATGGGGAGAACTGGAGAGCACCAGGGGCAAAAAGAACAGGGGTGGGGAGCACGGGGGGGCTGGACAGCACTGTGGGGGGTGGGGAGCACTGAGGTGGGGGCTAGAGAAGCATGGGGAGAGCTGAAGAGCAGGGGAGGCAGAAAGAACAGGGGTTGAGAGAACTGGGAGGGGGGGCTAGAGAGTGTGGTGGGGGAGGAGAGCACTGGGGGGGAGCACAAGGAGAACTGGGGGGGGGGGGGGCAGTAAAAGAGGTTGGATAGGGGGATCAGCAGGGGGCGGCATATAGAGGAAATGAGCTTTCTATATTCCTCCATGCAGCCGCTGAATGCTTAATTCTCCTCCTCTCCCTTCTCCAAGCATTCAGCGGCTGCATGGAGGAATATAGAAAGCTAATCTCCTCTATATCCTGCCCCCCTGCCGATCCCCCTATCCAGGCACACAGTTAGGGCTGTACTCACAGGCATCTCCTCCTCTGATCTTGGAGCTGGCCGGGTCTGTGTTCTGCGGCCGCGCACCGTGCTGTAACACGGCCCCGCCCCTTTAGACCCGCTCGTGTGATAGGTGGAACACTGATTCTATCTACTATCATACGAGCCGGCATAGGGGGGCGGGACCGTGTTACAGCGCGATGCACGGCTGCAGAACACAGACCCGGCCAGCTCCGTGATCACAGGAGCAGGAGAGAGGGGACTCAGGGGAGCACTGCAGCCGCAAAGCGGCCCCAGGGCAGGCAGCCTACCGGGAAATATCCCGGTAGGCCAGTCCGGCCCTGCCTGTAATAATATTTCCAAACCATTGTGACTCCATTTTGATATGCTTTGCCATTTCAACTATGAAAGAATGCTTAGAAAAAAGCTTGCACAAGCACTGTACTAATATATATATACTGTATTTATCGGCGTATAACACACGCCGGCGTATAACACGCACCCCAAGTTTAGGAGGAAATTTTAAGGGAAAAAACGTACATTTAAATGCCCATCAATGCAGCCTTGCACAGCGTCCATCTGCATGCTTGTCAGTGTCATTTGCAGCCTTGCAGCCTTCTCAGTGTCATTTGAAGCCTTGCATCTTTGTCAGTGTCATTTGCAGCCTTCTTAAGCCCCATACACACGGTCGGACAATCCGCAGACCAGGTCCGTCGGATCATGTCCGTCGTACTTTGTCCGATGTTGGTTTTGCGTACACACGGTCGGACAAAGTTGTTGGAAAATCCGATCATTCTGAACGTGGTGACGTTTGTTGCCTACGACGGGACAACGTAGAGGCTAGTAGCCAATAGCTTTGGTCTTGTAATGTGATCTGAGCATGCGTAGCACTTTGTCCGGTCGGACAACCGTACACACGATCGGGTTTGGTGTGATCGGACCGGGTTGACGGCAAATCTTTCCAGCAGGAGATAAGACTTTGTCCGTCGGACAAACCGACGAACACTGTCCGATGGTGCATACACACGGTCTGATTTTTCAACAACCTTGTCCGATCGGACAAAATCCATGAAAAAGTCCGACCGTGTGTATGGGGCTTTAGTGTCATTTGCAGCGTCCATCTGCAGCCTCCTCAGTGTCATTTGCAGCTTTGCCCAGGCTGCAGTTAAACTGCAGTGACATATCAGTGTCACTGCAGTTTGAAAATTGGCGCCCGTTTGAAAATTCTCGCAGCTCTTGGCTGCCTTTTCTGATAGGCCGTCTTCGGCTGTTCTCGGCCGCCTTTGGCCTTACCCGGCCGCCGTTGGCCTTTCCAGGCGCCTTCGGCAGCCTTTGGCCTTTCCCGGCCACCTTCGGCCGTTCTCGGCCGCCTTCGGCATTTCCCGGCCGCCTTCGGCCTTTCCCGGCCGCCTTTGGCCATTCTCAGCCGCCTTCGGCCTTTCCCGGGTGCCTTCGGCCTCCTCATTGTCATTTGCAGCCTTGCCCAGGCTGCAGTTAAACTGCCGTGACATGTCAGTGTCACTGCAGTCTTGCAGCGTCCATCTGCCGCCTCTACAGTGACATTTGCAGCCTTGCCCAGGCTGCAGTTAAACTGCAGTGACATATCAGTGTCACTGCAGTTTGAATATTGGCGCCATTGGCCGTTCTCGCTGCTCTCGCCCGCCTTCGGCCGTACCCGGCTGCCTTTAGCCGTACCCGGCCGCCTTCGGCCTTTACCCACTGCCTACGGCCTTTCCCGGCCGTTCTCGGCCGCCTACGGCCTTTCCCGCCGCCTTCGGCCACTCCCGGCCGTTCTCGGCCGCCTTCGGCCTTTCCCGTTCTCGGTTTACTCAACAGTATTCAGAATCGCCATTTTTGACGATCTGAATACTTTGAAGTGCCGATCCTTCCATAAAGAGTACCTGTCACCACCTATTACTGTCACAAGGAATGTTTACAAATGTAAAAAAATATATATATATATTTCTAAAGCACACGTAAGTCGCGCCCGCATATGTAAACGTTGTTTAAATCACACATGTGAGGTATTGCCGCGATCGTCAGAGCTAGAGCAATTTTTCTAGCTATAGACCTCCTCTGTAACTCTAACCTGGTAACCGTAAAAAAAATTTAAAGCGCCGCCTATGGAGATTTTTAGGTACCGTAGTTTGTCGCAATTCCACGAGTGTGCGCAATTTCAAAGCATGACATGTTAGATATATATTTACTCTACCAAATTTCATCTTTCACATTATATAAAAAAAATTGGGCTAACTTTACTTTTTAGTTTTTTTTATTTATTCATGAAAGTGTCTTTTTTCTCAAAAAATTGCATTTGAAAGAGCGCTGCGCAAATACAGTGTGACATAAAATATTGCAACTATCGCCATTTTATTCTATAGATTCTCTGCTAAAAAATATATATATATATATATATATATATATAATAATGTTTGGGGTTCTAAGTAATTTTCTAGCAAAAAATATGGGTTTTAACTTGTAAGTAGGGATGAGCCGAACACCCCCCCCCCCCGTTCGGCTCGCACCAGAACCCGCGAACGGACCTAAAGTCCGTGCGAGCTTTAGAACCCTATTAGTTATAATGGATGCGAACGTTCGAAATTAAAAGTGCTAATTTTAAAGGCTAATATGCATGTTAATGTCATAAAAAAGTGTTTGGGGACCTGGGTCCTGCCCCAGGGGACATGTATCAATGCAAACATTTTTTTTTTAAAAACGGCCGTTTTTTTTCAGGAGCAGTGATTTTAATAATGCTTAAATTGAAACAATAAAAGTGTAATATTCCTTTAAATTTCGTACCTGGGGGGTGTCTATAGTATGCCTGTGAAGGGGCGCATGTTTCCCGTGTTTAGAACTGTCTCTGCGCAAAGTGTCATTTTTGAAAGTAAAAAAGCTATTTAAAATCACTCGCGTCTAATGTTAATTGACGGCTCCCGTAATACAGAGAACAGTCATTCATTTAAACTCATTCATAAAAAAAAAGGCATTGATAAAAAATAAAAAAAAATAAAAAAAAAAAGCGTAGGGGTCCCCCCAAATTCAATAACCAGGCCCTTCAGGTCTGGGATGGATATTAAGGGGGACCCCAGCCAAAAAAAAAATGGCGTAGGGTCCCCCTCAAAATCCATACCAGACCCTTGAGGTCTGGTATGGATTTTAAGGGGAACCCTAGCCAAAAAAATGGCGTGGGGTCCCCCTCAAAATCCATACCAGACCCTTATCCGAGCACGCAACCTGGCAGGCCGCAGGAAAAGAGGGGGGGACGAGAGCGCCCCCCCCCCTCCCACCTGAACCGTACCAGGCCACATGCCCTCAACATTGGGAGGATGCTTTGGGGGTCTAAGACCCCTAAAGCACCTTGTCCCCATGTTGATGAGGACAAGGGCCTCTTCCCCACAACCCTGGCCATTGGTTGTGGGGGTCTGCGGGCGGGGGGCTTATCGGAATCTGAAAGCCCCCTTTAACAAGGGGACCCCCAGATCCCGGCCCCCCCTGTGTGAAATGGTAAGGGGGTACAAAAGTACCCCTACCATTTCACCAAAAAAGTGGCAAAAATGGTAAAAATGACAGGAGACAGTCTTTGACAATTCCTTTATTAAAATCTTCTTTCTTCTTTCTTCATCCTTCGGTTTCTTCATCTTCTCCTTCCGTCATCTTCTTCCATCTTCTTCTTCCATTTTCTTCTTCCTCCGATCCGCTTCTTCTTGCGCTGGTCTTCTCGTCCTTCTCGTTCGGCATCTTCTTCCGTCGGCGTCGGTGTCGGTGTCTTCTTGGGCCGCTCCTCGCAATGGGAGGCTCCCGCTATGTGAGGCTCCGCTCCGTCTGACAGGTCTTTTAAAAACGGAGGGCACCTGGTGACCCCGCCCCCCTCTGACGTCATAGGGAAAGCCATCATGGAATTACCCATGTCGTCCCCGTGCATCAGAGGGGGCGGGTCACCAGGTGCCCTCCATTATAAAAGACCTGTCAGACGGAGCGGAGCCTCACACAGCGGGAGCCTCCCATTGCGCGGAGCGGCCCAAGAAGAGACAGAGACACCGACACCGACGCCGACGGAAGAAGATGCCGAACGAGAAGGACGAGAAGACCAGCGCAAGAAGAAGCGGATCGGAGGAAGAAGAAAATGGAAGAAGAAGATGGAAGAAGATGACGGAAGGAGAAGATGAAGAAACCGAAGGATGAAGAAAGAAGAAAGAAGATTTTAATAAAGGAATTGTCAAAGACTGTCTCCTGTCATTTTTACAATTTTTGCCACTTTTTTGGTGAAATGGTAGGGGTACTTTTGTACCCCCTTACCATTTCACACAGGGGGGGGGCCGGGATCTGGGGGTCCCCTTGTTAAAGGGGGCTTCCAGATTCCGATAAGCCCCCCGCCCGCAGACCCCCACAACCAATGGCCAGGGTTGTGGGGAAGAGGCCCTTGTCCTCATCAACATGGGGACAAGGTGCTTTAGGGGTCTTAGACCCCCAAAGCATCCTCCCAATGTTGAGGGCATGTGGCCTGGTACGGTTCAGGCGGGAGGGGGGGCCGCTCTCGTCCCCCCCTCTTTTCCTGCGGCCTGCCAGGTTGCGTGCTCGGATAAGAGTCTGGTATGGATTTTGAGGGGGACCCCACGCCATTTTTTTTGGCTAGGGTTCCCCTTAAAATCCATACCAGACCTCAAGGGTCTGGTATGGATTTTGAGGGGGACCCTACGCCATTTTTTTTTTTTGGCTGGGGTCCCCCTTAATATCCATCCCAGACCTGAAGGGCCTGGTTATTGAATTTGGGGGGACCCCCACGCTTTTTTTTTGTTTTTTTATTAATGAATGACAGTTCTCTGTGTTACAGGAGCCATCAATTCATTAGCCGCGAGTGCTTTTAAATAGCTTTTTTTCCTGCAAAAATGACACTTTTTTGCAGGGAAAGTTCTAAGCACAGGAAACCTGCCCCCCTTCACAGGCCACCTATAGACACCCCCCAGATGTGATACTGCAATGCTGTTCTAACAGCACGCACACACATATCCCCAGAAATAGAGCACATATTGTCAGCAGCACACTGACACGCTGACACTGACTGTGGGGCGTGTACTAAAGCCCCTGAGCTATAATTGGCTACAGGCATCCTGCCTGTAGCCAATTATGGCTCTCCTCGCTGCCGGCGCTGTGATTGGCCAAGCATGCGGGGTCACAGTGCATGCTTGGCCAATCATCAGCCAGCATTGCACTGCGCGGGCCGCAATGCGGCCCCAATAGTTCTGGGCTCGCCGAGCGAGCGAACGCCCGGTGCTCGATTCGAACATGGGTTCGAACCAAACACCGGGCCCATCCCTACTTGTAAGCAACAAATGTCAGAAATAGGCTTAGGCATAAGAGGGACATGCTTTAAAGGGCCAGGATCCATTCTTCTTCTTTTTTTTTTTTTTAGGTCAGTAAACGCTTTAAGAGTCTGTCTGCACCTCCTACATCATGTCCAGCAGTGGAGGTGCTTATTAAAAAAAGTGGACAGTGATGTTAGCTCTTTTCAAACAGATTACACTAGGGTTGACCTTATATCAAACAATTTAACTTGGGCTGAATCAGATGCTCTATCCTCCTGGCTGATATAGTATTAGTTATCAAGCCGGCCGACAAGGGGGGCGCGGTTGTGATAATAGATAGAATTATGGGGACGAGATCTGGAAACAACTTGCTGACAGAGAGAAATACATGCCCCTAAACTCTAGCCCTGTTTTCTGAGTGCAAACAAGGATTAATCATTACAGGCGGTCTGGGAGGGTATTATTGATAGTGACACTCAATCTTTTTTAATTACAGAACATCCAGTTACACCAGTAATACAGTATGTATTGCCAAAAATTCATAAAGATCCCATTAAACCCCCCCCCCCCCCCCCCCAGGTCACCCGATTGTGTCTGGGATAGAATCAGTGACAACTCCTTTGGCTAAATATTTGGATAAGTGTCTGACACCTTAATAAAGTAAAGGGCATTGTTGCACCCGATTCCTTCCTAGTCACATTGGATGTATCTATTTTGTACACTGTTATTCCTCATGAGTTAGTAATAGAGGCATGCCATCGCCTCTTGGCCCGCTCCTGGATATATTATGGCACACAAATTTTTTTTTTTTTTTTTTTTTAATTATTAGAGATTGTTCTTGAGGTAAATTATTTTCTGTTCAAGGAGTCCCATTTTTTTTACAGCTGAGAGGTGCGGCGATGGGTTCCAATGTCGCACCCCCATACGCAAACATGTTCATGGATATGGTAGAGACATTGGAACCCTATTATTGTTTAATAATTACCTGAACTATCTTGTACCTGGCCTTAAATTTAACATTACGTTTAGTTGTATATAGGGACGTTTAGTTGTATTGAGATTTCGTTTTTAGACACCATGTTGAGAATTCAGGATGGTAGTATTGTTAGTGATCTGTTTGTCAAGTCTACAGACCGCAATCAATTACTACACTTTAAGAGTTTTCAACCGCCGGGGGTCTTTAAATCTATACCCAAGAGCCATTTGTCCTGGGTAGCTAAGATAGTGAGTAACCCCTCAGAGAATAATCTGGATGAGATGGAAGAGAGACTCACACAGAGAGGTTATCCTTAGGGGTTGGTACAAAAAGAATGGAGTACCTTGCCTCACTCTAAAAGTAAAACTTTAGGAGACAGAAGAATACCTTTTGTGTCCCAATTTCGTCCATTTTTGTATACATAATATTATCAGAAAACACTGGTCAATTCATAAGGACAACTATCCAAATATCCCTGAATTTCATGTTCCCCCAATCCCTTCACATAGATGGGGTAGAACACTCCGTGACAGATTAATAAGGACTGGTCATTATTGCCCATCTAGTCTAACTGCGACTTTTTTAGGACCACTCAATAACTCCATGATAAAGAGGAAATACTTGTCTCACCTATATGGGAGATACAAGATTAATATTAAAGGATATTTGTGATTAAATGCCTGTGTGGTCTTCTCTATGTAGTTGATACAACTCAAAAAAATCTAAGATCGTATTACACGTCACAAATACTCAATAGGTGATAAGATAGTTCAATTGCCACTCGCAAGACATTTTGCTGAGAAAGGTCATGCAGTCTCACAACTTAAAATTATGGTTATAGATGGGGTGAATAAAAATAGAAGGGGTGGGAACCGTGAACTGAGAAAACGGGAGGTGCAATGGATAAATGATTTGGATACCCTGCACCCTAGAGGATTCGATTCTGATTTGGATTTATATCTCTTTGTGTAAATTGATCTCCTTTTACATTTTCATAGTACATTGTATAGTTGTTTTAGTAAATATTTTCAACTTTGATCGCTTAGTAATTCTTCTAATGCCGCGTACACACGAGCGGACTATCCCGCGGGATTGTCCGCTGGACTCAAGTCCACCGGACAATCCCCTCGTGTGTGGGCGCCGGCGGACTTTTTGGCGCCAAAAGTCCGGCGGACTAGGTTTTAAGTTTTGTTTTAAAATTGTCCGCTGGACTTAGCAGTCCGGCGGACAATCCCGCCGTTAGTAGGCTAGTCCGCCGGACTTTTGAAATGAACGGACTTGCAGCTCATCGGAAAGTCCGTTCATTTAGCACGTGACTTCAGGTAGACGGAGCTAGCGAAGGCAGTGAATGCCGCCGCGCTAGCTCCGTCACCTGGCATGGATTTTAAAGGGACTCCCCACGCCGAAAAAACGGCGTGGGGGTCCCCCCCAAATCCATCTCAGACCCTTATCCGAGCACGCAGCCCGGCAGGCCAGGAAAGGGGTGGGGACGAGTGAGCGGCCGCGTGCCCTCAACATGGGAGGTGCCCCGGGGGAAGGCGGGCCGTGCGGCCCCCCCACCCCAAAGCACCTTGTCCCTATATAAGTCCCAGCACAGCGCGGCTCTGGCATTCCGGCCAGAGAGAGCGACAGGTCAACATCGGAAGAAGAAGAAGAAGAAGAAGAAGAAGGCGGCGCCGGCGGCGCGGAAAACGACGGCCGCGGCAAGAACAGAAGAGACCCCGGAAGACCCCCGAAGGCGGATCGAGATCCCCAGACGACGGCGTCGACGACGAAGAAGGTAGCCGGCCTTCTCCGCTCGGTGAAAGAGCTAGGTAAATGGCGGAGGAGTCCGGCGAGAAGACCCCCCCAAGACGGAAGAAGACCCCCGGAGCAGTGCAATAAAATATTTTTTCAAAATTGTGTGGTTTTTTACTTTACATTTTACACCTTAGGTGAATGGGTAGGGGTACATCGTACCCCATACTCATTCACATAGGGTGGGGGGGCCGGGATCTGAGGGCCCCCTTATAAAAGGGGGCTCCCAGATTCCGATAAGCCCCCGCCCGCAGACCCCAACAACCAACGGCCAGGGTTGTCGGGAAGAGGCCCTTGTCCTCATCAACATGGGGACAAGGTGCTTTGGGGTGGGGGGGCCGCACGGCCCCCCTTTCCCCAGGGCACCCCCCATGTTGAGGGCACGCGGCCTGGTATGGCTCAGGAGGGGGGGCGCTCTCTCGTCCCCACCCCTTTCCTGGCCTGCCGGGCTGCGTGCTCGGATAAGGGTCTGAGATGGATTTGGGGGGGACCCCACGCCGTTTTTTCGGCGTGGGGAGTCCCTTTAAATCCATGCCAGGTGACGGGGCTAGCGCGGCGGCATTCACTGCCTTCGCTAGCCCCGTCTACCTGCAGTTACGTTCTAAATGAACAGACTGCTCCGTGTGTGGGCAAGTCCGTTCATTTTCAAAAGTCCCGCGGACTTTGTCCAGCGGATTGTCCGCCGGAGAAGTCCGGGCGTGTGTGGGCAAGTCACACGCTCGGAAGTCCGGGCGTGTGTGGGGAAGTCCCTCCGTGTGAGTCCGAACGTGTGTACGCAGCATTACAGTTTTTATAATATTGTTTTTTTCATAATAGGTCTATACTGGGATGTGTGTCGGGGAATAATCTTGTTAACCACATCCTTGCCTTTATGTGCAGGATAAGGAAAAATTGACGCTACCTATAGATCCAAGTACAGGGTGCTATAGGATTGACAAAGGGAAGAAAGTGGGGGTGTACACCTAGTTTCCTGGCGACGCCACCATATCTTCCCCTCCTAGACAGTGTATAATAAACTGTGATGAAAATGGTGAGGAGGGACAATCCCTTAGTATAGGGGTGTCTACCCCTGACTCCCCAATCCCCAGTGAACACTGGACAGTGAGTGTAGATATGTGTGCAATATAAAAAATGCAATAAAAAGAGAAAATGCACATAATTACCAATAACAATATAGTGCACGGGGGGGGGGGGGGTGGGAGATAAAGGCTAGCAAAATAACCTGGATCCTCTGCCCACCCTTTAATTCCCGTATAAGTGATCAAAAATAATAATATACACCTTATATTAATAGGTTAATACCATAAAACCCTATTGTAGGTGTGTAGTATGATGAAAAATAACACTCTAATGAGGGTGACATCTATGGTGTAAATACACGGTTCTGTGACTGTGTCAGACCAATGAAAAAATTAATTAGTATATGTAACAATCCCAGTGAAAAAATTTATAAAAAAGAAGAGTCTCAGTGGAAAAATTAATAAATCATAAACAAAAGTCTATATAAATACATATGGCCCAAGAAGGCGGCCCCAGGTGAATAATAGTAAGTCCAATTCCAAAAAAACAAGTATAAATAGCGCAGGGTCAAAAAAAATCTTGCAGCAATGATTCAAACGGTGACTTTTGTGCTCCAGCAGTGATGGTGACTTGTGTGTTGCCCCCTTTGGCTCCCTCACTCACCAGATTTATGTACCCCTGCAGGGGTGAACAGCTTTTCAGGTGTCTGTATCGGATGTTCCTCTGGTCCCACACTGGAAGATGTCCTAACCGTCCAGAGCGATTGCTTCCTCCAATGGGTCCACCCAAGCTGCCCTTGTATGGTATTAGGAAACCTCAGCAGATGGGAGGGGATAACGTCCAGCGACCCCCAGGTAGTGTGGGGGGTAAGCCTCACAGAAAAAAGGAAAAGGGAGATCCCATGTGTGATACCAGGTGGCAGTGTTTATTAAAATAAAAAGTAAAAACAAAGCAAATGATAAAAGTCAGGGTATCTAGCAGGATACTCCTGATTTCACCACACACAATATCAGATTGACAAAAAGGACGGAGGAAATTAGAGCCGGTTTGCAGCTTGCGCTACAGCTGCGTACCAAGCCTCTATTTCCCGCACCGGAAGTGACGTCAGCACGCCTTACGCGTTTCATCATCAGACGTTCTCAAAGGCGACGCATCCTTGCCTTTGATTAATTGAATATACTATGGTGATGTTACTTTAAATTGATTAATTGATTCCAAATGTTATGAGACATTTAAATAGTCGCACGTCTTCAATGATTTGGATGTGTTCCTATCTGAAGAAGGGCATGACCATGATAGCCCAAAATTGTCATATTGTGGAATTAGTGCCTCTAATACTTTAATATGTTTTTCTGATATGCATTACACAGAGAGACTGTTGAGGTGCTGTTCACCCCATCTGTTTTGTATATATATATATATATATATATATATATATATATATCTACACATACAGTACATATATACATACACACACACATATAGATATACACACATACACACAGCTTTATCTACACATATGTAGAAGAGACAAGATTGTTACAAGCTAGTGTAGACTGGCGTCGCACTCCCTAACTTTAAAGCGGGAGTTCTTTTTCAGCAGCTACAAATACTGCAGCTGCTGACTTTTAAAATATGGCCACTTACCCATCCAGCATGCCCGCGATGTCGGCACCCGAAGCCGATCTGTTGCTCAGCTCTTGGGTGCTGCCGCCGCCATCTTCGGTATGGGAATCAGGAAGTGAAGCCTTGCGGCTTCACTTTCCGGTTCCCTACTGTGCATGCGCGAGTCGCACTGCGCAATAAGGATGGTCCCTGCTGTCTCTGGGATCCGTGTGTTTCCCAGCAGACAGGGGGGGCCCCGCAGTAAATAGTGGTGTAAATACCCACAGATTCTGCGGATATCTATGGCCGGAAGTGGGTGCAGATACCTGTATTATACAGGTATCTGTACCCCCCTCCCCCCTGAAAGGTGCCAATTATGGCACCCGAGGGGGGGGGGTTCCGATGAGCGGAAGTTCCACTTTAGGGTGGAACTCCGCTTTAAATAGCAAGGAAAAAGTAGTCACACATCACACAAATTGATTTACACTGTGTTTTTTTCTATGAATAAGTCTGTGTGATTTCAGTCCCTAATGGAATATGTAACACTCTGTAAGAAAAAGGTATTACAACAAAATGTTACATTTTTTAAATTTTCCTCTACACAAATATATATCAGTGTAATCAATATGCAGCAAAGACTCTATGCCTCATACTGAGGAGTTTTCCGTACCCGACTCTTCAGTTAAAAGCATTTGGATTTTGAGTGAGCAGCTGAAATTGTAAAAGAAATTACTACTGAAAAGAGTTTAGCAACTCAGCCCTGGAGAGCCATTTGCCAACCAAGTATTAAGGATACTGAGCTGTAATTCAATCCAAGACGTAATCTAAACATTCAATGCCATTGCATGGCTGCTCAGTTTAGCAGTGATGTGTTCCCTTCTCCATATCCTGATCTAAACAGAACAGCCACTTACAGACTAAAATAATACATTATCAGGAGGTGGGAGCACACTGAGGCTGAAAACTCAGTGCTTTACATCGTCTTGAAATGAAGATTAGCACATTTTTTGGAGATTTATTTGTGTAACGATTTAGAGCACAAGAGAAAATAACTTTTTCCCCAGAACAGTGAGGCAGGGGGATAACTATACACAGTATGATAAGACCCCACAGAAAAATCAAAGGGCCCCCTTCTTGTCTGCTCTCTATTTTCAAGGCAATCCCTTTAGTGATACAGAATTATGTTTGTCTTCACACCAATTGTTCATTTTAGATTTTAGGTCTCAGGTAGGAGTTGCATTACAGAATATGTAAACCCGACATTTCATATTTCTGGTATGTGCCTGTTTTACCATGTACTTGTATAAAAAAGTATCCTGTTCTCTTTGTATCTCTTTTTACAATTGCAAAACACAGATTTAGGTATTATTATCAATGGCACCTAAAATGCAGGGCAGTTTTGCCACGATTGTCATCTGATTTATTGTGTGGCGATCACAGCAAATTGCATTGCATAAAGCTTGTTGCCCATGCCCATATGAAGCTCCAACTACTTTTTGGGGGGCAATCTTCACTTGCAATAAATAGTGGCAAAACCGCACCACGTTTTAGGTGCCATTGAAAATGATGGCACCTGAATCTGCGTTTTGCGATTGTAGTGTATTTTGAGATTGAGAATTGCTTTGAGATCCCAAAACACCAATTGTGAAAGGAACATAAGCAGGAGAACACAGTTTTGTTGTTTTGATGTTTTACAAAATGATCGTTAACAATCACTTTAATTTTCAGGGTCAGTTTAAGAGTTAGATTAAAATGAGGGGTCATGGCTTTTGGCATAGAGAACTGTTTTTCTATTTTAATAGGAGTGTTCAGTTACAGTTTATGAATATGGTAAACATTATACGGTTAAAGTATAACTAAAGGCAACACTTTTTTTTTAGTTTTGGGTAGAGTGAAGAGGGATTATTACCAGTCAGTTTTTATTGATGTCTGTGCCCCGTTTAGGAGATTCACCCTCTCTATTTGTTCTGTTTAGGGATGAACCGAACACCCCCGATTCGGTTCGCACCAGAACATGCGAACAGGCAAAAAGTTTTAGTGAAAATTCAAACCCTGTTAAAGTCTGTTGGACACGGACATGAAAAATCAAAAGTGCTAATTTTAAAGGCTTATATACAAGTTATCGCCATAAAAAGTGTATGGGGACCCGGGTACTGACCTAGGGGACATGTATCAATGCAAAAAAAACTTTTTAAAAATAACAGTTTTTTCAGGAGCAGTGATTTTAAAAATGCTTAAAGTGAAACAATAAAAATGAAATATTCACGTACTGTAAATATCATGCCTGGGGGGTCCCCTTAGTCTGCCTGTAAAGTGGCGTATCTGGCATGGCCCCCCCAGTCCATACCAGGCCCTTTGGGTCTGGTGTGGATTTTAAGGGGAACTCCACGCCCATGGGGGGAGTGAGAACCCCCCTCCTTAACCATACCAGGCCACATGCCCACAACATGGGGAGGGTGCTTTGGAGTCCCCCTCAAAGCACCTTGTCCCCATGTTGATGGGGACAAGGGCCTCTTCCTGACAACCCTGGCCATTGGTTGTCGGGGTCTGCGGGTGGGGGTCTTATTGGAATCTGGAAGCCCCCTTTAACAAGGGGGCCCACAGATCCCACCCCCTATGTGAATGGATTACATTGTACCCCTACCCCTTCACCAAAAATAGTGTCAAAATGTAAAAACCACAATATACAGTTTTTGACAATTCCTTTATTAAAAGAAAAAAAAAGTGTCCTGCGATGTACATCCATCTTCAATCATGGACCCGAAAAAAAGAAAAAACCCAGAAAAACTCAGACTCCATGGGAGGCCTCCCTGTGACTGCTGTCTTTTCCCTTTGACAGCTCTTATGTAGACAAGGGTGGGGCCACCCGCTGATGTAAACAGATGACCCCATCCCCCTCTGACATCACATGATGTCACATGATGTCAGAAGGGGCGGGGTCACTCAGTTACGTCACTTGCTGGCCTCGCCCTTGCCTATATAACAGCTGTCACAGCCAAGAGACAGCAGTCACCGGAAGGCCTCCCTTCGAGGCAGAGCTTTTTTTTCCATCAACATGGGGACAAGGTGCTTTGGGGGGGTACTCCAAAGCACCCTCCCCATGTTGAGGGCAAGCGGCCTGGTATGGTTAAGGAGGGGGGTGCTCGCTCATCCTACCCACTACCCACTTTTCCTGGCCTATCAAGCTGCTTGCTCGGATAAGGGTCTGGTATGGATTTTGAGGGTGGTGGGGCATGCCATTTTTTACTTAATTCTGTCATAGGGTTCCCCTTAACCACTTCAATGCACTGTATTATATACTCTGCACTAATTATATACACAAACACACACACACACACTCACACTAGACTGCCTGCATTGTATACATAGTCTACACTGAATGCACTATATGTATATACACACACACACACACACACACACACACACACACACACTAGACATGTGCACAACAAAAAAAATCGTTTATTTTCATTTTGTTTCCGAAATTATTATTTTTTTTTCGTTTCGTTTTTTTCGTTTCCGTTGATTCGTAACGATTCGTACTTTCGTAAGTCGTCGGTGTTCAGATTCGTAACGATTCGTACATTCGTAAGTCGTCGTGTTCGTATTCGTAACGATTCGTACATTCGTAAGAGTTATTTTTTTCGTTGATTCGTTTTTTTCGTTAGTTTAATTTTCGGACGCATTCGTATTTATTTGTACATTCGTAACATTCGTAACATTCGTAGATTCGGAATCGGAGCATAATTCATAATTTTATGTAATGTGTATGCTATTATTACATTTTAATAATTTACGAATCGAAAAAAAAGTTACGAATCGAAAAAAAAAGTTACGAATCGAAAAAAAAGTTACGAATGTACGAATTTTTTTGTTCAATAGAGACACGGAAAATTACAAATCGAAAAAAAAAAAAAAAAAGTTACGAATCGAAAAAAAAATTTACGAATCGAAAAAAAAGTTACGAATGTACGAATTTTTTTGTTCAATAGAGACACGGAAAATTACAAATCGAAAAAAAAAAAAAAAAAAAAAGTTACCAAACGAAAAAAAAAAGTTACGAATCGAAAAAAAAGTTACGAATGTACGAATTTTTTTGTTCAATAGAGACATGGAAAAGTTACGAATCGAAAAAAAAAAGTTACGAATCGAAAAAAAAAGTTACGAATCGAAAAAAAAGTTATGACTGTACGAATTTTTTTGTTCAATCCATTCGAAGCACGTTTAGCAGCACCATTGTAAGGGACACGGAAAATTACCAATTCAACAAAAAAAAAAAGTTACGAATGTACGAATTTTTTAGTTCATTTTCGTTTTTCGGATTTTCTTCATTAGTACATTCGTTGTTTATAATTAGTTTTTTTCGGATTTTCGTTGTTTTTTCGGATTCGTTCGATTCGAATGATTCATTATTCGGATTCGTACGATTCGAACGATTCGTTCATTCGTACGAAAACGAACGAACGAAAATAACGAAAAAAAACGAAAAACAAAAAAAAACTAAACGAATTGCACATGTCTAACACACACACACACACACACACACACTCTAGATAGATAGATATATTTATTAATACACTGCCTGCACTGTATATATAGTCTACACTGTATATTTTTTACATACATACATACATACACACACACACTAAACTGCCTGCATGCCACTTACTAACCTGCCTAATCTAGCTCAAGTTCTGTCAATCTCCTCCATGTATCACACTAGATAAGGCCACCGTGTAAGCAGCCTTATATAGTGTGGGGCGTGGACATAGCAACCTGAGCCATGATTGGCTAAAGGCACCCTGCCTTTGGCCAATCATAGCTCTCACAGCAGATCGCATTGTGATTGGCCAAAGCATGCAGGTCAGGTGCATGCTTTGGCCAATCAGCAGCCGTCAATGCACTGAATTGAATTTGCTGCAAACACCCCATATGTTCGGTTTGTCTGCAAAAAAATTAACACCCGATGTTCAAGTCTAACTTATGTTAGATTCCAACATCAGGACCATCCCTAGTCCTGTTTACCATTCTCATTGAAAGTAAAAGATAATCCAAAATTTTGGGTTGTCTCCGGAAAAGTAATAGAGGGAAAATTATTCAATGAGGACACTAGTTCTGGTGACCTGGGGGTCCCCAAGGAATTCCCTTAATTTGCAGGGATTTCTTCTCACTTCCTGTATGGCTATAAGTCAGGAAGTGAAGGTAAATCTATGCAATGGAACACAGATGGCAAAATAAACTGACAGGGGTTATAACTCTCCCTTACTCTATCCAAAAAAAAAAAAAAAGTTTTGCCTATAGTTCTACTTTAACAATACAGACCAGAATTTAATAACCACATGACAAGACCACCAGGTATGCAAATTCGTTCCTAGGATTCCACACCCAAAAACAGATGGGGGACAGTGTGACATGTATTTAGTTATTCTAGTTAGGACCAGGTACCATTGGGATAATACCTTATAGTCAGTCTCTAGTGCTAAGATGATTTTGTGATGCGGTATGCGTTGCTAGTCAAGATTTTCATCAGTCATCTACCTCAATCTGGATAGGTTTTAGAGAGTAGGTGGCGATAAAGTCTAGAGATTATACCTTTAGCATGTGGGTCAGCAGTACACATATGCTCAAACTTGGTCATCTGGTCTAAATCTGTGTACATTTGGATGCAACCTAGTGGCATGAAATGTTTAATTTAAATACAGTATATTTGAACAGATCGGAGCTTTGTAATGTGCTTTGGTCTCGTAATGTTTGGTATGTATTTATTATGGTAGGTGTTGTCAAGTGATGCAACCTAGTAAGATTCAAGTCCGACCAGGCTTGGAAGGAAGTTGGGGAGACATAAGCAGTGTAGAACCATGGATTATGGAGAAAGCAGAGCAATGGCATATGAGAAGACAGCAACCCCAAGGGCTGCTTAAGTCTGACACATAATGGTAGATAGTGCAGTGTGATTGGGTTAGAAGAGCTCCTCTATTTTCTTTGCAGAAGCACCCACAGGACTTCTAGTGTGTTAGTGGCATCACACAGAGCTCCTCTATTTTCTTTGCATAAGCACCCCACAGGACTTCTAGTGTGTTAGTGGCATCACACAGAGCTCCTCTATTTTCTTTGCAGAAGCACCCACAGGACTTCTAGTGTGTTAGTGGCATCACACAGAGCTCCTCTATTTTCTTTGCATAAGCACCCACAGGACTTCTAGTGTGTTAGTGGCATCACACAGAGCTCCTCTATTTTCTTTGCAGAAGCACCCACAGGACTTCTAGTGTGTTAGTGGCATCACACAGAGCTCCTCTATTTTCTTTGCAGAAGCACCCACTAGGACTTCTAGTGTGTTAGTGGCATCACACAGAGCTCCTCTATTTTCTTTGCAGACGCACCCACAGGACTTCTAGTGTGTTAGTGGCATCACACAGAGCTCCTCTATTTTCTTTGCATAAGCAACCACAGGACTTCTAGTGTGTTAGTGGCATCACACAGAGCTCCTCTATTTTCTTTGCATAAGCACCCACAGGACTTCTAGTGTGTTAGTGGCATCACACAGAGCTCCTCTATTTTCTTTGCAGAAGCACCCACAGGACTTCTAGTGTGTTAGTGGCATCACACAGAGCTCCTCTATTTTCTTTGCATAAGCACCCACAGGACTTCTAGTGTGTTAGTGGCATCACACAGAGCTCCTCTATTTTCTTTGCAGAAGCACCCATAGGACTTCTAGTGTGTTAGTGGCATCACACAGAGTCAGCAGCACCCACAGGACTTCTAGTGTGTTAGGCATCACACAGAGCTCCTCTATTTTCTTTGCAGAAGCACCCACAACTTCTAGTGTGTTAGTGGCATCACACAGAGCTCCTCTATTTTCTTTGCAGAAGCACCCACAGGACTTCTAGTGTGTTAGTGGCATCACACAGAATTTTCTTTGCAGAAGCACCCATAGGACTTCTAGTGTGTTAGTGGCATCACACAGAGCTCCTCTATTTTCTTTGCAGAAGCACCCATAGGACTTCTAGTGTGTTAGTGGCATCACACAGAGCTCCTATATTTTCTTCTCAGCAGCACCCACAGGACTTCTAGTGTGTAGTGGCATCACACAGAGCTCCTCTATTTTCTTTGCAGAAGCACCCACAGGACTTCTAGTGTGTTTAGTGGCATCACACAGAGCTCCTCTATTTTCTTTGCATAAGCACCACAGGACTTCTAGTGTGTTAGTGGCATCACACAGAGCTCCTCTATTTTCTTTGCAGAAGCACCACAGGACTTCTAGTGTGTTAGTGGCATCACACAGAGCTCCTCTATTTTCTTTGGATTCTAGTGTGTTAGTGGCATCACACAGAGCTCCTCTATTTTCTTTGCAGAAGCACCCACAGGACTTCTAGTGTGTTAGTGCATCACACAGAGCTCCTATATTTTTCTTCTCAGCAGCACCCACAGGACTTCTAGTGTGTTAGTGGCATCACACAGAGCTCCTATATATTCTTCTCAGCAGCACCCACAGGACTACCGACTACAATGGCTGGAAGACCGCCAAGGGGAGGCAGAGCGTGCAGAGGCAAGAACACAGGGCAGGAGGCTCTGTTTCTAGTGGACGTGGCCGTGGACGTGGACGTGGTCGTGCATCGTCATCAGCACGTGGCCATGGGACACGCGCGTCTTTGTTTTGGCAGCTGGACATGTGGAGCCGCATCATGCTGAAGGCTTGGTAGAATGGATGACCAAGCCCTCCTCATCCTCCTCATCCTCTCTCACCCAGGCTCAGGGTACTGACAGAGCATCATCAGCCACCCCTTCCCTAGACCCACCATGTCCTCCTGAGGAGTCCCCGAACTCTTTGAGCACAGTGTTGGGTACATGCTCCAGGAGGATGCCCAACGATTCGAAGGCTCGGATGATGATACCCAGCTTGAGGAATCTGGCAGTACTGTTCCACCAGCTGCAGCTTACTGCCAGGTTTGCTCTAGTGGTGAAGAGGGAGGGGATGATGAGGTCACTGACTCCACGTGGGTGCCTGAAGGGAGAGAGGATGAGGAGAGGACGAGGAGGAGGAGGATGCGGCGTCACATGTCCAACGAGGCAGGATGCCCCCTGGAGGCCAGGTAGAGGCCAGCACAGCAACTGTACAACACCGCAGAGCTCCGCCTGTGCAGGGCGCTGCCTCTGCACGTTATCAGAAAAGTTCTTTGGTGTGGGCCTTTTTTGAGACGCTACTACTGCTACTGGTTGTGACACACCTCTCTCCTCCACCCCCTCCTCTTCTTCTTCCTCCAGTGCTCTGTCCTTGGAACCAGCGGTGCTCCGTAGGCGTACAAGGGGCTACGCAAGTACGCAGGCAAAAAGATGCCATGCCGTGCTTGCGCTGGTGTTTTTTGGGGGACAGGAGCCACACTGGGCCAGAGGTTCTGCAGCTCTGCAAGGGGCAGGCCGAGAGGTGGTTGACGCCACGTCAGCTTAAGCCAGGAATGGTCGTTTCTGACAATGGCACCAACCTCCTCTCCGCCCTGCGACAGGGGCAGCTCACCCATGTGCCCTGCATGGCTCACGTCCTCAACCTGGTGGTGCAGCGGTTCTTGGGCAGGTTCCCAGGCTTACAGGATGTCCTGAGGCAGGCCAGGAAAGTCTGTGTGCATTTCCGCCGATATTATAATGCCAGTGCTCGGCTGACTGAGCTGCAAAAGGAGCTGAACCTGCCCAAGAACCGCCTAATATGTGACATGCCCACCAGGTGGAACTCAACGTTGGCCATGCTGCAGCGACTGCACACGCAGCAGAGGGCCATCAATGAGTACCTTTGCGACTACGGCACCAGGACAGGGTCAGGGGAGCTGGTTTTTTTTCCCCACGTCAGTGGAGCATGATCAGGGATGCATGCACTGTCCTCTCACCATTTGAGGAGGCCACGAGGATGGTGAGCAGTGACAGTGCATGCATCAGTGACACTGTCCCTCTTGTCCACCTGTTGGAGCATACGCTGCGTGGGATAATGGACAGGGCACTTGAGGCAGAACAGAGGCAGAAGAGGAGGACTTCCTTGCCTCTCAAGGCCCCCTTTATCCGGACAGTGTTCCTTCTGTCCCACCCATCACACAGGAAGAGGATGAGGAGGAGGAGGAGGAGGAGGATTGTGTGAGCATGGAGGTGGAGCCTGGCACTCAGCATCAGCAGCAGCAGTCTTTTAGGGATGATGTACAGTCCCAACAAAACCAGTGGACTTGTACGTGGCTGGGAGGAGGTGGCTGGCGATCATGTCATCCTCAGTGACCCAGAAGACTCCGGACCGAATGCCTCAGCTAACCTACGCTGCATGGCCTCCCTGATCCTGCAAAGCCTGCGGAAGGATCCTCGTGTTCTTCGGATCAAGGAGAGGGACCATTACTGCTGGCCACTCTCCTTGATCCGCGGTACAAGGGTAAGGTGCGGACCTTATCTTGCCGTCGCAGAGGGAGCAGAGGATGAGACATCTCAGGGAGGCCTTGCAGAAAGGTCTGTGCAACGCGTTCCCAGAAACTGGGAGGCTACAAACTCCTGGTCCTGGGCGACGAGTTGCTGAGGCTTCGGTCAGTGGCAGAAGGAGCGGTGGGGAAGGTGGACGTCTGACCGATGCGTTCAGACAATTTTTTAGTCCGCAGCCCAAGGTATGATCGGTTCCAGCAACCATCGCCAGCGTCTGATATACATGGTGCAGGAATACCTTGGGGCAAGGTCAGACTTGCACACCTTTCCCACCGAAAATCCTCTGGCTTACTGGGTCCTGAGGATGGATCACTGGCCAGAGCTTGCACAGTATGCAATGAGCTACTGGCCTGTCCTGCCTCCAGCGTTCTTTCCGAACGCACATTCAGTGCTGCTGGAGGATTTGTGACTGATCATAGGGTGCGCCTGTCCACCGCCTCGGTTGATCGACTGACATTCATCAAAATGAATCAGTCTTGGATCACCACCAGCTACCAGGCACCTGAGGCGGATATAACCGAATAATTTTTAATGTCACATCCCTTCAAGACTGCCTATGCTGATGCTGAGTGACTGTCCTCTTATGTTCACTGACTATCCTCTTCCTCCTCCTCAATGATCCATGCCACCACACCAGTGCCTAAGGCACAATTTTTCAGCCCCTGTTTAACAGGGGCGTGTGTACTTACAATTTTTTAAAAAAATGCTTCGCAACACGTGTGACTGCTGTGCTCCAAGTACAGTCTCTGTGAGGGCCGTGTTGCAGTGTTGTGGCACCAGCACCAGTGCCTAAGGCACAATTTTTCAGCCCCTGTTTAACAGGGGCGTTGTATTACAATTTTTTAAAAAAATGCTTCGCAACACGTGTGACTGCTGTGCTCCAAGTACAGTCTCTGTGAGGGCCGTGTTGCAGTGTTGTGGCACCAGCACCAGTGCATAAGGCACAATTTTTCAGCCCCTGTTTAACAGGGGCGAGTACTTACAATTTTTTAAAAAAATGCTTCGCAACACGTGTGACTGCTGTGCTCCAAGTACAGTATCTGTGAGGGCCGGGTTGCAGTGTTGTGGCACCAGCACCATGCCTAAGGCACAATTTTTCAGCCCCTGTTTAACAGGGGCGTGTACTTACAAATTTTTAAAAAAATGCTTCGCAACACGTGTGACTGCTGTGCTCCAAGTACAGTCTCTGTGAGGGCCGTGTTGCAGTGTTGTGGCACCAGCACCAGTGCCTAAGGCACAATTTTTCAGCCCCTGTTTAACAGGGGCGGGTACTTACAATTTTTTAAAAAAAATGCTTCGCAACACGTGTGACTGCTGTGCTCCAAGTACAGTCTCTGTGAGGGGTTGCAGTGTTGTGGCACCAGCACCAGTGCCTAAGGCACAATTTTTCAGCCCCTGTTTAACAGGGGGCGGGTAATTACAAATCTTGATCTAATAGTTCACAGCAGGCCCAATTTTTCTGCCCTGTTCATCAGGTGCTTGCAATTACTGCGCCCACCAAGAGTAACTATGAGGGCCTACAGTCTTGTGGCAACACCGTCCACCCACCACACCGCCAAAGGCCCAATTTTTCTGCCCTGTTCATCAGGTGCTTGCAATTACAAATCTTGATCTAATAACTCACAGCAGGGCCCATTCCTGCGCCCACCAAGAGTAAACTGTGAGAGCTTACAGTCTTGTGGCAAAACCGTCCACCACCACCACCACCACCACTTTCGGTCGATCAGAAGGTCAAAGCCAGAGAATGTTATCAAATCAGAGTGGGACACAGTAGGCCTCTTCCAAACCTATCTAAAGGGGAATCTCGCAGGTCAAGTGATATTTAATTAGCTGAGCCATTTGAGCTGCCCAGTAATACTTCATGAAGTTTGATATTCCCAAGCCCCTATCCGATTTAGATCACATCAGAGTTGAGACCCAGCATTGCGTCTCAATGTGTATGCAATTCCGACATGCAAAATTCCTACACATGCTCGGAAACAATTCGACGCATGCTCGGAAGCATTGAACTTGATTTTTTATCGGCTCGTCGTAGTGTTGTACGCCACCGCATTCTTGGCGGTCGGAATTTAGTGTGACCGTGTGTAGGCAAGACAGCTTGAGCGGAATTCCATCTAAATTCCGTCGGGAAAACCATCAGAGCTTTTTCCAACGAGAATTCTGATCGTGTGTACGCGGCATTACATTGCTACCCAGGTAAGCTGGTTATAGAGTCACTTTGATATATGTGATATACTTTGATATATGTCTGCCTATTGTATCTGAAATATGGCACTGTTATCTTTATGTCTTGTCTCTGGAAATATGGGGTTATGTTTTTGAAGTGTTTTTGTGCACTGTCTGTTGAAATGTATTAAACTTTGTAGACAATGCATTGTAGTACTGCAGACAAGCTATGTTATGAAACATACTTTGCTATACTGTTATTTAAACAACCTTTTTCGTTAGTTTAGAAAACCTCAAAAACAACAGAATACACCATAAAAATAGGTGCCAAAAACCCAAAGAAATTTAATTTTTTTAAATGAAATGACTGCCCACATGTGGAAAAATCTTTTAGTATTGAAAAGATATATTCACAAATTTAGCCATAGCCTAAAGATGCGCACATACAGTACATACATGGTGGAAAAGGTAGAATAAAGTCCAATTGAACTCTCTTGAGGTGCAAAAAGCAAAGCATATGTTAAATCTTACAACTTGTTTCATTTAGAAAGCAGCCTGTCATGGTCAGGCTTGGAGACCTGCTAAAGCAGTAGAGTGGCTCCCAACAACCAGCAGGTACACAAGCAGGTCAGCCTGGAGGATTCAACAAGCTCACCCAAAGTGCTGGGTCTAAGCACTAACCAGTATTCACCAGAGCTCCTAATAGTGGAGATGGGCTTTGATGCATGTTGGTACCATAAACAGAAAAATAGGAAGGTCGGCAACTGTGTTCACATACGTACCCCTAAACGGACTTTAAAGGCATTGATATCTATACAAAAAAGTATGAAAGAGTGTTTATAGTATTACAAAATATTTATTTGACAAAACATTTTTAAAAGCATGGTCACCTAGGACAAATGGTTTGGAATATGAAAAACAATGTGTAGAAAACACCAATGTAGCAGCACACGGTCAAATGTGATCCTTAACTGACACGTTTCAAATACATTTTTTTCTCAGGGGTATTCTCCAGGAAACACACGTGTGCATCTATAATATTGTTAAAAATATCAATAAACATTATTCCATAAAGTACATATATATCCATAAAAAGTGTAATTTTTGTATATTAGATGCACTAACATGTGCTGAAATTGTATCACAGATGAAACATAAAAATGGTATCACAGATGAAACAGTATAAAAAACAAAAAAAGATTGTGTCTCATAAAACAATTCTGATCACCCCACAGAGGTAAATGCCTCTCAGATGGACATTCATCGGGAAGCCAGGAATGATGGGCCTCACCTCCCCAAAATAGGAATCCCCCAGGACAGGGTGGACAGGAGCACTAAGGCCAACAAGTGGGAGGACCGTCCAAATGCAAAAGAATTAAAGATATTATTAGATCTAAAATATAAAAGATGCCATGAAAATTGGTACCTGAATAGTGTGTTAATCCAAAATGGGGACGCTAGCATGTATAGAGATTGTATAGTTTACCAAATATATGTAGTAAGCTAAATTTTACTTGAGTAAATATATGCACTTATATATCAATCAGTAAGGATATGCAAAGCAAATTTGTTTAAATAAAGTGAGTGAATAAACTACACATGGCAAATAGGACATTAATTGTAGTGTTTAAAATTAATCATTACCTTCAGGGAGATTGGAAAAGCACACAGCATTCTGAAATCCAGCTACTGTGGAGTGGATGTCATAACATGTTGGTACCAGGTCGCGGTTCTCGAGATCGCCCCACCAGAAGATGACCTAGTCGGGTTCCAGTAGCAGATATAGCAGGTAGGGATCAAACTGAAACGTAGTCAGTAAACAAGCCAAAGATCTGTAACAAGTGGTTACATGTTGGGATCAAGCAAAAGCGTAGTCGAGGTACAAGCGAAAGGTCAATAACAAATGGTTGCAGGTTGGGATCAAGCGGAAGTGTAAACGAGGAAAAAGCCAAAGGTTGGTAATGAATAGTAGTGGAGATAAGGGCAGCTGCATGTACACAAAAGAGCAAGATATTGGCTGGAGAAAGCACAATAATCTGGCAAACAGGAAATGCAGAGACATGACTTAAATTAGGAAGTTCATGGGAGGGTCAAAGAGTTCAAGTTTTACCACACAAGAGACAAGGCAAGATTGTCCAAAGAGATCAGATGGGGAGCTGTCCAGCATCTCAAGTGGTAGTGGAGATAAGGACAGCTGCAGTTACACAAAGGAGTAAATTATTGGATGGAGAGAGCACAATAATCTGGCAAACAAGAAGTGCAGAGACATGGCTTAAATCAGGTAGTTGATGGAACAAATAGTTCAAGGTTCACCAGAAGCAAGAGACAAGGCAAGATTGTCCAAAGTGGTCAGACTGGGAGCTGTCCAGCATCTCATGTGGCACAGCAAGGAAGCTACAGCCAGATACCACAGAGATCGCAGGTTCAGATCCAGACCCTGATACAGCCACATCATGAATAGAACAGCCTGTCCCTTGCCAGAACGCTGCAGAGAAGGGTCTTTGCTCTCTGTTTAACCTCCCTTGCGGTTTTCCAGAGTGTGGCTCGGGGTTAAATTTCAGTACAATTAGCGGTAACCACGAGCCACACCCAGGATTGCATTGCAGGATCCTGGTGCAGGATCCTGCGATGTACTCCACCTGATGCCTCTGTAGGCCGGGCTCCATTCCCTGCGAGCGCCAAGATGCATGGGGGCAGAGCCGGCGGCAAATTCAAAAATGCCAAAATTCATAATACATACAATACACTGTAATCTTACAGATTACATTACTGTATGAAATCATTTCACGTCCCTTTTGTCCCTAGTGCTTTGTCCAGTGCCCTGCATGCAGTTTTATATTATAAATACTGTTTCTGCCTGGAAACTTGAGGTTGTCCATGGTAACCAAAAAGTTTCCCTTTACGTCAAATGTGGTTTTAGAGCAGCTAGAAAACAGCGATAGTAAATTAGAACAGAATTGAGCGATAGCGAATCGTGGGGAAATTAATTTTATTATATTTATTATTTTTTATAATTATTTATTATATTATAATTTATGATTTTGCGTTTCAAACTTTATCATATCCGAAATGTCTACTAGACAATTGTTTGGAATTACAGGCCTACAATATAAAACGCCAAATTTCTATGCAAAACAATTGTACCGGTTTGAGACGCAAAAATCTGACATAATCATACCACCAGGCTGACTACAAGCCATGTTCTTTCTGCAGCGGTCACACATGCCACCTGTTAAGTCAGAGCTAGAGCTCTCCAATTAGGAAAAAGGGAACATGAGCATTTCTGAGTGGAAAGCTGTAGCTCTGACTTAGCAGTGAGTGTGTATCTTTGGCGCTGATGCACCTGAAATGTATTTAGCTAATATAAACTATAATTTGAATTGGGCTTTTAAGGGAGATGTTAAGTAGTAAAGGTTGTTTTATTCTTAAAATAGTGTATGGTTTAGTTGTGGAAGGTTTATATTATAGGATACCTACGTAGGTGGGGAACGGTCTGTGCATAATTTTAAAATGTAAGCGTAAAAAATTTAAAAGAGGTGGACATATGAAATACTAGGAAATTGGCATATATGAAAATGATACACCTCTCAGATCAATTCGGTCCACCTTGCAATTTTGCTATGTGAATGCATATCTCAGTTTCAACATAAATAACTCATTTATAAACAACTAATTTTACTAGAATTTACCATAGTCCTTTAGTCGTCTTCTTTCTCAGCTTGTGGAATCTAGTCACAATGTGAATTCACATCTCCTTTTATGTACAGTAATATCTCCGGTTGCTATATCATTCAGTATTGCTTTTCATTTTCTCCACAGTAGCTCAGCTATTTGTATTATACATTGCTTTTCTAGGGGATTATAATTTTGCCTTATTATGGCTTTTAAGACTTCCTTGTTGCTACTTTGCTCTGCCAACTTCAGGTACTGCTGGCTAGTCAGCTTTTTTATGACAGGCAGGGCCATATAATCAATTTGAACCATATCTCGAGGAAAGAAGAATCAATCACTTTGATATTTTTAAAGCTATTCATAATAATGTGAATACAAAAAGTTCATGGCCTTTCATTACTGCTGTTCTCTGTGGGCTCTGGTTCATGTCATGAAGTAATTTGAAAGAATGCTATCATATAGAGCAGCTGCTTCCAACAGGAACTTTAGCAAGCAAGCTATTTAAAAAGAGTTTGTTTCTATTAACAAAGCAGCATATATATTTATTAGGAATTATCTGCATTTCCATGAGCATAATTGGATCAATGTAAGCACTGTGAGGACCACATATGTATGACAGAATGGCTAGGAACATGCAAGCCGTATACTTTTTTCAGAGTAAATACATTTGCTTTAGATGTTTTTCATTCTTTTCACATTATAAAGGCTGTTGTGTCATATTTTTAAGACAATAAGTTAAGTACACTTGTCAAGCTAACATAAGGCTCACCTGTTTGTATGTCAAACAATTAAATGACCTCTGTATATACAATGAAAATGGTGTAAGTGTATAACTAAATTTCACCAATACTCAATTCCACAATAAATGCTGAAATGTGCATTCAAAGAAACAACCCCCCCCCCCCCCCCAATATATATATATATATATATATATATTTATATATATATATAGGGGTAAGGCAGTCTGATCTGTACCAATTTGACTCACTGTACAACCACACTGGTTTGTTGTGCATATATATATATATATATATATATATATATATATATATATATATATATATATATATATATTTATTGTATATTGTCTCATACTGTTGTGGACTGTTTGCTGGGTCGTTTGGGGTGTGGCTGTATTCCATTGTTCTATTGTTTGAATACCTGCGTGTTCCTTATTGCTGATTGAATAGTTTACCTGCACTTAATTCAAGGGAGTAGGCATTGTCCCTGAGTGTATATCTGTTATGCCGCGTACACACGAGCGGACTATCCGGAAGTCGGCGGACTTAGTAAGAAGTTTTGACTCAAAATTATCCGCCGGACTTCCAAGTCCGGCGGACAATCCGGCCATCTGTGTGCTAGTCCGTGGGACTTTTGGAATTAACGGACTTGCCCCACACACGGTTCATTTTGAACGTGACTCCAGGTAGGGTGGGGGGCCTGGATCTGGGGGCCCCCTTATTAAAGGGGGCTCCCGGATTCCGATAAGCCCCCTGCCCGCAGACCCCGACAACCAACGGCCATGGTTGTCGGGAAGAGGCCCTTGTCCTCATCAACATAGGGACAAGGTGCTTTGGGGTGGGGGGGCTGCAGGGACCCCCTTCCTCAAAGCACCCCCCCATGTTGAGGGTACGCGGCCTGGTACGGCTCGGGGGGGCGCTCACTCGTCCCCACCCCCTTTCCTGACCGGCCGGGCTGCGTGCTCGGATAAGGGTCTGATATGGATTTGGGGGGACCCCCACGCTGTTTTTTCGGCTTAGGGATTCCCCTTTAAATCCATACCAGGTGACAGGGCTAGCGAGGTGTCAATCTCGCCGATCGTGGCGGCGGCATTGACTTCCTTCGCTAGTCCCATCTACCTGGAGTCACGTTCTAAATGAACAGACTTTACTCCGTGTAAAAGTCCGGCGGACCTCCGCCAAAACTCTGGCGGATTGTCCGCCGGAAAAGTCTGGGCGTGTGTGGGCAAGTCCGCATGTTCGAAATGTCTGGTGGACTAAGTCTGCCGGACAGTCCGGCCGAAAAGTCTGATCGTGTATACGTGGCATTACATGTGTTTCAATAAACAGTTCCATGTTCAAGCTGTGTAACTGATCTAGTCTCGTCTGGTTCTTGGTTACAATATTCGGCTGTAAAATCTGATATCCGAAGGTCCAGATTGGAGGAAGCAGTGTACTGATGGAAGCACTGAAGCGGAGTGTGCAACGGGGACCCGTTACACTGTATATATGTAAAAAATATTTCAAAGGAATATAGGGCCCATTAAAAGTCTCTATCTTCAATTGTGTGTACCTAATTCACTGTGCACTAATTACCAAGATAAATTAATTAACCACAAATTGATTAAATTGTGCATTCACAAAAACACATGTACATGCAAAATAAATTTTCCTCCACACAAATGCCAAAGTACACGCTTCACATATAATGTCTCAATTACGGAATAAAATAATTGATAACATATTAATCAAATTAGTTTAATTGTACATCCACACATGTACATAAAAATGTTGCAACTGTCAAACATTAGTGATTGTAAAGGTTTAAAGTGATTGCAAAGTCTATTTTTTTTTAAAAATAACAAACATGTTATACTTACCTGCTCTGTGCAGTGGTTTCCTCCACTTCTCGGGTTACACTTTGCTGCTCCTGGCCCCTCCCTCCTGTTGAGTGCCCCCACAGCAAGCAGCTTGCTATGGGGGCACCCAAGCCGAGCAGCAGCTCAGTGTATCCATTCAGACAGGTGGGAGAGTCCCAGACGGCCGAGGGACTCGTGGACATAGCTGGACAGAGATGGGGCATAAGTATGGGGGGGGGGGTTCTGGGGCGGTTGCTACACACAGAAGGTGTTCTATTTTAATGCATATAATGCATAGCCTTTCCAACTCCTTTAAAGTTTTTTTACCTTCATGCATAAAATACATAGAATGCATAGAAAAACCTTCAGTGTGCAGCTCCCCCTCAGCCTCCCCTAATACTTTCCTAAGCCAAATTTTGATCCAGCGATGTGCATGAGACTGGAGGCTCTCCCAGGTTTCTCCCTCCTGATTGGCTGAGATGCAGCAGCGGGAGCCATTGGCTCTCGCTGCTGTCAATTACAGCCAGTGAGGCGGGGTGCAGGGATGAGCCGTGCTCTGTGTCGTATGGACGCAGAGAGCTGGCACAGGAGTGAGCACAGCAAGTGGCCTGCTATGAGGGCACTCGGCAAGGGGGACAGGCTCAGAGCGCCGGCAGGGGACCCAAGAAGAAGAGGATCTTGGCTGCTCTGTGCAAACCCCTGCACAGAGCAGGTAAGTATGGCATGTTTGTTATTTTTTTAAATAAAATGTTTTCCTTTACAATCACTTTAACAAAAATGCTATATAAAATTATTAAAAAATTAAATGAATCGTCCATCAATATAAACCCATGTGCATAAATACTGCAACCATAAAAAATCCCCAAAAAGTGCTTATGTGCACTCATTCACAGTCCGTGTGATGATCTTAAAGGATATGTTCACTTTTTTAATGGGTAAAATATGCTGCGACCACAGCAAGTGAAGGTATAAATAAACATACAATTAGTCAATCGATCAATTACAAAAAAACTACACCTGCATGGTGCAGCATTGGCTTAAGCCAGTGTAGATCTTAAATTCTATATGGGCACAGTAGCATCTTTATGGCTACAACAGCAGCTTTATGGGCATAATAACATCTTTATGCTATGTTGCTGTGCTTAACCACTTGCCTACAGGGCACTTTCACCCCTGTCCTGCCCAGACCAATTTTCAGCTTTCAGCGCTGTCGCATTTTGAATGAAAATTGACACTATTGAAATGAAATTGAAATGTAACACTGTACCCAATAACAATTTTATTATTTTTTTTCACACAGATAGAGCTTTCTTTTGGTGGTATTTAATCACTGGGGTTTTTATTTTTTGCTAAACAAATAAAAAAGACAATTAATAGAAAAAAATAAGTTTTGCTTAGTTTCTATTATTGCATTTTGCAAATAAGTATAAGTGTTTTCTCTTGTGAGTGGCTTTTTAACAATAAATTAAGTATGCATTTATTGTAGAACTTGAGTATTGGTGAGATTCAGCGCTACACTTACACCATTTACATTGTACTGTATATTGTAGCTGTATATCAAAATATAAGGTCATCTGCTTTTCTCAGTTATTTTGCCTGATAGCAAGGTTAACTATTTATCTTCTAATTAGCCTCCACAAACTGAAGCCAGTAGAGGTTCTGGCATTTGACAGTCTAATGACAGGTTTGGGGCTAGTGAAGAAAGGGGGGGGGGTCAGTGGTACTTAATCTTATGATCACAATAAGGTGCATTTTCACTTTAAATGATAAAATCCAATATGAGAAATAGTGAAAAATTACCTATATATGTGTGAATAAATAAACCAATAAATAACAAAAATGTGATACATTATAAAAATAGTCCACAATAAATAAAAAGTCCATAAAGTGAAACGTCTGTGATCAGCTTCCCTGGATATAAAGAGCTCAGAAAAACTAAATCTGCACCTGGCTGTTACACAACTTTATAGTCTTCTTTCTTATTTCTACTCAGTATGGCTCCAAACAGGTGATATGTGTAGGGACGGGTGAACGGTTCGGCCTGAGCATAAGTTCGGGGAACAGCCGAACAAACGGGTCGTTCAACCATTTGTTTGGCCCCCTGAACCGACCACAATGCATTGCATCGCTGAACAGTGTGTTTCAAGCCCTGATTGGCTGAAGCAGTGAAAGCTTCAGCCAATCAGGGCACAGAGTACTGTCAGAGTCATGATTAGATACTGTCATCATGACTTTATCCAATCATGGCTCATTCTGGCCCCACAGTATAAAAGTATTCTATTAATGGCAGTCATTTTCAGTGTGATTTCGGCGTAGAGAGAGATTGAACAGGGATCTGTTCCGTGCTATCAGTTAGTTAGTGTGTTATACTGTGCTATTTTGCTTTAATTGTCAGTGTAGAATATTAGTTTAGTGTCAGTCTAGGGATATTGTGAGTGTAGTGAGGAGGACCATCATTCAGCTTTGCATAGTGTGCAGCTAGAATAGAGACAGCTCAGATAGTTTCAGTGTAGGGTAGTGAGACCGTGTCAGTAATCGTGACATTAGTTTATAGTTAGAGTAGGGACAGTTCAGATAGCGTCAGTGTAGTGACGGTTGAACACCGTCTATTTGATTGCATTATTGCCAGTTTAACGCCATTTAATTCTGTGTGCGTTTCTGCCAGTTTAACGCTATATTGTTTTGCATGCGTTACTGCCAGTTTAACACCATATAGTTTTTGTGTGTTACTGCCAGTTTAACGCCATATAGTTCTGTGCATAACTGTATGTTTGGCCCATTATATTGCAGTATATTATAGTGTATCCGTGGAGTGTGTCTGTGTAGTGTGAGTACTCAAAATTAAAGTGCACCAAACACCTGTTTACATTGATTAAAGTGCATCTACGTACAGATTTCAACTTCTTCTTTACATTTGCTTATAAGCACCGCCCCCCTCCCTCCCAATAATGTCTGAGAGGACAACAAGGAGAGGCAGACGTTCCCCTGGCACTGTAAGGGGACCAGCAACAAATGTGTCCACAGGCAAAGGTGGACATGGGGGTCAGTCCTCAGACAGGGCATAATTTCCTCTGTTTAGTGAGTTTGCCTGTGCTATCCAGCCACAGCATGCAAAGGAGGTGATGGACTGGCTTACTAAACTTTCCTCATCCTCCATCACGCAAGTAGAGACAAGTGTGCAGTCCCCTGCAGTTGCCAGAGTGGATAAACCTGCCTCCTTGTCCACATCTATTCCTGCTGTAGCCTCAACATCAGCCATTGAGGATTTGAAGTTATTTGACCATAGCTTCAGCCACTTGCTCCTTGATGATGCCTAGCCATTACTGTATTCAGATGTTGGATCTGAGGTTGAGGATGATAGGAACCTGATTCTAGAGAGAGGGAGGAACACTGGTAGACAAATCAACATTCATGTTCACCAAGCTGCAGATCATCATCATCATCAACAAGGTTACCCTGGAGGTCCTGGTTCCTAAATTTCCACATGTCCCCACCTTTTATACCCTTCCGAAAACCCACAAAAATATCCAAATACCTCCCGGTAGACCAATAGTTTCTGAATGAAGGGAAGATTCTGGACAGCCGCACTCAAAATCAAATGCTTTTATTAAAAAAAGGAGGTAATAATCCAAAAAATACAAGCCACAGCAAACAACGGATCACAGGCACTGACGCGTTTCACACTTTCAAAAGTGCTTATTCATACAACATTCAAGCGATCTGTTGCAGGACTGAGTAGAACCTTCCAATGTGGGGATTGTCCCTGCTGCCCCTACATTCGAGGGATGGAGGTTCCAGTTACCCAACAGTGAAACTTTTTCACCTCGTATCTTTTCCAATTGCGGCACTATGGGGGCGATTTACCTTATGCTGTGTAAGTGTAATGCCTTCTATGTAGGCAAAACAATACAAGAACTCAGACAGTGAATCTGGGATCACTTATACTATTCTGGCAATGGTAAATGTACAACCGTAGGCTGACACATCGGACCGCACCACCGATTTGATGTTATGGCTGTCAAATTTTTGGTTCTTGAAGTAGTCCAACAGATTACTAGAGGGGGTGATTGGATAGGATGATTTTACAGAGAGAAACTCTGTGGATCGAACGTCTCAACGCTACTATCCCCCCCAGGCCTCAACAAGATGATATCTATAGGTTTTTCACAATTTTCTCCTCCCCCCTCCATTCCTTTCTCTCTCCCCCCCATTCTCCCTTTCACCTCCCCCCATCCCTTTTGTCCCTTCCAATCCAAATTACCCTTATCCCATGGGTTCTCTATGTGTACCCCTGTCAACTATTGCAGCAATTCCCAATTGGCATATTACACCTCAGGTTACCTGG
The DNA here is from genome assembly GCA_028564925.1 of Lithobates sylvaticus. Classification (NCBI taxonomy): domain Eukaryota; kingdom Metazoa; phylum Chordata; class Amphibia; order Anura; family Ranidae; genus Lithobates; species Lithobates sylvaticus. The sequence goes on from CM053030.1 coordinate 147,931,768, forward strand.
CTGTCCATATCTGCTCCTGAACTAGGTCAGTTATAGTCACATTTTCTATGTATTAATGTTGTGTATACTTGGTGTAATTAATTTGGGTTGTTGCTTTCCCCGCAAGTTTAGCCAGCCTCTTCCTGGCTGCTTGTTTGTTCTCCCCAGCGGCAGACATGTGACTCCCCTGGTGAGGGTGTTTTCCCTTGAGGGAGCCGCCCCTCTCTTGCACTGCCTAGGTTTTGGGCTTTCCAGGCCATTTGATATGGACGGCGCGCGCTTGTGCAGTAGCGTGGTACCACGCACCTGCGCATTGTGGTGAGCCAGACCCGATGAAGTCACACGCCACCGTTAATCCTGACGAAGCGGTCTATGTACCGTGAAACTAGTAGAGGACTGGTTAATCTATGAGAGAATCCCATCAACAGATATCTCTTGGGGATACCTTTGAGTATTTGTATACTGTTTTTTGAAACTTTTTTAATGTGATGTATGTATGTCGTTTTATATGTAATAAATGAAAAAAATTTTTTATACAAGATTTGTATTTTGTGCATCAGTACCGAGATATATTCCAACCCACAAGGTTTTGTTGTGGACTATGTTTGGTCAGTCTCAGCAACTGTCCTCACGCTCCCATCCCTTCCTTTTTTCCTATATCATTTCTGGATGATGGTACTTTTTTATGCCTAGGTTTAGGCTTTGTTATTTGAGGCTACAATCAAAAATTTCCTATATCACAAAACTGTTGTTGAAATCATGATAAATATCATTCATAAAACGTTGGAAGACAGCAGGGGCGTTACAAAGTACAAATGGCATAACCAGATACTCAAAATGTCCATTGCGGGTGTTAAATACTGTCTTCCACTCGTCTCCCTCTCTAATTCGAATCAGATTATAAGACCCTCGGAGGTCCAGCTTAGAGAAGATAAAGGCTCCCTTAAAGCGGAAGAGTCTATGCCTCTTCCTGTCCCGCTGCGCTGTCTGCTGGGACACACACGGGTTCCAGAGACAGCGTGGATGATTCCCATTGCACTGCATGACTCACGCATGCGCAGTAGGGAACCGGGAAGTGAAGCCGCAACGCTTCACTTCCTGATTCCCTCAACGAGGATGGCGGCAGCAGCAGCCGCGAAACGAGCGATTTCTCGACTCCGGCTGCCGACATCGCTGGACCCTGGAAGAGGTAAGTGTCCATTTATTAAAAGTCAGCAGCTGCAGTATTTGTAACTGCTGGCTTTTAACTTTTTTTTCGGTGCAATCCCTCTTTAAGTACATCAAATAGTTCTAGAATGAGAGGCAAAGGGTAGGAGTTTTTTACAGTGATTTGATTTAACCCTTAATAGTCTATGCATTACACCCATCTTTTTTTTTCAACAAAGAAAAAACCTGCCCCTACTGGAGAAGAAGAGGGTCAGATAAAACCTCTTTCCAAGTTGTCTTTTACATATTCCTCCATAGATTTTTGTTCATGCAATGACACGGGATAGGTCCTTCCTTTGGGTAGAGGTGCTCCAGGAGTTAAATTAATCGCACAGTCAAAAGAATGATGGGAAGGTAAATCTGCAAATTCCGAAGAAGTGAACTTGGTTTTACGAAATGTCGAGTGTCAGGATACCAACTGGTTACTTTGATATGAATACATGGCAGTATGTAATTATTTACTATGTCCTGTTATGTTTTGTGGAATTTTCCTCAAGGTCTATAACTTTTGAATGTGAATAAAAAAAAATCCAATTTTTATATATTATTGTTAATGTTTGGTGCAGCTCTTCAAAAGTCGCACAGGTAATTTCTTTTTTGAGGACTGAGCAGCACCCTCATTCATTTATCAGGGCCTTGTTTCTTGTTAAAGCAACAACGCACCTTATTGTGATCATACAGTATGTTTTAGACCCCTTTCACACTGGGCGTTTTTCAGGCGCTTTAGCGTTAAAAAAAGCGCCTGTAAAGCGCCTGAAAGAAGCTGCAACTGCAATCCCAATGTGAAAGCCTGAGTGCTTTTACACTGAGACCCCTTTCACAGTATGGCGTTTTTCAGGCGCTTTAGCTTTAAAATAAGCGCCTGTAAAGCGACTGAAAGAAGCCGCAACTGCAATCACAATGTGAAAGCCCGAGTGCTTTCACACTGAAGCGCTGCACTGGCAGGGCGTTTAAAAAAAGTCCTGCAAGCAGCTTCTTTGCAGCGCTTTTGGAGCGTTGAATACACCGCTCCTAAAGCGCCCCTTCCCATTGAAATCAATGGGAAACCCCTGTAAAACGCCTGAAAAGCGCCTGACATCAGCGCTTTGTGGGTGCTTTTAACCCTTTATTTGGCCACTAGCGGGGGGTTAAAAGCGCCCCACTAGCGCTTGAAAAACGCTGGTAAAGTGGTGCTTTACGAGTGTTTTTCGGGCGCTGGCAGTGTGAAAGGGCTCTTAAAGCACTTGGGTTTTCACATTGGGAATGCAGATGAGGCTTCTTTCAAGCGCTTTACAGGCGCTTTTTTTAACGCTAAAGCACCTGAAAAACGCCTGAAAAATGCCCCAATGTGAAAGGGGTCTAAGGCATTTTAGTGTGCTGCTGTTACGCTGTGTGATTTTGGTTTTCTACACCGAGCACAGAAATTTGTTTTTAGTTTACATAGCTGTCTTTGGAATACACTTGTTTCTTGCTGGTGTTCTTTAAGATGGATAACTGAATATTGTAGCTAGAGAAAAATTGATGCTGCTGAAGTGTTTAATAAAAATTCTAATAATTCTACAGAGATTAGCAGTATCTTTATATGAAAAAAAAATATGTCTTAATTACTGAGATACATAACTCTTGGGGCACTGTATTCCTTGAGAGGTACAGTACTGTGCAAAAGCTTTAGGCAGGTGAGAAGAAATACTATAAAGTAAAGGGAGCCACTGTTACCCATGAAGTGGAGCTGGGAGGTGGAGCAGCTGTACTGTAGCATAATTTTTCTCCTACTGTGCGGGGGCAGAGGTGGGGGAGTCAGGGAGAATGCAGAGAGTACAAGCAGGTGCTACTGTTCTGGACCAACACAGGATTGGAATCCTCACTGGTGTTGCGGTGCACAGAATGCAGAGCACCTGGCACTTGCTTTGGCACTGGGACAGGATGGTTGGACTAGAGATATATGCGTCCAAGTTTCAGGTGGACTGAAACCTGTGCACTGTTGTCAAAACCTGCACTATCCAGGCCAAAATTGGACAGGTGGAAACCCTGGTGGCCATCCCCCTCAGGATGCTTTGGCCCCCTACCTGTGTATGGGCTGCCCCCCCCCCCCCTGATGGCAGCACTGTAGCTGCACTAGGTAAAACAAAATGTGATTATATATCAAATATAGAACACTCAATGGTGCATCTATTTAACACAACTGTGCTCTCAATGCTTAATGCATATAAAAATAAAAGTGAAAAAATAAAGCAAATAAAAAGTGTCCATAATATGTTCCTCCCATGTGATATTTCATGATTTATAAAGTCTTCCTTATATTCTTCAGTGCAAACAAACACCCAAGTGTTGCCAACTTTGACCCAAAACACAGAACACTCACACAGTATACAGGTATATAATATATACAGTGCCTTGAAAAAGTATTCATACCTCTTGAAATTTTCCACATTTTGTTGTGTTACAACCAAAAACATAAATGTATTTTATTGGGATTTTATGTAATAGACCAACACAAAGTGGCACATAATTGTGAAGTGGAAGGAAAATGATAAATGGTTTTCAACTTTTTTTAAATAAATATCTGAAAAGTGTAGTGTGCATTTGTATTCAGCCCCCCTGAGTCAATACTTTGTAGAACCACCTTTCGCTGCAATTACAGCTGCAAGTCTTTTTGGGGATGTCTCTACCAGCTTTGAACACCTAGAGAGTGAAATTTTTGCCCATTCTTCTTTGCAAAATAGTTCAAGTTCTGTAAGATTGGATGTAGAGTGTCTGTGAACAGCAATTTTCAAGTCTTGCCACAAATTCTCAATAGGATTTAGGTCTGGACTTTGACTGGGCCATTCTAACATACGAATATGCTTTGATCTAAACCATTCCATTGTAGCTCTAGGTGTATGTTTAGGGTTGTTGTCTTGCTGGAAGGTGAACCTCCTCCCCAGTCTCAAGTCTCTTGCAGACTATAATGCCTGTACACACGGTCGGATATTCCGATGGAAAAAGTCTGATCGGATTATGATGTCGGAAAATTCAATGGTGTGTGGGCTCTAGCGGACTTTTCCTGTCGGAATTTCCGACGGAAAAAATTTGAGAGCAGGATCTAAAATTTTCCGACAACAAAATCCGTTCTGACTTTTTCTGATCCTGTGTAGAGAATTCAGACGCACAAAGTGCCAAGCATGCTCAGAAGAAATTTGGAGACGAAAGCTATTGGCTACTGGCAGCTACGTAGTCCCGTCGTACGTTTTGTACGTCACCTCGTTCGTAACATTCTGATTTTCTGACAACTTTGTCTGACCGTGTGTATGCAACACAAGTTTCGGCCAAAAAATCAGATGGATTTTGTGGTCGGAATGTCCGACCGTGTGTACAAGGCATAACAAGTTTTCTTCTAAGATTGCCCTGTATTTGGCTTCATCCATCTTCCCATCAACTCTGACCAGCTTTCCTGTCCCTGCTGAAGAAAAGAATCCCCACAATATGATGCTGCCACCACCATGTTTCACAATGGGAATGGTTTATCTTGGTCTCATCAGACCACGGCACATGGTTCCAGTAATCCATGTCCTTAGTCTGCTTGTCTTCAGCAAACTGTTTGCGGGCTTTCTTGTGCATCCTCCTAAGAAGAGGCTCCCTTCTGGGATGACAGCCCTGCAGACCAATTTGATGCAGTGTGCGGCGTATGGTCTGAGCACTGACAGGCTGACCCCCCACCCCTTCAACCTCTGCAGCAATGCTGGCAGCACTCATACGTCTATTTTCCAAAAACAACTTCTGAATATGACGCTGAGCACGCGCACTCAACTTCTTTGGTCGACATGGCGAGGTCTGTTCTGAGTGGAACCTGTCCTCTTAAACCACTGTATTGCCTTGGTTATTAAAACAAATTTGTACTATTATGCCAATAAAAAAATTGAAAATCTTCATAGAATGATTGTGAAAAAGCTTCTATGCCTGGAATCCAACACCAAATCATTGGGGAGGAGTATTATTATGGAGCTGGGAAGAGGGGATATTTTGTAAAAGATAATGGTAAGCAGCTAAAAGCAGACATATGACATTCCTTTATCTTTACATTGCTAAGTAAAATAAGTAAGCATAAAAGGAAAAGGCAGCAGAAAAAAAAACTGAACAATCAAGCACAACACTGAGAAAAAATAAAAATAAATAAATGTTAATATGGATAATCTAAACATTGTATTCTAAAAAGTAATTCTAGACACAGTCAGTTTTTTGTAATAGACAAACCAAGCCATTGGCTTTAATAAAATATCATAAACCCAAGTCAGAAGACTTGGATCGCAACAACTGGATTTCAGTAATGACTCTGTAGGCCATTATTAATTCCCAAAGCAAGTTAGCAATAGTGCCAAGTATAAGCAGGCATATTAAAGACGGATTAAGGAAGACATCCACTAAGCACTATTTGCATCTAAATTGAACCCATAGCATAATGCCAATGCAATTAAAGAAGATAGAAAAACACTTATTATTGTTTATGAGCCCCCACGGCTCTAATAGTCATGCACATGTGGAGGAATAATAAAAAATATATGGGCTGCATGTAGATGCTCCCTTTACTAAGCATGTTATAGTTGAATAACTATGAGTCATAAGTAGCTTTGTATTCTCCTATGAACCGATTGGGGTCTAATGTAAAATGTAAATGATGATGATGTAAAGGGTGGGGGTAACCACAGACACAACTTGGTTCTTCTAGTTTTCCAGTTATCTTAAAGGGAAAGTTATAAATCAATTTTTTTAAGTTGATTAGATGTTTTAATGATGTTTATGTTTAGTTTTTTTTAATGTACTGTTTAAGCCTGGTACAAACGTACTGAAAGTCAGCTAGTTGAACAGGAATGTGTACTGCTGTCTGTTAATACTGATATATAATCACACTGTCACACACATAGTTTGGACTTGATGGACCTGTGTCTTTTTTCAACCTCGCCTACTATGTAACTATGTAACAGAAGCCAGTCTAATTACCAGCTTCTGTCCAATGGTCTTCCTGGAAAACCAGCATTTGCTCTGCGCCCCTGTCAGAATACAATAGCTCAGTGGGAGAGATCCCTGAATCACACATCTTTGTGTTGAATCAGAGATCTGACATTTTTTTTGTTCAACCCTCTGGTTGAAAGAAAAAAAACTGAACATGTATACCCACCTACCATAGTCACTTTAATTTAGAACCAGAACAATTCTAATTTCCTAATGTCTTGACATCAGTCTGGCACCATTTGTGATATGTTTGTTGAAGACCAGAAATACCTGGGCAACTGCCATTTTTATGAGACTAACAATGATAACCAATGAATTTTGTTCACTAAATGTTTGCTTTAATAATTTGATTTAGGGCTTGTATCTACAGGTTTTGGGGATGTATGTTTGGGTGTTACGTGTGTTGTGTGTGGTAAGAGTTTGATATCAGTTTGAAATGTTTCTGGGATCATTCAGAAGTCATTGACAAGTTTATCTGACCTGCAGTTAACCTGCTTCTGACATGCATTTTACCATTTTCAAGCCGACTTCTTATAGTCTTGGATTGAAACACAATGCATGTATAACACACAAAAGCCTGTTGACACAGCCTCTTAAGGGCATGTTTAAGTTTGGAATCTAGGATAGATTCATGTTAAATAGTAGGTTTAGAGACAGGTTTAGTGGAGGATTAAGGCCTCATGCACACTGGTTTCTTGTAAACGCTGTTCATCCTGGCAGGAGAAAATCAGTGTTATAAACGTACCCAAGCTGCATTTGTTCAGAACAATTTAAGTGAGTTTAGCAGAGTTTAACAGAGTTTGGGCGTTTATTTAGAGTCAGGGGTTAAAGCAGACCTAAACTCAAATCTGTCCTTTGGCTATTGCTTTTTCTCTCAGAGTCGATGCCTCTCTCTTATATAGATCCCACCTGCCACTACATTGCTGAGGAATCCCCTACATGCTGATACTTAGGGGAAGCTGAAGCTTGTAACAGTTACGTATCCCAGAAGTGTTAAAAGGCCATTACCTTCCTCACTATGCTCTTGTGTAGGTACAATAACCAGCAAAATATTTTTTTCATGTTGGACAAGCTGCAATTTTTGGTACAGCTAAGAAGGAACTTTCCACCCCTGCACCAACTAGACCTGAATGGAGGCACCCTGGGACCATCATAATGCTTTAACGGCTTTCCTGGTCTGTATAATACAAAGCAATGGGAGCACCAGAGTACCTTCATAATACCTTAAAGAGCTTCTGCCAGTGGAAAAAAAAACTGCTGCATTTATGAACTGCTGGCATCTAGAGTCTGTAGTTAGATGTGAATTCCCAATTGCTTCCCAAAGCATGTCCACTCATTTCTGCCTCCTGTATATTTCTAATGGCCAGTGAGGCAGTCCATCATAGTGATTAACCAATAGGAATGTTAGAATTATACTGTTTTTTGGGAATTTTTTTCCTTTAACATCCTATCTGGTGCAACCATTGTCGCCAGTGCACCATTTGAAGATAAAATTCCAAGAAATTCACAGACAGCAATGAAAATGCTTATTTTCATACAGTAGGGGAAGGCCAGAACCTGTCGACTTTTTACTGACATTTTAAAAATCAGAAAGGGGTTCTACACCTTTCCAGCCCTCTACAAAAGTGAAAACAATGTTTTGTTTTGACACATTTTAATATGAGCTACATCAAAACCTCATTTAGCAGGTTTTATAGTGGGCTGTAGTTCTTCTGTCTCATTCTGTGTGAAACAAAACTACCCCTTGTGGTTCTACATGCCTGGATGAGGCTGCAGTGGGGTCAAGAAGATTAACGTGCTTGAACCATGGCGTACTGAGGCACATTTATCAATTCTGTCATGAAGCAAAGCAATGATAAACAGGAGCAATGAGATACGTTTTGGGGCAGATGTGTTACAAGGTAACAGCCTGAGTCACAAATTCCTCTTTTGGCTGCTGTAAAGGCACATTTGTGACTAAAGGAACCGTGACTCTGACCGATTCTTTAATCTGTCTTATCCTCAGTAATAAATCTGTTTTTGAACTTTGAAAGCTGTCACACTTGGCTGCCCAGGAATACAAAGGCACAGGTCTGTAAACCTGTTGCATTTATTCTAAGTTCACCAAAACTTTGGTAAAGGAGTTGCAGCCTGATTTGCAACTATTTGTGTCCCTAATTTCTTGATAAATGGTCCTTAATGTTCTGTTTTTCTTACTTTCAAGCTGTTTTAGAAGATGAGAAGTCTGGTAAATGTAACTGTAATGCTAACTGAAAACTGAAGCCATTCAGGCTGTCTACAAAAAGTACAAACATGTTTCATGTTTAGCTACAGCAAGCTAAAACAACTATTATCAATCGCATAGTATTATTATGACTGCACTGTGTGAATGAAAAATGAAATCTGATTGGCTGCTCTTGATTACTTCCCCTGCATTATCTATTAGATGAACCAGCTTAAAGCTTTATTTATATAAAGCTAGTTCATTCCTGTAATGCTTGTGAACTTTTACTATATAATCACCAAAAAAATGCATCAGGTTTCTCCTGCAAAACAGATTTATTTAAAGCGGAACTATACTCACCTTCAGTCCAGCAAATCAGTATCCTCAAGCTCCCTGCTGGCCACTGACATCTTTGAGTCTGCTTCTGGGTATCGATCACCAGCCACTTTTATTTGCCAGGCCGATATGACTTCACCCCCGCGCATGTGTGGGAGTTCAGTCAGCATTTTCATTGACAAATTTCTAGTGGAGCTGTAGAGGGCGCAAAGCATGTCTCTTCTGCATTAAAAATCCTTGCCGTTTGCCATTTTTATCTATTACATAAAGTTCCACTTTAAGTACGGTATAATGTCACTTTAATCACTTCTCAATTTTCGTGACAAGATGATGAAAGTGTTTTAAAAGAAACTTTAATAAATACACAATGTACTGTTAAAAGTCTGTGCACAGCTCATCTTACCTGATGGTGAATTCAATTAATCCCCCTTAGGTTCTTTTTTTCTTTCCTAAATCGACTTTTTCAGACCCATAGAGCTTGATTATATTATAAAATTGTTGTTTTACCCTTTACAACTTTTAATGGGAACAGCGAAAGAACTCACACATAGTAAAACGAATCAATACATCTGAGAAATCATTTTTACTGCAAATGCACATTGAAAATAAATGTGATTTATTGATCAAAACAACCAAGGCAAATTAAAAATACCTATAAAAACTCTTTTGTGTGATGCCAGAACAACACAAAAATCATTATTTCAGTTTCATACTTGCTATTCTGACGCTAACTCACACAAACATGCACAAACTCTATATAGAGAGACTAATGTGTATATGTAATTGTCACACTGAATGATATTTAGTTGAACATGTTCTATTGTATGCAGTTCCCAGAAACTGGTGTAGTAAGTGAAGGGATTATAATCTAATGCAAAGATGTTTTTTCTTTCGAAAAATCAGTGTGCTGATTCGTGTGTGCACTTGCATGGTAAGTGCTTAGAATATCATATGTTTACTCATAACTACTAATATTTAATTTTGTTTAAAATGTTGTGTAGTTTCTAGCTTGCAGAATTCATTATAAGTATTAGTATGGTGTTCTTCTAAGCGCTAGCATTCTCACGAATATAGTCTATCTTAAAGGTCACTTCTGTTTATAAATTATTTGACGCCTGTTTTCTGTGCCTACAGTGTAGCCTAGTGGTTAAAATAGTTAATGGAAGCAAGCGCACATTCCACATTAACCAGGGAAAATGGTATAAAGAAAACTGCCAATTAAATAAATCCTTTCTACTCAGTTGTATTGTTCAAGTCTCATGCACGAGACAGGAGCTGTATTATTGATTCTGGTATGGATACAATTCCTTACAATAAAAAGGTCAAGGATTATATTTCCAAGATTAATAAACGTTTCAATCTTGCTAAGTGAAATAGTAAAAGCAATCCACCTTTTTTTTTTTTTTTTTTTATTTATACTCACAATTACAAAAAAAACTTAAAATATACATTCATTAAACCATTATTATCATTGTATACAGCCATACTATTGTTATTTTCATCATTAAACAACAGTTTTTTGTTTGTTTTTTACAAATAATCATTACAGCATAGTGAACTGAGATTTGAATGGGGCAATTCACTAAGGTGAGTTATTTTAACAGCGTCCTTTATTGTGTTTTATTTTCTGCTCAAAATGTTAAAATCACATCATAAATTTGGCATATGTGCTGAATGTTTTTTTTTAAATTAATAGTTCGTACCAAAAGCTGTTATCATTAAATTATATTGTAGCTCATTATTTTATCTGTTTTCCAAATAGCTGTACTTTCTGCTTTCCTCATAAACAATCATCCCCAAAAAACAGAAATATGTTAAGGAGAAAAGAATCCACATGTGACAGACCTGGCCGGGACAGGGGCTGTTGGAGGGGACTGAATGCGAGCCTATTGCCTTGCGATTATGGGCCCTGGCATTTGGGGGAACGGTGCTCTTTGGGCTGCAAGCCTGGGACCCCTGAGCTGGTGTTACTTGGATTCAGGTCCATGCTGGCCCCCCAATACACATAGAATCTGTATGTGTATTTGGCATATTAGCAAGAGATGCTAATGTCATGAACTCCAGACAGCCTGTCTGTTATGTAATTGAGTATAGTCTGGCTTGTAGGAGTGTTTCACCTATTGTTGTGTGTGCTAATTAACCCAGCAATTGAATGAAGGAGTCCAGTGTTGATTAAGATAATTAGCTCATGCTAATTAGGTTAGGTGTGAGTCATCTGGCTGTATATATGTGTGACATGTCAAATAAAGATTAATTCCTGATGTACCCTACACTGGTGTTGTCTGGTGACTGGGTGAGCTAAGGGGTCTTGGATTGTATGGTACCGGACAGAGGAAGCATTTACGGCGGACATCTTGGGTACGAGGTCTGTCACAATTGGCTGGCAGCGGTGGGATCGTGCTTCCTTGTCGTGAACACATCCAAACCATCACCTGGATCCAAGGCCCAGATAGCAGAGGTACAGATACGTCATCATGGAAGAGGAATTCAGAAGGAGGTTGCGAGAGATGCGGATACAGCACAGAGGCTCAGTATCGGTGCAGGTCCTGCTGGGATGGTATGATTCTGTTCGCCTACAACTCTGGAAAGAAGCGCTAGCCTGTGAGCAGCGACACCAGGGAAAAGTTCTCCCCTCCATCCATGTAAGGTACTGGTCGCAGTATGAAGTACGAATGCTGTTATTGGGGGAACAACCGAAGCAGGAGTGGACAGCTGAGTTAAGCAGGCTGATCCGGGCAGAAATGCGTTTGGACGAGAGCTACAGAGCCCTCCGGTGGTATGTAGCCCAAGTGTGCCCGTGGACAGCGAATGACAGGCCCGCGGAAGGCTTTGATTATAATGGCCTGGGATTGTTGTACTGGAGGCTGTCCGAGGACCCCGACTTTGGGAGTGATCTGGAGTGGCGTTTGGAGGAAATAATGGAGCACAGAGAGCAAAGATTGAACGTCTCGGAAGTGCTCTGGGCACAGGAAGATTTGGAGTTCCTGGCCGCTCAGGAATGGGAGCTGGAGATTGCCTACATACAGCTGCTAGACTCTGCTCAGCAGCAGGGTGGGGCTCCCTTTGCCTGGGACTATCAGGAAATACCAGCAGACAGCTCTGAAATCCTGGCTGAAGACTCAGCAATGTGGCATAGTAACAGAGTGCTTTGCCCACCTGCCCCCGCAGCTATGGACGCGGAGGTCTTATGGCGGATGCAGCAGGTGCTGACTGACCTTGACAAACCTGTTACTGCACAAGATGAGATTGGATGGAGGAATATGCCTGTCCAGCAGCATGCAAGAGAATCGGCAGTGGAAAATCTGGAGATTGCCATCCCCAAAGCTGAAGTGCTGACAACAGGGCAGAGCTCTGCTAACCTCTGCCCAGCACCGATGGCATCTTCTAGGTTCCACGGACAGATAGTGAACCTCTATCCCCAGCTATCAGTTGTAGAGACTGGGGATTTAATAGACTTTTCTGCTGAGGAAAAACAACCTGATGAGCCTCCATCAGAAAAGCTGATATTAGGGCCAAACTTCACTGAGCTCTGCCCAGCACCAACAGCAGTATCCATGGAGTTACAAGGAACTTCCCCAGCTAAAGCGCAGGTCACCGGACAGAGGGTCCAAGACCTCTACCCCACACCAGTGGCAGTTATGGAGGCTCAGGGTAAGAAGGTGGCGATCACTTCCCAGCAGCAGATACAGGGGGAGAAGGGAGAGGAGGTGTTTGTCGTCCCTCCCCAACAGTTGGCCAGGGTGGAGAAAGCGATCTTTCCTCCCCAGCAAAGATTTGTGCACCTGGGAGACAGTACCAGAGACATGTTGTCCCAGCAGCCAGATGAGGGAATGGAAAAGGAAGCCAGCCTCCTGCCCCAACGGTTTACCAGAGCGGAGGATGTGGATCCCAGCAGTAGAGGACTGGAACTATGGACTAACTTCGGAGTCAACCCGTCTGGGGTCTCCTCCTGTGTTAGTCTCCTGCCGAAAGGGGAGAAATGTGACAGACCTGGCCGGGACAGGGGCTGTTGGAGGGGACTGAATGTGCGCCTATTGCCTTGCGATTATGGGCCCTGGCATTTGGGGGAACGGTGCTCTTTGGGCTGCAAGCCTGGGACCCCTGAGCTGGTGTTACTTGGATTCAGGTCCATGCTGGCCCCCAATACACATAGAATCTGTATGTGTATTTGGCATATTAGCAAGAGATGCTAATGTCATGAACTCTAGACAGCCTGTCTGTTATGTAATTGAGTATAGTCTGGCTTGTAGGAGTGTTTCACCTATTGTTGTGTGTGCTAATTAACCCAGCAATTGAATGAAGGAGTCCAGTGTTGATTAAGATAATTAGCTCATGCTAATTAGGTTAGGTGTGAGTCATCTGGCTGTATATATGTGTGACATGTCAAATAAAGATTAATTCCTGATGTACCCTACACTGGTGTTGTCTGGTGACTGGGTGAGCTAAGGGGTCTTGGATTGTATGGTACCGGACAGAGGAAGCATTTACGGCGGACATCTTGGGTACGAGGTCCGTCACACCACATAATAAAGAAATACCAAAAAAATGTTTGATTGTACAACATACCAAATAATAATGGTGATAAAAGGACTATATATTTTAGGTAATTGACTCCAGTGATTAGTTACATTTACTCTTTTCCCCAAAAAGAGAGTGCAAAGCTTTACATAGAAGCAAGATTACAGTACTTTTACTTATAATATTCATGTTACCATTGTAGGCTGCCCATGCTGACCTCTCCTTCTCAGAAAGGTCTGGGCGGGGCCACTCTTTAACTATAAACGTGAGGAGGATACATGCAGCAGAGGGGGCCATACACTACACAGAGCCTAGGGTACATGAATCTTCTTTCTGCCAGGCTCTCACTTAAACTGGTGCACCATGCAGACAGAAGTCACAATCTCTCCTCATCCCCTGGTCACCACTACTTGCCTCTTTTCGCCCAGAGATCAAACTTGTACATGCCTGTAATTCTATTATGGTCCTGGTCAGAGCTCTAAAAATCCATCCAAACACTCAGGGCCCATGTGAAAAAAGAAAAACACCAAAAAAGAAACTGGACTTTATTGGTACTAGGGAAGACGCAATAGTATAACATTTTTCAATTCATTCCATAAATAAAATATACAACATTTTAAATCATGCAAGGGAACAAGTCCCACAATAAGTCCCACACATATGGTTACATCTCTTCATAGAAAGATATAAAAGGGGTCTTCAAATCGTTTCGCCCCTTTTATATTTTTGTTGGAAATGGTGAGGGCGGGAGGAATAGTAATTGGTCATGTTTGAGAGTGTCATGTGACTAATCTGTCTGGCAAGCCGGCTGACCTTGCAGTTTAGCATAAGAGTTGTCACGCTGTGGTGAAGATGGCTGCGAAACTTAATAAAAAGTGCGGAAACTTTTTGAAGAACCCTTCTATACTTTACAAGCTAGTACATAACTCCACAATTTTGACAACTGCAAACGGTCAGCGCTTTTCACAAGAATGCTTTTTTAGGACCTTATCATGGAATTAAGAGTAAATTACCTCTCTGATAAAATATACATTAGATATAACAGTTACAACCATAATAATTTATTTACCATGCTATCAAATAATTGTCCGTATATATATATACATACCACTTCAGACCAAATATTGAAGGTAGCAGTTAGCAGTGGTCAGCAGTTGCCTCAAGCCCCATGTGAGGCCATCTCTCACTGCCAGGAAGTTGACTCTGTTTCTGTTTCTCCAACCACCACCAGCTTTGAGGCCAATCAGTTTGCACCAAACACTTCACAATTAATATGACCCCAACCTTAACTGAATTTGTCTTCCTTACACACCGCAGAACAATTATATGTAACTACATGTGACAGATGGCCTAGATACCAGTTCACACCTGGGACAATAACGAAACAAGTTGATTCTTTGCTTGAACTTTACTTGTAAATGTATTTGGGAGTATAACAGTCTATACATTGGCAGATTATAGAGTGTGTCTGTTTTAACAGTCCAGTATATGGCATTAGATGCAGAACATAAAGTAAACAGTTCCAAGTTGTGGGGTAAAGTTTAGCATTTATTCTGGAAGCAGTCCCACTATTACATTAATTTGCAGTAGGGTTGCTGTGGTGTGCTGGGGTGTACTTGCTCAGTGCCCTAATGTAAATAAGTCTCATGCCTTTGGATTCCTCTGCTCCAGAGCCTCCTCCCAAGCTCCAGGAGGGTAGCTCTCCCACAATCACAGGATCTTCTTGTCTGTATTGTTGTTGGCATCCCAATAGAGTGAATGGACCCCTCTTTCCAAATGTAAGGGAGAAGACAGGGCCATTACTATAGGCCCACCAACTAAGGGGAGTAACTAGAGTTAAAGGGGAACTTTAATTTCCACCTGTCTACATTTCCTCTCCTAAGTCTTGGCACCTCCCTATGACAGCTGATACCTCTCCTTGAGGACCAACATACTACCTAAGCAGGACAATAACAAGTATCCACTAAGAATATATTTAAGCAAAGTGCACATAATCAGACATTATTATAAAATGTTGCATATAAAACAAGAGGAACAAGGCATAAAACATTTATCACAGTAATATAAACTCAGCAGCAGCATAACACACAACACTGAAAATACTCAAGCGCAAAATGAAATTTCTTGTATATTAAAGTAGTTGAAAAACCCTTACATATACCCAGTGATGGGACTATCCTCAGGTGATACACAGAGATATAAGTGAAAAGTGTAGCGCTCAAATGTATATAACCAATACCAGTAAAACAGAATGGGATTCTGAGTACAAAGGTGTTGTTTAGAAATTAATGTGAAGAGAAAATCCTTGACAGGAAATGTGCATATATTATATGAATGATAAGACCTATTCGGTCTACCATCCAGTGAAATACAAGATCATGTGACCTCACCACTGTGTACCTAGAGCGTAACCTGGATCAAAATACAAAAATGAATCCATAGTAGTGTTGTGTGTAGAAAGAAAAATGTGTGATCCTAACAGGGAGGGAATGGGTATGAGAAATGGTCTAACAGAAGTATGTATTTGCTATTAAAAGACGTCACTAGAGCATGAAAGTGACTTCATAACATAATGTCAAACCACATTATAACATACCATTGGAATATTGTGAACAAACAAAACAAGTGAAAAGATAGAAAATAAATATCTATCTGAAATATCTGATAACACAATATAATTCTAAATGTGAAAACAAATTTAGGATAGAGACTGTGTATAACACAATATATCTATGAACATGACTGTCCGTGACATTTAGAAATTTCATATATATGGAGCATATGTGCAAATTTCTATGAAGTAAATATATGGCATTCAGATGCTGTGTCCTCATTCAATTGGACGACATCTTGAACAGTGGCATGTAATGATGACTAGGTACGCTTACCATGAAAGGTGGACCCACAAACCGGTGGCAAAGGGTCAAACGAGCTTTGGTGGTGTCCTGGAAATTTATAGATAGGCAACTCCTATCCACATATTGATTAGTGGTTCCAAATGAATAATTCCTACTGCAGTAGGGAACAGACACAAAAGATATGCTCAGCATCTTTCCAAATAACTGTTCTGCTTTATTATGACGCAATTGAAGGTTTTTATACACATGATTACGTAGGTATCACATTAATATTACAATTGTACGTTTATGGTAACAAGGGGCATATCATAGGCAGGCTAATTCTAATCAGAACTCGAAAGAATGTAAACATGTACTGAAAACATTATTAGTGCCGTGTGCACAGTGAGGGCAGTGTGCAATACATACAAAATAGAATACAATTATATACAGAACTTACAAATTTCCATTACAATGGACCGACAAACGGTGCCTCTGGAAGAGACCAGCTTGGAACGTTGGGAAATGGACAAGACTGTGCCAACGCAGTAGTCTGTACTCACCGACCTCCAACTAGTTTTAATGGTGGAACATTCGGAACTCCGTTATTCAATAAGGCTTTATCCAAAATCCTCAATGAAATCCTCAATGTATCAGGAGCATGAAATAAGAAAGAGAGAGGGCCTCCTCATAGTGTAAAAAATCCGATGACCGGATCTAAAATTTATTTGAGGAGTATAGCAACTTCCAGAGATCGATTTTCCATAAAAATAATTGTAAAATCAAGAAAAACGCAGTATAGGTGGTGTAGCTGGCGTATTCACCCTACACGTTTAGTCTACACAGACTTCTGCTGGGGAATATATGATACACATAGATAAAACTAATCCTCCTACACACAGTAAGTTGTATCTGTCTATGCAGCCTTCTCTTCTCTACATCCATTCAACGTGCTGAATAAGCTTGTTTGAGAGTTCAGAAAAAAGGTGCCCGAGAGCTGTAGTTAGAGATCAGTGAAGAGAGCTTTGAGAGCTGATTGGAGGGTAGAGATACCCCCCTTTCACACAAGCTAAGAGGAACAGATCTGAGGCTGTCAGTCTGCTGGAGGTCCCTCCCCGTCACCATTTTTCTCTTGGTGTCAGGGAAAATTGCCAGACTTGATTCATGCTGATAGCAGGGAAACCACGCAGCAGACACTTATGACACTTAGTGCCTTTAATTGTGACAAATACACACTATAGAGGGATATGTTTTGTTCATATTTCAGGTCTGAGGCTTACAACCTCTTTAATCATTCAGCCTGCATGACTAACTTTTCACCACTAGAGTTCATTAATCCTGACAATCACATTAAACATAATACAGAGGGTCAGGGATTTTCTCTGGCTTCCCAGTATGGAGATGAATCCCTTTAGAGGATTCCCCTGCACATAGTAATACAAGTCCTCTCCAGAAGAGTGTACATTGACAAATTTATCTTTGAAGATATGATCATCCACAATAATTTCTTTGCAGCATTCATAAAAGTTCACATAGGCAGGGTTCTGCAGGGCCTTTTTGCAATACGGTTTTGGCCCCGGCAGAAAATTCCATACAGCATAACCATAGATGATGGAACACTTCCCTTCCAGCTTGTCAAATAGGTCCTCTAATAATAAAAGGCCTGGTTTCACCCTCATATATAGATTGAAAAATCTTTGCACCCAGGACAATTGGATAAGGGATCAACCACGGCCATAGCATAGGAGAAGATAGGGTTTTGGGTTCAGCATGAAAGGTGGTGGGAGTCTTAAATCAGCATGGGTACACTCATCTGGGAATGCCTGTGGGATCCTACTACTTTGCCTACCTAGAAAGGGAAATTGTAGACTCTGAGCTTCCAAGGATGTATCAGGTCAGGGGTTGTCCTCCTCCTCTGTAGAGGAACTTTCAAATTTTCCATAGTCCTGACACAGGGTAAGCCACCAGACAGTCCAACTCTGATTCAGGAGACTTCACATCAGTGCTCTCTGCAGTATAAGATGAAACAGCCCAGCCAGCTGGTTAGCCTTAATCCCTTTTTGCTTGAGAGAAGCATGCCAACTCTCCAGCACCCGGAGCATCGGTCGCCTCCTGTGACTCCTGCCCTGACTCAGACTCAAACACAAGGAGAGGGCTGGTGGAACTTTGATGGGATTCACCATCCAGCATTCTGCCATCCAGCAAAGAAAGTAATTTGGTTACTTGCCCATCCACAGACACTTTGGGCAGGTCACAGGCCATATCTCTCTCCGATGGGAGGGGAGCTCAGCCACAATCACAGGATCATCTGGCTGTACTGCTGTTGGCATCCCAAGAGAACGAATGAACTCCCCCTCCCAAATATAAAGGACCATGACTACCATCCCACCAACTAAGGGTAGTAACTAGTGTTAAAGAGTATGTACTCTCACATACATATGCCTACAATTGTCCATCATGCTAATTTTGTGCCTCCGTGCTGATTTAGTGGGGTTGATTTACTAAAGGAGTTGATGATCTATACTTTGCAAAGTAAAAGTTCACTGAGCTAAGTAAATAAGGTGAAGCTGTGTTTGAATACCTAATCATGTGCTTGTGCATGATTGGAAGATTGGAGTGTAATCAGCTTTACCTGATTCACTAGGTAAACATATACTTTACCATGATCTATCAAAAAAACCCATTGAGTTTAATTTACTAAAGGCAAATTTACTGTGAACTGCAAGTGTACTTTAAGTGTATTTGCTCTAGATCTGAGGATAAGTTCTGAAATGAGGGGAAGTGTTGCAAATTTCTATTATCCAATCATGTACAAGCAAAAATGCATTTTTTTATTTGCCTTTCATGTGAAGTTTTACCTCATTTACAAAGCTCTGGAGCAAATGCACATATTTTTCTTTAGTAAATCAACCCTATTGTCTTCAGTACTTTTTTAAGTCACTGATCTAGATCAAGCATGGAGATAATAATTTTTGAGGGGAGGGGGGAGCAGGTACCTGGTGTTGCAGGTACCAGCTCCCACTTCTGTATTAGATCACTGCGGAAATCTGAGCTGGAAGTTTAGCCCCCCCAGTCTTCCAGGACACATCACAGGTCCCAGAAGACTACGGGACCATTCACAAGGCACAGCGCAAAACAGGTTGTGACTGTGAACCAATAGTAACTAATCTAGCAGTCAGATAAAATCAAGCATACAAAAATGAATGAAACATATCATAACATCTTTAGGACACAGGCAGCCCTGGCAATGGGCAACAGAACACTGGCGGTAGAAGATATTCCCATGCAGCATAGGAGGAATGAGCAGGGAATTCAAACATCTGTGAAAAAAAACAAACAAAAGGAAAAGTGCAGGATATCAAACATAAGGTTTTTATAATGAATGCTAAAATCACTGCACACACAATTGGGAAAATAAAGTCCAAGCATGTAGTAGCATAGCTTAGGAATTCTCACTCCACAGTCCTAGCAAGCCTCTCTGTGCCAAGCCAAAGCAAGCAGAGCAGGGATTCTCCTCCCGATGCAGGATGACACAGACAATCCAGGGAGTGGAGAAGCCAGCCACTGTCACACCAGGAAGGACGTACTGGTCTTATATACAGTCTTATATTCAGCACATAGGATTGGAGCTGATGCTATCAATCACAAGCTGTGTGCTAGAGATCCCACCCCTGTCACTTTTTTAGTTTTTGTTGCCAGGAAAACTTGTCAAAAGTGACTAATGCTGATAACAGAAGAACTAGACAGCAGGGAGAAATTACATTTAGGGTTTGATTTACTAAAACTGGTGCAGCTCTGCACATAAACCAATCAACTTCCAGATTTTTTTTTTGTTAAAGCTTAATTGAAAAAGCTGAAGTTAGAAGCTGATTGGCTACCATGCACAGCTGCACCAGATTTTGCACTTTCCAGTTTTATTAAATCAACCCCTTAGTGCTTTGGAGAGAGGCAAGTAAGAACTATAGAAATATGTGCTTTGTTCAGATTACATGAATGAGATGAACAACCAATTCAAATTCCTATATTTTATTTTCAATGGTTTTCATTGAAGTTTTTTCACAGTACAGGAAAAGACCTTGGCATCATTTTGAACAACTTACAGTTTGTATAATTTTTTAAACACATAATTTAGGTAAGAACAGTGTATAAAATTTTGAAGTTCAGCGCAGTTTTTTCACTGATTAAAAAGCACAAAAAAAAACGAGTAAAAAGATGATCGATATTAAATGCTGAGAGAACTACAGATCTATGAGTATACAATGCCAATTCTCCCACCAAATAGGAGAGTGAAATACATTCATATTGAACGTGCATTTACCATACTTTGGCATCTATCGTGTAATGTAGCAGGAACACGTCAATACGTCTACACTTCTTTAATACTTAGGTCTGGCTTGTAACCTCAAAACTGAAAATGTATTTTCTTTGAAAATTTTAAGTACTTAGCTGCACAGTTGTTCACATTGTGCCCTGCTTGTAAAGATAAACTGTAACAAACATGACCCATGAAACCGCAATCAATAGTTTTTGTTTTTGCCAGCTTCAGGTATATTGTTTTGTTCTGATATGTGCAAGAAATAGCAAATAAAACCACAGTAATTGTTCAGACTTGTTTCTTAGCATGAACGTGTTAGCTTTTGTCTTATATTATGCAATAGTTCTTTCAGTCACTTGTAGTAGCTGTAGTCATTAGCAAGTTGTAGACATACTGGGCCTGATTTACTAAACTAAGAATCAAAGTGAAGTGCAGTAAAGGGAACCAGTAATCACTTCAATCACTTCAATACTCAACCATATAAATGAGAATGGGTTATTATTTGGATATTTAAAGTGAACAGCGGTTCCTTTTACTGCTCCCCACTGCTTAACAGCTCAACTGCAGGGGTTAATTGATCTTTTTATAGTCCAGATAATTATAAAAGCAGTTTTACTTGCCTAATCCTCCAATTCCATGGTAGAGGGTGCTCCCCAATGCTACAGCAGTTAACTGTAATGCCTTGTACACACGTCCGGTTTTCCCATCGGAATAGACTCTGAAGGTTTTTCCGACCGAGTTCTGACGGAATTCCGCTGAAACTGTCTTGCATACACACAATCACACCAAAGTCCGATCGTCAAGAACCCAGTGACGTACAACACATACAACACGACTAGAAAAAGGAAGTTCAATAGCCAGTAGCCAATAGCTTCCATCTCGTACTTGCTTCAGAGCATGTGTCGTTTTTGGTCCGTCGGAACAGCATACGGACGAGCGGCTCTCCCGTTAGGAATGGGTTCCGTCGGAAATATTTAGAACATATTCTTTCCTGACGCCTTCATGGCAGCACACACTGGGTTGTGACTCCGCCCCCACAACCTGACAGGATTGGATAGCTATAAAGTTGAAGGGGAGATCCCCCGCTGTATTCTCTTTTTTTTCCTCACCTGAACAGGTTGGACGGACATTTCTCCTACAGATGAAATAAGCCTCTTACCGCAATCGCCCCAGCAGGTTCAAGCCTCTCCTGTTTGGAAGTCCCTCCTGTACAGTCTCTAAAGGAGCTTCTATGGAGGGAACCCCCCATTCTGGTGGTCTCAGGGGGCGTCGAGGATTCTGGCAAGTAAAATAAGCTTTAAAGAAGCTTTAATTGTGCAGTGGGCTCCCTTATCTTTAACTTCTCCTTCCCCATTTACCTGGATGAATTGTTTGTTCTGTGGTTTGGCTATGTATGGGTTAAGTCTAATTCCCCCAAGTATGTGCAGCAGGAAGGTTTAGAGGCTACAGCAGTCCGGTGTGGCCGATTATGAAACAAATAAAATATGTATGTACTTACATCTGGGCTGGCTGGCCCTTGTTGTCCTGTTGCTCAGCGTGGGGTGGTGAACCGCCGCATCCCCGCATCGCCCATGCGCATTACAGGGTCGGGAAACACCGCTATACTCTAGGTGTATTATGCCCTGATCCAAGATGGCGCCGGGGCACTCGGGACGCATCTGCGCATGCGCGGAACGTCATTTAGGCGCCGGAACGGCGCCAGATTTAAAAACGAAAATTCTAATGGGAAATCCCTGTGCAAACTCTGCATGCTGGAAAGAAACAGAAAACTTACTGCTCTGCAATCAAACAAGACTTCTAAAGACTCAAGGTAAGCCCCTATCTAGGTAAATCTCCTAGAGCCTTAATTAACAAAGTGCAAAAGTATGTATGTATGTGCAAATACTTAAATAAATTAAATAATTAATTAAAAAAAAAAAAAAAAAATGCAAACTAGAAGTGTGTGTGTATGCGTATATATGGGTATGTATACATATGTATATATGTATATATATATGTATATGTATAGGTGTAAAAAAAAAAAAAAAAAAAAAAAAAACTATATGTACGTTTATTTTTTTCTTTTCCCAGACTGCCCTGTCTCCTTCTTTTTCTCCCTATGGAGCCCACTGCCCACGCAGACCACCATCAGCAAACTAGGTAAGAGGCTGGACCAGTAGGTAAGTATTGAAGGGGAGAAAAAAGAGTGCCAGATCGCTAAAACGCTGCATTTCTCTTGGCAGCCCGGCGAGATCAAGAACCTCCAGTTCCCGGCATGGGAAAAGGTCAAGCCATACCTCAAGTAGGAGGTCCCGCAGGAGCCGTTCAAGATCTCCTTCACGCCACCGGCGCAGCCGCTCACGGCGAAGCTACTCACGGCATCGCTCCCGCCGCAGCAGGTCAAATCGCAGGAGGTCCCCCTCCTCACATCACCGAAGCCGCCACACCCGTCCCGCAGCCAACGCCTGCTGGGTATGCGGCGCCCCGGCACTACCGGGAAAACTTGCTTGCCACTCTTGCTTCAACGAGGCCACTACAGAGAAGGAAGCAGATGCAAGGATGGCGACAGAGCTCATAAGAGAGTCAGTGCGGGAGTCAATACTGGAAACCACAGCACCACTAATGGACAAAGCTGCGCCCAGTACATCTTCGGCGGAACCACTTCACGCCCAGGCCTCGGATTTCCCCAGTTCTGAGGACGAGGTCCAAGACGTCTCAGCAGGGTTCGATTTTGCCCTGGTGGAGCCTTTCGCCAAATCAGTCAAAGAGGCGATCGGCTGGGAAGAAGACAAGGTAGAACCCCAAAAGGTTCGGAAATATTTTCCAAACTTAAAGAGGGATCCGGAAACTTTTCCTTTTATAGAGGAGCTCGAAGATCTCATAAAGGACGAATGGGAAAGGTCTGACAAACGGTCTAGTCTGACCAACAGGTTGGCCAAGATGTATCCCTTGAAGGAATCAAAAATAAACCCATTGACCAACGCACCTACCGTTGACGCCTCCCTGATGCGTCTCGCCCGCCACGTCACCCTACCAATTGAGGATGCGGTATCCTTTCGGGATGTGCTCGATAGGAAGATGGACCTGGAGTTAAAGAAGGCCTACTCCACAGCCGGGGGTGCCTGCAAACCTGCAATAGCTACAGCAGCGGTAGGAAGAGCCATCTCGGGGTGGACATCTAAGGTAGAGAAAGACCTGCAGGATGGCGTCGAGATGGAGAAGATAATTTCCTCCCTACAGGAAATCAGATTGGCAGGCGATTTCGTAGCAGAGGCGTCTGTAGACGTCATAAGATCGTCAGCCAGGACGATGCTGGCATCAGTTACAGCAAGGAGAGCCCTATGGCTCAAACCATGGATGGCTGATACGGCATCTAAACTGAACTGGTGCAGGATCCCGTATGATGGCACAAATCTGTTTGGAACCAAATTGGACTCTGCTATCTCCAAAGTAACGGGGGGAAAGTCAGGGTTAATTCCCTCCGATAGGAGACCCAAGGCACAGAAGGGACCAACGTTCAGGCGTAACCTTCCGAATAAGTACAGGGAGGCCAGATCCTACCGCCCTGGTAGGGAATTTAGGAGGGACTGGAAGAACACAAAGCCGGCTTTTCTTAGAATGCAGAAAATCAAGGCCACCCCGGCAGGGGATCAACAGAAATCGTTTTGAAGTCTCGCCTGCCCATTCGGCTCCAGGGAACAGTCAGGTGGGCGCCAGGCTAAGAAACTTCTCCCAAATCTGGTCAAGTCACATAGAGGATTCATGGACATTGTCCACAATAAAGTTCGGACACAGGTGGAGGTTCATAAACAGACCTCCGGGAAATCACTTCCAGGCAACCAGACAACCATCCTCACCACTCAAAAGAAGCCTGTTAATAAAGTATGTGGCAGAACTGAAGCAGAAGGGGGCAATACTGGAGGTCCCAGCATGTCAAAGGGGGAGAGGTTTCTACTCCCCCCTATTCTTGGTAAAGAAGAAGACAGGGGATCTACGCCCTGTGTTGGACCTCAAAAGGCTCAACAAGGGAATACAGGTCGAGGCCTTCAAGATGGAAAGTCTCCAGTCCATACTACTGGCAGTGAATCTGGGAGATTGGATGCTTTCAATCGATTTATCAGACGCTTATCTGCACATACCAATCCATCCAGTTTTTCAAAAATTCCTCCGGTTTGCCATAAACCAAGGCCATTTTCAGTTCCAGTGCCTCCCATTCGGCATCTCCTCAGCACCCAGAACATTTACAAAGGTTCTACTACCCTTGGTAGCACTCCTCAGACAAAAGGGGTTACGCATTCACCATTACCTGGACGACATCCTACTGTTAGCAGAGGATCAGGAGACGCTGATCCACCACTGAGAAGTTCTACTCGCAACCCTCCAGAAGTTTGGTTGGATAATCAACTGGAAAAAGAGCAGTCTACAACCCACCCAAAATATGGTTTTCCTGGGAGCGGATCTAAACACCAAGACGAACAGAATACAGCTCCCGCAGGAGAAGATACAGCCTCTAATTCAGAAAATGCAGAGACTACTTTCCACCAATCACCTACCTGCCAGAGCCTGTCTGAGCATTCTGGGATCCATGTCCGCAACCATACCAATGGTACAATGGGCACAGTGGCATATGAGAGCCCTGCAGAACTCATTTCTCAGGCAGTGGGATGGAGTGTCGATGCATCAGACCATCTCTATATCCGGAGCAGTGAAGAGATCAGTATGGTGGTGGACGCGTCAAGGCAACCTCAGGAAATACAAGCCCATAATCCCTCCAGATCCCAAAGTCATCACCTCGGATGCTTGCCAGAGCGGTTGGGGAGCCCACTTCCAAGATCGGGCAGCCCAAGGCCGATGGCCCTTTCAGGCTCAGGGGATAGTTTCGAATATCCTGGAACTCAGGGCAGCCTTCCACGCATTAAGGGCATTCACACCGCTACTAGAGGGGGAAGATGTGCTGATCAGGATGGACAACAAGGTAGCAGTGTCCTACATTCAGAAGCAAGGAGGTACCAGGAGTACCACCCTGATGGAAGAAGTCCGACCCATTCTAGAATGGGCTCAAATACACCTGGCAAGTCTGAAGGCAGTGTACGTTCCAGCGGCCCAGAATATGCTAGCCGACTACCTAAGTCGGGAAACGTTGTCCAACAACGAGTGGTCCTTGAGTCCGCAAGCATTCTATCTCCTGACAGAGGCCTGGGGAATGCCAGAAATAGACCTGGCGGCCACTCCAATGAACACCAAGTGCCACAGGTTCCTGACGAGGGGCTCATTTCCATCAGCAGAGGGGATAGACTGCCTGATCCACCCATGGGACTTCAAGTTGGGGTACATATTTCCTCCAACCCCGTTGATTGCGAGGTTCCTGTCCAGACTTCGGAGATCGTCGGTAACAGTGATAGCGGTAATTCCGATGTGGCCGAGAAGACCGTGGTTCACGTCCCTCCTACAACTCAGCCTTCAACCTCCAATTCCTCTTCCAATGATCCCGGACCTTCTATCTCAGGGGCAGTTCCTTCACCCAGCGCCAGAGAGATTACATCTGATGGCCTGGAGGTTGAGAGGGTTAGGCTAAGGGCACAAGGCTGTTCACAAGAGGTCATATCAACCATGATGCAAGCCCGGAAGGTATCTACCAATACCATCTATACGAGGGTTTGGGAGAGATTCTGCTCCTTGGCACAACAGAAAGGGTGGAACTACCTCTCTCCAGAACCTTACCAAATTCTAGAGTTTCTCCAGTCAGGGGTAAGCAAAGGCCTAAGCTCAAGTACCCTTAAAGTACAAGTGTCGGCTCTGTCAGCAAAGACGGGAACTAGGTGGGCATTCCATCCACTGGTAATACAATTCCTAAAAGCCTGCCTGAAGTTAAAACCCCCCAGAAAACCAGTTTTTCCGTCATGGGACCTATCAGTAGTTCTCCACGCTCTTTCCAACCCTCCGTTTACTCCATTTGAAACCATATCTCTTTGGGACCTGACCTTGAAGCTATCATTCCTCATAGCAATAACATCGGCTAAGAGAGTGTCAGAGATACAAGCACTAATGATCTCGGAACCCCACTTAGTCTTTCTACCCGACGGAGTAGTTCTAAGACCATCAGAGCGCTTCACACCTAAAGTGGTAACTTCCTTTCATTACAACCAAGACATCATTCTGCCATCTTTCACCAACGATCAGGGTGAAACGCATCCGTTGGATGTCAAAACAACGATCTCTAAATACTTGGCAGCTACCACCTCCTTTAGGAAGACGGATTCCCTCATGATCATCCCCTATGGAACCAGACGCGGGCAAGCAGCCTCTTCACGAACTATTTCGTCCTGGCTAGTCAAAGCCATTAAGAAGGCATATTCCACTCAGCACCTGACGATTCCTGAAGATGTCAAGGCTCATTCTACTAGGGCAGTGGCTACCTCCTGGGCAGCATATTGCAGGGTATCACCAGAGACAATATGCAGAGCAGCAACGTGGTCTTCCAGACATACTTTCATTTCTCACTACAAAGTAGATTCTGCCCATTTGGCCATGTCAGACTTCGGAAGATCCGTTGTTAGAGCCAATTCTTCCGCATTATAGGAATAAAAAAAAAAAAGTCAGATGAAAACGGAAAATTGTATACTTACCTTTCCGTAATTTTCCTTTCCTGACGCATCTTCATGGCAGCACACAATTTCCCACCCCGTTTTTGTGATGATATATACAGAGAATACAGCGGGGGATCTCCCCTTCAACTTTATAGCTATCCAATCCTGTCAGGTTGTGGGGGCAGTCACAACCCAGTGTGTGCTGCCATGAAGATGCGTCAGAAAGGAAAATTACGGAAAGGTAAGTATACAATTTTCCGTTATTTCTAGGTCCGTCAGAATTTTTCGAAAAAAAAAAGTCAGATGAGGCATACACACGATCGGAATATATGCTGAAAAACATCCGTCTGACTTTCTCTGGTGGAAATTCCGCTCGTGTGTACACAGCATTACTCTGGAGTACAGGGGAGAAAACTGCTGATGGGGCCAGTCTATCAGCATGGAGGAGTGGAGGATTGGATAAGTAAAACTGCTTTTCCAAGATCCCTATACCAAAACAAGCATTTAACCATTGTAGTGTGGATGGAGCCCCACTGCAAGGGAGCAATTGTATTTTTCCTGAAGTTCGGCTTTAAAAGAAAAAAAATGTTCGCTTTTTTGTTAATTTTTCATACTGTTGCTGGCCAAACAAACTCATATTAAGTGATGGAATTGTCAGGTTTTTACCTTCATTTGTACCTATGTTTTTAAATGTATGCTAAGGTGGTCCAAAAAGAACAAAAAATTGTAAATAATAACAATGTATTTCTAAAACAGATGCAATTAAAGTAATGACATATATTTAGGAAAGTGATAAGAGCCATAAAGGTCATTCCCTTTTTGCCTCTCTGGATAACTGAGCATTCCAAATCAGTGAATTAGCATTGAGATTTAGCTTGAAATCGTATTTTTTGCCACTCTAAGGCTTGATTCACACTAATGCGTTTTTTGATGCAATTTGCATTTTGCAGAAATGCTAGGAAATTTTTTAACGTAGGTTCCTATGGAACATGTTCACATCAATGCATTTTTGTGCCTCTGCGTTTTTGGAAAGGGTTGGGGACTGCAGCGTTTTGCATGTAAAAGAAGTCAATGGACCCGCATCCAAAATGCAAGTACCGCGTTTTTACTGCATTTTACTGTTATTTTGCTGTGATTTGCGTTTTTTATTTAATTTTTTTTTTACACTGTATATAGCTGGTTTATAAGCAACCACAGTGTAAACAAACAAAAAAAATGCAAAACGCTGCAAAATCGTGGTAAAAACGCGTGACCAAAAACGTGGCAAGCACCGCAAAAAGCACTGCAGAAACTCTCAAAAACAACATGCATAGATGTGAATCGAACCTAATTCCAGATGTACATTTGGACGAATGTACTATATATATATTTATGGTCGTGGCCCTAAGAGCGAGACCGATATGGATCACAAAAACACGCGACAAGACATACAACATAAATAGACCTAAGGTGTGCCTTGGTGGTCTGGTCGGTATGCCAAAAAATTGTTTGAAATGGTGCTAATTGTCACAATATAGGAACTGCACTGACCCACATCCCTAAAATAGATAGTTTAAAGACAGTTTTCCTCTAAGTGGGACTTTAAAAGGGCAGTGAACAGCTACAGTATAAGGTCACAAAGAATTAAAAAAATATATAAAGCTTTAATAGATTAAAGTTAAAAGAAGTAATCACATATATATACAATACATAGAATATGCTGGATGCTGATACACAATTTACACAATTTGTTTAACAGTTGGCAACCACAGTTGATCTGTTGAAATAAATGAGGACAGCAGAAATACCCAACGCATTTCAAGTCTGCGCTATTGTTTCTTCTTCAGGGGTATGCGGTTACAACAAGACGTAAATACGTCATGCAAACTGCATAAACATTAAAGGTATCTTGCATCCGGTTAAAAAAAATGCTAGGGACATGCTGCGGTTATAAGCCCAAACCATTCCGGTTCAGCAAGAAGGAAGCACTGTCCAAGGCGCATTAAGGCCACAATGTAGTCACTCACAAAGGGTGCCCTAAGATAGCCCACCGGGGTTCCCCTCATATGTCCTAGAGCGACAATTGTCGCTGCCCAGCCACTTGCATGAAACTCTGCGGTGGGAAGAGAGGGACCTATTGATGTTACACAAGCCACAGAATTCATCACAAGGCACTAATGTGCTCCCAGATGACCAAGCAGACAACCTGCAGTCTGAAGTGTGGCTGGAGAGTAAAATGATGCATGGGTAGAGAGATCCGGGACCATTTAATTCTCCAGCCACACTTCAGACTGATGGGCACTTATGGGACCGCAATTGTGGGCACTGATGATGTTGAGACCGCACTTATGGGCACATATAAGACTGTACTTATGGGCACATATGAGACCGCACTTATGGGCACATATGAGACCGCACTTATGGGGACTGATGATGCTGAGGCCGCACTTATGGGCAATGATGAGACTACACTTATGGGCACTAATGAGACCACACTGATATTGAAGTTTATTGAGATTTCCATACATTAGAGGGTTCCACCATTATTGTGGTATTGATTTTAAGTTAGCGCTGCACTTTTTTTTTTTTTATCATGCCGACATTTACTTGTGCCACATGCTGATGTAAAGCAGCGTGTTCCGGCTCTTTCTTTCTGTGTTGCAGCTAGGGATGTTCTCATACACCATACAAGCACTGATTGCTGTTAGAAAGATCTCAAAGCTACAGCAGGAGGAGGAATATTTCAAATACTGAATTACAGCAGAGTACAGTGTGTATAATATATAATATATAATTATGGGAATGTGTCTACAGTTCCGTAATGATTACAGCAAGTAAGGGCAATACGTTTATCTGCTGTTGTGGCTGGAGGGGGAGAGCACAAACATGCTTTGCATTTATAAGGCTGTAACCTACCTATCCTACTGTGTACTACTGAGTAGTATGGTTGGCTGCAGAATAAGGGGTGTGATTTATGTTGAATTGGGCTTGTTCACATTAACATGTACAGGCATAGTGTACCCTCCCACATTCAGTGCAATTCCCGAAGGTTCATGGGTAAAGGTAAATAGGTATAGGTAAAGAGAGGGGAGGATATGATGTAATCACTGTTCTAACAGCTCCCCCTCAGTAGAATACATAAAGCATTTTTTGAATTACAGAGAGCACTTCCTGAAAATCTTATTGGACTTTTCTCTTCAATGGTAGCGAACTTCACAAATGTAATAACTGTTTAGTGTTTAGTGTTTTTTTGTGGGGGGTGTACTGATGGGGGATTTTTTGACAATAAGGGAGTTTTGCTTTAAGGTAAAAAATGTTTAGGCATCGGCATCGGCATCCCCCCTCACCAGCGCTGTGCACATCTGCAGCTCTTCTCTCCCCGCACTTCCGGGTCTCACTGGCTTTGCTGGGGCACCAGGAGCCATCGGCTACCAGTGCTGTCAATTAGAGCGAGTGACAAGGGAGCAGGAGGCCAAATCCAGCTGCCTGTTTCAATTGACGCATGCACGAGGGCTGTGCTGTTACACTTGTTGTATGTAAAATATAATATAATGCCTAGGTATGGTAATGTTTAGATAATTGGTTATTATACTGTCATCTTGTGGTTGTTTTGGTTATTGCATCATATTTTTTTGTGTTCCTTTCTGTGCCCCCCCCCCCCCATATTTGTGATGTATTTCTTGTTCCTTCGCCATTATGCTTATGGGATAAGAGATGGCCACTTGTCTAGGCCTTTCATGCAATCTGCTTGCATCAGGGAACGCATTACCATGTTTTGACCTGCAAATACAGTATTTTCATTCATCTGCCACATCTTGTTGTCTGCAATACATGCTGCTTGCAATAAAGACCCATGCTGATGAAAACAGTGTTTGGTGAGTTCAGATATCTGATAAAAAACTGTCCACAGTGATTATATCTGCTTATACAGGCCAGTCATAGAGGTCTCAGCAAAGGATAAGTCACTCTTACAACAGTTGGAGTCAGAATGACCACCTCCCATTGGAAGCAGCTCCCAGTGGGGACACTGGACAGAGAAAAGGGGCCAGGAGTACTGGCAGGGGGCCCAAAAAGAGGAGGTTCACGGCCGTCCTGTGCAATTCAATTGCACAGAGCAGGTAAGTATAGACATGTTTGTTTTTGTTTTTTTCAATTTTACCTTTTCATTCTTTTTAAAGCCCAGCTCCTTGAAATAAAAAAATGACCCCTTGCAGTGGGATTGTACCTGTACTGCAATGGTTAACTTATCATTTAGTCTAAAAGTAAAGAGAAGCATTTTACCTTACCTGATTACATTTTGATGGTGGGCTATCCCTTGGTGTTGTAATTTCCAATGCAGGGCTTAAACTGCTGGAACATGGGGGGAAAAGATGTGGTGGGGATGGGGCTAGCAGTACAGAGCAGTCGAAGATTGGGTAAGTAGATTTTCTTTTATATGTTCACCTGGATTTAAAAGAGAAAATAACCCTTGCAGTACAGATGCAGCCCCAGATGCCCCCCAAAAGGGATAACTTTTGGAGTTCGCCTTTAAATCCCAAGCATTGTTGTCAGTAGGGCTGCACTGATAACGATACCGGTTTTGGTGCCGATACTAAGCATTTGCACAAGTACTTGTACTCATGCAAAAGCTTTGATACTTAAAACCAATACCTTTGCAGTGCAATTTGAGCCCGAACAAAATGAATGGGCTCAAAGCACACTGCACAAAATCCCATGTGATTCAAACAGGAATGCAGGGCAATTCCTGTCCTAGTCACATGCGGTTTCCCACATCGCTTCTGCGTGAACCCAGGCTTGTCATAGTGACTGAGTTCACAGAGGAATGGCGTGGGAAACCTGTATTGCGATTTGGACAGAAATCACACCGCATTCCTGTTCAAATCATATGTGATTCTTTGCATTGCGATTTGAGCCTTTTCATTTTGCATGGGCTTAAATCACACTGCAAAGGTATTGGTAATTGGTATCGGCAGGAATACTCATACTCACCGGTAGAAAACAGGTATATGTGCATCCCTAGTTGTCAGCATTGCCTGTTTTCTCCTCTGCTAGACCTCAGAACAGAACAACTCCTCATCTTCTCATATCCACAACATAAACAAGGGTAAAAATAAGACTCAGATAAGGATGTCCCACTACGCTCTTTTTCTGCATTCTTTTTCTAAATCATTGACCCTGAACGTACTAAAGTCAGAAGCAGCCAGGCATCTTACATTTTAAGAGTTTTGCAATGGCAGCCTACATATTTTGCTCAGTGGAACGTTAATACTTTTGCAGGGAATTCTGCCACTTCAATGTTTCTATTATAAGTATGTCCTAAATCTTAAATTGTTTAGAGCAAATCCAAAGACACTCAAACAGTGAACCTACATACCAGATTGACTATTGCCTACTTTACTTGTTGCACAAATAGCCAAAAGGTTATCTTGCTGTAGACATGAGTTTCATAAATGTCATGTTTTGCAGTTTAATTACAAAACATGACATTTACTAAAGTCATGTTAAAGATGAATGTTACATATATCAATGACAGGCTTCATTTCCAAGGCATTTGCCAATGCCAAACACCACTGTGAGGTCAGCGATGAACCTGATTCTTAAGTTGACTTTCTTTTTAAAGAGTTATTATCCCTGGATAAAAGATGGGTAAACAGAATAAGTTTAAATGAAACCAAAATATGTAAAATAGTGAAATCAGTATAAATTTTAAAACAATTGCTGTAAGTTATAAAATATAGTTCTTTTTAATGATAGTTTATTTCTTCTAATTAAGCATTACCTTGATTTAATATATTTTTGGGAATAGTTATACAGCTGTGCAATAAATCTTGCCACAAGGGGGCAATAATCTGTCAAAAAAGAACAGACAACACTAATGTATCATGCTTCAACCTCCTCCTTGTAAGTGGAACACTGTTAAACTTGGCATTATTTAATTTAGAGATTTTAGTTGTTAAAAAGATTAA
Organism: Lithobates sylvaticus; assembly: GCA_028564925.1. Lineage (NCBI taxonomy): Eukaryota > Metazoa > Chordata > Amphibia > Anura > Ranidae > Lithobates > Lithobates sylvaticus. The sequence goes on from CM053030.1 coordinate 147,964,638, forward strand.
AATTATTCTTTGCAATACCATAATAGAAACATATTATTTATTTCTATTTTTATGTCAGTGCAAGTTTTATCATGAAAGTGTTTTAATAATAAAAAATAAACATTTAAACGGTGGGAAATGTAGCAATGGTTTAAAGGGAATCTACAGTTCAAACACAGCTCTGTAAAGCAAAAATCTTCCCTGTTGTAAGTGAATCAAACATTTATTCATTCAGCAGGAGTTCTAAAAGATGACGTCACTCCCATGCACACACGTGGGGGACGCCGTTTAAGGCATGGCTCTGAAGGTCCGGCACTGTAAGCTGGACCTTCAGAGCGCATGTGCTGATTATGTCATTGGCTGCATGCACTCCGAATATATCCTAAACTGTGCAAGTTTATGAGATGTTCGCAGTACCTACAGGTAAGCTTTATTGTACGCTTACCCATAGGTATAAGTGGTGTAACAGAGTTTACTACCACTTTAATCTTTGTTTAATTGTATACTCTACAGTAATTACTATTATGTTGTATGTTTTTTTTACTGTTATAGAACCCAATCCCCTCAAATTGACTCCTGAAGAAGCGGGTGACCGTGAAACATGTTGCGTCCGAATGACAACATGCACACCTCTTTTTGGGACTCACACCTGATGGTGCTAATAACAGCTACTGTGTGGGTGTAGTGCAGGCATATAGAGGAACATATATACTTTTTATTTCTTATTTTAGTGAAGACGTAATGTTATAAATATCATAAAATGTGTAATACTATTTTGTGATTTTAATCCATTGTGATGTCGCGGTCATGCTACACTGTACTCAATTTACATTTTTATAATTTTTTCACACAAATGGAGCTTTCTTTTGCTGAACAAATAAAAACAGACAGACATTTTTGGGGAAAAAAAAAAAAAAACATGGCACGTTTCATAGTTTGTTATAAAATCTTGCAAAGGGTAATTTTCTCCTTAATTGATATTCGCTGATGAGGCTGCACTGATGGGCTGCACTCATAGGCACTGATGGGCTGCACTGATGGGCACAGATAAGACGACACTGATAGGCACAGATAAGATGGCACTGATGGGTGGCACTGGCGAGTGGCACTGATGGGTGGCACTGATGGGCACTGATAGGTGGCACTGATGGGCACTGGTAGGTGGCACTGATAGGTTACACTGGTAGGTGGTATTAATAGGCAGCACTGGTGAGGACGCACTGATTGGTGATTTATAGGGGCACTGATGGGTGACACTGTGGGCACTGGTAGGTGACGCTGGTGGGCACAGAAGCCTCTCCATGATCGGGACCGATGTCCCTCTTGCAGCCGTCGGTGATCGGCTTTTACTTTTCTCCTCATGATATCAGCGTGAGGAGAAAAAATTACCGTCTCTCTTTACATCACATGATTAACTGTCATTGGCTGACAGCTGATCCTGTGGTAAGGGGTCAGGATCGACCCCTTACTGCGATCTGTGATCAGCTGCGTCTCATAGACTCGCTGATCACAGAGCGCGCCTTGCAAGCCCAGCAGGGGGCACGCAGGCCGCTCAAGCATGGGAAGACGTACAGGGACGCCCTCCCGGCAAATTAAGTCTGCGCTGCATCCGTCTTTCGGCTATATCGCAAACGAGAAGTGGTTAAGAAAGTCTTTATTTACCATATGTGGTCTGTCAGTGTTATTTTCTCCTTGCAAGTATATGAGATAAATAATTAAAATAAAATATGAGGATCTTGCAAGCTACCTGTTTTAAAAGTGACAAAATATATAGAAAACAAAATATAATAGACGAGTAAGAATGATCGACAGCTGCAAGCACTACTCACATCCCATAAAGTCGTGTGAAAACAATATAGATAGAAAATGACTATGCTGCCCTATCTCCTAATCATAGTTCCAACAAATACCTATAAAGTGCCGACTTTACAGTATTGCGAAAAATAATAATAAAAACCGTCATAAACTGACAAAAAATATATCCCAAAACTGTATATAAAGATTTTGGATTACTGTGATGATAAATTCTGTGTCACATTCCACAAACAAAATAAAATAATAAGCAAACTTATAAGAGTTAAATATATGGTGCCACAAACGTGAATCATAAAATGTGTTGTGGAAAATGTTATTAATGTATGTTGTCAGATGCCCCCCAGTGTCGGTTTTGCTGCAATGCGCTCATGTGAGCGTATTCGCACATAAAGACGTTGGCGGAAGACCATTGGCTGCCGAAATCTTCCTGTGGACACTGCAGACGTCTTTGCTGGTTTAAGGAAGTTCATTTGTGCCTCACCGGGAGACTGGGCACTTCCTGGTGACTGCATTAATGACTTCAAGCGAACATGTCTGTGTACATTGGAACTATAGCATAACGATATATAAATATTATGGCCAACTGAGCCATGGCTTTATATCGTTCGTTGTCAAAAAAAGCAGTTAGACGGTTTGGACATCACTGCTTAGTCTATTTGAATGTATACATGTCTGTGATTGGTTCTTTTGAAGGAAAACAAATGTCTTTATTGGCTGTCTGTGAAGACACCACCTCCTTCTCCATTGTATTGTTTCAAATTCTGATATGGTCATTCAATTTCCTGTGAGGTCACAATCCTTTGTAATCCCTTCTGTTGTCTTGAATAAAAAGAAGGAAGCTGGCTCACTTGAGGAGAGCCGATGCTGAGATGATGACGTGAGACTTGTGGTAATGTCTGTTTATGGGAATGGGGATCCAGGGAGACATACGATCAGAGGGCGCATTATATCATAAGATTGAAAGGCGCTTATTAGTGCAAGAGTGTGGTGGAATATCCACGACAAATGCTATAGTGCATATAACAGTGACTTTCTAATCAAACGCAAATCAGTCCAACATAATCGGTATATAGTCCTTATTAAAGGGTATAATGGTGACTTCATAAAACCGTGAAAATAACGTGTTGCGGTGATCACACTCAGGTGCACCCCACCCTCAGGCAAGGGCCTCTCACCTTAAATCGTGTGACCTCACAATTAAGTTCGGTCAAACACACATATGAATCACCTCAGTGATTCTAAGTTAGCTGTATGGCTCACTGATGCTGTATCCTCATATTCAAACAGTAGAAAGAGACTCCATAGCATGATACCATTTAATACAATTTTATTGTACAAACAAAAAAGCCTCAGTACAGGGTACTCACATGGGTTAGGTGCATTAAGTACCAATCTGTAATGTGCCTTAAAACGCTGGGTTTAGGTTTAAAGTCGTATGTCTGTTCTCTTTGAAGCAGACCAGCTGCTTCCTGCACCGTCCTGTCCCCTCCCCTACATGTGACGATACAAGGGAAATTCATATTTTCCTCAGGGGGATGAGGAAGATACGAATTGCCCTTGTATCCTCACAGTCACATCACAGTCTGGATTTATACAGCTAACTTAGAATCCCTTTCGGTGCCCATCAGTGCCTGCTCATCAGTGCCGCCCATCAGTGCCGCCCATCGGTTAGTATTGTTTCACACCTATGCATGCAGGTTGTCATGTGCATCAATGTGCATTAGACACAAGTATTGTGCATGTGTTTTGGTGGTGGTCCCATTCATTTTAATGGGCTCCCAATGCACATCCACTCAGTCCATGAATTCTCATCATGTATCCAAAGAAAAGGAATAGCTGCATGTACAATTATGCATGTCAACATACATCAAGGCCAATGCATAATTGGAAATAGGACCCTAGACCCTTCTATCTTTTACAGCCAAGGGAGCTCCTATCTTGGTCTGTGTTTGATTTGCAGTTTCCATGATGCTGCACATCGGCTCAGTTACCACACCAGTCATTTGATGGCTGGAAAATTTGGTTGAGAGCAGAAGCAGCTGTGGCAGTTATCATTCATGGCATGCCTTATCTGTTCTAGTAAACTGTTAATTTAATGCGTTTAGTTCCACTTTAGGCTGTACAGTATGCATTACCAATCATCCAAAAAAAAAGAAAGTGATTAAAGGCCAGTTAAATATCCTGGTGTATTGTGTTTTATAAGTTTAATGTGCAGTTAAGCCCAAGATATCTTTACAACTAAACTAAAATCTAGGCTTTCTTGCCAGAAAAAAATAATAGTTTCCTGCCTGTCATGCTGATGCCTTGGCTGAAATGTTTTCTAGGTCCTTAACTTGGATTAAGTATAGATATAAGGATTTTTAATTTTTCTCCTTTTTTCATTTGTTGCATGCTTGTTTTGGGTGTATGACTGAAAACTATTAAAAACCATAGAGAGTCAGGGAACTTGCATTTTCAGATTGTCAACAATATAAACCTCCATATTACTCCCATGACAATTTTTTTTTGTAAATAAGTAATTTTTCTCCTTCACTGATGTGTGCTGATGAGGCTGCACTGATTGGTACTGATAGGCTGCACTAATGGGCACTGATGAGATGGCACTGATGAGGTGGCACTAATATGCAGCACTGATGGGCCCTGATAGGCGGCGCTGATATGCAGCACTTATGAGCACTTATAGGCAGCACTGATGGGCACTGATAGGTGGCACTGATGGGTACTGATAGGCGGAACATATGGGCAATGATAGGTGGCATGACACCAACCCTCTTAGAATTATCAATCGGTTTTCTAACCAGCAGGAACATTTAAAAAAAAAGGTTTAACAAAAATTGGCACTTGATAGCCAGATCTTGTGTTTCTGAACATCCGACTTTCACATTTCGGAGAGATAGGTCTTTGAGAGACAAACTTGTCTTAAGTGAGTTTAAGGGTGGCAGTAGGGATCCATGCAAAAGGCTGGGTACCTTTCGATGTGGGGGGGGTGGGTATTGTCAATATATGAACACCTCTACGCACCCAGATCTTCCCATACGGGTTAAATTCACACCCAGGCATTATGCTAATTGCCGAACACAGGGTGCTGTTTACAGTGTGACTGTTCCTGTTTCTACGTGGGTAAGACCAAAATGGAATTTTGGCAGAGAGCATACCGTCATATTCGGAGCATGCAGTTATGCAATTCAGATATGCCACTTGGTCGATATGTGACTCGATTCCATGGAGGTTCCTTCCCATGGATCCAATTGCTAATACTTAATAGAGTACACCCAGGCCTTAGAGGCCGGGACTGGAATAAGACACTGTTGCAACGTGACCAATGCTGGATCTTTAAACTGAATGCCACTACATTTCCTGGCCTAAACAAGACGATATCCTAAAAGCCCTTTTTGGAAGGATTGGTCTCGGGTGGTCCAGAAAATTACTAACTCCCTTAGCAGTTCTGTTTCATATTTATTTGTTACTATATTAGTTCCCCATGTGTGTAATTTCTGTAATAATGATTTATACCATTTTTGACAGTATATACGGTATTGGCTTGCTGGTCCATCAATTGTGTTGTATGATGTGCAGTCACTCAGTTATCTGACAAATTAAATTGTCATCAATGTGGTTGGGTTTGCATATGAACCATACGTGTCAATTGCCATTATATTATAATTACATATAGATTTATAAAAAAAATTCTAACATTTTTAAGTTTCTTTCCTTTTTCTTTTTACCTTTTTCTTTTTCGTCTCCTTTTTTCTGTATTGGCACCCAATGTAGCCAATCTCCTCCCATTTCCCATTTGTATACATCTTTTGTCCATGGTTCTCCACAGTCTAACTGAGCCCTCTCTTTCCCCCTTCCCCTTATGTTTGTTGGTTCTGCTTTCCCAGCTGGTGCACCCAGGCTGCACAGACCGCCCCCTGGAGGGGCGGTTACGATGGCTTCTTTCGGGCTTTGGTGCATAGTTTGCTTCCATGTGCCTTTGTCCTTCATGTGTCAGTGAGCGGGCGGCGCATCGCGCGGGCAGACCTTGGATTTGATCAGGTGACATAATTTGCATCAGTTCATTGCAATGACATGACTTGCAGGCGGCGCCGTGACCCAGTGTCACCGCTATCGCATACACCTGTGTCGGTGGTGCGATGGTGTGCGCCGTCGGCTCAGGGGGCCAATCGCGTGGCTGCATTCGGGAGGCCTCTTTTTGATGACATCACTCACCACAACTCCCTCTCTCATTATGGCCACCATTTAAAAATAGACAACCTCACAGACAACAGACAAGCTCCTGATAGCTCCTTGGAGACATGAGGAGCTGCCACATTTATGACATCAATAAGGCTTACAAGGTATGTTTTAAAAAAAAATCCGCTGTTTGGGGCTCATTATCCTTTAACTTTTGTGTACTTTTGGATTAATTCTCTGGTTGGCTGCTAACCTCTATGTAGTCCCGTCGTACGCAACGAACGTCACCACGTTCCGAACGATCAGATCTTCCGACCACTTTGTCCGACCGTTTGTATGCAACACAAGTTTTGGACAAAATCCGTCGGAAAAAATCTTATATTCTAATTATTCTCTAACATTTTTTGTACTGTTTCTGCGCTATGGACCAACTTCCATGGTGATAGATTCACCTTACAAACCTTCAAGTGATAGGTATGGTTATTATCATCATCTTTTTGGACGACACCACTGAGCGTCCATTTTTCGGTGTACTAATTTATGTTTTATACTATAACGTATTTACTACTCCTTCCCCCTTTGTTTTTGCATATACCTAGATTCCTGTCGGGTTTTCCCTTGATGCTGCTCATGCCTCTTTTTAGGAGGCAGGCTCAGATGAATGGGGGGATCTCTGATGTGGACATGGCTTAGTTCCTTTTTGCTTTGGCTACATGGTGCTGTATTGGTGTTCTAGTTTCCTTTTATCTGTTGAGCTATGAATTTTTTCTGATTGACATATATGACACATGAGGTCAGTATGGATACTTGCATGCACACTTTGTTCTTTTCTTTTTTGTTATAACCTTTATGACACAAGTTATGTTACATTATGAGTTTTGATTTGTGTTTGTAATTATGTGTTTATTGATATTATAGATTGTATGTATTGATCTAGAAAGTCTCAGCCCATAACCCTGAAGAAGACCTCTACCTCATTCATCGAAACGTGTTGGATTTCTTCTGTCTTTTCGACAGTTGATTTGTGCTTTCTTCCCTATTGTTTGTTTTCCATGTTTGTCCTCATTATTATTATGTGTGTCAATTGTATTCATTCTGTTGATACTTTGTAATAAATTAGTAATTTTACAAAAATCCCCTACACCTTAAGCGTTTCTGGTTCATTAAAGTCCCACCTTTTGAGGAACTCAGTTTTTACATCTTGTACTAGGGATGTGGGCCTAAACTAGCTCTTTCCCAATTAGTTGGCAATAACCCCTTCTTGTTGCACTGATCCTGTCTGCTGCCTCAGAATATACTGATCTCTGGCTTCCTGATTACTGGCTTGTTCTGACTACCTGCTTTGGCTACCATACCCTGGCTATGTTTTGACCACGTTTACTATTTGTACCATTTGCCTTTGTCCTTCACGTGTCAGTGAGCGGGCGGCGCATCGCGCGGGCAGACCTTGGATCTGATCAGGTGACATAATTTGCATCAGTTCATCGCAATGACATGACTTGCAGGCGGCGCCGTGACCCAGTGTCACCGCTATCGCACACACCTGTGTCGGTGGTGCGATGCTGTGCGCCGTCGGCTCAGGGGGGCCAATCGCGTGGCTGCATTCGGGAGGCCTCTTTTTGATGACATCACTCACCACAACTCCCTCTCTCATTATGGCCACCATTTAAAAATAGACAACCTCACACACAACAGACAAGCTCCTGATAGCTCCTTGGAGACATGAGGAGCTGCCACATTTATGACATCAATAAGGCTTACAAGGTATGTTTTAAAAAAAAATCTGCTGTTTGGGGCTCATTATCCTTTAACTTTTGTGTACTTTTGGATTAATTCTCTGGTCCATTGGTGCAATACAAGCTTAGAATATTTTTGATTGTAGGGCTGGCTGCTGTTTATTCAGCCTTTGTCTGGATACTCATGAGCATTATTTGCTCTCAAACCTCATATGCGGCATAGCCTTGTGTGACTACCAGTGGCCTTCTACAGTGGGATCTTTCTTTGCGCTATGGGGCAATTTCCATGGTGATAGATACAAACCTCTAAATGATAGGTATGGTTATCATTATCACCTGTTTGGACGACACTACTGAGCATCCATTGTTTTGGTGTATTACATTTTTGTTTTATAGTATGACTTTTTATAGTATAATCGATTCATCATTGGTCTATTTCTTTTCGTTCTGTTTTTTCATATACCTAGATTTTTCTTATGCCCCGTGAACATGATCTGATTTTCTGACAGGAAATGTTGGATGTAAGCTTGTTGGCGGTAAGTCCAACCATGTGTATGGCCCATCGGACTTTTGTTGTCGGACTTTCCGACAACAAATGTTGGCTAGCATGTGTGTTGTTGGACTTTACGACCGTGTGTACACAAGTCCGTTGGACAAAAGTCCAATGTACAAACACGCATGCTCTGAAGCAGAATCGGTCGGTCTTGTAAACTAGCGTTTGTAATGGAGAATTAACATTCGTGACATGGCAAATTATGAAATCTCCAAATGCAGCGCACAATTCTCAAACTAATTTTTAAAGGCTTTTTTTTTCTAGTGATATCAAGAATAATATTATTATGTTCTTTTTTTTTTTTGTTACCACAACACCATTATCCCTTAGTTTTTTAAGAACAAAGATACAACTATGTTGGTGTCCCTTGTCAATTTTACATTGTATTTTTTTTAAATGTAACTGCCTACTCCCAAACTGTAATGTGAAGTAAAACATATATGGTTGACACACATGATAATAATGAGGACAAACATGGAAAACAAACAATGAGGAAGAATGCCCAAATCAACTGTCGAAAAGACAGAAGAAATCCAACTTGTTGAATGAGGTAGAGTTTTTTTTTCAGGATAAATGGGCTGAGACTTTCCAGATCAATACATACAATCTATAATATCAATAAACACATAATTACAAACACAAATCAAAATTCATAATGTAACATAACTTGTGTCATAAAGGTTTTAACAAAAAAGAAAGGAACAAAGTGTGCATGCAAGTATCCATACTGACCTCATGTGTCATATATGTCAATCGGAAAAAATTCATAGCTCAACAGATAAAAGGAAATTAGAACGCCAATACAGTGCCATGTAGCCAAAGCAAAAAGGAACAAAGCTGTGTCCACATCAGAGATCCCTCCTATTCATCTGAACCTGCCTCCCAAAAAGAGGCCTGAGCAGCATCAAGGGAAAATCTGACCGGTTTGCGTACATGCAAAAATAAAAGGGGAAGGAGTAGACAAATAGTAAATGCGTTATAGTATAATATAGAGCAGAAACAGATCCCACTGCAAAAGGCCACGGACAGTCAAACAAGGCTGTGCCACATATGAGGTCTTTTGCCCCGTACACACGGTCGGATATTCCAATGGAAAAAGTCTGATCGGATTATATTGTCGGAAAGTCCAATCGTGTGTGGGATCTATCAGACTTTTTCCGTCGGAAATTCAGATGGAAAAAATTTCAGAGCAGGATCTAAAATTTTCCGACAAAAAAATCTGATCAGACTTTTTCCAATCGTTAGTAGAGAATTCCGACGGGCAAAGTGCCACGCATGCTGAGATCAAATTACAAGACCAAAGCTGTTGGCTGCTAACCTCTACGTAGTCCCGTCGTACGCAACGAACGTCACCACGTTCCGAACGATCAGATCTTCCGACCACTTTGTCCGACCGTTTGTATGCAACACAAGTTTTGGACAAAATCCGTCGGAAAAAATCTGACGGATTTTGTGGTCCGAATGTCCGCAGAAAATGCTCAAAGATTACTCAACAGGTATCACAAACAGCCAACCCCCCCCCCCCCCCCCAATGCTCCTGGTAGCTCTTTGGAGATATGAGGAACTGCCATACTTATGACACTCACAAGGCTTACAAGGTATGTGATACTTCTCCGCTGCTTGGGGTTCATTATTCTCTAACATTTTTTGTACTGTTTCTTCACTTCCATGGTGATAGATTCACCTTACAAACCTTCAAGTGATAGGTATGGTTATTATCATCATCTTCTGAGCGTCCATTTTTCGGTGTACTAATTTATGTTTTATACTATAACGTATTTACTACTCCTTCCCCCTTTGTTTTTGCATATACCTAGATTCCTGTCGGGTTTTCCCTTGATGCTGCTCATGCCTCTTTTTAGGAGGCAGGCTCAGATGAATGGGGGGATCTCTGATGTGGACATGGCTTAGTTCCTTTTTGCTTTGGCTACATGGTGCTGTATTGGCGTTCTAGTTTCCTTTTATCTGTTGAGCTATGAATTTTTTCTGATTGACATATATGACACATGAGGTCAGTATGGATACTTGCATGCACACTTTGTTCTTTTCTTTTTTGTTATAACCTTTATGACACAAGTTATGTTACATTATGAGTTTTGATTTGTGTTTGTAATTATGTGTTTATTGATATTATAGATTGTATGTATTGATCTAGAAAGTCTCAGCCCATAACCCTGAAGAAGACCTCTACCTCATTCATCGAAACGTGTTGGATTTCTTCTGTCTTTTCGACAGTTGATTTGTGCTTTCTTCCCTATTGTTTGTTTTCCATGTTTGTCCTCATTATTATTATGTGTGTCAATTGTATTCATTCTGTTGATACTTTGTAATAAATTAGTAATTTTACAAAAATCCCCTACACCTTAAGCGTTTCTGGTTCATTAAAGTCCCACCTTTTGAGGAACTCAGTTTTTACATCTTGTACTGGGGATGTGGGCCTAAACTAGCTCTTTCCCAATTAGTGGGCAATAACCCCTTCTTGTTGCACTGATCCTGTCTGCTGCCTCAGAATATACTGATCTCTGGCTTCCTGATTACTGGCTTGTTCTGACTACCTGCTTTGGCTACCATACCCTGGCTATGTTTTGACCACGTTTACTATTTGTACCATTTTTACCATTAAAATTAAAAAGTGTGATTTTTACTGCATTTTCTCCCTCTGATTCATGGTTCCTGACAATAGGTTTGATAATACTTAGAGAATACTAAAAAAAAATGCGTCGACCAGTGGATGAGAATACACACACCTCTATTGCAATTCTGAACTTTTTCTGTGTAAAGAGATGTCTGTATATTGGTCCCTAGTAGAATGCTTGTATCATATGCCAATCTATGTTTATTGATTTTATAATTATGTATTGACGCAATCGCTTTACTTTTAAATGGTTATTAATGAAATGTTATATTTTTTATACAATTTTGTCTCATGTGGGTGCCAGTAAATACCACTGCTAGCAGGACTGGTTCTTGCTAATTGTAGAATATGATGCAAAATTACATCAGGGGTGGTTCTAGTTTAAACATGATTGTATTCGTTTTTCTTTTTAATAGTGTCAATTACCGGTAAATGTTTTTATAGCAACACATTTCAGAATAGATTAATCATGCATATGTCATAATTCATAGGTTACACACCTGTTCTAATAAACAGAAATCCTTCCATGCGCACAGTGATTTACTGGGAATAGTTTGCATTAAAACCCATGTTGTGCTATAAATAACATGTTACCTGGCATAGAGAGGGACCCAGAGAGTGTGCCAGATGATCTAAATGACAGCAGTGAGCTATTCATAAGAGTCATAGGGAGGTAAACTGAGAGTCCCAGCAGGGAGATTACAGCGTTGTCTTTACTGCTTGCGCCAAGACCACAAGAACTGAGTTCTATGCCAGCCTTGTTTACTGTAAGAACTTCTAATTTAATTTAGCTTTATTGTGATATGCAATCTGCACTGAACAAAGAATGGCTTTGTATTTGCTCACTCAAGCCTTAATATGAAATATGTGTTACTACTGAATGGTGACAACAAGGTATTATGCAAAAGCATTTTTTTTTTGTAACTCATCACTGCATGGTATTGTATTAAACGCAAGCAAATTCTTCATTTGAGGTAAACTAGAAGAAATTTATTTACAGAATATTCTTGTATACAAGACATTGCCAGCTCTGCATACTTGACTCTATGCCCTGATCTCCCACTGTTCCTGTGCTAGGAGGACATTGCCATACTTTCTGCTTCTACTTTTGTCACTGCTCTGTAATCACTTCAATTCACAGCAATGATGCTGTTATGATGCCAACAAAGTAAAAGGATGGCGTATAAACTACAGGCAAATGGAGCTCTAGGACTGGAGTAGCTACCTGCATTTGTATTGTTTTAAAACCAAACATACTAATTATATATGCTCTTTTACCAGTTAAATACAGTATAGGTAAGGCACTGTTGAATTTAAGGGCCATATCACACTAGTAAACCTGCCCTTGGCAGCAAAGCATCAACAGCCACAGAGCTAACAGACCACTCTACTGCTTTCTGCTACTACGGTATTGCTTCCTCATGTAAGATATTGCTTCTTTGGACAGAGAGTGAGTGAACTCAAAGGAGCAGGTTAATAGTGACTGTAGCAATCCTGTTGCTGGTGGGTCACATAGACCTAAATACCAACATAATTAACTACTAGGGATGAGCTGAATAACCCCCCCCCCCCCCCCCCCGTTCGCAGCAGAACATGCGAACAGGCAAAGAATTTGTTCAAACACGCCGTTAAAGTCTATGGGACATGAATGTGAAAAATTAAAAGTGCTAATTTTAAAGACTTATATGCAAATTATTGCCATAAAAATTGTTTGGGGAACCGGGTCCAATGCAAATTTTTTTTTAAAAACTCCCGTTTTTTTTTTTGGTAGCAGTGATTTTAAAAACAATAAAAATGAAATGTTCCTTTAAATATCGTGCCTGGGGGTGTCTATAGTATGCATGTAAAGTGGCAGAGTTTTCCCGTATTTAGAACAATACAACAGCAAAATTAAATTTTTAAAGAGAAAAAAAGTAATTTAAAACTGCTCGGGGCTGTAATGTATTGTCAGGTCCCGGAAATATAGATGAAAATCATTGAAAAAAACGCCATGAGTTCCCCCCCCCCCCCAGTCCATTACCAGGCCCTTTGGGTCTGGTATGGATATTAAGGGGAACCCAATTTTTAAAAAAAATTGTGTGGGGGTCTGAACAGCAGTATATATACTATATGGCCTGGCCTATATACTCTGCAGAAAATTGGGCCTTGGGTGTTGGTGGCACCAGAACACTGTTAGCCCTCACAGTTACTCTTGGTGAGCACAGGAACCAGCCCTGCTGTGAAATACTATATTAAAAATTGTAATTACATGCCCCTGTTAAACAGGGGCAGAAAAATTGGGCCTTGGGTGGTGGTAGTGGTTCCACAACACTGTAACCCCACACAGATACTCTTGTTGTGCGCAGGAACGGGCCCCTGCATTGAACCATTAGATAAAAAATTGTAATTACATGCCCATGTTAGATATTCCTGCACCATGTAATGCAGACATTGGCGGTGGTTGCTTGAACCGATCAGACTTTGGCGCTGAGGACTTAAAAATTGTTTAAAGGCATCGATCAGTCGGCCACCTTCTCCAACACTCTTCCTCTGACTGAACGAAGCCTCAGCAACACGTTGTCCAGTGCCAGGAAATTTTAACCTCCCAGGGTCTGGAAATGCATTGCACAAACCTTTCTTCAAGGCCTCCTGAAGATGTTTCATCCTCTGCTCCCTCTCTGAAGGCAGGATGATTTCTGCAACCTTACCCTTGTAATGTGGATCAAGAAGGGTTGCCAACCAGTAATGATCCCTCTCCTTGATACCACGAATCCTAGGGTCCTTTCACAAGCTTTGCAGAAACAGGGAGGCCATGCAGCATAAGTTTGCAGAGGCATTTGATTCTGAGTCCTCTGGGTCACTAAGGATCACATGATCCGTAACAACCTCCTCCCAACCACGTACAACTCCTTGGGTTTCTGGGGACTGAAAACCATCCCTTAAAGACTGCTGCTGAGTGTTATCCTCCACGTGTGCTCCAACAGGAAGACAAGAGGGACAGTGTCACGATGCATGCATTGTCGCTGCTCCCCATCCTCGTGGCCTCCTCAAATGGTGACAGGACAGTGCATGCATCCTTAATCAGTAGCCACTGGCGTGGGGAAAAGAAGCCAAGCTCCCCTGACCCTGTCCTGGTGTCATACTCGCACAGGTACTCATTGATAGCCCTCTGCTGTGTGTGCAGCCGCTGCAGCATTTCCAACGTTGAGTTCCACTTGGTGGGCATGTCACAAATGAGGCGGTTGGTGGGCAGGTTGCATTCCCTTTGAATGTCAGCCAGCCGAGCACTGGATTGTATGACCGGTGGAAATGACCACAGACTTTTCTGACCTGACTCAGGAGATCCTGTAAGCCTGGGTACCTACTCAAGAACTGCTGCCAAAATTCTACCAAATTCAGGACGTGTGCCAAACATGGAACATGGGTCAAGTGTCCCTGTTGGAGAGCAAAGGTTGGTGCCATTGTCGCATACAACCATTCCTGGCTGAAGCTGGCGTGGCGTCAACCACTTCTGAGCCTGCCCCGGCAGAGGTGACAGAATAGCTGCCGCCTAAGCAGACCAACTCAAGCACCACATGGCATCTTTTGCCTAACTGCTTGCATAGCCCCTTGAACGCTTACTGAGCACCGCTGGTTCAAAGGACAAATATGCAGAAGAGGCCATAGAGGAAGAAGAAGAGGAGGGGGTGGAAGAACTGTGGCAGAATCACCACTAGCATTTTGGAGGCGTAGTGGCGGAACAAGCTCCAACAATACTGAACCCTGTCCTGCATCCTTCCCAGCTGCCAGCAGAGTTACCCAGTGTGCCGTGAAGAAAAGGTAACGTCCCTGCCTATGCCTGCTGGACCATGAGTCAGCGGTAATATGCACCTTACTGCTGACCGCCCTGTCCAACAAGGCCAAAACATTGCCTTCCACATGCCGGTAGAGAGTCGGAATGGACTTCCGTGAAAAGAAATGGCGTTTTGGAACCTGCCACTGAGGTACAGCACATTCCACAAATTCACGAAAGGGGGCAGAGTTTGAAAAAGCCCCACACCAAGGAACTTTTAAAAGTCAGTGGGGAGTCAGCAGATCCCTGCACCTGTGGAACTCTGCAGTGTGGTGCGATAGGGTGGTTGCCCTTAAGCTGCACCCTAGAAGACATGTGCCTCCTCCTCCTCCTCTCAGGCACCAAAGTCAGAGTCAGTCAGTGACCTCAACATCCCCCCCTCCTCGTCACTGGAGCAAACTTGGCAGTATGCTACAGCTGGGGGAACATGACTGGCAGTTTCTTGTCCTTCTTGGGCACCCCCTCTCTCTAGGCTCACGTTACTCCCTTCCTCAACCTGGGAACCAACATCGGAGCCTTCAAATCGCTGCACATCCTCCAGCAGCATGTACCCGACACTGTGGTTGAATAGTTCTGGGGACTCCTCCATGCATTATGGTGGGGCTACGGAAGGAATGACTGTGGACAAGGAGCTGTTGGAATAGGCCACTTTGGCACCTGCATTGGAAGGCAAACTACTCTGAGCCTGGTGACAGAGGATGAGGAGGATGAGGACAGATTTGTTATCCACTCCACCAACTCTTCTGCATGTTCTGGCTCAATAACACGGCCAGTAGACATGTGCATTCGTTTTCGTCCGAATGCATTTTCGTCCGAATTTCAGGTATTTTTGTTATCGTTTTAACAAACGATAACGAAAGTGCAGAATCCGAAAAACGAAAGATCCGACATAAACAAATGCTTTATTTTCGTTGTGACAACAGTTCGATATAGATAGGAGATTCAATGCTGACAATAACAATCTGTGTCCATTGAACCTATGGTCGAATGTGCCTAACATTAACTCTATTAGTCCTAGATTATTCTACATTGAAATAAAAGATTCGACGTAGAAAGGAAAGATTCGACGCAGAAAGGAAAGATTCGACGTAGAGAGGAAAGATTGATGCTGGAATTGGGTGGAATTGCAGCTAAACTATACAGAGTCATACAGTTTAGCTGCTCCGTCGAATCTTCTTTGAACTTTCGACAGACACCATAAGCCTTCAATGACAGATTTGACCTTAATTCATTTGGATTTTCGGACGAATGCAATTTTTAACGAAAAACGAAATAAATAAAAACGAATTTCGGGAGTAACTAAATAAATTTATTTTTCGGACGAAAACGAAATTCCAAAACGAAGTATTTCAGTGTGCACATGTCTAACGGCCAGCAGCAGAAAAAAGGACATTAGATAGTATTAGATACTGTTTACACCACCAGAAGTGTAGTAGAAACTCTACACACTGTATTAGATACTGTGTACACTGCCCGCACTTTATTAGCAACTGTACTACGGCTTCACTGTATTTTATACAGTGTACACCACCAGAAGTGTAGTAGAAACTGTACACACTGTATTAGATACTGTGTACACCACCAGAAAAGTAGTAGAAACTGTACTACGGCTGCACTGTATTGTGTACTGTGTACACCACCAGAAGTGTAGTAGAAACTGTACACTCTGCATTAGATACTGTGTACACTGCCTGCACTGTATTAACAATGTTACTATGGCTGCACTGTATTGTGTACTGTGTACACCACCAGAAGTGTAGTAGAAATAAACTGCACTACGGCTGCACTGTATTGTGTACTGTGTACACCACAGAAGTGTAGTAGAAACTGTACTAGATACTGTGTACACCGCCTGCACTGTATTAACAACTTTACTATGGCTGCACTGTATTGTGTACTGTGTACACCACCACAAGCATAGTAGAAAATGTACACACTGTATTAGATACTGTGTGCAATGCCTTCACTGTATTACCAACTGTACTATGGCTGCACTGTATTGTGTACTGTGTATAGGGATGGGCCCGGTGTTCGACCGCTCGTCGAGCCCAGAACTATTTGCGCCAGTCGCAGTGCATTGCTGGCTGATGATTGGCCAAGCATGCACTGTGACCCCGCATGCTTGGCCAATCATAGAGCCAGAGGCAAGGAGAGCAATAATTGGCCACAGGCAGGATGCCTGTGGCCAATTATAGCTCAGGGGGTTTAGTACACACCCCACACTATAAAAGGCAGCCGCGCCGGCGGCCTCGTATAGTGTGTTCCAGCGTATCAGTGACATTATGTGCTGTGATCAATTCTGCAGTGCTGCTGACTGCTGACATTATCTGCTGCGATTCTGGGGATTAGTGTGTGCTTGCTGTTAGTACAGCATTGCAGTATCACATTAACCGCTTCTCGACCGGCGCACAAAGATATACGTCGACAGAATGGCACGGACAGGCATAAGGGAGTATATATATGTCCCCTTTAAGATGCTGCCACGCCGGTCGGGACCACTCGATCGCCGCTGGGACACCCGCGATCGTCTCACGGGAAGGCTGACCGGGGAGATGCGGAAATAAACAGCATCTCCCCGTTCTGCCTAGCAACTAGTGATGCCGATGTCTGCTCCCTGTGATTGGAGCAGAGATCAGCATTCCCTAGCTGACAGCCACGCCCCCCCCCCACAGTAAGAAACACACCTCTAGGCACACTTAACCCCTACACTGCCCCCTAGTGGTTAACCCCTTCACTGCCAGTGTCATTTATACAGGAATCAATGCATTTAAATAGCATTGATTGCTGTATAAATGATAATGGTCCCAAAAATGTGTCAAAAATGTCCGATGTGTCCGCCATAATGTCGCAATCATAATAAAATCGCTGATCGCCGCCATTACTAATAAAAAAAATTATTAATAAAAATGCTATAAAACTATCCCCTATCTTGTAAACGCTATAACTTCTGCGCAAACCAATCAATAATCGCTTATTGCAATTTTTTTACCAAAAATATGTTGAAGAATACGTATCGGCCTAAACTGAGGGAAAACAAATGTTTTTTTTATATATTTTTGGGGGATATTTATTATAGCAAAAAATAAAAAAGAATGTGTTTTTTTCAAAATTGTCGCTCTTTTTGGTTTATAGCGCAAAAAATAAAAACCGCAGGGGCGATCAAATACCACCAAAAGAAATCTCTATTTGTGGGAAAAAAAGGACGTCAATTTTGTTTGAGAGCCACGTCGCACGACCGCGCAATTGTCAGTTAAAGCGACGCAGTGCCGAATCGCAAAAAGGGGCTTGGTCCTTTGGCTGCAAATTGGTCCGGTCTGAAAGTGGTTAAAACACCTTCCTTCCTTTCTTTATCCTGTTGTGTCATCTAAGGCAGTCATCTGCGGCTAATAAATTGCCGGTTCCCGTAACACAGAGAACGGTCATTCATTGAAAGTCATTGATAAAAAAAAAGTCATTGATAAAAAAAAAAGCGTGGGGGTCCCCCCAAATTCAATTACCAGGCCCTTCAGGTCTGCTATGGATATTAAGGGGAACCCCGACCAAAAAAAAATGGCGTGGGGTCCCCCTCAAAGTCCATACCAGACCCTTGAGGTCTGGGATGGATTTTAAGGGGAACCCCGGCCAAAAAAAAAAAATGGCGTGGGGTCCCCCTCAAAATCCATACCAGACCCTTATCCGAGCATGCAACCTGGCAGGCCGCAGGAAAAGAGGGTAGGACGAGAGCGGCCCCCCTCCCTCCTGAACCGTTCCAGGCCACATGCCCTCCACATTGGGAGGGTGCTTTGGGGTCCCCCCCAAAGCACCTTGTCCCCATGTTGATGAGGACAAGGGCCTCTCCCCCACAACCCTGGCCATTGGTTGTTGGGGGTCTGCGGGCGGGGGGCTTATCGGAATCTGGAAGCCCCCTTTAACAAGGGGACCCCCAGATCCCGCCCCCCCCCCTGTGTGAAATGGTAAGGGGGTACAACTACCATTTCACCAAAAATGACAGGAGACGGTCTTTGACAATTCCTTTTATTAAAATCTTCTTTCATCTTCTTTCTTCTGGTCTTCTTCCTTCTTCCTTTCTTCATCCTTCGGTTTCTTCATCTTCTCCTTCCGGCATCTTCTTCCATCTTCTTCTTCCATCTTCTTCTTCCTCCGATCCGCTTCCTCTTGCTCTGGTCTTCTCGTCCGGCATCTTCTTCCACGGCGTCTGTGTCTCTTCTGGGCCGCTCCGCGCAATGCCGGAAGGAGAAGATGAAGAAACCGAAGGATGATGAAAGGAAGAAGGAAGAAGACCAGAAGAAAGAAGATGAAAGAAGATTTTAATAAAGGAATTGTCAAAGACCATCTCCTGTCATTTTTACAATTTTTGTCACTTTTTTGGTGAAATGGTAGGGGTACTTTTGTACCCCCTTACCATTTCACACGGGGGGCGGGATCTGGGGGTCCCCTTGTTAAAGGGGGCTTCCAGATTCTGATAAGCCCCCCGCCAGCAGACCCCCACAACTAATGGCCAGGGTTGTGGGGATGAGGCCCTTGTCCTCATCAACATGGGGACAAGGTGCTTTGGGGGGGACCCCAAAGCACCCTCCCAATGTTGAGGGCATGTGGCCTGGTACGGTTCAGGAGGGAGGGGGGCCGCTCTTGTCCCCCCATCTTTTCCTGCGGCCTGCCAGGTTGCGTGCTCGGATAAGGGTCTGGTATGGATTTTGAGGGGGACCCCACGCCATTTTTTTTTTGGCCGGGGTTCCCCTTAAAATCCATCCCAGACCTCAAGGGTCTGGTATGGATTTTGAGGGGGACCCCACGCCATTTTTTTTTGGCCGGGGTTCCCCTTAATATCCATAGCAGACCTGAAGGGCCTGGTAATTGAATTTGGGGGGACCCCCACGCTTTTTTTTTTTTTTATCAATGACTTTTTTTTTATCAATGACTTTTAATGTATGACTATTCTCTGTGTTACGGGATCCGACAATTCATTAGCCGCAAGTGATTTTAAATAGCTTTTTTTCCTGCAAAAATTACACTTTGTGCAGGGACAGTTTTAAGCACGGAAAACATGCGCCCCTTCACAGGCATACTATAGACACCCCCCAGGTACGAAATTTAAAGGAATATTACACCTTTATTGTTTCACTTTAAGCATTATTAAAATCACTGCTCCTGAAATAACGGCCGTTTAAAAAAAAAAAAAATTGCATTGATACATGTCCCCTGGGGCAGGACCCAGGTCCCCAAACACTTTTTATGACAATAACATGCATATTAGCCTTTAAAATAGCACTTTTGATTTTGAACGTTCGCGTCCATTGTAATTAATAGGGTTCTTAAGTTTGCACGAACTTTAGTTCCGTTCGCGGGTTCTGGTGCGAACCGAACCCGGGGGTGTTCGGCTCATCCCTAACTGTGTACACCACCAGAAGTGTAGTAGAAAATGTACACACTGTATTAGATACTGTGTACACCACCAGGAAAGTAGTAGAAACTGTACTACGGCTGCACTGTATTGTGTACTGTGTACACCACCAGAAGTGTAGTAGAAACTGTACACACTGTATTAGATACTGTGTACACCACCAGAAAAGTAGTAGAAACTGTACTATGGCTGCACTGTATTGTGTACTGTGTACACCACCAGAAGTGTAGTAGAAACTGTACACACTGTATTAGATACTGTGTATACCGCCTACACTGTATTAACAACATTACTATGGCTGCACTATATTGTGTACTGTGTACACCACTAGAAGTGTAGTAGAAACTGTACACACTGTATTAGATACTGTGTACACCACCAGAAAAGTAGTAGAAACTGTACTATGGCTGCACTGTATTGTGTACTGTGTACACCACCCGAAGTGTAGTAGAAACTGTACACACTGTATTAGATACTGTGTACACCACCTGCACTGTATTAGAACCAGTACAGAGACGGAATGCACTGTAGATATAGGCTACGCTGGATGCAGAGTATATATATATATATATATATATATATATATACGAGAATGTATATATATATATATATATATATATATATATATATATATATATATATATACAGTGGTGTGAAAAAGTGTTTGCCCCCTTCCTCATTTCCTGTTCCTTTGCATGTTTGTCACACTTAAGTGTTTCGGAACATCAAACCAATTTAAACAATAGTCAAGGACAACACAAGTAAACACAAAATGCAATTTGTAAATGAAGGTGTTTATTATTAAAGGTGAAAAAAAATCCAAACCATCATGGCCCTGTGTGAAAAAGTGATTGCCCCCCTTGTTAAAACATACTATAACTGTGGTTGTCCACACCTGAGTTCAATTTCTCTAGCCACACCCAGGCCTGATTATTGCCACACCTGTTCACAATCAAGGCATCACTTAAATAGGAGCTGCTTGACACAGTAAGGTCCACCAGAAGATCCTTAAAAGCTACACATCATGCCGAGACCCAAAGAAATTCAGGAACAATTGAGAAAGAAAGTAATTGAGATCTATCAGTCTGGAAAGGGTTATAAAGCCATTTCCAAAGCTTTGGGAATCCAGTGAACCACAGTGAGAGCCATTATCCACAAATGGCGAAGACATGGAACAGTGGTGAACCTTCCCAGGAGTGGCCGGCCGCCCAAAATTACCCCAAGAGCGCAGCGACGACTCATCCAAGAGGTCACAAAAGACCCCACAACAACGTCCAAGGAACTGCAGGCCTCACTTGCCTCAGTTAAGGTCAGCGTTCATGCCTCCACCATCAGGAAAAGACTGGGCAAAAATGGCCTGCATGGCAGAGTTCCAAGGAGAAAACCACTGCTGAGCAAAAAGAACATCAAAGCTCGTCTCAATTTCTCCACAACACATCTTGATGATCCCCAAGACTTTTGGGACAACATTCTGTGGACCGATGAGACAAAAGTGGAACTCTTTGGAAGGTGTGTGTCCAAGTATATCTGGCGTAGAAGGAACACTGCATTTCAGAAAAAGAACATTATACCAACAGTAAAATATGGTGGTGGTAGTGTGATGGTCTGGGGCTGTTTTGCTGCTTCAGGACCTGGAAGACTTGCCGTGATAAAAGGAACTATGAATTCTGCTGTCTACCAAGAGATCCTGAAGGAGAATGTCCGACCATCTGTTCGTGTACTCAAGCTGAAACGAACTTGGGTTCTGCAGCAGGACAATGATCCTAAACACACCAGCAAGTCCACCACCGAATGGCTGAAGAAAAACAAAATGAAGACTTTGGAGTGGCCTAGCCAAAGTCCTGACCTGAATCCTATTGAGATGTTGTGGTATGACCTTAAAAAGGCCGTTCATGCTCGAAAACCCTCTAATGTAACTGAATTAGGACAATTCTGCAAAGATGAGTGGGCCAAAATTCCTCCAGGACGCTGTAAAAGCCTCATTGCACGTTATCGCAAACGCTTGGTTGCAGTTGTTGCTGCTAAGGGTGGCCCAACCAGTTATTAGGTTTAGGGGGCAATCACTTTTTCACACAGGGCCATGATGGTTTGGATTTTTTTTCACCTTTAATAATAAACACCTTCATTTACAAATTGCATTTTGTGTTTACTTGTGTTGTCCTTGACTATTGTTTAAATTGGTTTGATGTTCCGAAACACTTAAGTGTGACAAACATGCAAAGGAACAGGAAATGAGGAAGGGGGCAAACACTTTTTCACACCACTGTATATATATATATATATATATATATATATATATATATATATATATATATTAAGACACTGCCTGCACTGACTGAATATAGAGTAAATGCTGAATTTATAGTCTATGCTAAATGCAGAGTATATATACATATATATATATATATATATATATATATATATATATATATATATATATATATATACTAGACTGGCTGTATATATATATCAAATACACTGCCACTAACTGAATAAGCTGCCTGCTTAATCAAAATCAAGCTATCTCTCTGTCCACACCAACAACACTACACAGAGCGGCCGTGTAGGCAGCCTTATATAATGTGGGGCGTGGACTTAGTCCCCCTGAGCCATGATTGGCCAAAGGCACCCTTTTGGCTCTTTAGCAGAGGGCGCTGGGACTGGCCAAAGCATGCAGGTCAGGTGCATGCTTTGGCCAATCATCATACAGCAATGCACTGCGATCTCGCAGTGCATTATGGGGCGTTCCCCGGCGCTCAAATTTGCCGTGAATGCCCCATAATGTTTGCTCTTCCGCGAAAGGGGAAACACCCGATGTTCAAGTCGAACGTATGTTCGACCCAAACATTAAGCTCATCCCTATTAACTACAGAACCTGTGTAATTCACATATTTTTGGTTTTAGAGATGAAGCAACCCTATCTGGGTTGGGTTTTTACCAGAGTTCAGGTCCTACCTGGCTCACTATGTACATGGTTCAAAGCTCCTCTCCAAAAAAATACTTTATTTAGATAATTCAGCTGGTCAGATAATTCAGGATCTTGGGGCCCCGGCTTCCAGATTCCGATAAGCCCCCGTGCAGACCCCCACAACCACCGGGCAAGGGTTGTGGGGTGAGTCCCTTGACCCCAAAGCGCCCTCCCCATGTTGAGGGCAAGTGGACTGGTATGGTTCAGGAGGGGGGGTGTTTGCTCGCCCCACCTTTTCCTGGTCTGCCATGGCTGCTTGCTTAGATAAGGGTCTCGTATGGATTTTGTGGGGGGCCCCCATGCCATTTTTTTTTTACATTTTGCCGTGGAGTTGCCCTTAATCTCCACACCAGGCCTGGTATGGACTGGGGGTGGGGACCGCACGCCATTTTTTTCAATGTTTTTTTATCTATATTGCCGGGAGTCTACAATACATTACAGCCGCCAGAAATTTTAAAAGAGATTTTTTCCTTTAGAAATTTAATTTTGCTGCGGTACTGTAATAAACATTGGAAAGATAATCTACTTACAAGCAGACTAAGGGAACCCCCCCCCCCCCAGGCACAATATTTAAAGGAATATTTCATTTTTATTGTTTCACTTTAAGTATTATTAAAATCACTGCTCCCGAAAAAACAGAGGTTTTTAAAACTTTTTTGCATTGATACATGTCTCCTGGGGCAGTAACCAGGTCCCCATACACTTTGTATGGCAATAATTTGCATATAAGCCTTTAAAATTAGCACTTTTGATTTTTCATGTTCGTGTCCCATAGACTTTAAAGGTGTTCGCATGTTCGCACAAATTTTTCATCTGTTCACATGTTCTGGTGCGAACCGAAACGGGGGGTGTTCGGCTCATCCCTAGTCACAATGTGCTTGTATTCCACTTATCAGTTAAACACCCTCCAAGGGAACAGTGGAATGATACCTCCCATATATTAAATACCAAGCACTTTATGAAATGCCTTCTGTTCTTACCCAATTCTGTTAAGTAGCTCCCAGTCCCTAGGCTGCATTCGTTTTCATCTTTCAGGCTCAGTAAGCTAAGTAAATAGCTGTTGAGCTTGCCAGAAATGCTTGTCACGTCTTGTGAGCTAGCTTAATATAAGATGTGGATGTTTGGACGATTCCCCAACCAAAGTGGGCTTGTGGGTAGCTATTTAAATCAAACATGAGAGAGGGCACTCTCTCTTCCAGAAACTTCAGAGGATTCTCATTTGTACTATTATAAGATCCTCAGCAAGTTCTGACAGAATACTGAAAGATGTAATCAGCAAAGTCGTGAGATATTGTTGACATGAGGTTGGGGAAAAAGGGCAGTTGGCTGAACCAAAGTGCAGCTTCTGGTCACTACTTTTCATTATAAAAAGCAGCACTGTGGGTAGTGACATAAAACAGACTTAGGGCTCATTCACACTTGGCTTCAACATACATTAACGGCTAGTTTACACTTGCTTCAAAACATGGCTTCAGACACGCTTTGTTAAAGCTCTCTGAATGCCAGTCAAAGCTCCTGTCACTAAATAAAATGGTTAGCTTACAGTCATGTGTACACCTTGCTTGTCTGAAGCCTTGTTTTGAAGCAAGTGTAAACTAGCCGTAAATGTGTGTATAAGCCGAAGCAAGTGTAAATGAGCCCTATGACTTAATGAATGGCTACTAATCAATAATTGGGGGGGATTCAGATGTTTTATCACACATGAGCATTACCTTTCTAATATGTGTGTGTAGTGGCTGCTTAAGTTTGTTCAGTCCGTTACTATGCCTCTCAACCCCAATAACAGCCTCAGCCCCCTCTGACACGCCTGTCAATAGTGTAAGTGCAATGACCAATGAGAAACACAAACGTTATAGTGAAACACAGAAATTGTCTTTACTTCAATATTCCTGTGAAAAAATAACAGACAGTAACAGTATATATTCAAGTAATCAACTGGAGAGCAATAAATTAGATTAAGAGCAATATAGCTCTCAATCCTGTATTCAAACTGCTATCCGGGAATTCCAAACCTTAGAATGTCCACAAGAGCAGAGGCACACTTAAATGGCAAATAAAGCACAATATGGCACTTTAAATTGGATTGGTTACCTTTACTCAGGTTGGCTCTATGAGTCCAGGCAGGAGGAGAGCAGAGGAATGACTCCCTTTGTGTCAGGCCTCTCTCTCCTGTCCCCTGACACAACAGGCCCAACTTTAAACACTTTATTCAAGTCAACACGTAATGGCTTAACTTCCTAGATAAACTGTCCCACACACCCAATGCATATACAGAGCCCTGAATGTGTGTGTGTGTGCGGATCCATATGGCACTAATAGCTTCAGTCCTTTTGAAGAAAAGATAAGATTTGGTGTCTTCATCTAGCCACTTTCGTATGCGCACTTAAACTCCTGAATAGCAGGGCCAAACAACACAACTGGCCCAGATTATCAAGTGAAACAGGCAGGATCTTCCTCAACAAGGTGAGAGGACAATTATGCCTGTATATAGTGTCCCAGAAATGGATAGCCTTATCCTTTATCCCTGTGGTACTACAAGTGTCAGCAAGATGACTATCAGCAATGATTTCTTTATACAGCAGTCATATAACTCCTTCTGTGGTGCAGTGTCCCTGTTCCCTGCAGATGCGCAAAAATGCCCTCTCACTAAATCCTGCGATCAAGGCCCAAACGAATGTCCTGGAACAGGCAGGCTTTCCCGGTGACCCGGCCGGTCACCTCACACTGGAACGCTTCACTGTTGGTGTAGGTGTGCCTCAATATTTTTCTGGGATCCCCCTCTCTCAGGCTTGACGTCCCAACTGGTGGTGTAGGTCTGAATTGCGCAGGAGTATCATCTGAGAGACCACATCTCTCCTTCAGGTCTTGTCTCTCTTACTGCCTCATCATGACTAAAATTCCCTCATGACACAAAATAGAGTCCTCAGCTCCTTTTTGTGCATCCAGGGCTTTGTAGTTCCTCCCTGTATACCAGTATATGGTGCCATTTTGTGAGGGAACTGCATGTCCCAGAATCCATTGCAGCTGCTTCCTGTACAGTCTCGCTGATTGGCTGCTGTAACTGTGCCTCTAATTGTCTTTCTTCTTCCTGCCAACAGGGGCACAAGAGAGGCTACAGAATGAACATCTCTGTGTGTGAGCTCATATTACATTAAACTCAGTCAGTGAAACAGGAAGGGGGGGTGAAAAAGCCCATGCAGACATGACAGCCAGCTCTCTCTCCCTCACTGAGGACTGGAAAGCCTGTGTACATCCCTGTGGCTTTCTTGGCGGGGTCACGGGTTATAGAGTGAGACACACGCTACATATGTTTGCCTCCAAATGCCCCAGTATTCTTCCACAATCCATCCAATTTGAATTGTGAGCGGGTGGGTGCTTTTGACTGTTAAATAGACATTAGTACATATTGTAAGCTCCACTGTAACTAATTATACAGACAGTTTAATGTTCATGATAAGGCATGATATACTTAAGTAATGAGAATCTCAAAGGTTTCAGAATCATACACTGTATACGTTGTAAAAACAAGCCAATAATAGCCACATCAACACTATTCTGCTTTTCTAAAGATGACATGTTTGCTGGTCCTATTTACTATGTTTACTCTACACTTGGCCAAATTATCCATATAGATGCAATGCAGATAAAACACAGTATACCAAAGATATAAGCTAGCTAATGATAAAACAGTATGAACCTTTCTTCTATCATGGATGTCGGAAATATGCTTGCATTATTTCCCAGCATGAGGGAGGTTAATGCTTGTTGAGTAGACTTGCAGACCCACAAAATAATAACATCATGCAGGACTTAAAAGTAAACCTAAGAATTACACAATTATACAGAGGCATGCTGAGCTGTAATAGAAGCCTACAATTCTACAGCCTACAGACACAATAAAAAGAGATTACAATCTGATATTAGAGTAGGTTATACCTGTGGTAGATCTGATGCAATCATTTTGTTGTTTGAATGTAAAATTGTTCATCTGCTCAGAAATATGGGTTATAAAACATATTTTCTATAGATGCTGTGCCTTAGTGTCACATATAGGTATATAGCCTAACATTTATATTTTAATTTCAGCTCTTGTAACTTCTCTTTACCTCAAGGGGCAGACATGATTCTCAATAATAAAAAGTCAAGATTTGCAGACAGTGGGTGGGATCTTGTTGAAAATACATACATTGTTAGGAAGATCAATATTTTATTGCTCTGGTTTTAATACTGGAGGGTATATCTATTCCCACTCAATACACTTACTATAACCCCTATTTCTAGGCTATTCGTGCCACTCTTAATAATCACTGTCTTTCAACCCATTGACTTATATGTTTCTTCATTTTCCCTTTCCCTAGCACACAGCTTATCCACTTTTTCAAAGACCCATTACTATAATAAATATACAAAAAATGTAGCGCTAATCGTAAACACAATGTAAAAAGTGAATACCAAACTGAAGAACATATATGACATATAAGTGAGGGTAAACCCAATTAAAGTCCAAATAAACACCAAATAAATTGGAAGTGAGTCCAAAACATATATGAGGACAAAGTAAAAAAAACAGTCCAAAGTAAATCAAGTGAGGCACTGATATCCATGGGTCTCTATAGGCTCTATAACTCAGGAGCGTATAAAGACTGGACAATAATGTCTTAAACAACTTGACAAGTGATGTAGAGAGATTGAATACTCTTACCACAACAGTTGGATACAACTGCCATACGACATTGTATCTTGTGGGCTTATGTGCTTAGCCTCTTGCGCTGGAGGGTACCGGATCAGGCAGGACCAAAAGCAGCAGGGCAGAAGAGCAGCACAGCCGATGAACAGCATGCACCCAAGCCAGGAACTCCCAGACGATTCACTTGATGAACTCCCAGAGGCAGAAAGGGAAAGGGTACAAACAAAAAACGGAAGCACCTCCGATGGTGCAGGTCAAAAAGTAACTAAAATGTATTCACATTTGACATGTGACAAAAAAAAAATCTCGAGAATGGTAAATGTAAAAACAGGATCAGCAATGTGAGAAACACGAGATAGCTGGGCCGGCGCGTTTCGACACAATACGGTCTTCTACTGGGGCATATCTCTAATTTCCTCACATTGCCACAAATATTTATAGACCAAGGACTCTAAATGGTCACGCCCACATGGCTCTAGACCAGAAGTACACACCTCCCGGCTCAAACCAAAGCTAAAAAGGGGCGCAAATACCAACAAACCCCTACACATTGCATATATTATTGTTTAAAAACACCTACCAATGTATAGGGATCGCCATGGTCACATAACACAATAGCTGTGTATGAGATGGATCTTACAGAGTAAATGTAAAGAGCAGTACTTATAAATCTGGAATGAACCTACCCCGTTACTTAGGATCCGTCGATCAAGCAAGGACAATGGGAGGATAACAAACAAGAATCCCGCCAAATGCCGCTCAAACCAGCCAATAGGAGGGCAGCAAAATCCGCCATTGCAAAGATCTTTGCGATGGCGGATTGATGCGTGACGTGTGACGTCCGCGCCTGAGCTGTTTACGTTATGTGTTTCTAGCTGAGATGACACAGGACGTTTGAGTGTGGGACTGGATTCACATCTGCAGCGTGATTCACGCCTGCGACGTGATTTGCATCCGTGACTGCACTGTCTGGGCCCTTTTTGACAAATGTTTGTCAAAAAGGGCATGAGGAATTTGGGCACTGCCATGTGGGACATGTACCAATGTCAAATAATTTGAAAAGGAAAAAAAAATACTCTAAAGCAGTCCTCTTTTCAATGTGACTTTGAGGACGACATAGGAAAAATATAGATCATTTCAATTATATGCTTGGGAGATGCCTTTAAATGTGGTGTTATGAAACAGAACAATTCTCACAGACAGAACTGTATTTTGGCATAACTTTTTTATGTGTAATTCATTTTTTTTAAATACTTTAATTTTATTTTTCAGAATTGTATACAATACAGGTAAAAAAGAAAAGTACACACAACATGACATAGAATAGCCTGTTGTTGTAGTCTAGTAAGAGAGTATGCAAATGGTACAGTAAACAGTGTAGCCATGCTCAAGAGGTAATTACCAAGAAATATTTACTCCTTTACAAGCACATGATAGATTATGAGCAGATCAAGATATTG
Organism: Lithobates sylvaticus; assembly: GCA_028564925.1. Lineage (NCBI taxonomy): Eukaryota > Metazoa > Chordata > Amphibia > Anura > Ranidae > Lithobates > Lithobates sylvaticus. The sequence continues at coordinate 147,993,859 of CM053030.1, forward strand.
TTTTAAACACGGTTCTGACCATTGATGTTGATGCTAGAATATTAGATGGGAACTTCTGAGACAGGCCTCTTCTCATTGCACTGCCAAGAACATTTGGCGAAAGTGTGTTTTTTTTTTTTTAATGAAGGAGAAAGAAAGCATATTACTAGGGGTCTCTTTATTTTTGTCAATGTCTGTTGAAGTAAGAAGGGAGAGGGATATAATAGTAACAGCAGTAGTAAGGAAAGCTATATCTGTAAAGAAGGATAGAAAAAATGAATAGTTTATCTAAACAGAGGAGGAAAGGGGGCAAGGTTAAGAGGGGGATTTGGAATTCAGTAAGTAGCATTTCAGGAGGGGGGAGTGAAGAGATGGGAGGAAGGCCAGATAAGAAGGAGATCTATGAGGAAAGGTGCATTTCTTCTCTCTCCACTGATAAACTAGGGGAGTTTACAGTGCCTTGAAAAAGTATTCAAACCCCTTGAAATGTTACACATTTTGTCATGTTACAAACAAAAAAATAAATGTATTTTATTGGGATTCTATATGATAGACCAACACAAAGTGGCACATAATTGTGGAAAAAAGTAGAAGGAAATTATAAATGGTTTTCAAAGTTTGTTTACAAATAAATATGTGAAAAGTGTGGCGTGCATTTGTATTCAGCCCCCCTGAGTCAATACTTTGTAGAACCACCTTTGGCTGCAATTACAGCTGCAGGTCTTTTTGGGGATGTCTCTACCATCTTTGCACACCTAGAGAGTGACATTTTTGCCTATTCTTCTTAGCAAAATAGCTCAAGCTCTGTCAGATTGGATGGAGAGCATCTGTGAACAGCAATTTTCAAGTCTTACCATAGATTCTCAATTGGATTTTGGTCTGGACTTTGACTGGGCTATTCTAACACATGAATATGCTTTGATCTAAAACATACCATTGTAGATCTGGTTGTATGTTTAGGGTCATTGTCCTGCTGGAAGGTGAACATCAGCCCCAGTCTCAAGTCTTTTGCAGACTCTAAAGCCCCATACACACGCGCGGACAATCCGTGGACCAGGTCCGTCGGACCATGTCCGTCATACTTTGTCTGATGTTGGTTTTGCGTACACACGATCGGACAAAGTTGTCGGAAAATCCGATCATTCTGAACGTGGTGACGTTTGTTGCCTACGACGGGACTACGTAGAGGCTAGTAGCCAATAGCTTTGGTCTTGTAATGTGATCTGAGCATGCGTAGCACTTTGTCCGGTCGGACAAGCGTACACACGATCGGATTTGGTGTGATCGGACCGGGTTGACGGGAAATCTTTCCAGCAGGAGATAAGACTTTGTCCGACGGACAAACCGACGAACACTGTCCGATGGTGCATACACACGGTCTGATTTTTCAACAACCTTGTCCGATCGGACCAAATTGATGAAAAAGTCCGACCGTGTGTATGGGGCTTAAGAGGTTTTCTTCTACCGTAAGATAGCCCTGTATATGGCTCCATCCATCGTCCCATAAACTCTGACCAGGTTCCCTGTCCCTGCTGAAGAAAAACATTCCCACAACATGACGCTGCAACCACCATATGTCACACTAGGGATGGTGTGTTCAGGGTGATGTGCAGTGTTAGTTTTCCGCCACACATAGCGTTTTGCTTTTGGGCCAAAAAATTCAGCTTCTTCCACATATTTTCTGTGTCCCCTACATGCCTTCTCGCAAACTGCAAACGGGACTTTTTATGGCTTTCTTTTAACAATGGCTTTATTTTTGCCACTCTTCCATAAAGGCCAGATTTGTGGAGTGTGTGACTAATAGTTGTCCTGTGAACAGATTCTCCCACCTGAGCTGTGGATCTTTTAACAATGGCTTTCTTTTTGCCACTCTTCCATAAAGGCAAGATTTGTGGAGTGCACGACTAATAGTTGTACTGTGAACAGATTCTCCAACCTGAGCTGTGGATCTCTGAAGCTCCTCCAGAGTTACCATGGGCCTCTTGGCTGCTTCTCTGATTAATGCTCTCCTTGCCTGGCCTGTCAGTTTAGATAAACGGCCATGTCTTGGTAGGTTTGCAGTTGTGCCATACACTTTCCATTTTCGGATGATGGATTGAACAGTGCTCCATGAGATGTTCAAAGCTTGGGATATTTTTTTATAACCTAACCCTGCTTTAAACTTCTCCACAACTTTATCCCTGACCTGTCTGGTGTTTTCCTTTGCCTTTATGATGCTTTTTATTCACTGGGGTTCTCTAAGGCCGGCCATACACGGTTCGAATTTCGAAAGAATTTTCTTTCGAAAATCGTATCTAAGAATTTTCGTATGAATTTCTCACCATTAGTGGGCTGCAGTAAAGCCCCATACACACGCGCGGATTATCCGAGGACCAGGTTCGTCAGACCATGTCCGTCGTACTTTGTCTGATGTTGGTTTTGCGTACACACGGTTGGACAAAGTTGTCGGAAAATCCGATCATTCTGAACGTGGTGACGTTTGTTGCCTACGACGGGACTACGTAGAGGCTAGTAGCCAATAGCTTTGGTCTTGTAATGTGATCTGAGCATGCGTAGCACTTTGTCCGGTCAGAATTCGCTACACACGATCGGATTTGGTGTGATCGGACTTTGTTGTCAAAAAATCTATCCAGCAGGAGATAGGACTTTGTCCGTCAGACAATCTGATGGAAACTGTCCGATGGTGCCTACACACGGTCTGATTTTCCGACAACATTGTCCGATAGGACAGAATCCATCGGAAAATCCTACCATGTGTATGGGGCTTAACAGCCGATTTTCGTTCGGAAATCAAATTTAAGGAATCGGACATGTTGGAAATTTTTTGAAAAACGACCGATTTTCTAATCAATGATGGCATAATCGTGTGAGAAATGTAATTAGAAAAGAAAATTTACAGAGAGAAAAGAAGATTCCCAGAAAAGAAAATTATTTTCTGTAGCAACATGAGGTGAAATTGAAGGCTCGGTCGGCCGAATTTCGAAAATCAATGGTGGCACTATCGGATCACAAAAAAAACGAACTTTCTGATTTTGAAAAGAAAATTTGTTCAAAATTCGACCATGTATGGCCTGCATTACAAACCCCTGAGGGCTTCAAAGAACAGCTGTATTTATACTGAGATTAAATTACACACAGGTGGATTCTATTTACTAGTTAGGTGACTTCTGAAGGCAATTGGTTCCACTAGATTTTAGTTAGGGGTATCAGAGTAAAAGGGGGCTGAATACAAATGCACGCCACACTTTTCACATATTTATTTGTAAAAATTGTTGAAAACCATTTATCGTTTTCCTTTCACTTCACAAATATGTGCCACTTTGTGTTGGTCTATCACGTAAAATACCAATAAAATACATTTACAATTTGGTTGTAACGTGACAAAATGTGTAAAATTTCAAGGAGTATAAATACTTTTTCAAGGCACTGTACATGCCCTCCAAAAATGTCACTGAAGTCCAAACGGATGGTACCAATAAAGCAGGTTTTATTTTCTCTTGTTTCCTTTCTGTAGATATGTGATACAGTTAAGCTGCAGCTTCCAACAGGTCCTCATACAGACCCAATTTATTTATCTGCATATATTCAGTATATTCGCATATTTATCTGCATACCTTAGCGCAGTTTCTTTCTAATTTTTTTCCATTCAGGTTTTAAAAGTGAACATCTTTGTTTTTTAGGGAAAAAAAGCATTTGTAGGTGCTGGAAGATTTGAAAATTCTCAATAAAAAATCACATTATATCACAAAAATACATGTGGTGTAAAGAATGCCCTTTCAAATATAATGAACTGGCCCACACATAATGTGCAGTTTGCATGTATGTGTGGTTACGCAATAGAGAACATTGCTATGCAAAGGAAGATTCCTCCTTCACATCTGTCCACAATCATAATGGCAAACTGCCCTGCATCAGGAAGTGGGTCTGCCATGCCATGACTACCATTGCTAGGAGACAGTGGGTATGGTCTGAGGGACAAGTCCGACTTCCCAGCATAGACCAGTGGTAGTCACCAGAAATTAAAATGGTCTTTTCCATGTTAGTAGCCAAATAAGTACTGTATCTGGCCTTGCCTCCTGTGATCTCACCGTGCATGCATGATACAGACAGCATCCATTGCCAGGTGATGCAAGCAATGCCCATGACAACAAAAAACCCACAGTAGATACTATCTGTGGAGTTTGTGGCTGCTCAAATGTAATCACTCCATGACGGTATGACAGATAGCTATGATTAAGGACTGCATTAGGGCCTATGTCATGACTGCATTTTAGTTGTTTTATTATAGTGAACTGCATTCTAGAATCTGTATCAGAGTTCTGGCTTTTTCTTATGGTTTATACAACCGTGGCATAGGTTGGTGCCAGTGTCTGTTAGCTCTTTCTTTGGTAGGGGTAGTGTAGTGTCAGATTAAAGGCATTACCTATAGCAACTGCAGTTTAAAGAAACAAAAAAAGGGAGTTTCTCAGAGGGGCATACAAAAACACCTGCAATGAAAATTATTGCAGTGAAATTCAGGAATTCATAGCAATGGCAATAAAATGCAAAAAATAAAAATAAAATCCTTTGATTAAACAACACGCTCCTACAGGCCCTGTAAAAAAAGGTAACTGTATTATCCATAATAAACAATATCCCAAACAAATATCATGGCCTAAACAGCCCCTGGGAAACAAGCTAATAGGCATTGAAAATAATATAATATGAATGGTCTTCAATAGGAAACAAAAGGAAAAATAAAATGAAGAAAGGGGGTATTAATTGTAGGAGCAATAAATATATTAAACTACCCTAAACCCGTGAAGGCAACCTGGTTGGATTTGAAGTGTGCAGAACTGCAAAATTACCATCATTCATTTAGAAATCAAGTAAGTTAAAGAGATGAGGCATTGAGTTTTGTACTGTTTAGGAAAACGGTGGGCAGGTACAGAAAGGCTATAACTGAAATGCTTAAAAGTGATCATATCATCTAAATTAAAGGAGACAGTACAGCTTTTTTTCTGCTGCGACAGACAATTATACCTTTGGAATGATCACTCTGCATCTGTTACAAAGATATTCCACTCAAACCAGAACTCCTGATCTAAGGAGATAAGCAAGAATCACTTATGCGCTAACCAAATAAATCATAAACAAGTATAGGGAGCTGCCAACACTAAAATGTGTCCCCCACAAGCAGTTCAAAATATGAAAAAAAGGTGTGGCGCTACCTTAAATATATAAATTGTAGTATAAACACAATCAAATAACACAATAATCTATAATAATCACACACCCCAACCCAGATACAACCAAAAATGTAAATACCAATCCCCAAATGAAAATAACAATAAAATAGTATGCCCTACTGGGGTAGTAAACTATGCACCAGTGCTGTAAATATCTTTAAAAAATCTTAACAAATGTACATTCATAAATAGTTAAAGAAGGAATATCCTATCATACTAATGTGATATAAACAAAGAAAAATATGGTTTTAATGAGAAGTGAGACCCATTAAACAGTACTAAGAGAATATTGATCAAAATTAACAAAAGGTGCTAATATAAATGTGTAAAAAACAGCCAAGTGACATTTAGCAAAAACATAAAAATAAATCCTCTTAAATGAGTGCTTAATTAACAAATAATAATGAAAACAGTCCCATAAAGTGATATAGTGAGGTAAAAACAAAGTCCAGTGTTGATTGAATAATAAAATTAATATAACAGCTTCTTTGCATGATGTGATCTCAATCCTATTACAGACTTGATGGATAAGTATCCATTTATCTGGGTAATGTCATTGATCAAATATTTTTATGTAGCACTGTGCATTGTTACTGTAATGCAGATCTTTATTTTGACCACAAGATGGCAGATGGCAGTGTTCATCACAAGTTCAAATACAGGAGTGCAGGGTCACTGGAACTTGTATGCTGGAAGCAGAACTTTTCTTACAGTTTAGCTGAGAACAAACTACACAGCCCAGCAGCACTTGCCGGGGGTTGGGAGCATAAAAAAGAAAAAGCCCGGGAACACGAGGGGGGAGAGAGAGAGCGCTGCTTTACCGTCGCCGCCCGCACCGCCCCAGTGTGAAACCGGCCTAATGCTAATACTGTTCCTAACAAACAGGGTACCTTTCTCTGCTCTGTCCACTCACAAAACGTGCACCAAACCTGGAAGCCAGGGCGTTAAATAGGCTCTGCCAGACCCAAGATGGTCACCTGAGTCACATGGGGTGGCCATGTCCACTTGGGTGCTTCCCCACCCTACATTTAGTGATATAATTGCAAATAAAAAAAAAAAGAAAAACTCAGGTTGCATTAGTGTACATTACTATGTCTACAAGTAATAGTTTTCTGATATTGGCTGGATAGTACATCCATCAGCTCATATTGTATTCACCTTTGGCATGTTTGGCATGAGTTAAGTGTTGCTTTTTTCAAAAATTAGTTTGTTGTAATGTAATGAAAGTTGACTGGGGTTAAAGCAGTTTAAATGTAAATACAATGCAAATTTTATGCTGCACTACCATGCAATTTTTTTTTTGGGAAATGATAGTTGAAAATTGGAATTCATAAATCCCTGTGTTGGATTTTATTATGTTTATCCATAAATGAGTGGAATAAACAAGGTTGCTCTAAACAGCCTGTCTATTGCATGCATGCCAGTTAAAATAAATCTCGCCAACTATCCTGAGTTTATGGCCAGGCCTAAAAGACAGAAGAATGACATTACAAATGCAAGCATTAAATTGCCAAGTGCCCATTTTAGGAATTATTAAACCAGAAAATTCAGAACATAGCAGAAAACATAAAAACCAACCTGATAACTGTGAAACATTATTTATTATCAATTCATCAAGTTATGATTTATTATATGTTTGCATCATGTAAACTAAAATGCAAATGTAGCAATGCAATAAGAATTTATGCAGGATACAAATATTGTTTATATGTACATTTATACATTTATATCTGAAAACACCTATGATCTCATTAGCCTTTACAGCTGTTCTTAAACTAAACTTACTCTAAACTTATGTTCTCTGCTATATAACATTATTGTCTACCGGGCGCTCGGGTTCGGCACATCACGGATCTGGTGGACAGATTACTGGGAGGGGCTGGGGAAGACCCGGCTGTCATGGTGCACGTTGGCACCAATGACAAAGTCAGAGGCAGATGGAGTGTCCTAATAAACGATTTTAGGGAATTGGGATCTAAATTGAGGAAAAGGACCTCCAAGGTAGTATTCTCAGGAATACTACCGGTACATCGAGCCACACCAGAAAGGCAGAGGGAGATTAGGGAAGTAAACAAGTGGCTGAAGAGCTGGTGTAGAAAGGAGGGGTTTGGGTTCCTGGAGGACTGGGGCGACTTCTCAGTCGATAACCGGTACTATAGAAGGGACGGACTGCACCTAAATGAGGAGGGTGCAGATCAGCTGGGAATAAGGATGGCCAAAAAGTTAGAGGGGTTTTTAAACTAGGCGATGGGGGGGACGGGCCAGAGATAGGAATAGTCAGCGTGGAACATATTCCAGAGGGTAATATTAGGGGCATTAGTGGTAGGGTAACTAAAGCACATAAACCCAAGGTAAATATAGTAGCAAGTCCTAGTTGCAATCTCGGAACACCCAAGAGGGTAGTATGTGACTGGTCAAAATATAGTAATGCATTAAAGTGTTTGTTCACCAATGCCAGAAGTCTGCCAAGCAAAATAGGTGAGTTGGAAGCTCTGGTGCATCAGGAGAGCTATGATGTAATCGGTATTGCTGAAACTTGGCTGCAGTCCTCACATGACTGGGCTATAAATATTCCTGGCTTTGCACTCTTTCGGAAAGACAGAGTTAAAAGGAAAGGTGGAGGGGTCTGTCTGTATGTGAGAAGTGATCTCAAAGCGAGTGTGAAAGAGGACCTGGGGGATGGAGAGTGTGATGAGTCTGAAGCATTATGGGTGGAACTGCATACAGATGTGCGTAGTTCAAAGTTAATCATTGGAGTTTGTTATAGACCACCCAATGTTAATGAGGAGGTGGATACTCAGCTCCTTGCTCAAATAGAAAGGGCTGCAAGGGCTGGGACAGTGATAATAATGGGGGATTTTAACTACCCAGAAATTGACTGGAATAATGGCACTGCTGGGACAGTTAAAGGACAAAAATTTATAAACCTATTACAGGACAATTTTATGGTCCAGTTCATTGAGGCCCCAACCAGGAATGATGCTCTGCTGGATCTGGTAATCTCAAACCATGCAGAGCATATTACTAATGTTCAGATAAAGGAGCATCTGGGTAGCAGTGACCATAACATGATTTCATTTGATGTTAGCTGTAAGCAAAAATCACATACAGGAAAGATAAAAACACTTAATTTCAAGAGGGCAAATTTTCCAAGGATGAGGGCTGCTCTCCAGAACTTAGACTGGGAGAGAATATTGGCAACAATGGGCACAGAACAGAAATGGGGATTCTTCAAAAAGACTGTTTGTGAACTCACTGCAAAGTATATTCCCATGGGCAATAAATTTAAAAGGCTAAAAATAAAACCTATGTGGCTCACGGCCAAAGTTAAAAAAGCTATAAACTATAAGAAAAGGAAATCAAGGATGCAAAAATTCAAAACGAAAGACAGATTGCAAAAGATAGTAGGACAAACCCAAAAAAATTCTTCAAATATATTAATAGTAAAAAGGTCAAGTCTGAGCATGTAGGCCCTTTACAAAATAATCTAGAGTGGGTGACTGGGGACAAAGAGAAGGCTAATTTATTAAATACTTTCTTCAGCTCTGTGTATACAAAGGAGCATGGGGGAGCTCATGTCCACAATGGGGGTGGTAGTGACACAGCCCTAAATCCACAATGGCTCAAAAGTGATATGGTCCAGAAATATTTAGACAGAATAAAGGTGGATAAAGCACCTGGACCTGATGGCATCCACCCACGGATCCTAAAAGAATTGAGCTCTGTAATTTCAAAGCCATTGTATCTAATTTTTAGGGAATCATTAATGACAGGAATAGTACCACTGGATTGGCGCAGGGCGAACGTGGTGCCTATATTTAAAAAGGGAACAAAGTCTTTACCAAGTAACTATAGACCTGTTAGTTTAACTTCTATAGTTGGGAAGATACTGGAGAGATTATTAAAAGACCACATAGACGAGTTCTTGCAGGAAAAAAATATTTTAAGCAACAGACAGCATGGGTTCATGAAAGACAGAAGTTGTCAGACAAACCTCATTTCTTTTTATGAGGTGGTAAGTAAAACCTTGGACAGAGGCGTGGCTGTGGACGTGGTATACTTGGATTTTGCAAAAGCGTTTGATACAGTTCCCCACACATGGCTCATGTGTAAGGTAAGGTCTACAGGTTTGGAAATATCGGTTTGTAAATGGATAGAAAACTGGCTAAAAGACAGAATTCAGAGAGTCGTGGTTAATGATTCTTACTCTGAATGGGCTAAGGTTATCAGTGGTGTACCCCAAGGTTCAGTGCTGGGACCCTTACTTTTTAATATCTTTATAAATGATATTGGGTCTGGGATCAAAAGTAACATTTCTGTCTTTGCAGATGACACCAAGCTATGCAGTGGAATAACGTCCTTACAGGAGGTCTCCAATTTACAAGCTGACCTCAATGCTCTGTCAAATTGGGCGACTATGTGGCAGATGAGGTTTAACCACTTCAGCCCCGGACCATTTGGCAGCCAAAGGACCAGAGGTCTTTTTTCAATTTCGCACTGCACTACTTTAACTGGTAATTGCGCGGTCATGCAATTTTGTAACCAAACGAAATTTGCGTCCTTTTCTTCCCACAAATAGAGCTTTCTTTTGATGGTATTTGATTGCCTCTGTGATTTTTATTTTTTGCGATATAAACGGAAAAAGAGCGAAAATTTTGAAAAAAAAAGAGATTTTCTACTTTTTGTTATAAAAAAAATCTAATAAACTCAATTTTAGTCAAACATTTGGGCCAAAATGTATTCAGCCACATGTCTTTAGTAAAAAAAATGCCAATAAGCGTATATTTATTGGTTTGCGCAAAAGTTATAGCGTCTACAAACTAGAGTACATTTTCTGGAATTTACACCGCTTTTAATTTATGACTGCCTATTTCATTTCTTGAGGTGCTAAAATGGCAGAGAAGTACAAAACCCCCCCAAATGACCCCATTTTGGAAAGTAGACACCCCAAGCTATTTGCTGAGAGGCATGTTGAGCCCATTGAATATTTTTTTTTTAGTCCCAAGTGATTGAATAAAGACAAAAATAAAAAAGATTTTTTTTTTTTTTCAAAAAGTTGTCACTAAATGATATATTGCTCACACATGCCATAGTTATATGTGGAATTGCACCCCAAAATACATTTTGCTGCTTCTCCTGAGTATGGGGATACCACATGTGTGGGACTTTTTGGGAGCCTAGCCGCGTACGGGGCCCCGAAACCCAAGCACCGCCTTCAGGATTTCTAAGGGTGCAAATTTTTGATTTCACTCCTCACTACCTATCACCGTTTCGAAGGCCATAAAATGCCAAAATAGCACAAAACCCCCCCAAATGACCCCATTTTGGAAAGTAGACACCCCAAGCTATTTGTTGAGAGGCATGGTGAGTATTTTACAGCTCTCATTTGTTTTTGAAAATGAAGAAAGTAAAGAAAAAAACATTTTTTTTTTCTTTTTTTCAATTTTCAAAACTTTGTGACAAAAAGCGAGATCTGCAAAATACTCACCATACCTCTCAGCAAATAGCTTGGGGTGTCTACTTTCCAAAATGGGGTCATTTTGGGGGGTTTTATGCCATCTGGGCATTCCATGGCCTCCGAAACTGTGATTGGCAGTGAGAAGTGAAATAAAAAAATTACACCCTTAGAAAGCCTGAAGGCGGTGATTGGTTTTTGGGGTTCCGTATGCAGCTAGGCTCCCAAAAAGTCCCACACATGTGGTATCCCCGTACTCAGGAGAAGCAACAGAATGTATTTTGGGGTGTATTTCCACATATGCCCATGACATGTTTGAGCAATATATCATTTAGTGACAACTTTTTGTAAAAAAAAAATATATATATATTTTTTTTTTCATTATTCAATCTCTTGGGACAAAAAAAAAAAATATTTAATGGGCTCAACATTGCTCTCATCAAATAGCTTGGGTGTCTACTTTCCAAAATGGGGTCATTTGGGGGGGGGTTTGAACTGTCCTGGCATTTTATGCACAACATTTAGAAGCCTATGTCACACGTCACCCACTCTTCTAACCACTTGTAGACAAAGCCCTTTCTGACACTTTTTGTTTACATGAAAACATATTTTTTTTTTGCAAGAAAATTACGTTGAACCCCCAAACACTATATATAATGTTAAAGCAAAGGCCCTACAGATTAAAATGGTGGGTGTTGCATTTTTTTTTTCCACACAGTATTTGCGCAGCGATTTTTCAAACGCATTTTTTGTGGAAAAAATACACTTTTTTTATTTTAATGCACTAAAACACACTATATTGCTCAAATTTTTGATGAAATAAAAAATATGATCTTAGGCCGAGTACATGGATACCAAACACGACATGCTTTAAAATTGCGCACAAACACGCAGTGGCGACAAACTACATACATTTTTAAAAGCCTTTAAAAGCCTTTACATGATACCACATTAGATTCACGGAGGAGGTCTACTGCTAAAATTACTGCCCTCGATCTGACCTTCGCGGTGATACCTCACATGCATGGTGCAATTGCTGTTTACATATGACGCCAGACCAACGCTTGTGTACGCCTTTGCGCAAGAGAAGGGGGGGCAGGGGTGCTTTTTTTTTTTTTTTTTGTTTTTTTTTTTATTTATTTAGCTTTTTTATTTTATTTTTAAACTGTTCCTTCCATTTTTTTTCTTTGTTATGATTTTTATTGTTATCTCAGGGAATGTAAATATCCCCTATGATAGCAATAGGCAGTGACAGGTACTCTTTTTTTGAAAAAATTGGGGTCTATTAGACCCTAGATCTTTCCTCTGCCCTCAAAGCATCTGACCACACCAAGATTGGTGTGATAAAATGCTTTCCCAATTTCCCAATGGCGCGGTTTATATCCGGGAGGGGGGACATTCCCTCCCACTGCTTGTAAAAGCAGTCTAGAGGCTAATTACCCGCTAGAATTGCTTTTACATGAAAGCCGATCACTGGCTGAAAAGAATGATACCAAGATGATACCTAAACCTGCAGGCATCATTCTGGTATAACCATTCAAAGTCCAGCAACATACTGGACATATATTGTAATCTTTTTTTTTTCATGCAGCCTCTTGGCTGAACGAAAAAAAGAGATTGATTGGTGGGTATGCCCACCATTAGAATACCTCCCTTCATCCACCCACTTCTAATGATGGGCATACATGCACCATTTATATATGCCGATGCATGGGGGCATCCTCCCGCAAAAGTTATGCCGTGTACACACGGTCGGAATTTCGACCGTATGTACGTGGCATTAGGAGCCAAACGCTCCTCCCCCCCCCCCCCCCCCCCCTGCTGCCCCCATGCTTCGGCATATATGCTCTTTTTTTTAACTGTGGTGGTGAAATCACCTCCTACAGCGTTGGAGTCGCGGCTTTATGTATCGTGGGAGCAAACGCTGTTGCTGTCAAGATAAATAAATCCGCGTTGCAACTGAATGGCGCACCTGAAAACAAAAAAATGCTTAACACTAAAACACAGTAAACAAAATTACATACCTGAAAAGCAAGCATGATAAAACATGATAAAACATAATAAAACATTGCAGAATAGAATGGAGTAAAAAAAGAGCAACAATAGAGAGAGAATAGAGTGAGAGAGAGAACAATAAAACGACAACTATTTTTATTTTTTTTATTTTTTTGAGATTCACAGGTAAAAAAGCTCCTGACTGAAGCGACTGAATCAAAACGCTACCACAAAAAAAATGTTAGCGATCGCAGGGATCAGGCCTGACTCTGCGAACGCTGCAGTTATGTGTGCTTAGTGTTTTGTAAGTGACTGTGATCGATCGATACTGCACTTGGGTGGGCTGGGCTGGGCGGAGGGGGAAAACGCAGGTGCTAGCAGGTATCTGGGCTGATCCCGCTAACAATGCGGTTTTTTTTGGAACCCTAAACTGCTGGGACGCTAGTATAGATCTGATCAGATCAGATATTGATCTGTTCAGATACTGTGCCACTAAGGGAGGTGTATGCTTTGCGCGTGGGTGTTTGCGGTACTGGCACTAACCTGGGGCGACGCAGACCTTATTTGACCCTAAAACCTAATTGATATCACCCGCCGGGCGATCAGGGGGGTTAAACCGTTATTGGGTAATAAATGGCGGGTGCCCTGACAGTATAAAAAACAAGCTAACTAACCAGCGTCACCCGTAACAGTAATACAAAAAAAAACTGGTTACCTAGCGACACTAATGCAGCGATCAGAAAAACGATCGCTTAGTGACACTGGCAAAAGGGGGTGAAAGGGTTAACTAGGGGCAATCAGGGGTTAAAACCTTTATTAGGTAATATATGGGGGTACCTGACGCTATATAAAAACCTGACGGGGAACCTAAATAACGAAATAACTAACTGGCTAACCAGCGTCACCAGTGACAGTTATACAGTGATCACTGGTGAAAGGGTTAACTCTAGGGGCAATCAGGGGGTTAAAACCTTTATTTAGGTTGTAATATGGGGGTACCTGACCTATAAACCTATTTATGAACCTATATAAACATGGCGGTTACCTAAAAAAAAAAAAATGGTTACCTAGCGACACTAATGCAGCGATCAGAAAAACGATCGCTTAGTGACACTGGCAAAAGGGGGTGAAAGGGTTAACTAGGGGCAATCAGGGGGTTAAAACCTTTATTAGGTAATATATGGGGGTACCTGACGCTATATAAAAACCTGACGGGGAACCTAAATAACGAAATAACTAACTGGCTAACCAGCGTCACCAGTGACAGTTATACAGTGATCACTGGTGAAAGGGTTAACTCTAGGGGCAATCAAGGGGTTAAAACCTTTATTTAGGTTGTAATATGGGGGTACCTGACCTATAAACCTATTTATGAACCTATATAAACATGGCGGTTACCTAAAAAAAAAAATGGTTACCTAGCGACAGCAGTGACACTAATACAGCGATCAGAAAAACGATCGCTTAGTGACACTGGCAAAAGGGGGTGAAGGGGTTACCTGGGGGGCAATCAAGGGGTTAAACCTTTATTAGGGGGGGGTAGGGGGCTACCTTGGACCTAAAACTAACTGCACTGACAGTTATTACAGTCACACTGACACTAAATGCAGTGATCAGTAAAAAAATGATCACTGCAATTAGTGACACTGTGACTGGGGGGGGAGGGGGTGATCTGGGGGGTGATCTGGGGGTGACAGGGGGGTGTTTTGTGTGCCTATGTGTACTGGTGTCAGTGTACTGTTGGTGCACTAACCTGTACATGTTGACAGCTCGGCGTTCCGGTCACATAGACCGGCGCACCGAGCGTGACATCACTTCCTCTGCCTGTGTTTTGATTGACACAGACAGAGGAAGCATCTGATTCGCCAGGAGCGATCGCGAGGGGGTGGCCAGAAACCACTGGCCGTCCCCTCATCCCGGATCGCTCCTGAAGCGATCCCGACCGTCCCCGCCGGCCGGGGGGGGGTCCGATCGGACCCCCCACGCGCCTGAAGAATGGCACGTACAGGTACGTGCTTCTGCCTGTACGTGCCATTCTGCCGACGTATATCTACATGGGCGGTCGGGAAGTGGTTAATGTTGATAAATGTAAAGTTATGCACTTGGGGGCTAAGAATATGCATGCATCATACATGCTAGGGGGACTACAACTGGGGGAATCCGTAGTGGAGAAGGATCTGGGGGTTTTGGTAGATCATAAACTCAATAATAGCATGCAACGCCAAGCTGCAGTTTCCAAAGCGAGCAAAGTCCTTTCTTGTATTAAGAGAGGTATGGACTCCAGAGAGAGAGATATCATTTTGCCCCTGTTCAAATCATTAGTAAGACCTCATCTGGAATATGCAGCTCAGTTTTGGGCACCAGTTCTCAAAAAGGATATTGGGGAACTGGAGAAAGTGCAGAGAAGGGCAACCAAACTGATAAGAGGCATGGAGGAGCTCAGCTATGAGGAAAGATTAGAGGAACTGAATTTATTCACCCTTGATAAGAGGAGATTAAGGGGGATATGATCAACATGTATAAATATATAAGGGGTCCATATAGTAAACTTGGTGTTGAGTTATTCACTTTACGGTCAACAAAGAGGACAAGGGGGCACTCTTTACGTCTAGAGGAGAAGAGATTTCATCTCCAAATAAGGAAAGGTTTCTTAACAGTAAGAGCTGTGAAAATGTGGAATAGACTCCCTGCAGAGGTGGTCCTAGCCAGCTCAGTAGATTGCTTTAAGAAAGGCCTGGATACTTTCCTAAATGTACATAATATAACTGGGTACTGACATTTATAGGTAAAGTTGATCCAGGGAAAATCCGATTGCCTCTCGGGGGGATCAGGAAGGAATTTTTTTCCCCTGCTTTAGCAAATTGGAGAATGCTGGGGTTTTTTTTTGCCTTCCTCTGGATCAACTGTGGGTATAGAATGGGGTATATGGGATTGTATGATATATATATGTATATATATATATTTGATTTTAATTAGTGGTTGAACTGGATGGACTTGTGTCTTTTTTCAACCTAACTAACTATGTAACTATGTTATCATTTATAACAATACATCCTATTCCAATTACTTCCTATTATTGTTATTGTTACTTAAAGGTCAGGATCATATCACTGTTTTGTGATAAAGCATGCTGCCACACCAAGAACATGTGTTCTTGGTGTGCTTCTTTTATTTCTGAGGAGTACTTGTAGAAACCAGCCAGTTAACCATTATTATTACTACAGCTACTCTGTTAGAATAGGTTGTATGAGACAGCCCACTTTTCTGTGAAACAACCACTTGCAAAAGGAGGAGCAAATTGTAAAGAAAAGACTCTAATTAACTGTAACATGAAGTTGCCTATACTTCTGATTAGGGATGAGCCGAACACCCCCCCATTCGGCTCGCACCAGAACCCGCGAACGGACCTAAAGTCCATGCGAGCTTTAGAACCCTATTAGTCATAATGGATGCGAACGTTCGAAATTAAAAGTGCTCATTTTAAAGGCTAATATGCATGTTAATGTCATAAAAAGTGTTTGGGGACCTGGGTCCTGCCCCAGGGGACATGTATCAATGCAAATTTTTTTTTTAAAAACGGCCGTTTTTTCAGGAGCAGTGATTTTAATAATGCTTAAATTGAAACAATAAAAGTGTAATATTCCTTTAAATTTCGTACCTGGGGGGTGTCTATAGTATGCCTGTGAAGGGGCGCATGTTTCCCGTGTTTAGAACTGTCTCTGCGCAAAGTGTCATTTTTGAAAGTAAAAAAGCTATTTAAAATCACTCGCGGCTAATGTTAATTCACGGCTCCTGTAACACAGAGAACAGTGATTCATTGAAACTCATTCATAAAAAAAAGTCATTGATAAAAAATAAAAAAAATGAAAAAAAAAAAGCGTAGGGGTCCCCCCAAATTCAATAACCAGGCCCTTCAGGTCTGGGATGGATATTAAGGGGGATCCCAGCCAAAATAAAAAAAAAAAAAAAAAAAAAAAATGGCGTAGGGTCCCCCTCAAAATCCATACCAGACCCTTGAGGTCTGGTATGGATTTTAAGGGGAACCCTAGCCAAAAAAAATGGCGTGGGGTCCCCCTCAAAATCCATACCAGACCCTTATCCGAGCACGCAACCTGGCAGGCCGCAGGAAAAGAGGGGGGGACGAGAGCGGCCCCCCCTCTCGCCTGAACCGTACCAGGCCACATGCCCTCAACATTGGGAGGATGCTTTGGGGGTCTAAGACCCCTAAAGCACCTTGTCCCCATGTTGATGAGGACAAGGGCCTCTTCCCCACAACCATGCCCGGTGGTTGTGGGGGTCTGCGGGCGGGGGGCTTATCGGAATCTGGAAGCCCCCTTTAACAAGGGGACCCCCAGATCCCGGCCCCCCCCTGTGTGAAATGGTAAGGGGGTACAAAAGTACCCCTACCATTTCACCAAAAAAGTGGCAAAAATTGTAAAAATGACAGGAGACAGTCTTTGACAATTCCTTTATTAAAATCTTCTTTCTTCTTTCTTCATCCTTCGGTTTCTTCCTCTTCTCCTTCCTTCATCTTCTTCCATCTTCTTCTTCCATTTTCTTCTTCCTCCGATCAGCTTCTTCTTGCGCTGGTCTTCTCGTCCTTTCTCGTCCGGCATCTTCTTCCGTCGGCGTCGGTGTCTTCTTGGGCCGCTCCGCGCAATGGGAGGCTCCCGCTGTGTGAGGCTCCGCTCCATCTGACAGGTCTTTTAAAACGGAGGGCACCTGGTGACCCCGCCCCCCTCTGACGTCATGGGGAAAGCCATCATGGAATTCCCCATGACGTCCCTGTGCGTCAGAGGGGGCGGGGTCACCAGGTGCCCTCCATTATAAAAGACCTGTCAGACGGAGCGGAGCCTCACACAGCGGGAGCCTCCCATTGCGCGGAGCGGCCCAAGAAGACACCGACACCGACGCCGACGCCGACGGAAGAAGATGCCGGACGAGAAGACCAGCGCAAGAAGAAGCCGATCGGAGGAAGAAGAAGATGGAAGAAGATGAAGGAAGGAGAAGATGAAGAAACCGAAGGATGAAGAAAGAAGAAAGAAGATTTTAATAAAGGAATTGTCAAAGACTGTCTCCTGTCATTTTTACCATTTTTGCCACTTTTTTGGTGAAATGGTAGGGGTACTTTTGTACCCCCTTCCCATTTCACACAGGGGGGGGCGGGATCTGGGGGTCCCCTTGTTAAAGGGGGCTTCCAGATTCCGATAAGCCCCCCGCCCGCAGACCCCCACAACCACCGGGCACGGTTGTGGGGAAGAGGCCCTTGTCCTCATCAACATGGGGACAAGGTGCTTTAGGGGTCTTAGACCCCCAAAGCATCCTCCCAATGTTGAGGCATGTGGCCTGGTACGGTTCAGGCGAGAGGGGGGCCGCTCTCGTCCCCCCCTCTTTTCCTGCGGCCTGCCAGGTTGCGTGCTCGGATAAGGGTCTGGTATGGATTTTGAGGGGGACCCCACGCCATTTTTTTTGGCTAGGGTTCCCCTTAAAATCCATACCAGACCTCAAGGGTCTGGTATGGATTTTGAGGGGGACCCTACGCCATTTTTTTTTTTTTTTGGCTGGGGTTCCCCTTAATATCCATCCCAGACCTGAAGGGCCTGGTTATTGAATTTGGGGGGACCCCTACGCTTTTTTTTTGTTTTTTATTAATGAATGACAGTTCTCTGTGTTACAGGAGCCATCAATTCATTAGCCGCGAGTGATTTTAAATAGCTTTTTTCCTGCAAAAATTACACTTTTTTGCAGGGAAAGTTCTAAGCACAGGAAACCTGCCCCCTTCACAGGCCACCTATAGACACCCCCCAGATGTTATACTGCAATGCTGTTCTAACAGCATGCACACACATATCCCCAGAAATAGAGCACATATTGTTGTCAGCAGTCAGCAGCACACTGACACGCTGACACTGACTGAAACATAATATGCGAGGCCGCCGGCGCGGCGGCCTCTTATACTGTGGGGCGTGTACTAAAGCCCCTGAGCTATAATTGGCTACAGGCATCCTGCCTGTAGCCAATTATGGCTCTCCTCGCTGCCGGCGCTGTGATTGGCCAAGCATGCGGGGTCACAGTGCATGCTTGGCCAATCATCAGCCAGCATTGCACTGCGCGGGCCGCAATGCATTGCGGGGCCGCTCGCATCACACGAATTTGATGCGAGCGGCCCCAATAGTTCTGGGCTCGCCGAGCGAGCGAACACCCGGTGCTCGATTCGAACATGGGTTTGAATCGAACACCGGGCTCATCCTTACTTCTGATAATTCTATTTAAAAAAACAACTGGTGCACCAGTTACCCAGCAGTGTTAAAACATTCACCCATTATCCAGAGAGCTCCACTTTTTTCTTATCTGGCACCGCACCACCAGGGCCGTCTTTAATATTGATTGGACCCTGGGCAAAACTTTTCTTGGGCCCCCCCCCCCCATGCAGTTTCGCTCTCCACTTGCTCTGAGACATACAATAAATAGCAGCTAGACTCAAAATCAGTTTACTGAATAAGATCAGGCAGAGATTGCGATAGGTTGCCAGAGGTTACAGTGCATCATTACCGCTCACTGACTGGTTGCTAGAGGTTAAAGCACAAATTACAGCTCACTGAATATTTGCTAGAAGTTACAGCACATGATTTCTGCTTGTTAATTGGTTGCTAGAGATTACTGTGGAAATGACCTCAGGGGGTCATGAGACAATATCAATGCCGCCGGTCGGTGCTATTTACATAGGAATGACGGTTATTTACCGTAAACACAGGGTCTGCCGGTGAGAGTCATCTGTACACAACAATAGGGCAGAGCTGGGCAGCATTAGTAGCAGCACTTCACACTGAGATATTGGGACACAGCGCAGAACTAAAACCTCAAGGGATGAGGGAATTTAAACCAGGATAGTTGGCAAGTATGAGGCAGCTGCTTTGGGCCCCACAACAATGACAGGGCCCAGGGCAGCTGCCCCTTTTGCCCTGCCTTAAAAACGGCCCTGCGCACCACTTTTCACTTTAAAAAGTTCCAGGTGAGCTGTAAATTAACTACACATGCCACCAGATGTAACCCTATGGATAGGGCTGTATCCATATAAATGACTTTGTCTGACATAAATACAGCCCCATCTATAGCAATGTGCAATGTAGTGCAGCACTGGGCAAGGCAAAACAGCGAAGTTCATCCATTTTACCACTGTTGGGTACACTGAGGGGATGTAAGGGGGCTTTAACAGAAAACTCCTCTAAAGGTAAAGCTGAAATTTTAAGTGTATTTCTAGCCATTTTCTTTTTAGTTTTGGATGATGGGGGGGGTTAGGATTAGACTCTCTGTTAAGTTTTTTTTGTCTGTGTCTGCCATTTAGAGTTGTTCACAGAACAAAAGGAAAGGGACAATCTCCCAAGGCAGACACCTCTTCTGGAGACAACTGTCTCATGCCCCATACACACGGTCGGAAAATCCGACCACAAAATCCATCGGATTTTTTCCGACGGATTTTGTCCGACACTGGTGTTGCATACACACGGTCGGACAAAGTTGTCGGAAAATCCAATCAGGGATAAAAGGTAAGATACAAGTTCAAAAAACTATTTATTCCAGCATAAAGTTAAATAATAAATGGGATAAGTTTTCTTACATACAACAACATGACATTCAATAGATATAATGCCAGACAGGCCTCGACAGATTTCGCCTATACAAATCATGTACAGTTAACTGTCGCTATACAAGAATACGGTTCTCTCTTAACCCATTACCATATGATCTAAAGAAGCAATCTGTTCATTATTAATTCTAGCGGGGATAATCCTGGGGTATTTAACCAAGGAGCCCACAGCAGGTCAAATTTTCCTGGTCGGCCCATGTATTGGAATATATACTTCTCTAATATTAAGGTGGCTCCCATTAGGGCTATCCAATCCCATAGCTTAGGCGGATCGGTCGCCTTCCAATGTTGTACAATAAGCTTATGGGCTTGGAAAAGAGCTCTACCAATAGCCTTTTTTGGGTTGTCTTCAATTGAGAGATCATCAAGAATACCAAGGATACATACTTTGGGGTCCTGTGGGACATTAACCAGGAATACTTTATTAATGGATGTAAGAACTCTCTTCCAATATAGGTGTAGTTTGGGGCAGCGCCACAATATATGAATGAGGTCCCTGTGATCTCTAGCACACCTTGTACAGTCAGCGCTATCACTTATGTCCATCCTATGCAGCCTGGTAGGTGTGAGGTGAACCCTCAATACAATGTATAATTGTGACAGTCGTTGTGCTGCATAAAGCAAGCACCCCTGTATTGCCTGTAGAGCCTCTGCCCATTGGTCCTACTTGAAAGTACCCACGTCTCTCTCCCATGGGGATGTTACTTTGGTAGGGAAGCCAGCTAAGAATATTGATAGTAGCATAGCGTATGACTTGGATATGAAACCCTTAAAGTGCGACACCTTGGTCATATAATGGAAGACAGGGCTAGGGGATTGTGTCCAAAGATTATTTCCTGCTTGTGCCTTAACTGCATGTTATAACTGTAAATAAGGGAAGTACATTGATTGGGGCAACCCAAATCTTTCCTGCAGCTCCGCAAAAGGGAGCAGACTGCCATTATAAAAGATGTGAACCAGATGTGTAACACCATGCGATTTCCATCGCTCTGCGCAAGTCAGAAGAAGCAATTCCCCATAATACTTATTGTGCCATATATGGCTATGCCCTGTAAAGACATTGATATCCTGTAACTGTCAGGCTTTATTTCAAATGTTTTGGATAAGCGCATATGTGGGGAAGAGCCTGTTCGACTTGGCAAAGGATAGAGCCTCAAGCCCTGTAGCCACACTGTGTGAGCCCATGGTATTCTGTAAAAGGGCTGTAGTTGGATCCTTACATCCTCCCCCTGTACCAGGCCCACTAGATATAGCTTGGGCAATATGTTGTAGCTGGGCGGCCAAGTATGCATCCCTAGGTTTCTGAAGCTGTTCCAATCTAATCCTCTGGGGTTTATTAAGCCAGAGAAAGGCCCAAAATAGGGAATAAATGACCCTGAATATTTTAAGTGGGACTACCATAGGTGTGTTATGCAGAATGTATAAAAGTTGCGGCATTAAAATCATCTTGGTGAGGTTTACTCTGCCTACCAATGACATTTTTAGTTTGGACCATATTTTAGTTTTATCTCTGATCCGGCCCTATAATGGGGAAAGTTTAAGAGATACGTAATCGCAAGGCTGTGGCATTACCCAAACTCCCAAGTATTTAAATTTTGATGATACCAGGATATCATGAAGTGTGGGGTCCTGCGTAGGAGCAGAGTTCCACATCATGATCACGGATTTGCTCCAATTGATCACAAGTCCAGAGAATGACCCAAATTGCTTAATAACCGACATGGCTTCCCCAGGGACTCCAACGTATCTCCCAATAGCAACATAGCATCGTCAGCGTAAAGCATTCGTTTTTTGTGTATCTGTCCGTATTTAAAGCCAGTTATTAGAGGGTTGAAGCGGATCAGGGCAGCCATAGGCTCTATGGCAATGGCAAAGAGTAAGGGGGACAGAGTGTAGCCCTGTTGAGTCCCTCTTTGTAGTGGGAAAGGGGCAGACACCCAACCTGCTTCTCTAATTACCGCGTAGAGGGAACAATAGAGCAGTTGTACCCAGGAGAGGAACACTGGTCTGAACCCAAACTTGGTCAGAGTGGCCCAGAGATTTTGCCACTCAATGCTGTCAAATGCCTTGTGGGCATCTAACGACAGCAACGCTATTGAGTTGTCCGCTTGAGATTGTATGTTAAGGAATAGCCGGCATAGATTAATGGCCGTGGACCTTTCTGGTATAAAGCCGGACTGGTCTGGGTGTATAATGGAAGAGATTACCTTATTGAGTCTCAGGGCCAGTACTTTTTCAAGGATTTTTATGTAATTCTGCAGGAGTGAGATCGGCCTATATCAGCCCAGGTCCAGTAGGTCCTCCCCTGGTTAAAGTTTAGTCCCGTGCTGTGTCCCAATATCTCAGTGTGAAGTGCTGCTACTAATGCTGCCCAGCTCTGCCCTATTGTTGTGTACAGATGACTCACCTACCGACCCTGTGTTTACATGTAAATTTACGGCATTCATATGTAAATAGCGGTGGCCAGCGGCATTGATATGTATACCATGCCCCCCTGAGGTCATATTCACAGTAATCTCTACCAACCAATCAACAAGCAGAAATCATGTGCTGTAACCCCTAGAAACTAATCAGTGAGCCGTAATGAGTGCTGCAACCGCTAGCAACCAGTCAGTGATTGGTAATGATACACTGTAACCTCTGGCAACCAATCGCAATAGCTGTCTGATCTGATTCAGTAAACTGATTTTGAGTCTAGCTGCTATTTATTGTATGTCTCAGAGCAGGTAGAGAGCGAAATTGCATGGGGGGGCCCCAAGAAAAGTTTTGCCCAGGGTCCAATCAATCTTAAAGACGGCCCTGCAGAGATTTTCCTTCCCCACTCTAGTTACATTAAAGAAATGGCTAAACATAAACTTTAAGTCAGGTAAATGTAAAATATTGCATATTGAATATTATTCATTCCCCCGTTCAAAAAAGCTAATTGCTTTACAGAGATCAGTGGTTCAAGGGGTCAAATTCACACAGAGAAATTAATGAGACAGGAGACAGTGATTATCTCTATAGCAGCCGCTAGCGATAATCGTAAGAGAATCCAGCAGGCTGGTTGTACCCAAGTTGATCAATCGATCTACTTGGTATATTCAGCCTGCCCATTAACAGTTCGAATCGGCTTTAGAGTTTCTTAGTTTGTTAGATTTTCAATAGGTTTTACTAGTCACAAATGTTTCAGTATTGCTTGTATAGTGTTTTCTCACTTGATGTGTTCATAATAAATCTTATTATAATTGCGCTTAGTTTGGGTCCAGTTTTCGTTTGTACAGCTACACATATCTGGCCACACTTGCTTTTTCCTACTATCAGCGTTTGGTATCCTAACACAATGATGATGCCATTAATGACCAGAATGAGATCTGTGAGGTGTTTTATTGTAGAACCTGCAGTCTTTTAGGCCGGGTTTACACTGGTGCGACACGACACTCGTCCAACTTTGGCCTGCGACTTCAATGAACGGAGATCCGACTTGGATCCCCGCCAATACCAGGCACTGTGTTTGGTATGAATCTCGAGGGGGAACTCCACGCCAAATTTTAAATAAAAAAAAAAACGGCATGGGTTCCCCCTCCAAGAGCATACCAGGCCCTTCAGTCTGATATGGATTTTAAGGGGTCCACCTACGCCGAAAAAAACGGTGTGGGGGTCCCTCCAAAATCCATACCAGACCCTTATCCGAGCATGCAGCCCGGCCGGTCAGGAAAGGTTTGTCACAGCCCCATCATGCCCCGGCAGTGACGTCATAAGGGGGCGTGGTCACCGGATGACATCACCCGGTGACCCCGCCCCATGCCTATATAAGTCGTTGCGCACCGCGCACGCAGCATTACAGCGGGAGAGAGCGTCATGTCAACATCGGAAGAAGACCGGAGGGAAGAAGATGACGGAGAAGACCAGGCCAGCGCTATCAAAAGAGCGGGCAAAAGGGCAGAAGATAGCGGAGGAGCCCGGCAGAAGGCAACAGAGAGTGGGAGAAGAACTGGAGAACACGGATAAGTTGGAAGAGACCCTCGGAGCTGCCTAATAAATTACTTTAAAAACCTGTCTAGTGTGTATTTTTATTGACACTTTTTTTCCCCAGGTGAATGGGTAGGGGTATGATACCACATACTCATTCACATAGGGTGGGGGATCTGGGGCCCCCTTATTAAATGCCAGATTCCAATGAGCCCCCACCTGCAGATCCCGACAACCAACGGCCAGGGTTGTCGGGAAGAGGCCCTTGTCCTCCGCAACATGGGGACAAGGTGCTTTGGTGTGGGGGGCTGCAGGGCGCACCCCTGCCCCAAAAAACCCACCCCCCATGTTGAGGGCATGTGGCCTGGTATGGTTCAGGAGGGGGGGGGGGGCGCTCACTCGTCCCCACCCCTCTTCCTGACCGGCCGTGCTGCGTGCTTGGATAAGGGTCTGATATGGATTTTCGGCGTAGGGGGTTCCCCTTAAAATCCATACCAGAACCCAAGGGCCTGGTATGCTCTTAGAGGTGGAACCCATGCCTTTTTTTTATTTAAAATTTGGCGTGGAGTACTATCAGAATATTTTTTTCTCATTGCTAATTTGAAA
This sequence comes from Lithobates sylvaticus, assembly GCA_028564925.1. Classification (NCBI taxonomy): domain Eukaryota; kingdom Metazoa; phylum Chordata; class Amphibia; order Anura; family Ranidae; genus Lithobates; species Lithobates sylvaticus. The sequence continues at coordinate 148,018,721 of CM053030.1, forward strand.
ATCATAACTTTAAAGTGGAGGGCCACCCTAAAAAAAAAATTTAAAAATTACATTAACATTCACAAAAAAATATAAAAAAAAAACATTTGAAAAAAAAATATTTTTACTTACCAGAAACCCCTGCTGCTAGGCAGTCTTCCTAATCTGCCTCTTCCTATTCTGGGACGCTTCTTCCTCTTCAGCTAGTTGCCCTGTTGTATTCTGGGATATGTGTGTGTCACAGAAAACAACGGGCCATTCACAAAACGCAGCGCAGCTCGCGCATGCACAGTAGGAAAGGGGCAGTGAAGCTGCAAGGCTCCACTGCCTGTTTCCCTTTGTTAAGATAGCGGTGCCAGCACCCCATCCAATGGACGAAACAGCCTCAGGCGGCTGACATCGCAGGCTCGCTGGACAGGTAAGTGTCCTTATTAACCTCCCTGGCGGTATTCCCGAGTCTGGCTCGGGGTGGAATTTCAGTACCATTAGCGGTAACCCCCGAGCCAGACTCGGGATTGCATCGCAGGATACAGGGAAAGTTACTTACCTTGTCCCCTGGATCCTGCAATGTCTCCCCGCTGTGTGAGCGAGCCGTCTCCTCGCTCGAGTCACACAGTGCCAAGTGCCACCGGGCTCCGTTCCCTGCGACGCACGGGAGCAGAGATTGGCGCCAAATTCAAAAAAGTAAAAACACAGTACACATACAGTACACTGTAATCTTACAGATTACAGTACTGTATAAAAAAATTACACATCCCCATTGTCCCTAGTAGTCTGTCCAGTGCCCTGCGTGCACTTTTATATTATAAATACAGTTTTTTCTGCCTGGAATTTGGAGATTGTCCATAGCAACCAAAAAGTCTGCCTTTATGTGAAAAGTGGTTTTAGACCAGCTAGAAAACAGCGATAATAAATTAGAATCACTTTCAGAATTGAGCGATAGCGATTTGTGGGGAAATTCATCATCAAACACTAAATCTAATGACAGCAACAATTCTGCAACTGAGCAAATTTCAGTGTTTTTGATTTGATTACATTATTGAATAATTTTTATTATTATTATTTTATTATTTGTTATAATTATTTATAGTTATTTATTATATTATAATTTATGATTTTGTTTTTCAAACTTTATCGTACCCGGGATTTCTACTAGACTCTTGTTTGGACAGATTTAAGTGAGTCATTCCTAAGAATTACGAGCTTACAATATAAAACGCCAAATTTCCATGCAAAATAATTGTACCGCTTTGAGCACCTAAAATCTGAAATAATCATACCGCCGGGAGAGTTAAAAGTCAGCAGCTACAGTGTTTGTAGAACACCGCTTTAAGTTGAGGTTTAAAGGGGGCACACCTCCAAAAATAAGCAGCGCCACACTCATTCCCTTCATACTATTCATTTCTAGAGGATAGTAGAGGTTCTGAAAAAATCCAGGTGGCAAGCATGGGGGGCGGTAAGAAGGGAGCTAGAGAGCAAGGTGTCTTGGTAGGAGTGGATGATTTGGGCAATATCTTCAGATAAGGTTGGTGATGTAGTTGGGGGCAGTGTTGTGGATGGCTTTATACATTGTGGCTAATATTTTACATTTTATATATACATTTTAAAAATTATATCTCAACCTATGTGCATGTGTAAATACAATTATTTTAACAGTGCAATAAGTGCAAAGTGATGTACACTATATAAAAAAATTAAGACATACAATTTCTTTCCAAAGCATGTATGCAAAGCACACTTTGTATTGTTGTCATTCTAGAACCAATTTTTTAGCTGCCTTTATAGACATGGGTCATTGAAATAATTGCAGGATAAAGACTAAAATATATTTGATCATACTGTTTTTCCACAATAATATTGTGCTTTGGTGTATTTATATATAATCCATTTAAGTGTCAATTAAGAATATCTCTCTTATCCATTTAGTGCATTTAGAATTGCAGTTCTTTCCACTGTTACTATGGTTACTGATGAAGCACATTGCAGTGAGACGATGTTACTAAATGTTTGAACAGTGGATAATTAAAACAATGACAGCCATATAAAGCAGCTATTTTTGAACATGCAAGCTTTATCTCTAGTAGAGACATTAAATAAACTAAATAGAAACATACTATATAGCACTGCTTTATTTATATATTATATATAAAAAAAAAAAATCTTATTTTAACATTGTATTGTTTGTATATTATATTGTATGTCTAGTATATTATTGCTTAGAATGAGGATAACCTCTTTATATAGATAGATAGATAGATAGATAGATAGATAGATAGATAGATAGATAGATAGATAGATAGATAGATAGATAGATACTGTAGATAGATAGATAGATAGATAGATAGATAGATAGATAGATAGATAGATAGATAGATAGATAGATAGATAGATAGATAGATAGATAGATAGATAGATAGATAGATAGATAGATAGATAGATAGATAGATAGATAGATAGAGTATATATACAGTGCCTTGAAAAAGTATGCATACCCCTCGAAATTTTCCACATTTTGTCATGTTACAACCAAAAACTTAAATGTTTTTTATTGAGATTTTATGTGGTAGACCAACACAAAGTGGCACATCATTTTTAAGTGGAAGGAAAATGATAAATGGTTTTCCAAATTTTTACAAATAAATATGTGAAAACTGTGGCGTGCATTTGTATTCAGCCCTCTTTACTCTGATACCCGAAAAAAAAGTATCCCCACAATATGATGCTGCCACCACCATGTTTCACAGTGGGGATGGTATGTTCAGGGTGATGTGCAGTGTTAATTTTCTGCCACATAAAACGTTTTGCTTTTAGGCCAAAAAGTAAAATTTTTGGTCTCATCTGACCAGAGCACCTTCTTCCACTTGCTTGCTGTGTCCCCCACATGGCTTCTCGCAAACTGCAAACGGGACTTATGGCTTTCTATCAGTAATGGCTTTCTTCTTGCCACTCTTCCATAAAGGCCAGATATGTGGAGTGAACGACTAATCGTTGTCCTGTGGACAGATTCTCCCACCTGAGCTGTGGATCTCTGCAGCTCCTCGGAGTTACCATGGGCCTCTTGGCTGCTTCTCTGATTAATGCTCTCTTTGCCCGGCCTGTCAGTTTAGGTGGACGGCCGTGTCTTGGTAGGTTTGCAGTTATGCCATACTTATTCCATTTTGAGATGATGAATTAAACAGTGCTCTGTGATATTTTCAAAGCTTGGGATATTTTTTCATAACCCAACCCTGCTTTAAACTTCTCCACAACTTTATCCCTGACCTGTCTGGTGTGTTCCTTGGCCTTCATGATGCTGTTTGTTCATTACACACAGGCGGACTCTATTTACTATTTATGTGATTTCTGAAGTCAATTGGTTCCACTAGATTTTAATCAGAGTAAAGGGAGCTGAATAGAAATGCACTCCACACTTTTAAGATATTTATTTGTAAAAACATTTGAAAACCATTTATTATTTTCCTTCCACTTCACAATTATGCGCATGTAAAAATACATTTACATTTTTGGTTGTAACATGACAAAATGTGAACATTTTCAAGGGGTATGAATACATTTTCAAGGCACTGTATATATGTGTGTTCAATATTGAAATTAGGAACTGGGATCTTAATATTTTTACCAAGCTGAACAAAAACGCAAAACATTTTTATATTGTAGCCTACCATTTCTTAGATGTGATGGCTACGTTAGTTACATTTTTAAGGCTTTCTTTCTTCTATTTTCATCTGGTGATCTAGCCAGTAAGTTTGTTGACTTAACACTGGTAGGAATGCATAAAATGATCAGCTTCTATTTATGTAAAATCCTTATCCCAAAAGGAAAAAAATATCTGTAACTGATTATAAAGTATTAGCTGGAGTTTGAGTTTAATTTGCTAGTACATCTAATACTCCCCCACCCCAGACTGACAATGCTGCTGTCCAAATGTGCCCCCTGTGCTCCTTTATCCAGAGTGGTGTCTCTCTAATACAGGAGTTGTGGTACTGGCCCCATAACCAGGTAAATTATAAAACGAATGCAGCTACCATATCTAATGGTGGTAAGCTGCAATATATAACATTTTTGGTTTTGGGATTATTACCACTTTAAGCCTATCTGCAGGGACCTTTTCTTGTTTCTACAATAAATAAAATGATAGATAAGCATTTCACTTTAAAGTGAAAGTAAACTACACAGGAAAGGAAAGTAGAGCAGCCAGGAGAAGTTCCCATAGCGCGCAAGTATGTGAATGGGACTTCATCTGGGTACAGAATTGCGCCAAAACCGTGCACATGCATATCTCAAAACAAAACAAAAAACCCTGACACGCAAGGAAAAGATTCTTTTGACATAAGAAACTTACAAAGTATCTCCTTTAATAAAAAGCCCACCAGTCAACATAAGGGGGGGTGGTTTTCACGTCCTCCATGTCTCCCATCTCATTGGGCACAAAGCAAGGGTCACAAGAGAGGTCTACCTGGGGTGGGTTCTTCTGGGCTACACTAGGCACTTTGTACAGGCTCACTGTCTTACACATGGGGTACAACAGACGACTGATCTCTGATAAACTCTCTAAATGTAATACTAACCACCATGGTCACTGATACATTTAGGAGGGACATGCAGAGCCCTCGCGCTCTCCACCTGTCCAGCATATCACTGCTACATCACTCCCAGTAACGTTATGGAGCCCTGCCATGCACACAGCGCTGACTCCATGCATGCACTCACTTAACTCTTCCTTACCTGTGTACAGGTTGGGGACCTCTGTGGTACTGATCTGCTCCTGTTGCAATAGGAGATGGACCTGCTCACGGAGAGTGCCAACAATAGCTCCTCTTGCTAGAAGCTATCCCAACTGTCACATGTACTTACTTACAACAGGTTGCTAGGGAGACCTTCGTTAATCTTGGTAACCACTGTATCTTCACACTGTGTTAACTCTTGTACCGTCATCTTCATACCCCAATGTGCTTAATGACCCAAGCTTTAACTATATGTGCCAGTTACTTGCATCACACCCCATGAGTAACTTCAGACCAGGCAAAGGCAAAGTTTCAAAAAGCTTTACTGAAGAATAGGTTAACACAACAGATTAGCATAAAGTGCAGTCTTTTTCTAACATCCCTAGTCCCTAACACAGGCTTGTGGATGCCCCAGCATACCTGCACACAAAAGAGTCCATTTGTGGCAGAGTCCATAGTGGTAGTATCCAGGATTGTCATCTTCAGGGCAGACTGTAAGTCGCAGCAAGTCCTTCAGGTTAAGGTAGGGTCCTGAGGGCAGACGTGCATCATTTTTCATCCTGGACTCCACTGGCCAGTAGGACAGAGTCTGGTAACGGTAACAGGAACAAAGTAATGCCCCGTACACACGGTCGAAAAATCGGACAGGAAACGTCTGATCGGATTATGTTGTCGGAAAATCCAATCGTGCATGGGCTCTATCGGACTTTTTCCGAACGGAAAAAAATTGAGAGCAGGATCTCAAATTTTCAGACAAAAAAATCCGATCAGACTTTTTCCGATCGTTTGTAGAGAAGTCCGATCGGACAAAATGCCACGCATGCTCAGATCAAATAAAGAGACCAAAGCTATTGGCTACTAGTCTGAACGTAGTCCCATCGTAACAAATGAACGTCATCACGTTCCGTACGATCGGATTTTCCGACAACTTTGTCCGACCGTGTGTATGCAACACCAGTTTCGGACAAAATCCGTCGGAAAACATCCGACGGATTTTGTGGTCGGAATTTCCGACCATGTGTACGGGGGCTTAGACTTTCAATAACTCTCAGACCCTTAGCTATTGGTATGGACCACTGTCCCCTTTATAATACACAGAACCTGTGGGTCGGACCCAGGAAAGCCCACCAAGAAAAGAACCGGGAAACACAATTAACCCTAACCTTCCCAACTGTGGCAGTTTTAACCTACAAACATTAAAAAAAGTTTTAGAGTTTGCTTCTACTTTAACCACTTCAGCCCCAGGAGGATTTGCCCCCTTACTGACCGGGCCATTTCTTTCCATACGGCCCTGCATCGCTTTAACTGACAATTGAGCGGTCATGCGCAAAACAACCCAAATAAAATGTATGTCCTTTTTTTCCCACAAATAGAGCTTTCTTTTGGTGGTATTTGATCACCTCTGCAGTTTTTATTTTTTGCGCTATAAACAAAAAAAAGAGCGACAATTTTGAAAAAAAAAACACAATATTTTGTACATTTTGCTATAATAAATATCCCAAATTAAATAAAAACAAAACAAATTTCTTCATCAGTTTAGGCCGATATGTATTCTTCTACATATTTTTGGTAAGAAAAAATCGCAATAAGCGTATATTTATTGGTTTGCGCAAAAGTTATAGAGTCTACAAAATAGGGGATAGATTTATGGCATTTATGGCATTTTTAAATGTTTTACCAATAATGGCAATTTTTATTGGGACTGAGACATTGCGGCTGACAAATCGGACACTTTTTTGGGACCAGTGACATTTATACAGCAATCAGTGCTTTAAATTGCCACTGATTACTGTATAAATGTCACTGGCAGGGAAGGGGGTTAACACTAGGGGGCGATCAATGGGGTAATGGGGTCCCTATGTGTGTTCTAACTGTGGGGGGAATGTGGCTGACTAGAGGAGGAGAGAGATCGTTGATCCTACTTGGTAGGAACACACAATCTGTCTCCTCTCCCCTGACAGAACCGGGATTTGTGTGTTTACACACACAAATCCCGGTTCTTGCTCTGTCACGAGCGATTGCGGGTGCACGGCGATCATCACGCTCGCCAGGCACGCGCATTGGCTCAGGGGGCATGCTGCGGGGGCACGCGGGTGCCTCAGGTGGCGCTCGCACGCCCGCTACAGTGTCTTAAGGAGCCGTTGTAGCTCGCGCAGCAGTGCCAATCTAATACAAAGCTTGGTTTGGTTCCATGGGGGTGGCTGGATGGAGGGTAGCTATTGTACCTTAGACAAACTGAATGTGAGGATCCACCTTCTCCAACACATCCCTGAACCAGTGAGCGAACACTGAACGTCCATAATGGAACCACGAGATTTTGAGGTCATTCAAGCTGTCAGCAGAGAGAGGGCTTGCTCAGCGGATTGTGAATCACGTCCATAACCACCTACACAGACATCGATTGGGAGTACAGACGACGCATAGGCGATCCCATCCCAGGATATCGATCCAAGGCTTATTTTTCTCCATTTGGAGGTAAGGGCTCTGGGAGCATTAGGTGACTATTTAGTCATGAAGATTAACATCAATTTCACAACACAACTGTTTATTTAGAAGATTCACCAGAATTATGGACACTCATGATTATTGTGACTAATCTATCACTTTGATGGGCTTTTTTGATGTATACACATTTTATTTTGGATTTCAGCTATTGTGTTTACTTTTTTCACACTATTTGGGATTATTTTTCTATAATATTAATGTGTTAGAAGTATTCACGGATCACTTTCATTATTATTTAGTGCCAACCTGCCGCAGTCTAACTGCGGTGGCTGGTCGGGATGGGGTTAAATGGGTAATCCTCATTTAGAGTATAAGATAAATATAGTCATGGACTAATGTGCATTCCAAAGTTGACAAAATTTTTTTAACCACTTCAATACCGGGCCATTTTACACCCTTCCTTACCAGAGCACTTTTTGCGATTCGGCACTGTGTTGCTTTAACTAACAATTGCGCGGTCGTGCGACGTTACACCCAAACAAAATTGACGTCCTTTTTTTCCCACAAATAGAGATTTCTTTTGGTGGTATTTGATCGCCCCTGCGGTTTTTATTTTTTGCGCTATAAACAAAAGAAGAGCGACAATTTTGAAAAAAAACACAATATTTTTTATCCAAACAGACATTAAACCGGAACTGAACCGGAAGCAGTTTGATTACAATCAATGTTTTTTTCACAAAAGAACATACATTCTACATTATTAATTATGCTATCAAAATGAGTGTGTGATATATATTGCGGTCAGCATTGCTCCTGTTTCTTCTTGCTGGAAGCTGACATTTTGGGGGTTATTTACTAAAGGAAAATCCAGTTTGCACTACCAGTGTACTTGGAAGTGCAGCGATTGTAGATCTGAGGGGGACATGCAAGGAAAACAAAAACAGCATTTTAGCTTGCACATGATTGGATGATAAAATCAGCAGAGCTTCCCCTCATTTCAGATCTTCCCCTCAGATCTACAGCAACTGCACTGACGGTGCACTTGTAGTGCAGAGTGGATTTGCCTTTAGTAAATCAACCCCTTTGCTGAAGCCCAGAGCAGTCACTTCCTTATTGAAAACTTCTCCTTGGTCTCAAAAACTATGGGGTTGATTTACTAATGGCAAGTAGACTGTGCACTTTGCAAAGTGCAGTTGCACTCTGCTGCCCCAGAGCTTAGTAAATTAGGTAAAGCTCCACTTTGCAAAGACTATCCAATCACGTGCAAGCAAAATTGGAGGATGGAAGTTTGCAGAGCTTCTGCTCATTTACTAAACTTTGAAAAGTGCACAGTCTATTTGCATTTAGTAAATCAACCCCTATATGTCACTTTCTGCAATTAAAATGTGTGCATTTCCAGCCTTGATTTTATGTCTTGGCTCAGCTAGAGAGGAAGGATGACAAAAAGGAGAAAATCACTCTTTTGACTCTTTGGGGTTAATTTACCAAAGTCAAATTTACTATGCACTTTTGAAAGTGCACAGTCTATTTGCTTTTAGTAAATCAACCCATTGAGTTCATTTTGGCTACTGAGAAAAAAATGAAATTAACTTTTTAATTCTGAACATAAAACAGAAAGGAAAATACTATACATTCCATTTAAAGTGACACTGCATCTCAGAAAGAGTCTTGTTGCTTAATTAGTAGCAAAGATTAAATAGTAACTTGTTTTTTTCTTATTGACAAATGCTTTATGTACCTGTTTAAACCTAATAAACACTTCATTACTGATTTAATATTTTTATTTCACTATAGCTTATGAAGACGTGTAAAATAATGATTCTGGATCAAAGCATTACGTTTTAATGACTAAACATTACTTTTTATTTCATAACCTGAAGATGTTTTTATTGCCACCTTTAGGTCTAGTTACATTGTAAAGTGCTTTATGGTCACTATGTACACAGTCTATAGTACTTATTTAACCACTTCAGCTCAGAAGGCTTTACCCCCTTCCTGACCAGGCATTTTTTTTTGCAAAATGGCACTGTGTTTCTTTAACTGACAATTGCGTGGTTGTGCGATGCTGTACCCAAATATAATTTATGTCCTTTTTTTTTTCCCCACAAATAGAGCTTTCTTTTGGTGGTATTTGATTGCCTCTGCGGTTTTTATTTTTTGCGCTTTAAATAAAAATCACAGACAATTTTGAAAAAAAAACTGTATTTTTTACTTTCTCCTATAAAACATATCCCAAAAAAATGTAAAAAAGTCTGATTTCTCCATCAGTTTAGGTCAATTTGTATTCTGCTACGTATTTTTGGTAAAAAAAATCCCAAAAAGCCTATATATTGATTGGTTTGTGCAAAAGTTATAGCCTCTACAAACTATGGGATACATTTATGGATTTATGGATACATTTATGGACTTTTTAAATATTTTTTTAGTTACTAGTAGGGTTGAGCGAACCCGAACTGTAAAGTTCGGGTCCGTACCGGACTTTAGGGTGTTCGGGTCCCGGACCCGAACCCGAACAATTGACTGTATGTTCGGGTTCGGGTCCGGTGTTCAGGGATTTAATGTTGCTTTTTAAAATGTCTTTTAAAAGCACTCGCGGCTATATGAATTGATATTCATATAGCCGCGAGTGCTTTTAATACAGAGAACAGTCATTGAAGTCATTTATTTTTAAAAAGTTAGTCATAAAAAGTGTTTGGGGACCTGGGTCCTGCCCCAGGGGACATGTATCAATGCAAAAAAAACTTTCAAAAACGGACGTTTTTTCGGGAGCAGTGATTTTAATAATGATTAAATTGAAACAATAAAAGTGTAATATTCCTTTAAATTTCGTACCTGGGGGGTGTCTATAGTATGCATGTAAAGGGGCGCATATTTCCTGTGCTTAGAACTGTCTCTGCAAAAAGTGTCATTTTTGCAGAAAAGAAAGCTATTTAAAATCACTCGCGGCTATATGAATTGTCGGCTCAGAGAACAGTCATTCATTGAAAGTCATTCAGAAAAAAAAAGTCATTGATAAAAAATAAAAATAAATAAAAATAAAAAAGCGTAGGGGTCCCCCCAAATTCAATAACCAGGCCCTTCAGGTCTGGGATGGATATTAAGGGGGACCCCAGCCAAAAAAAATGGCGTGGGGTCCCCCTCAAAATCCATACCAGACCCTTATCCGAGCACGCAACCTGGCAGGCCGCAGAAAAATAGGGGGGACGAGAGCGCCCCCCCCTCCCGCCTGAACCGTACCAGGCCACATGCCCTCAACATTGGGAGGATGCTTTGGGGGTCTAAGACCCACAAAGCACCTTGTCCCCATGTTGATGAGGACAAGGGCCTCATCCCCACAACCGTGCCCGGTGGTTGTGGGGGTCTGCGGGCGGGGGGCTTATCGGAATCTGGAAGCCCCCTTTAACAAGGGGACCCCCAGATCCCGCCCCCCCCCATGTGGGAAGTGGTAAGGGGGTACCTACCATTTCACCAAAAAAGTGTCAAAAATGGTAAAAATGACAGGAGACGGTCTTTGACAATTCCTTTATTAAAATCTTCTTTCTTCTTTCTTCTGGTCTTCCTTTCTTCATCTTCTCCTTCCGGCATCTTCTTCTTCCATCTTCTTCTTCCTCTGATCCGCTTCTTCTTGGCCTTCTCGTCCAGCATCGGTGTCTCTTCTGGGCCGCTCCGCGCAATGGGAGGCTCCCGCTGGGTGAGGCTTCTCTTCGGTATCTTCTTCCACGGCGTCGGTCTCTGAGGCTTCTCTCCGGTATCTTCTTCCAGGGCGTCGGTCTCTTCTTGGGCCACTCCTCGCAATGGGAGGCTCCCGGTGTGTGAGGCTTCGCTTGGGCTGACAGTTCTTTTATAACGGAGGGCGGGGCCACCTGGTAACCCCGCCCCCTCTGACGCATGGGGACGTCATGGGGACTTCCCTATGGCTTTGCCCACGTCACGGGGAAAGCCATAGGGAAGTCCGCATGACGTTCCCATGCGTCAGAGGTGGGCGGGGTTACCAGGTGGCCCCGCCCTCCGTTATAAAAGAACTGTCAGCCCAAGCGAAGCCTCACACACCGGGAGCCTCCCATTGCGAGGAGTGGCCCAAGAAGAGACCGACGCCCTGGAAGAAGATACCGGAGAGAAGCCTCAGAGACCGACGCCGTGGAAGAAGATACCGAAGAGAAGCCTCACCCAGCGGGACCCTCCCATTGTGCGGAGCGGCCCAGAAGAGACACCAATGCTGGACGAGAAGGCCAAGAAGAAGCGGATCGGAGGAAGAAGAGGATGGAAGAAGAAGATGCAGGAAGGAGAAGATGAAGAAAGGAAGACCAGAAGAAAGAAGAAAGAAGATTTTAATAAAGGAATTGTCAAAGACCGTCTCCTGTCATTTTTACCATTTTTGACACTTTTTTGGTGAAATGGTAGGGGTACCCCTTACCATTTCACACAGGGGGGGGCGGGATCTGGGGGTCCCCTTGTTAAAGGGGGCTTCCAGATTCCGATAAGCCCCCCGCCCGCAGACCCCCACAACCACCGGGCACGGTTGTGGGGATGAGGCCCTTGTCCTCATCAACATGGGGACAAGGTGCTTTGTGGGTCTTAGACCCCCAAAGCATCCTCCCAATGTTGAGGGCATGTGGCCTGGTACGGTTCAGGCGGGAGGGGGGGCGCTCTCGTCCCCCCCTCTTTTCCTGTGGCCTGCCAGGTTGCGTGCTCAGATAAGGGTCTGGTATGGATTTTGAGGGGGACCCCACGCCATTTTTTTTGGCTGGGTTTCCCCTTAAAATCCATCCCAGACCTCAAGGGTCTGGTATGGATTTTGAGGGGGACCCTACGCCATTTTTTTTTTTGGCTGGGGTCCCCCTTAATATCCATCCCAGACCTGAAGGGCCTGGTTATTGAATTTGGGGGGACCCCTACGCTTTTTTTTGTTTGTTTTTTTTATTTTTTATCAATGACTTTTTTTTTATGAATGGCTTTCAATGAATGACTGTTCTCTGTATTACGGGAGCCGACAATACACATTAGCCGCGAGTGATTTTAAATAGCTTTCTTTTCTGCAAAATGACACTTTTTGCAGAGACAGTTCTAAGCACTGGAAACATGCGCCCCTTTACATGCATACTATAGACACCCCCCAGGTACGAAATTTAAAGGAATATTACACATTTATTGTTTCACTTTAATCATTATTAAAATCACTGCTCCCGAAAAAACAGCCGTTTTTTAAACGTTTTTTTTGCATTGATACATGTCCCCTGGGGCAGGACCCAGGTCCCCAAAAACTTTTTATGACTAACTTTTTAAAAATAAATGACTTCAATGACTGTTCTCTGTATTAAGGGGGACGGGAGCCGACACTTTATTATAGCCGTTCGGGTCCCCATTGACTTCAATGGGGTTCGGTGTTCGGGGTCAAGTTCGGGTCAAGTTCGGTCCCGAACCCGAACTTTTTTCTGAAGTTCGGCCGAACCTGCCGAACCCGAACATACAAATACTGCAGCTGCTGACTTTTAATATATGGACACTTACCTGTCCAGGGAGCCCGCAATGTCGGCACCCCAGCCACCCTTCGGATTGGCTGTCGGGTGCAGCAACCACCATTCCTATTAAGGGAACCCGGCAGTGAAGCCTTTCCCTACTGCGCATGCGCGAAGGACGCTGCACTTTCTAATTGGTCCAGCGGCGGAGGAAGGTGGAGGGGGCCAAACTTCCGAGAGACGATGCCACAGCCCCATCTCCCAGAAGTGGGGAACAGTACCTGTCAAAAAACAGGTACCCGTTTTCCCCTCCCCCTGAAAGGTGCCAAATGTGGCACCGGAGGGGGGGAGGAGATGGATAAGCGGAAGTTCCACTTTTGAGTGGAACTCCGCTTTAACCGCTCTGTGTAATGGTTTTGCACTTTTTTTGCAATTTTGTGGCTCATGACAATAAAGAAAATTCTACAACATCTTTTGGATTCAAGTGTGCGGTCAATCTTTTCTTCTCTGCTTAATGGTTTTGTTTAGAGCAGCCCAAATGCTCCTCTCCTTGGGTCCCCCGCAGGTGCTCCTGGCTCCCCCCCTCTGCCAAGTGCACCCTATGGCAAGCCACTTTGTGGGGGGGGGGGGGGATTCATGTGGTATTAGCTGGTAGGTAAACTGCAAAGGGTCTGAATATTTACTAACCATGTGACGTAACTGATGTAAAACAAGTCTCTCCAAGGTCTTTATAATGTGGCAGGTTAAAGACACTGGTCTGTAATTGGAGCCACAAGGACGTAGAATCTTCAGCACAGGGATAAGGCAGGGATGAGTCTTTTGTAGACTCAGGCTGAGGTTAAAGACTCATTTAAGGACACCCCCAGCTGGTCTGTACATGCCCTGAGCACCCTGGGGCTAATGCCATCAGGGCCTGCTGCTTTTCCTGCCTTAAGGCTACATTCACACTTGAGCTAAGTGTTTTCAGGTGTTTTTTCAAACGTTTTTGAGCATTTTTTTTTATTTTCAAATATTATGGGTGTTTGTTTAGGTGTTTTTCATTTAAGTGTTGGAGTGGTGCAATATTAGTGAAGGAAGATAGCTACCCATGTATCTCCTAACCAACTCAAATATCAATAAGACACTAATTACACAGAAATGTTCTGATTAAACAAAAAAACAACACTTTTGCAAGCTGTATTAGTTTTGTTTTTAAAACGTTTTTCCTTTTTTTCACCTGGTGATCCAGCCAGTAAAGGTGGCCATAGATGGATCAAAATTTGGCCAGTTCAGCAGGGACTAACTGAATTTCAATCCATGTGTTGCCACTGTAGTTGAACAGAAGTCGATTTACCCCCTTCTGCAGACTCTCAGGATAACTGCTTCAATGGTGCTGCTTTTTAATAAAAAAAAAAACTTCTATTAAAAATTATACCCATGCTCTATATTGAGACATGTCAGAAATGTATTCATGCAGAAATTTAGCTGAAAAGTCAGTTTTAAAGGTATTGAACACTTTCAAATACTTTTGTTGTTTATTTTAGGTATTAGTGTAGTTACATTCCCTGTGTTGTTATACTTGCTTTACCTTGTACTCATAGGCTCACATGTTGTGACTGTAATTTGTCATGGCTGATCGTGTCCCCTATTTCCATGTATGCATTCAACTAGCCTTTCACTATTCACTAAAGGGACAGACAACTTCTTGTTCGAGGTCAGCAGAATCCAAGCTTTCACTTGCACCAGGGCTAGACTGAAAGACCCAAGGATTGTGGGATATGGAGCTGCTTTACAGGAAATGTTAGTTCTCAGACTACAGATATAGGCTATGCATTAATCTGTGCAGTGCCCTGCATTACGCCTCATATTTGAACACAAACAGAAATGGAATTTGGAAAAAGGAATGTGATGAATTTACTCTACTATAGACCGCGAGTACAAGGCAATAAATTACACCATGCTACGTGATCCCTGCATATCTTATGCAGATGAAAAACACAAGGTGCTAGTAGGTGGGCTATATGCCATTAGCATGTATTATCAAATAATTTCATAGATTTATATATATATATATATAACCATAATAAACAAATGTATATAAGTATTGATTACTATCACTGCAGCATTATTAAAAAAGTCACCATTGGTCTATGCAGTCCATAAGAATTAAGATATATAAAAACTGTTTAAATGTATACAGTTGCTACCATTTTATTTGGTGGAAGTAGATTATTATACAATCTTAATACACACACCATCATGGGAGCCAAAGGGTGCATGTTGGGTTGTGGCGCATTATAAAGAACCTGGGTCTATAAAGCACTATTGGGTATGAGTGACACAACTACAAGAGGTTAACTTGGCAAGACAGGGAAGAGGAGGTAGTTGATATGTGTAACCAAAAGGAAGAACATGCTGAAAGCTACCAGTTGTTAGGTGCGGTACCTGGCTACGTGACAGGTCCTCCAGTAGTGAGGCGATCAGTGTTCTGGCTTCTTCCCTAGCAGTCCGTCTCCCAGACTAGCATTACAGAGACCTAAGGCTTAGTCATGAGGTAAGGGAGGTGAAGGAGTTAATGAGCACACATGAGGTCCACACCATGGGGTTGATTTACTAAAGGCAAAAAGACTGTGCACTTTTTTAAAGTGCAGTTGCTCCAGAGCTTAGTAAATGAGATAAAGCTTCACTTTGCAAAGAATATCCAATCATGAGCAAGAAAAATTAAAAAAAATGAATTTTTGCTTGCACATGATTGGGTGATGGAAGTCAGCAGAGCTTCTGCTCATTTACTAAGCTCTGGAGCAACTGCACATTGGAAAGTGCACAGTCTATACAGACTGGTGGAGTAGGTTCAGGCCCAGCATGCCACCCCCCCCCCCCCCAATGCAAACCATTCAAGAACAGTGGGGTTGATTTACTAAAGGCAAATCCACTCTGCACTACAAATTCACTGCAAGTGCACTTGGAAGTGTAGTCGCTGTAAATCTGAAGGGAAGATCTGAAATGAGGGGAAGCTCTGCTGATTTTATCATCCAATCATGTACAAGCAAAAATGCTGTTTTTTTCTTTTCCTTGCATGTCCCCCATGGATCTACAGCGACTGCACTTCCAAGTGCACTTGCAGTGCACTTGTAGTGCACAGTGGATTTACCTTTAGTAAATCAACCCCAGTGTGTGTAGCAGCATGGGACAAACCACCAATCATAGGACTCTGCACTTCAATCCTACACACATGGGTTGATTTACTATAGGCAATTAGACTGTGCACTTTGCAAAGTGCAGTTGCTCCAGAGCTTAGTAAATGATGTAAGGCTTCACTTTGCAAAGAATACCCGATCACATCCAAGAAAAAAAAAAAAACTGCATTTTTGCTTGCACATGATTGGAGGATGGAAGGCTTTTACTCATTTACCAAGCTCTGGAGCAATTTCACTTAGCAAACAGTAAACTTCATCTCTAAGTTGGAGAACTGCCTTAATGTTTGACTCTTCACGTGACTGTAGTCCCCGCCTGATCCCTGATCTCTGCGTGAAGTATACCTCCATATGTACAGGTGCATTAGACCCTGCCCACGTGGTCTTCAGCTTGTATAAGAGTAATGTGAACAGCAAGCTTTGACAAAGAATTTCGGCAAACTTTATTGAAGTTTTTAAAATACCATTCAACTCCAGTTTGTAAATGTTGAACACAGATCCTAATGGGAGTGTTGATTTACACTTTAAGCACGCTGCTAGCAGGCTTCAGCAGGCTTTCAGCAAGCTTCAAGAAGTGCTGAAGCCTGCTAGCAGCTTGTTGTTTTAAAAGCTTCAAGAAAGCTTGCTGAAAGCTCTGAAAATGCTTTCTCAAAGATTGCTGTTAACACTGCTCTTATACAAGCTTCAGCTTTTACAAGCTGAAGCGCGAGTGAAACAAGCCAAACTATTTAACCCTAGAGAGGCTAGAAGGACCAATTTAACCAGCAGCTCCTCAGGGGATACAGCCACAATTCCTATAAACAGGAGCTAAACCTGAGTAACATTTACAGTATTTATGAAAATACGCAAACTCATACTAGTTGCCCATAGTTATATAAGGTAAGCAGTTCATATGATAAATTCCTTAATATTGTGAAAAATACTATATTTTTACCCCTCACTGTGAAAGAAGAATATAGCCTTTAGGCCCCTTTCACACTGGGGCGGGAGCCGCAGTGGCGGTAATGCACCGCTATATTTAGCGCTGCTTTACCGTCGTTTTAACCGCGCTTTTCGTCCGCTCGCGGTGCGGTTTTACCCCCCGCGAGCGCCGAAAAAGGGTTAAAGACCCCCCGCAGAGCGCCGCCATAGCTTCACCGCGGTGTCCCATTCTAATCAATGGGTAGGAGCGGTATAGGAGTGGTGAATACACCGCTCCTATCCCGCTCCAAAGATGCTGCTAGCAGGACTTTTTTTGTCATCCTGCTAGCGCACCGCTCCAGTGTGAAAGCCCGCCGGCTTTCACACTGGAGTTAAAGGGGCCGGATTTTTTCATGCGGTGAACAGGCGCTATTTTTAGCGCTGTACCGCATGAAAAACGCCCCGGTGTGAAAGGGGCCTAACAGCACACAAGGGGGGTTATTTACTAAAGGCAAATCCACTTTGCACTTGGAAGCATGTATGAAGATTATTTTCCATGAAGTTCTGCTGGATGAATCAGGTTTCACAAGGAGAATCCCCCTTGAAAAAGTCAGCAGCAACATTCATATAACTAAGTAGGGCTTGTGGCACATGGGGAATGTGTCTACAATATACAGCAGTGGATGTGACAATCTTTGAACAAGCTCTTTCTGCCAGCTACTACTGCAATAAAGTGCATAATTGCACATTAAATAAATGTCCTAAAACACAGATTCACAGTGTGTGAATTGCACAACAAATCCTTATTAAATAGACATGTCCTTATCAATTTTAATAATATATCTGTTGGTAATTGATATGTGTATGTTTATATGTGTGTATATATAGTGGCTCTGCCTGCATTCCACTCCTAGTTAGCATGATTGCAATTAGGCTTATATGCTTTGAGGCTGCAAGAACACACAGGGTGAAGGTTATAAGGCGCTACATTGTATTCTCACAATGTTGGCAGCAGCAAGAAGTGGATATTATAGTTATGATTATACTTTTTTTTTTCTACTCCAAGATTTGGGAGACACAATTATTATATGGGGGATATTATAATGATCATGTTGGTGAGTGTTATAATGATGGAGGATTTTTTTTATGCTACGATTGCATTTTTACCAATGCTGGGTAAAGCTAGGTCCTTTAAAAATAAATTTTGATTACATCCAGATTTTGACAGTAGTCCTAACTCTTCCCCACTAGAAAAAAAATTATTTTATTTTCCTCTGTGTCCCTGTTTAAAAAATGTAGCACATTTCATGTCCTGGTGAAATACAGGAAATGAATGGAAATTTTCACAAATATGGATACAGACAGAAATAAAAAATAAATAACCTGATAGAATGGAGCCTATAGCCCGGTTCACACTGGTGCGACATACGCACAGATTTTGGGAGCACATGTCACATGACGTGTTAAAATCAATGGTTCTCTATGAGAGCCATCATAACTGGTCCGACATAAGTCGGTGCGACTTTGAAAAGGTTCCTGCATTACTTTGGTCCAACTTTGGCCCATTTTCAGTCCATTCAATAGCATTGAAGTGGGATCAAAGTCGTATCCTCGTCCTAACCATATGACTTGTGACATTCAACATGGTGATTACAGCAGCAGGAAAAGGAATTTATGTCACACTGGGATTGTTCTGTTTGGTCAAAGGACAAGTCAGGCTATCTCAAAGTCAGAGCAAAATCGTATTCCTGTACATCCAAGTGGGGTGGAAGTAGGACTGATATAGGACGAATGCTGTAGAGAAAAGTAGGATGAGAGTCGTACATCAGTCGTTTTGTACCAGTGTGTACCCGGCCTAACATAGAATAGATCAGAAATACCTTTCCCATTTGTATCAAAAACTGTTCTGCTTTAAAGTAGAACCACAGACAGATAAATAGAAACATATTTGAAGTGTATTCATATGAGTTATGTTTACGTCTAGAAGAATTGTATTTTTATTTCTTGCATTCTTTCTAGACAATATAGACAACCTTTATTTTCCCCATTTCAGCTCTGTAGTACAGGTAGGTCAACCTCATTCTTGGCTCACTCTTATGCCCCGTACACACAGTCGGAATTTCCGACGGAAAATGTCCTATCAGACCATGTTGTCGGAAAATCCGACCGTGTGTGGGCTCCATCAGACTTTTTCCGTCGGAAAAAATTTTAAGATCCTGCTCTCAAATTTTCCGACAACAAAGTCCGATCAGACTTTTTCCGATCGTGTGTAGCGAATTCCGATGGACAAAGTGCCACGCATGCTCAGATCAAATTACGAGACCAAAGCTATTGGCTACTAGCCTCTACGTAGTTCCGTCGTACGCAACGAACGTCACCCTGTTCAGAATGATCGGATTTTCCGACAACTTTGTCCGACCGTGTGTATGCAACACCAGTGTCGGACAAAATCCATCGGAAAAAATCCGACCCATTTTGTGGTCGGACTTTCCGACCGTGTGTACGGGGCATTAGCCTGCTGATTGGACAGTGAAGGAGCATCGCTTAATGATGTAACTACTATACTCATTCCATCAAGCTCCCAGCCTGGGACTAGGAATATGCCTCACCCTCTACCAATCTTCATCAGCTGTGCAAAAGATTAAAGGAGTGTAATATGAAGACAGTTTATCTGTGTTTCAAAAGACCTTCAATATTTTTAGGACATCACTTGATTATATATTAAATATATTTTACATTTTTCTAAAGTTTGGTTTTATTTTTTATATTTTTCATTGCTTTCCTTGGAACAATTGCAAATCACAGTGTTTTTCTATGATGTTAGTAAACCTGTAAAACTTTTTTTGTAACATTTGCAAATAAAATAACTTTCATCATCATTAGTAGAGTTGAGCGGACACCTGGATGTTCGAATTCGGCGGGTTCGGCCGAACTTCGGAAAAAAATTCCAGGTTCGGGACCGAACTTGACCCGAACTTGACCCCGAACTCCGAACCCCATTGAAGTCAATGGGGACCCGAACTTTTGAAGACTAAAATGGCTGTAAAAAAGTCATGGAAAGGGCTAGAGGGCTGCAAATGGCAACAAAATGTTGTTAAGAGCATGGCAAGTGCTCTGCAAACAAATGTGGATAGGGAAATAATTTAAAATAGCATAAAAAAATAAAAAATAAAAATAAAATGCTGGAGGCCCCCTTCTCAGCAGAAGAGGTACAGGAAGTCATTAAGAACCTCAGAAACTCAACAGCGCGATGCCGCACATATGGTGGGAATACCCCAGAATACACACTTTCTGGAAAAAATTATTACATTTAATGGATAAGATAGTGGGAAAATAAAATACTTGGAAATTAAAAAAATGAAAAAATTATAATCTTGAGCTAAGAGGACGAGGTCCATATGGAGTAGGAGGTTGAAGTGGCGGTGGATGTGGCGGTGTAGGTGGAAGCGGCGGTGGAGGAGGACGAGGTAGCCAACACTGGTTCAAAAATACAACAATGGCTGGGTAAGGCTAGTGGTGAATGATGTGTCGAATTCTGTCCCCCGTCGCATAGTGTCCGCCCTGTACTGCACTTGCTCAGTACGTAGGACAAGGGGATTTTGAAACTCTCCAGGTTCAAGCCACATCATCCGAGGTTGAAGCCTAGCCAAGCGAGCCCGTGAGGGGCCCTGTTACTATGTGCTACCGTATGTCCACTTGGATGGTGGGGCTTGAACCTGCAATCACTGCCCAGGCGACGTTCATCTTTGGAGATTTTGTGAATCTCCTTGTCCTCCGTACTGCGCAAGCACTGCGCCTGCACAGTAAATGGCCGGACACTAGCCAATGGCCAGACAGTTTTTGTCAGAACACCGGTATACGTGTCTATTCTGCACAAGGTACGGACAAGTCCTGTGGGATCCATGCCTGGTTCATTTTAATGAACGTGAGCATGTCCACATTGGCTCTGGACAGGCGGCTGCGCTTGTCTGTGATAACGCCCCCTGCCGTGCTAAATACACGTTCAGATAATACACTGGCTGCAGGGCAGGCCAGCACCTCCAAGGCGTAAATGGCAAGCTCAGGCCATGTGTCCAATTTGGAGACCCAGAAGTTGAAGGGGGCAGACCCGTCATTCAGTACGTGTAGGCGTGTGCACACATACTGCTCCACCATGTTGGTGAAATGCTGCGTCCTGCTAAGACGTTCCATCTCAGCTGGTGGTGCTGGTTGTTGTGGCGTGCTGACAAAGCTTTTCCACATTTCGGCCATGCTAACCCTGCCTTCCGAGGTGCTGGTGGTGCCCCGGCTGCGTTGGCGACCTCTTCCTCCTCCTCTGCTTTCGCCTTGTGCTTCCACCGTACCCCGGCTGCCAAGTGGGAATGCCACCAGCAGCGCATCTACCAGCGTGCGCTTGTACTCGCGCATCTTACGATCACGCTCCAGTGAGGTAATTAAGGATGGCACGTTGTCCTTGTAACGGGGATCCAGCAGGGTGGCCACCCAATAATCAGCACCAGTTAAAATGTGGGCAACTCGGCGGTCGCTACGGAGACACTGCAGCATGTAATCGCTCATGTGTGCCAGGCTGCCCAGAGGCAAGGAAAAGCTGTCCTCTGTGGGAGGTGTATCGTCTGTGTCCTCTGTATCCCCCCAGCCACGCACCAGTGATGGACATGAGCTGGTCTGGGTGCCACCCAGCTGTGAACATGGTTCCTCCTCCTCCATCTCCTCCTCATCCTCCACCTCGTCATCCTCCAGAACTGTGTCCTCTCTGCCGGACAATTGTGTACCTGGCGCTTGTTGGTGCAGGAACCCACCCTCGTTGCCACTTGTAAATGACTGCCCTGAAAGCCTTGGAAATGAACCCTCTTCCTCCTCCTCCTCCTCCTGTGCCACATCCTCTTCCATCATCGCCTGAAGAGTTTTTTCAAGGAGGCATAGAACTGGGAATAGTAACGCTGAGAATGGCGTCATCGGCACTGGCCATGTTGGTGGAGTACTCGAAACAGCGTAACAAGGCACACAGGTCTCTCATGGAGGCCCAGTTATTGGCGGTGAAGTGGTGCTGTTCCGCAGAGCGACTCACGCGTGCGTGCTGCAGCTGAAACTCCACTATCGCCTGCTGCTGCTCGCACAGTCTGGCAAGCATGTGCAAGGTGGAGTTCCACCTTGTGGGCACGTCACATATGAGACGGTGAGCGGGAATGCTGAAGTTACGCTGCAGCGCTGAAGGCGAGCAGCAGCAGGGTGAGAACGCCGAAAGTGCGCACAGACGGCCCGCACTTTCTGCAGCAACTCTGGCATATCAGGGTATTTCTTAAGGAACCTCTGGACCACCAAGTTCAGCACATGCGCCAGGCAAGGGATGTGCGTCAAACCGCCTAGGCCCAGAGCTGCTATGAGATTTCGCCCATTATCACACACCACCAGGCCGGGCTTGAGGCTCACTGCCACCAACCACTCATCGGTCTGTTGTTCTATGTCCCTCCACAACTCCTGCGCGGTGTGGGGTTTTAAAACTGCCTGCTGTCGTTTAGCCCTGGCTGTGCGGAAGTTAGTGGTGAAGGTGGTACGCTGACCGGATGAGGAGGCGGTAGAGGATGAGGAGGCGGAGTAGGAGGAGTTAGCAACAGGAGGCAAACTAAAGTGCCCTGCAATCCTCGGTGGTGGAAGGACATGCGCCAAACTGCTATCCGCCTCAGGCCCAGCCGCCACTACATTTACCCAGTGTGCTGTTAGGGAGATATAACGTCCCTGACCGTGCTTACTGGTCCACGCATCCGTAGTTAGGTGGACCTTGCCACAGATGGCGTTGCGTAGTGCACACCTGATTTTGTCCCCCACTTGGTTGTGCAGGGAAGGGATAGCTCGTCTGGAAAAGTAGTGGCAGCTGGGCACGACGTACTGTGGGACAGCCAATGACATCAGCCTTTTAAAACTCTGCGTCTCCACCAGACGGAATGACAGCATTTCAAAGGCGAGGAATTTTGAAATGCTGGCATTCAGGGCCAGGGATCGCGGGTGGCTAGGGGGGGTACTTCCTCTTCCGCTCCAGTGTTTGGGAAATAGAGAGCTGAACGCTTCCATGGGACATTGTGGAGATGGTTGGTGACCCAGGGGGTAGTGTTGCTGGCAGATCCTCTGTTTGCGGGTTGGCAGGTGTCACTGTCACTACAGAGGTGGATGAAGAGGCCGAGACTGCAGCAGAAGAGGAAGCAGGAGGAGCCAGAGACCTTTCTTGGTTTTTGAGGTGTCTACTCCACTGCCTCTCGTGCTTTGCACTTAGATACCTGGTCATGCAGGTTGTGCTCAGGTTGAGAACGTGTATGCCTCGCTTCAAGCTCTGATTGCACAGCGTGCAAACCACTCGTGTCTTGTCATCAGCACATTGTCTGAAGAACTGCCACGCTAGGGAACTCCTTGGACCTGGCTTTGGTGTGCTCGGTCCCTTGCTGCGTTGGGCAGTAGCAGACGTACTGTCTAGGGGACGGACGCTCCGCTTTTGCACCCTGCTCCCTCTTCTGCTGTGCTGGTGGCTCTGTGCAACCACCGCCTCTTCCTCCGAACTACACTGGTCACCTGCATGACGTTGATTCCATGTGGGGTCAAGGACCTCATCGTCCTCCACATCATCTTCCACCCAGTCTTCACCCCTGCCCTCCTTGTCGGTCTGCACAATGGCGAAAGCAGCAGCAGTTGGCACCTGTGTTTCATCATCATCCGAGACGTACTGCGATGGTCCTCCCATGTACTTATCATGAAACATAAGTGGTTGGGCATCGGTGCACACAATCTCTTCCACTTCTGGGGCAGGGCTAGGTGGATGGCCCTGGGAAACCCTGCTAACAGAGTCATCAAAAAGCAGAAGAGACTGCTGCATGATTTGGGGCTCAGACTGATTGGCTGATTTGCAAGGGGGTGAGGTGAAAGACTGATGGACATCGGCTGCAGGTGCCAACTCTGAACTTTCATCAGGAGACTGGGTGGGAGACAATGTGAAGGAACCGGAGGCACTGTCAGCAACCCAATCTACTATCGCCTGTACTTGTTCTGGCCTCAACATTCATACAGCCTCATTAGGCGCGCCAAAATACCGCTGCAGGCTCTGTCGCCTACTCGCACCTGAGGAAGGTGTTTCACTAGTGCGTGTAGCTGGCACAGATCGACCACGTCCTCTCCCTGCAACAGGAGCGCCACCAGCAGCACCACGACTCGGGCCATGTCCCCTTTTTGATGATCTCCTCATATTTTCAAAATTTATGATCTCGCCCTAAATGGGTGTTTTTGTCAATAGCAGAATACACGTACAGTGTCTAAAGCGTGTATGAACACGCAGAAAAAAACGCTATTGGGAAAAAAAAATGTCACTACAATTTTTTTTTGGAACAATATACAATAGAAGAAATATCGATCGATTGTATGCCCCACTACTGCACAAACCACTGAAATATTTTATTTTTTGTCAATAGCAGAATACACGGACAGTGTCTAAAGCGTGTATGAACACGCAGAAAATGCTATTGGGAAAAAAAAACACAGCAAAATTTAATTTTTTTGCAATGTTTTTCCAATATCAGAATACACGGACAGTGTCTAAAGCGTGTATGAACATGCAGAAAATGCTATTGGGAAACAAAAAACAGCAAAATTAAAATTTTTTGCAATGTTTTTCCAATATCAGAATACACGGACAGTGTCTAAAGCGTGTATGAACACGCTAAAAATGCTACTGGGAAAAAAAAAACACAGCAAAATAAAAAAATTTTGCAATTTTTTTCCAATATCAGAATACACGGACAGTGTCTAAAGCGTGTATGAACACGCAGAAAATGCTATTGGGAAAAAAAAAAAAAACACAGCAAAATTAAATTTTTTTGCAATGTTTTTCCAATATCAGAATACACACAGAGTATGGTGTATCTCTTACTAAAATATGCAGTGCAGTGATGGTGCACTGAGCTTGCAGGTAAAACTTATATTTTGTCTGGCACTGGCCTCATGGCACTGTTAAAAGACTGTGCACTGCACCCCAGCCAGGGTACAATTGATTTAGGAATCCCTTGAATAATTCTCTCTGCCTCTTTATTTTCCTTACTAAAGAAACTCTCTACTCTACTCTAGCTATGTAGATCGCTCACTGATCTAACTAATTTGAAGAAAATTTAAGGAATGTGGACTGACTGACTGACTGACTTTATCACACTAACTCCTAAAATCCTCTCTTAGCAGCACAGAAACCTGTCTATAGCAGAATGACGCTGTGTGCTGTGTGTCTGGACTATATATAGAGGCTGTGTCACATGCTGCACTGCCCAATCACAGCCATGCCATTAGTAGGCATGGCTGTGATGGCTTCTAAGGGCACACTAGTGAAACTAGCGTCGATTGGCTTCCCTGCAGCTTGTAAAAGGCGCCAATACATCGCCGAACACCGGACCCGAACCCAAACATACAGCCAATAGTTCGAGTTCGGGTTCGCTCAACCCTAATCATTAGGCTCTGATTGGTTTAGGGTCGCCTATTATACACAACTCTAATGCCCCATACACACGGTCAGAAATTCCGACTGAAAATGTCCGATCGGACCATGTTGTCGGAAAATCCACCCGTGTGTGGGCTCCATCGGACTTTTTCCGTCGGAATTTGAGATCCTGCTCTCAAATTTTCCGACAACAAAATCCAATCTGACTTTTTCCGATCGTGTGTAGAGAATTCCGACGGACAAAGTGCCACGCATGCTCAGATCAAATTACGAGACCAAAGCTATTGGCTACTAGCCTCTACGTAGTTCCATCATACGCAACGAACGTCACCACATTCAGAATGATCGGATTTTCCGACAACTTTGTCCGACCGTGTGTATGCAACACCAGTGTCTGACAAAATCCATCAGAAATTTCCGAACGTGTGTACGGGGCATAAGTCTATGGTGCTACCAAACAAAGAATAATTTTGAAGTGGTAGTTACCTGGATTTTGCACTTTCTAAGTCAGTGGTGTCCAACCTTTTGACCTTCCTGGGCCATACTGGAAGTATAGGAATTGTCTTGGGCCATACAAAAAAATAAAGTAACAATAGCTGTTGAGCAGAAAAAGTGGGGCAGATCACAAGTTAATGATCACTGATATAGATGAGTACATACAGTGCCTTAAAAAAGTATTCCTACCCTTTGAAATTTTCCACATTTTGTCATGTTACAACCAAACGCTGAAATGTATTTTATTGGGATTTTATGTTATACACCAACACAAAGTGGCAAATAATTGTGAGGTGGAATGAAAATAATAAATGGTTTTCAATTTTTTTTACAAATAAATATCTGAAAAAGTGTGGCATGCATTTATATTCAGCCCCCTTTGCTCTGATACTCGTAACTAAAATCTAGTGGAACCAATTGCCTTCAGAAGTCACCTTATTAGTAAATAAAGTCCATCTGTGTGTAATTTATTCTCTGTATAAATACAGCTGTTCTGTGAAGCTCTCAGAGGTTTGTTAGAGAACCTTAATGAACAAACAGCATCATGGGGGCCAAGGAACATGTCAGACATGTCAGGGATAAAGTTGTGGAGACGTTTAAAGCAGGGTTAGGTTATAAAAATAAATAAAAATATCCCAAGCTTTAAAACATCTCACGGAGCAATGTTCAATCCATCATCTGAAAATGGAATGAGTATGGCACAACAGCAAACCTACCAAGACATGGCCACCCACCTAAACTGACATGCCAGGCAAGGAGAGCATTAATCAGAGCAGCAGCCAAGAGGCCCATGGTAACGCTGGAGAAGCTGCAGAGATTCACAGCTCAGGTGGGAGAATCTGTCCACAGGACAACTATTAGTCGTGCACTCCACAAATCTGGCCTTTATGGAAGAGTGGCAAGAAAAAAGCCATTGTTGAAAGAAAACCAAAAGAAGTCCCGTTTGCAGTTTGCGAGAAGCCATGTGTGGAACACAGCAAACATGTGTAAGAAGGTGCTCTGGTCAGTTTAGACCAAAAGTGAATTTTTTGGCCTAAAAGCAAAATGCTTTGTGTGGCGGAAAACTAACACTGCACATCACCCTAAACACACCAACCCCACCGTTAAACATGGTGGTGGCAGAATCATGTTGTGTGATGCTTTTCTTCAGCAGGGACAGGAAAGCTGTTGAACAGAGTTGATGGGAAGATGGATGGAGCCAAATACAGGGAGATCTTAAAAGAAATCCTTGACACTGGGGCAGAGGTTCACCTTCCAGCAGGACAACAACCCTATTCAAAAAGCCAGAGCTACAGTGGAATGGTTTATTTCAAAGCATATTCATGTGTTAGAATGGCCCAGTCAAAGTCCAGACCAAAATCCAATTGATAATCTGTGGCAAGACTGAAAATTGCTGTTCACAGACGCTCTCCATCCAATCTGACAGAGCTTCAGCTATTTTGCAAAGAAGAATAGGCAAAAATGTCACTCTCTAGATGTGCAAAGCTGGTAGAAACATATCCAAAAAGACTTGCAGCTGTAATTGAAGCGAAAGGTGGTTCTACAAAGTATTGACTCCGGGGGGCTGAATACAAATGCACGCCACACTTTTCAGATATTTATTTGTAAAGAATATTGAAAATCATTTTCCTTTCACTTCACAATTATGTGCCACGTTGTGTTGGTCTATCACATAAAATCACAATTTCTCTGCAAATGTGCCAAGGATGCAGCTATTTCAGTATGATCTGTTCTGGAATAATTGCACTGGAGAGCAGGGGAGTCATTGAGGATCTAATAGATCCCCAATGTCTCCATAAGGTGTACTTGCCATCTGCCCATGCTATCACATAGGGGACTTGTTAGCCCATTTGATATCAATAAAGTAAAAAATAAATAAATAACTAAAGTATCAAAAAAGAATTGTATCACAAAAATGTATCACAAAAAAGTGTCACAAAAATAATCCTACAACCAGCACACACACTCGAAATAAAAAGTATTGTCACAAATGTCAAAGGGAGAGCAACTATTCTAGGGCTATAGATCATGGTTATCCCTTAAAATGATGACAGAGAATTTTAGGTACTATAGCTTTCTGCAATTCCATAGGTATGTAGATATGCAGATTTGACATGTTTGGTATCTATTTACTGTACGCAACACAGTATTGTATATTTTACCAAAAAAATGGGTATTATATTGTGTTTGTTGGCAGTAAAATTTATTTTAGTGTATTTTTTCCTGAAATTTGCATTTAATAAATAACCAAGAAAATATTGTGCAACCTAAAAAATTGCAACTATCACCATTTTATTATCCAAGCCAGGGGAGAGCAACTGTGGCCCTATAGCTGCTGCGGAACTACAAGTCCCATCATGCCTCTCCCTTTGGGAGTCATGCTTGTAACTGTCAGTTTTGCAATGTCTCATGGGACACAACACCAAGAGGGCCGCAGTTGTCCACCGATGTTCAAGCGTCACTGCTTTCAGAAAATATATACTTTTTTCGGGGGTCGGGGGTACAGAAATTTCTAGCAAAAAAATGCAGACTCTAACACGTGTGAAAAAATAAAATGTCCTGGTAGACAAGGGGTTAAGTAAAAAAAGCAGCAACCCACAGTGAGCAATCAAACTTCAGTTTACTATATTCTCATTCAGATTATTTCTGATAAATTGCTTCTTTGCTTAGTTTTCAAAAGTTTTAGAGTCATCCAGTACTTCCTGTAGGTTTCTCGTTTTGCTGCAATGATAGCAATATTCTGTACACAGGAATCAAACCTGCCAATCATATGAATACGGTTAATATATTTAAAGTGAATGCTTTGTACACAAATACTGTACAATACAGACACACCAAGCGGAAACTTTGGCCACAATAAAACAGTCTGCAGTGAAGTGTGCTGTTGAGCCATAGTGAATACACTGTATCTCATGCAGGAGCTCTCTATGGAGAGATATTTGACTGATTAATATTTCGTTTGATTTTGGTTTAGTCTTTAAATGAAAGCGTTCATGTAAACTAAGCAATTCATCTTTAGCACTTACAAAGTGCTCTAGAGATTTAAATAATTTCTCTAGCGAGACAAATTGGCTTATTCTTTGAGAAAAAGAGGAGATTAATATCCTGCATTCATTAGCGGTTAGTAGGGATTACTAGCCTCTGTGAATGCCTCACAAGATTATTTGGCATGTAGACTGAAGTTGAATTAGTACTAGGTTTTATAGCATATTAGGTGACTCATCCCCCTAATTATAAATGTACTGGCTACAAATAGGTATACATATAAATGAATAATGCCTAAACCAATGTAGACCACCCATGGACCTTTAGGTGCAGAGGAACTATAATTTCAAGCAATTGTCAAGGCCTGCTGTGACTTGGAGTTTTGCATTTCTTTTTTAATTTTTGCAAATAAACACATTCTTGTAAACATTCTTGTAAACAGTAGCTTTGTGTTGTATTAAAGCAGTGTTCACACTGCACAGCAAGCTTTTACAAAGCATTTGAAAAAGTTTCAGCAAGTTTACAGAAAATTTAAACTCCCGAAGATGTATTTTCAAAGGAGATAATGGATTATGGATACTCAGTTCTTCTGCCACAAAACCATCAGATGCCACTCGGTGTTCGTTTGTTCTAAAACAAACCGAACATATGGGGCGCTCACGGGAAATTTGAGCGCAGTGGATCGCCCCATAATGCACTGCGAGATCGCAGTGCATTGCTGTATGATGATTGGCCAAACCATGCACCTGACCTGCATGCTTTGGCCAATCAAAGCATGCTTTGCTGAGAGAGCAGGGTGCCTTTGGCCAATCATGGCTCATGGGGACTAAGTCCATGCCCCACACTATATAAGGCTGCTTACATAGTGACCGCGTATAGTGTGTGGACGGAGATAGATTGAGCTAGATTAGGCAGGCAACTTAGTGGCACTGTATTTGATATATATATGTATATATATATATATATATATATATATATATATATGTGGAAGGCCAACATGGTGGCCTGAATTTATGGGAGGAGCCCGGAGGGTATTTAACCGGCCCACTCACCTGTGGTCTTCGTCGGTTCCGGTGCGCGATATACTACGTCACTAAGCCGACTACTCGATTTCGCTAGCGTTCGTGAGTGCCAGACGTCTCGTGGATTGCTCTCGTTCGAAGGTTTTGTACACTGTATCTGGCTCGGCTGCCGCAGGTAGGGGTCTCGTTTGACCACCATTTCACTTATGAACGTTACTTACCTTGTCACGAATCTCGCTGTTCACATACGCACAAGTCATTCCATTAGTACCCGTACGTTGCATCCGTACCGCTATCTGCATACAGTAGCCGGTCGCTTACGCATCACCTGATTCGGAATCAGTCGCAGTATCATGCCATACGGTCACATTTCAGCCATTTCAAAAACATTTCAGTCATTTCACCATTTCACGGTCCTGCACCGACACGCCGTTCGAATCTAGCCACATCCGATTCGTCCCGGCATGTCCCAGCAGTGGAACCCCATTTCAATACATGACCCAGGGAGCGGCCGTTAGCCGCAATTTCTCGACTCACCGGTCGAAAAAACACCTCTGTCATGGCATCATTTCACTGTCACGTATTACGTTCCGATTCAAGTCTAGGCGCACCCCGGTGCCTCGATTCGTACCGGCACGCCCCAAGGTGCTCCCAGGCCCCATTTCATTCCGTGCTCCAGAAGTACGGTCGCTGTCAGTCGAAAAGTTTTTAGGCTCACCGCTCGGCGCCTCTGTCACGAGGAAAACATTTCACCTCACGAGTCACGTTTTGATTCGAAACCGGTCGCACCTTTGCGGATCGGTCTTCGCCTCCAACGTACCCCAGGTTTGTCGGCCCCATTTCAGTAACCACCCCTGAGTCTGCTCGTCGTCGGTCGTGAGACCCGACCGACCGTTCAGCACCTCAGGGAATGGTTCCCCTCATTTCTCTCACCGCCAGGCCGCACCTCGCTTCGAACCCAGTCGCGCTGCGCACCGGTTCGGACCGATGCGCCCTGAACATCCGTTGGCCTCATTTCAGTACATGCTCCAGAAGTCTGGTTCGTCTACAGTCGCCATCGCGGCTCGACCGTTTCATACTTCTGTCATGCCGATCAGTTCGCTGTCACACACAAACGTCCTGATCCGAATCCGATGGCATCTACCATGCATCAGTTCGCCTCAACGTACCCCAGTCGAGTTGGCCTCATTTCATTCCAAAATTCTCGGCAATCAGCAGTCACACTCATAAAACGACACCTTGCGCCCACGACATGGCACAAACGTTTCTCATTTCACTAAAAAAAAAAAAAAAAAAAAAAATAAACAAAAAAAAAAACAAAAAAAAAAAAAAAAAAAAAAAAAAAAAAAAAAAAAATATATAAGTAGTGTATATGCACAGTTCTCTTTATTTTTCCTTCCCTAGGTCAGTCCGAGTTCAGTAGGTCCACCCTGCACAGGTTGGACGGTGTTTCTCCAGGTAAAATATAAAAACTTACCGTGTACGCACGTTCACGTACGTACGCACACTTGTCCTTTCCAGAGCACAGCAGTTGGGTACGTATGTTTACACAAAGGAAAGAAACAGTCTTGGTTTATCTCATCCCCTTGAACAGCTCCGGTCGACCTTCTTACGACCTCAGACGCCTCAAGACATCGCCTCAGGGCACAGCCCATCCGAGGACCATGTCGCAAGCGGGCAGCGAGGATCTCACCGCCCCCTTGTCACGTTCCCCAGTGTCCATGAGTGACAGCATCCAGTCCCTCAGGGGATGGACCATCCCCAGACTGACGGCAGAACTTAGACGCAGGGGCGTGCCGTTCCCCGCCACGGCCAGGAAGGCGGAGCTCTTCAGGCTCTTGTTTCCTCCTCCTGCCATGGCAGGGCCCAGCACTCAGCAAGCCTCCCTCCAGTCTATATCTGCGGCCATAACACAACTCCACACCATGGTGTCGTCCTTGGCGAACACAGTCACGGACGTCCAAGCCAGAGTGACTCTCCTCGAATCTCACCCGGCCCCGGCCGTCCCCGGCCCCGCCGCGATACAGCCACCTACAACAGTCGCCACAGGTACCGCAGGGACATGTCCCCTGGTCTGCCCAGCACACCTGGTTCCAGCCAGCATTAAGAAGGACATACTGGATGGCAAGGACGTCAACCTCGCCTCCCTTCTCATTTCAGTCCACGACCTAGCCGAAAACAAGGCCTATACCTGGGGAGATGTCTCGGTGGTCCTCAAAGCTAAAGACCCCAGACTCAACCGCAAATTGTCCGTCCCAGAATTTGCGTTGTCATTTGGGATGCTTAGAGACATCATATGCTCAGCTTCCCCCGGCAGAAGGGAAGAGCTGGATTTATATCTCCACACCGTGGTAGATTTGGGCTACAAATACGGCGGGTTCTCATTCTATGACTACCACCGCTCCTTTTCCGCAAAAGCAGCCGCCAGGATGGCGCAATTCCAGTCACCCACAGATTGGAGCCTAATGGACACAGAATTATTCTGTCGCCATTTCGCCGGTCTGCGCTCACCATTGTGCGCAGTCTGCCAATCCTCCACGCACACCGCCGCCTGGTGCTCCAGTGCAACACTCCGCCACTCGGTCGAGTTTCCCTCGACCTCGGCTCCAGCACAAAACCCGCCAGCACCGACACAGAAACCCCAGCTCGACAAACTCGGACGCCCCGTCCGGACCATGGGAGGAGCGGCCATCTGCAATAATTACAACTACGGCTCGTGTAACTTCAGCCAATGCAGGTTGCTCCACGTGTGCGTCGTGTGCCACAGGGCGCACCCGAAAAATCTATGCGAGCTCAAACCGAAAAATCTGTGACTGAGCCGCATAAACAGCCTATGGTTAGGAGTCTATCTGGACTCACACCCCCTAGCCACGTTCCTCATACAAGGATTCACGGCGGGCTTCCATACCGGCCTTGTCTCCCTGCCCCACACTACTTACGAGTGTAGGAATCTCAGATCAGCGGCCACCGACGAGCAGGCCATAGACCAACTACTCCTAGCCGAGCTGGAGCGAGGTTTCGTCATTGGTCCCTTCACACAACCCCCCTTCAACACCTGGAGAGTCAGCCCTATTGGGCTTGTCAAGGGCAAATTCTCAAATAAAGTTCGCTTGGTGTACGACCTGTCTGCGCCTCATTCTTGCCACGTCCCCAGCCTCAACTCCCTAATTCCCTCCGAGGAGTTCTCCTTAAAATACGCCTCCGTCGACTTGGCGATCCAGGCCATCCTCAAAGCAGGCACAGGGGCCTGGCTATCCAAAGCCGACATATCGGACGCCTTCAAACTTCTGCCGATTCACCCGTCTCTTTGGTGTTGGCACGGTATCAAGTGGAGAGACAGGTACTACTTCGCCACCAAGCTCACGTTCGACTCCAAAAGTAGCCCCTGGCTCTTCGACACGTTCGCTCAATCCCTCACCTGGATTCTCCTACACAAGGCCCAATGCACAGAAGTCATCCACTACCTAGATGACCTCCTACTGATAGAGCAGCCTAACGTTTCACCAGTAGACCTCGACAAATTAAGAGTCGTCTTCCAGAATATCAATGTCCCCATAGCCGAGCACAAGGTCGACGGACCCGCACACTCCATCACCTTCCTCGGAGTTGTCTTGGACACATGCTCCATGCAGGCCAGCCTACCCCTCGACAAGCTGACCCGCATCAGGGCAGTTCTTCAGGACTTCACCCGCACGAGAGGGTGCACAAAACGACAGCTCCAGTCACTACTTGGCATGCTCAATTTTGCCATGCGGATCGTCCCTCAAGGTCGTTCCTTCATTTCACGACTCTTAGTCCACCTGTCACAGGCACAAGACCCCGATCAGATCCTCAAACTGGACGCCGCGGCCATAGCAGACCTAGCGATGTGGGAAGAGTTCCTTTCCTCGTGGAACGGGATATCCATGTTTATCCCGGCCGTCTCACCCTTCTCACCACAGGTGGTGACAGATGCCGCGGCCTCCACGGGCTTCGCAGCCATATTTGGCCTCCATTGGTTCGCTGGCCCTTGGCCCCCGCAGATACTTTCAATTATACCTGGCCGGCATACAGCACTTTTTGGCCCTTCAAGATCCTACTAGACCGTCTGTCTTCTCGTCCCACGCCGTCCGAGCCGTATTACGCGGCGTCCAGAAGCAGCAACCAGCAAACAGAACCAGACGTCGCCCCATCACTGGCGCCATCTTCCGCGAGATGTCCGCCATACTCGCTGGTTCCCCCTTTGGTGTCCTCCTCAGCCAGGTCATACAAGCCGCCATCTACCTGGCCTACTATGGGTTCTTACGTCCCAGCGAATTCACCCGTAACAGCTCGACCAGCCAAACCCTGTGCAGACGCCACCTAGTTCGCCATCAAGACCACTTCGTGCTCCACCTCAACGTCTCCAAGACTCAGCAAGCTGGCCACGGGGTGGACATCCATCTATACAGAACCGGCAATGCCTGGTGCCCAGTAACGGTTCTCAACCACCTGCTCTCACTCCTGCCAGAACAAAGGGACACCGATCCCCTTCTGCCTTTCCAGTCAAACCCTTGAGCACCTGTCAGTTCATGACACACGTAAGAATTCTCCTCCGCAACCTACGCCTCAACCCCAGCGAGTACTCCGGTCACTCTTTTCGGATCGGGGCCGCCTCAGCCGCCTCACAGCAGGGGGTCCCAGGCCACATCATCCAGAGACTCGGCAGATGGAAGTCAGCCTGCTTCACCCGGTATATACATGACCCACAGGCGGAAATGTCACGGGCCTTCGCCCAGCTCACGCAGTAGTCAATACTAAAAGGCAATAAATATCTTCAAACCCTACCTCAGTTTTTGCCCCCTTATTTCTGGCGTACCGGCCATAGGGCTTCAACCATAAATATATATATATAAATATATATATATATATATATATATATATACTCTGCATTTAGCGTAGACTAGATATTCAGTGTAGACTCTATATTCAGTCAGTGCATGTAGTGTATTTGATATATATATATATATATATACAGTCTAGTATATATATATATATATATATATATATATATATATACAGTCTAGTATATATATATATATATATATATATATATATATATATATATATATATATATATATATATATATATATATATACAGTCTAGTATATATATATATATATATATATATATATATATACTTTGAATTCAGTGTAGCCTATATATTCAGTGTAAACTCTATATTCAGTCAATGTAGGCAGTGTACAGTAGTTTATTGAACACAGTGTATTGAAGTGGTTAAGGGGAACCCTGCGCCAAATTTTTTTTTTTAAATGGCGTGGGGTCCCCCCCCCATGCCAAAATAAAAAAAAAATTGCGTGGGGGTCCCCCCCAAAATCCATATCAGACCCTTATCCGAGCATGCAACCTGGCAAGCTGCAGGAAAAGGGGGGATGAGAGAGCCCCCCTCCTGAACCATACCAGGTCACATGCCCTCAACATGGGGAAGGTGCTTTGGGGTCCTGAGACCAGCTACTAGGGATTGGCAAATGGTTTGGCCTGAGCATACGTTCGGGCCGAACTTTCGTTGTTCGGACGTTCGGCGAACATCCAAACTAACGGGTTGTTCGACCCTTTTTTCCCCTCCTGAACTGACCAAAATGCATTGCGGTGCTGAACAGTGCATTGCAAGCCCTGATTGGCTGAAGCAGTGAAAGCTTCATCCAATCAGGGCACAGAGCACTGTCAGAGTCACGATTGGACAATGTCATCATGACTTTATCCAATTATGGCTCATTCCCGCCCCACAGTATAAAAGTATTCTTTCAATGGCAGCCATTTTCAGGGTGATTTCACCGTGGAGAAAGATAGAACAAGGCTCTGTTCAGTGCTATTAGTTAGTGTGCTATACTGTGCTATTTTGCTTTTTTTGAAGTGTAGAATATTAGTTTAGTGTCAGTCTAGGGATAGTGTGAGAGTAGTGAGGAGGACCATCATTCAGCTTTGCATAGTGTGCAGCTAGAGTAGGGACAGCTCAGATAATTTCACTGTAGTGTAGTGAGACTGTGTCAGTAATCTTTACATTAGTGTATAGCTAAAGTAGGGACAGTTCAGACAGCATCAGTGTAGTGACGGTTAAACACCGTCTATTTGATTGCGTTACTGCCAGTTTAATGCCATTTACATCTGTGTGCTATACTGCCAGTTTAACGCCATTTACTTCTGTGTGTGTTTCTGCCAGTTTAACACCATATAGTTTTGTGTGCATTACTGCCAGTTTAACACCATATAGTTTTGTGTGCATTACTGCCAGTTTAACACCATATAGTTCTGTGTGCGTTACTGCCAGTTTAACGCCATATAGTTTTTTGCATTACTGTATGTTTAACGCCATTTACTTCTGTGTGCGTTACTGACAGTTTAATGCCATATAGTTTTTTGTGCGTTACTGCTAGTTTAACGTCATTTACTTCTGTGCGCGTTACTGCCGGTTTAACGGCATTTAATTTTGTGTGCGTTACTGCAAGTTTAACACCATTTACTTTTGTGCATTACTGCCAGTTTAACGCCATATAGTTCTGTGCATGTTACTGCCAGTTTAACACCATATAATTCTGTGTGCGTTACTGCCAGTTTAACGCCATAATTTTTTGTGCGAGTTACTGCCAGTTTAATGCCATATAGTTCTGTGTGCGTCACTGCCAGTTTAACACCATATAGTTGTGTGCGTTACTGCAAGTTTAACGCCATTTACTTCTGTGTGCGTTACTGCACGTTTAAAGCCATTTACGTCTGTGTGCGTTACTGCAAGTTTAACGTAATTTCCTTCTGTGTGCGTTACTGCAAGTTTAATGCCATATAGTTCTGTTCATCACTGTGCGTTTGGCGCATTATATTGCAGTATATTATAGTGTATCATGGAGTGTGTCTGTGTAGTGTGAGTATTCAAATTAAAATGCACCAAACACCACTACATTGATTAAAGTGCATCTACGTACAGATTACCACTTCTTCTTTACATTTGCTTATAAGCACCGCCCCCCCCACTCCCAATAATGTCTGGGAGGACAACAAGGAGAGCCAGACGTTCCCTCGGCACTGTAAGGGGGCCAGCAACAAATGTGTCCACAGGCAAAGGTGGACGTGGTGGTCAGTCCCCAGGCAGGGCATAATTTCCTCTGTTTAGTGAGTTTGCCCATGCTATCAAGCTACAGCATGCAGAGGAGGTGGTGGACTGACTTACTAAACCTTCCTCATCCTCCTCATCCTCTGTCTCACAAGCAGAGACAAGTGTGCAGTCCCCTGCAGTTGCCAGAGTGGATAAACCTGCCTCCTTGTCCACATCTATTCCTGCCAAAGCCCCAACATCAGCCATGGAGGAGTCAGCTGACTTAATTGACCACAGCGTCAGCCACTTGCTCCTTGATGATGATCAGCCATTACTGGATTCAGATGTTGGTTCTGAGGTTGAGGATGCCAGGAACATGAGCCTAGAGAGAGGGGAGAACACTGGTAGACAAATTGGCATTCATGTACTCCCAGCCGCAGCGTATTGCCAAGTTGTCTCCAGTGGTAATTATGATGATGAAAATGGAGGAGATGGAGATGATGATGATGATAAGGTCACTGATGCGACTTGGGTGCCAGATAGAGCAGAGGAGGAAACTGAAGGTGAGGTGGCACAACCCCAAGGGGGCCAACATCAAGAATGAGTAGAGAGCAGCCACCCTATTCCATCACATTCTGCAGCTGTTATCTCCCGGCCCACTCCCCAAAGCTTATCTGTCTGGGACTTTTTCAGCACTGCTGCAGAACACACTGCAGAGCACACTGTTGCTATCTGCAAACTGTGTCTCAGGCACATCAAACGTGACAAAAACACCAGCCATTTGGGTACCACATGCTTAACAAGGCATTTAACGTCCAACCACTCAGCCCATTGGCAAGACCACCTAAAAGCCACATAAAAGGGGCACAAATCTGTCCCTCCTCCTCCTCCTTACCCACTTCAGTCTGCCCCTGCTATACCGAGTCATTACCTCTCAGCAGCCTCCACTGACAGGGATGATGGTATAGCACAGGGTGTCCAAGGTCCTAGCAGCACATCTGTCAGCAGCACACCGCCAGCTGTAGACTGTAGCCAGCAAATTTCTCTGCCCCATCTGCTGCAGCGGAAAAAATAATACAGTCCCTGCCACCCACATGCCCAGCGTCTAAATGCAAACTTGTCAAAGCTGTTAGCTCTCCAACTTCTGTCTTTCAGCCTGGTGGATTCTGCCCCCTTCCGTGAATTCACACAATGTGCTGTACCACAATATTTCATTTACAGCACACTGGGTAACGCTGCTTGCAGGACAGGGCTCGGTGCTGCAGCTTGTTGTGCCCCCACGTATCCAAACTGCTGGTGGTGATGATGCCAGACCTGTGAGCTCTATCCCCTCTTCCTCCTCCTCCGACACCTCCATGCCCTCCTCTGTAGACTTGTCCTATGAACCTCAGGTACCCCCTAAGCATTCAAAGGGTTATTCCATGAGTCGCGCTAAAAGGTGCCATGCAGTGCTTCAGCTGGTGTGTTTAGGGGACAGGAACCACACCGGAGCAGAGATTCTTGCAGCTCTGCAGGGACAGGCCCAGAGGTGGTTCACACCATGCCAGCTGGTGCCAGGAATGGTGGTGTGCGATAATGGCTCAAAGCTCCTGTCCGCCCTTAGACAGGGAAAGTTGACACATGTGCCATGCCTGGCACATGTCCTCAATTTGGTGGTGCAGCGTTTCCTAAATACGTACCCAGTGTTGCAAGATGTGCTAAAGCTGGCCAGAAGAGTCTGTAGCCATTTCAGGTGGTCATACACAGCCAGTGCTCGGTTGGCTGAAATTCAGCCGGAATTTCACCTGCCCGTAAACTGCCTGATTTGTGACATGCCCACCAGGTGGAACTCGACTTTTTTAAATGATCAGCTTACTAGTGTCAGTGCTGGATTGTCTTCAGCTCGTCCCTGTATTCCTGTTGCTCTCTTGCTTGATTGATCCTGGTCCTGAAAACCCGGCTTCCTCTGACCATTCTCTCAGATTACCCCTGCATCCTTGCCTGCCTCTGCTCCCTGCACCGACCCCAGCTTGGACTTCTGACCATGGTTCTGTCTTCTGATCTTGTACTCTGCTGCCAGTCTGTTGCCAACCAGCGCCTGTCCCCTACTACGAGTCTGCCTTGTGATTGTGTACCTTGCTGCCAGCCCGTTGCCAACTCCTGCTTGTCCCTGACTCTGCAAGTGTTCCTGTTGGACTTTTCCTGAACAAGTCCGGTGATCAGTGCCTCACCTCCTCCATGAAGGCGCCGGTGTTCCTGATCATGCCTGTAGGCACCTGGCCCTTCCGTTGCCCTAGCAGTTCCTGTCTCAACCTCCAGGGGTGCTAGGACCGGGACCATGCAAGAGGCCACCCTCGTCATTTCAACGAGTACCTGTGCGAGTACGGCACAACGACAGGCTCAGACCGCCTCTGCTTTTTTTCCCTACGCCAATGGCTGATCATTAGGGATGCATGCAATGTATTGTCACCATTTGAGGAGGCCACAAGGATGGTGAGCCGTGACAATGCATGCATCAGTGACACAATCCCTGTTGTTCCTTTCCTCTCAAGGCCCACTTTATCCAGACACCATCATTCCTATGTCACAGAACACACAGGAGGAGAGAGGGGAGGAGGATTCTGGCACTTTCATAGGCTTCCAAGAAGAGGAAGACATGCTTCAATCTTTAAGCGATGGCTTTCCAACCCCAGGACCCTTGGGAGTAGTACGTGGCTTTGAGGAGGAAGTTCCAGATGCTGTCATCCTGAGTGACCCCGAGGAGTCTGCTTCTCAAGCCTCTGCAAATTTGAGGTGCATGGGCAACCTCATGCTTCAAAGCCTTCGAAAGGACCCAAGATTATGTGGCATTGTCCGCCTAAGTGAAGCATTTCTGAATTGTTTTAGTCCTCGCAGCACAGGGCTGTCAGCTTCCACATCCCATCGGCAGCATCTGCATCACATGGTGGACAATTACCTCAGGGCCAAAACAGATATGGAGAGCTTTCCAGCTGACAATCCACTGACTTACTTGGTCATGAGAATAGACCACTGGCCAGAACTTGCCCAGCATGCTATTGAGTTGTTGGGCTGCCCTGCATCCAGCGTGCTTTTAGAACGGCATTTAGTGCTGCAGGAGGTTTTGATACTGATCATAGAACACGTCTGTCCACAGACTCCATGAACTCCATGGACTTTTATAAAAATGTATTAGTCCTGCATTACCAGCTATGAAGCCCCTGATGTCGATGTCACTGATTAAGTCTTTTTGGGATTTGGAATCTCTGCAGGACTTCGAGGCTGCCTAGCTTTGAGGGTGTTTAATCATTTCATCTGGAAGAATGTTTTTGGTATAGATTTCATGGGCACACCTAACACCCAAAGACCAATTTTTCAGCACCTGTTTGACAGGTGCATATTATTGCAATTTTTTTCAAGAGCACCTCTATAGGGTTACGGTGGGAAGGCTCCCCCGACACCCAACGAGACATTTTTCTGCACCTGTTTGACATATCATTGCAATTTTTTACAGCAAGGCCAGATATTGTTTTCATCAAGAGTACCTGTATAGGATTATGGTGGGAAGGCGCCACCGACACCCAAAGACCATCTTTTCTGCACCTGTTTGACAGGTGCATATCATTGCAGGTTTTTTACAGCAAGGCCAATTTTTGCTTTCATCAAGAATACCTATATAGGGTTACGGTGGAAAGGTGCCACCGACGCCCAAAGACCAATTTTTCTGCACCTGTTTGACAGGTGCATATAATTGCAATTGTTTACAGCAAAGCCAATTCTTGCTTTCATCAAGAGTACCTATATAGGGGTATGGTGGGAAGGGGCCACCGACACCCAAAGACCAGTTTTTCTACACCTGTTTGACAGGTGCATATCATTGCAATTTTTTACAGCAAGGCCAATTATTGCTTTCATTAAGAATACCTCTGTTGGGTTACGGTGGGAAGGTGCCACAACACCCAAAGACCAATTTTTATGCACCCGTTACTTCTATCCAAAGTCAAAGTGACACCAAAATGTATCCAAAACATCTCTAATATTGTTCCCAGTGCACTACATTGTGGCCTCGTCATACACACTGGCTCCCCAGCTGTTGCTGAGCAAAATAAAGGCAGCTTGTTGGGAAAATTTAATTTTTTTTGGGGCTTTAGAAATGCAATTATTGCTGCAGCAGATTCTATACATGGTACAGGCACTATATTGGAAGGAATTTTTGATTTTTATGCTTTCAATTTAAAAATCAAAAAAACACTGCTCATTTAAAAATGAAGAACTGGTAAAAGTGAACAGCAGACGGTCAATAAGAGTGGTATAGGTGAAAGGTCCTCCGGTAATGAGGGGGGTCAGTGTTCTGCCTTCCTCCCTAGTAGGGATGAGCCGAACACCCCTGGGTTCGGTTCGCACCAGAACCTGCGAACGGACCTAGTTCATTCGCGCGAACGTTAGAACCCTATTAGTTACAATGGGCGCGAACGTTCTAAATCTAAAGTGCTAATTATAACGCCCAATATGCATGTTATTGTCATAAAACAGGTTTGGGGACCCGGGTCCTGCCCCAGGGGACATGTATCAATGCAAAAAGAAGTTTTAAAAAATGGACGTTTTTTCGGGAGCAGTCATTTTAATGATGCATAAAGTGAAAAAAAATAAGTTAAATATTACTTTAAATATGGTATCTGGGGGGTGTCTAAAGTATGCCTGTGAAGTGGCATGTGTTTCCCGTGTTTAGAACTGTCCCTGCACAAAATGACATTTGTAAAGGAAAAAAAGAAGCCATTAAAAACTGCTTGCAGCTTTAATGTCATGTCGTAGATGGCTGGATTAGATGACTAAAGGGCAGAAGGGCAGATACAGGGTAAGGTGGTTTTAGTGTGCTGTGCTATAGTCACACAGCACACACACAATAACTCCTGCAGATGGCTGCCTTAGATGACAACAGGGCAGAAGGGCAGATACAGGGTGAGGTGGTTTAGTGTGCTGTGCTATACTCACACAGCACACACACACTAACTCTTGCAGATGGCTGCCTTAGATGACAACTGGGCAGAAGGGCAGATACAGGGTGAGGTGGTTTAGTGTGCTACTGCTGTGCTATACTCACACAACATGCACACACACTAACTCCTGCAGATGGCTGGATTGGTAGAGATTAGAGAACAGCACTGAGAAGAATAAACTATCCCTGCCTATTTTTCCTCTTTCCCTACACTATTCCCCACACAGAAATGAATCACAAGCTCATATAGTGTGTACACTGTACAGTACAGTCTGTCACTGTTACTAACGCGGGAACACACTACACGAGGCCGCTGGCGCAGCGGCCTTATATAGTGTGGGGCGTGTACTAAACCCCCTGAGCTATAATTGGCAACAGGCATCCTGCCTGTGGCCAATTATTGCTCTCCTCGCCACTGGCTCTATGATTGGCCAAGCATGCGGGGTCACAGTGCATGCTTGGCTAATCATCAGCCAGCAATGCACTGCGCCTGGCGCAGTGCATTGAGGACCGTTCGCATCACACAAATTTGATGCGAACATCCCTCAGAGTTCTGGTTTTGACGAGCGGACGAACGGCTGATGTTCGATTCGAACATGGGTTTGAATCGAACACCGGGCCCATCCCTACTCCCTAGCAGTCTATGGAAGGAGTTTACTAAGTGCATGCGTGAAGTCTGCCCTAGGTGCATGGTGGGACCCCATTCACTGGGAGTGAGGTGGCAGAGTTAGGCTGGACTGGTGGACAGACTGGTGGAGAGGGAATAGGCTCAGTGCTGTCCCTCCTAAAGGCAACACACATCGAGGAAGGTGTCTAGTAACATGGGATAGCACGTTTACAGAGGGACTCTGTTTATTTAACTAGTGCACACAGTGTACAGCTCATCTCTAAGGCCCCTTTCACACTGGGGCGGTTTTCAGGCGGTACAGCGCTAAAAATAGCGCCTGTATACCGCCTGAAAAAACCGGCCCCATTCACTCCAGTGTGAAAGCCGGAGGGCTTTCACACTGGAGCGGTGCGCTAGCAGGACCGCAACAAAAGTCCTGCTAGCAGCATCTTTGGAGCGGTGAAGGAGCGGTGTGTTCACCGCTCCTATACCGCTCCTTCCCATTGAAATCAATGGGAAACCGCGGTGATACCGCCCGCAAACCGCCGCTGCAGCGGCGCTTTGCGGAGGTTTTTAACCCTTTTGCGGCCGCTAGCGGGGGTTAAAACCACCCCCGCTAGCGGCCGCATACCGCGGGTAAAACGATGGTAAAGCAGCGCTAAATATAGCGCTGCTTTACCGTCGCCGCCCCGCACCGCCCCAGTGTGAAGCCAGCCTAAGCCAGGGTACTAATAATGTTGACATTTGCCTGGTCCTGGGCAATGATGAGTGTGTGCATGAGAGGAGGATACCCCCACAAGCAGGGCGCGTAGGCCCCGTCCAAAACTATAGAAGGTAAGCCTTACAAGAAAATATATTCATGAACTCCTGCATGTATTTAAAATCAATTTTCAAATTGCCACTTTCAAACTTAAATGTGACTTACTACTATTAGGTAAGGTTAACATGTGTTATTAAAAACAATAG
Organism: Lithobates sylvaticus; assembly: GCA_028564925.1. Classification (NCBI taxonomy): domain Eukaryota; kingdom Metazoa; phylum Chordata; class Amphibia; order Anura; family Ranidae; genus Lithobates; species Lithobates sylvaticus. The sequence continues at coordinate 148,061,976 of CM053030.1, forward strand.
AGGTGCTATTCATCTTTTATCGATTGTTAACTGGGCATGCTGTTAATAGATGACAGTCATTTTCCACATAATTTTAAAGTTCAGGTATCAAAAGTAGATACTTGCCTGCTATGTGCTAGCACTACACTTTGGAATGATATCTCTCGCCTTATGCCTCAAACAGATGCCATTAGAAAGGTCATTCACTAGTCACTACTATTACTGAGGTGACCACCTTGAAGGACACTAGGGAAGCATTTACCTACTACTAGCAAGTCTTGTAAATGAAAAAAAAAAAAAGAGTAAATAAATAAGTAATTACTTTACATTGTATCTGAGATTGCAATAAGCAGCAAGGGATGGATGGTTGTATTTGAGGATTTTAGCAACTCTTAAAACACTGAAACTTGATAACAGGAGCATAGTAAGATATCCAGAATCAGGGCAAGTTCAGCAGCTAGATGTTAAGGGTCAGAGCAGACATGATAAAGATTGATGTGGGTTTTCTAAATTATGACTATTTGCGTTGCCTCATGCACAGGCTTGTGGCCTCATTTACAGAGAAAATAAGCAAGAGTAGGGATAAATTGCTACAGTAAGATTTTCTTGTGGGCCTGCATAAGCCTGTAAATGTATGCAGGGCGGTCTTTATTATTTATAGGACCCTGGGCAAACATTTTCTTGGGCCCGCAATTTCATTCTCCACCTGATAAAAAAAAAATTCAGTTTACTGAATCAGATCAGGTAGCAATTACGATTGGTTGCTAGAGGTTGCAGTGTATCATTATGTAGCATTATCGTTCACTGAATGGCTGCAAGAGGTTACAGCACACATTATGGCTCACTGATTATTTTCTAGAGGTTACAGCACATGAGATCTGCTTGTTGATTGGTTGCTAGAGATTACTGTACATCAATACTGCTCACTGATTGGTTGATAGAAGTTACTGGATATCCTTACCACTCACTAATTGGTTGCTAGATGTTATTGCACATTATTTCTGCCCACTGATTGGTTGCTAGAGGTTACTGCATATCCTTACCGCTCAATGATTGGTTGCAAGAGATTAGTGCACATCATTGCACATCATTGCTGCTCACTGATTGGTGTCAGGGCTAGGCTCAGCCCTTCCTTCTCTGAGCTAGCCACTCAGCTGTTGGTTAATTGCCAGCTCCTATCTCTCCACAGTGACTCACCTGTTGATGATATCCTGCTCGTCAGTCCTGCCTACTTAAGCCGTCCAGTCCAGATGATCTCTGCCTTCACCTTGGTCACATCTCTAGAGACGCTCTCCCGTGTTCCTGTTAAAGACTTGCTTGGCTGACATTCCTTTTGGCTCCAGATCCTGCTTGCTGTTCTACTATGCTGTTCTCTGGCTCCCTAACGTTTTGGCTTGTCTGACTATCAGTTCCAGTTCCTGAACTCTGGCTATGTTTTGACTACATTTACTCTGTTTACTTTTTTTATTATTATTAAACAAGTGTGATTTAACTGTACTTCTGTCTCAGTCTGATTCATGGTTTCTGACAATTGGTTGCTAAAGGTTACAGTACATCATCTCCTCACTACCTGCACACCATGGACTGGGGAGGTGAGGGGAACCATCAATAGGCAGAAAACTCCTAGGACTCCTGGGATCAGTGGCAATGCGGGGGGGGGGGGGGGGGTAATGGGATCAGTGGCAGTGGTGGGGTGGGATTAGTTAGGAGGCAGTACAATGTTGCAAATACTGAATCATGTAGAGCAAAGCAGGAAATCTTTGGCAAGTATGTAGTGGTGGATTCTACACTGACCACCAATGTATTGGGGAATTTACAATGACCACCAACGTGAAGGGGGATTTACACTGACAATCAATGTGAGGGGGAATTTGAACTGGCCACCAATGTAATGGGGATTTACACTGACCACTAATGTAATAGGAGCATTCACAGTAACCACCAATGTAATGGGAATTTACACTGACCATAGTGTAATAGAAGCATTCTCATTAACCACCAACGTAATGGGGATTTACACTGACCACTAATGTAATAGGAGCATTCACAGTAACCACCAATGTAAGGCAGAATTTACATTGACCACCAATGTAAGGGGGACCTTTACACTGGCCACTAGTGTGCATGAAAGGATTGTACACCAAGCCCCAATGTAATGAGAAGATTTCCACTGACCACCAAGGTAACTGAGACATTTAGACTGTGTTCACATTTATGTGTTTTGGGAAAAATCGCTTTCCTGACACCACAGAAATGTGCTGCCATTTAGCAGATACACAGCAGTGCCATTAATCTGCTGAGATGTGCGTATTCACATGCACCAAAATTCATGGTGCTGTGGCACCATGTTATTTTGAAAAAGGTTTCCACCTCGAATTTGGACGGGCGGAGGTGGTTGGAACTCTTAATGGGCTACTGGATGTTAATATCACGGTTGAACCACTTGTCTGCCTACTGGGTTATCATGATTCTTCTATTTATACTTCTCCTATTGTAAACACTACTAGGCGTGCCCTCTTCATGGCCCATAGACAGATTGCCCTTAAGTGGACCTCTCCCTACCCTCCTACCTTATCTAACTGTATTTTTGATCTTAATAGGATTGATACTTTTGAAAAACATACATATTTCTTAAGGAACTCCATGAGGAAGTTTGAGGACATCTGGTCACAGTGGATTGAGGCTATGTCCCCGGGAGTGGTATAGATCAATCTGTACAACACGCATTGCTCTATATGTATATGGCTATATGTGACTATGTTTGTATATATATATTTTTTTCATTAAGTGGAAAATGTCATGGTCACGCTTATGCCGCGTACACACGATCGGACTTTGTCCGCCGGACTTTCCAGCTGGGCTTTGTCCGCCGGACTTTCCAGCTGGGCTTTGCCGGACTTGAAAGCGAACGGACTTGACCCCACACGATCACGCTAAAAGTCCGGCGGTTCACGCGATGACGTACAGCACGTACGACGGGACTAGAACACTAGACTAGAGTCCGTGACATACTTGCTACTGAGCATGCGTAATTTTTGGTCCGCCGGACCATACAACAGACGGCTGTATTGTCCGCCGGACTGCCAAGTCCAGCGGATAATTTTAAAACAAAACTTAAAACCTAGTCCGCCGGACTTTTGGGAAAAAAAGTCTGTCGAAGGCCCACACACGATCGGACTGTCCGGCGGACTCGAGTCCAGGGGACAATCCCGCGGGAAAGTCCCTTTGTGTGTACGAGGCAAAAGTCTACCCAATTCAGCAAGAATAATCTTTTTCTTATTAAATTTCTTTTATGCTCCAAAGGTGTTGGGTGGGTTGGGGTGTGATGTTTGGGTTTGTTTTTTTTTGTAATAGTATCTGTGATGTTTCATGCTATGTATTTTGTATAATGAGTTTGTATTGTTCTAAATGTTAAAGAAAAAAATAGAAAGACACTGATTAAAAATAAAAAAAACTGCTAATGAGAAAAGGTATTTAGAAGCTTATACTTACTAAAACTATTGCATTTGCATGTTATGTGTACTGTGTAAAAAATATGGATGTTTATGCTCTATAAGTTGTGTCAAGCCCTGAACCAGAGCAAAAAAGGTCTTCAGGTCCTCTGGGCTCTGTAAGTAGAGGACAGATGATTTCAACTATGACAGCAGGCACCAGCACAATGCACATTTCAAATTCAATATAAGTACTGTCCATGCTTACTTTTTTTTTTTTTTTTTTTAGTTTTACCTAAACTTGGGTTTTAGGAGTTACAGGGTATGGCAGAAATACAACTAAAACTTTCCTTTTGCTTTCATGCCTTGCTTTTGCCTTCATGTCATAAAGGCCACATGACATTAAGCTCATGTTCCAACCACCTGCTCTGATGCTTTGCAATACTACAAGTTCAGTAAAGTTAAGTCTGTGGTTTTAGTATCTTGCTTAGCTCTATCATGCAAGCTCTTTCTTTTTTGTCATTGCATTATATGTACACATTCATACTGTATTGATCTCCAGTGTGTGAACCTTTTTCAAATACAATATGTATCAGAAATGTGTTTTGTTTAATAGCCTTTTCAAAAGGATTACTGATAAGCAGGAATTAATTAATAAGCATTAGTTATTTTTAAATCAGATATTTGTCGATATCTGTCTCATATTTGTCAATAATGTGCAAGTAACAGGTTGTGTCATCTGATTTATAATTAACTGCTACTAGGTAGCTAGATCAATAGATAGATAGATAGATAGATAGATAGATAGATAGATAGATAGATAGATGATAGATAGATGATAGATAGATAGATAGATAGATCAGGGACGTGCCACCTGCCATGAACATATAAAAAATAACCAAAAATAAAAAAAATTGAGCTTCAAGGGTCATAGCTCGGCGACCTGGGGTAACAAAGCTATGGTTCCAGAGATACGGGCCTCCCTGCGCAGCCTGTCAGAAGCTACATACAGAGCGGCCAGTTAAAATACAAGCTGGCACACTCTATTTGCAGCAGACTGAGAGGATGAGCTCACAGTGCCTCTCCTCACTTCTTGTCAGAGGCACTGAGCTCAATGGACAGCTTGGAGCCTTGGGCCAATGGTAAAGTACCATTGGCTCCAGCTGTTCAATAAAATGCTGCAGTAGAGGCTGTTCTCTCACTGCAGTATCATAGAAGGGGGGATGTGTCTGAAAAACAAATGCTCCCTTCCAGCCCAGCCCAACATGGGTTTAAGGGTATAAGAGTTACCCATAATCCCATGTTTTTATCACACAATTAAGAGGGAGAATGAGAATATCCTGCTGCAGAAAAGGTACTTTTTTAATCAAGCTAAATGATATATTATTATGCTATATGTTATAACATAATCATTTATTATTTATCTATTTACTGTGAAATTACTGGTTTGAAGATATAACTACAAACCTCAGTAATTTGTCCGTTAAGCCACCAGCTTGAGTACAGTTTTTGAAAATATAGTAAATTACCTTAAAAACAATATATAATAATTATTTGTCTATTACTTACTTATGGTAATTAACCACTTGCCACCCAGGCCAATTCTGACACGCCTCTCCTACATGTAAAAATCATAATTTTTTTTCTAGAAAATTACTCAGAACCCCCAAACATTATATATGTTGTTTTAGCAGGCACCCTAGGGAATAAAATGGTGGTCGTTGCAACTGGTATATATGCAGCAATTTTTCAAACACGTTTTTTTTTTTTTTTTGGAAAGAAACTGTTTCATGAATAACATTTTTAAAAAAAGACTAAAGTTTGCCTGATTTTTTTTGTCAAGCTTTAACATTGCTCAAACTTGTGGAATGGTGCCAAACTTCCGTACTTAAAAATCTCTATAGGCGACACTTTAAAACATTTTACAGGTTACATGTTTAGAGTTACAGAGGAGGTCTAGTGCTAGATGTATTGCTCTTGCTCTAACTTTTGCGGCGTATGTAACCTGTGTGTATCTGTCTCTAATACTAGCAAGTGCCTCACCAGCCACTGACCTCACCACACGTTCCTGAGATAGATACAGTAGATAGATTTCTTTGTACAATCACATTTTAGCAGGGACTAAAAATAAAAGAGTAATGCAGAGTGTTTGGGGTAATTTGAGGTATGCCTTTCACTGATTAAATTGTGTTTAATTTGTGTTCAGATATGCTATCGCTGCAGGATCACATTTCTTCCATCTATCCTTCACATTCCACTGGCACTCTCCACAGTTCATGCATTGTGCAATATGAAAAAGAATGCTGATAAGAATTATACTTTTCCAAATGTTCTCAGTGTTCATTCTTTTCATGTTACTATAATTAAGTATTTTAAAAATGTATATGTGAGTACACAGAATGACGATGCTATGTACAGAGAGATTTGGAGCGCTCGTTAGAGATCCTTATAGTTACTCAAAGCTTTCAATAAAAATCCCCCAAGAGCCCTCGTGCCAATGAAGAAATAATCCCTGCAATAAAAGCAAGAAAGAAAAAAAAATGGTGTACAAAATATTAATTTTTTTTTTTAATGAGACATTGAGGGTGAAATGAAAAAAATAAATAAATTACATGCCTGAGAGATGCCTTGAGCTGTTGTAGTGTTGTAGAACAGTTACTGTTTTCACGATAGCTTCTGGGTCACTATATTCTGGCATCACAAAGTTTGGATGTGTAATTTTTTAACATGTACATTTAGCTTGTCTTAAATGCATCTGTAGCATCCAAATTGGATTTACTTTAAAGCGGAGGGCCACCCAAAAAAAAAAAAAAAAATTGCATTAATAATCTTTAAAAAAATAAACATTTGAAAAAAAATTCAACTTACCTGAAACCGCTGTTGCAAGGCAGTCTTCCTAAACTGCCTCTTCCTCTTCCGCGACGCTTCCTCCTCTTCGGCGAGCTGCCCCATTGCCTTCTGGGACATGTGTGTGTCCCAGAAAACAACGGGGCCATTCACAAAGCACTGTGCGACTCGCGCATGCGCAGTAGGAAACGGGCAATGAAGCCGCAAGGCTCCACTGCCTGTTTCCCTTTGTTAAGATGGAGGTGCCGGCAGGCGCCGACATCCCGGTCTCACTGGACAGGGAAGTGTCCTTATTAAAAGTCAGCAGCTACAGTGCTTGTAGTTGCTGACTTTTAAAAAAAAACACATTGCGGCTGGAACGCCCCTTTAACTTGAAAAAGGAAAAGGCAATTTTAGGTTGTTTTGGCTGACACCTGATTGTTTATAAAGTAATAATAGGCCTGAATTGACCAGTGGAAGTAGCAGTCACAACAGATCTAAAAGTTATAGAAAAGTTTAATTCAGGCCTATTATCGCGTGATAAAGAATCGTGTTAGCCAAAACTACCTAAAGTTTACTGTTTATATTTCACCACTAGACCTCTAGAAGGGAAGAAAATCCATTAGTTCCTCCCTGTCAGGACAGAGCTCTACCTTGTTTACATTGGAGAGCAGTGGTGGCCCATCCATAGGGGGCACAGGGGCGCCACCCCTTAAAAGCTAGTCCCAAAAAAAGGCCCTTTAAAAAAAAAAAAAAAGGTCCTTTAAGTGTTTAAGTGCATTGTGCACTTTCATTATGGGAAGCGTGACATCAATTCAATCGCCTGATTTCAATAGAGACACTCCATTTGTGGAGTTTTTGGCTGCATTGTGGCACGATGCAGCGCACCTCTATACTCCTTCATTCTTGTTATGTTTTTTGATTGGCACCGCCGTGAGACATGGGTGGTGCATTCCCTCCGAGCGGCGGCCTCATTTTCGGTTTCTCTGTGCCAGTGAGAAACAGGAAGTGAAGTGAATATTATCTTGGTAATTTCTGTTTACTTAGAAGCTCCGGTTGTCTTATGTCTCCTCTCTCCCTGGCTGCTCTTTCTGTGCCCTCTTTGTTCAACCCCTCCCGACCACTGCCAGCTGCTGCTGACATGCAGAGATAGAGGTGAGTGGAGCTGATCTTGTAAAACTTTGTTTGGGGGGGAGCTGACAGCCTGCAAGGAGAAGTATTGTGTGCAGGGCGTAAGAAAGGTGACAAAAAGGGTCAGAAGAAACAGTGATTGTATGGGGTAATCGGTCAAGTCCCCCACAGATTACAGACATCTCTCAAGGCATCACATCACACATAGGCATCCCAAGGCATGCAGTGTATCCAGATAATCTGAAGTTAATTTATGGCCATGCCATTTAACTCTGTGTTGTCCAAGCTCTTTACAATGAAAAGTGTAAACCGAGCACATAAACTAAACACTATGACTAGTTGACTGCATATGAGTGGCTGTATACGATGAGCACAGTTGGCTGTATATGAGGGCACAGTGGCTGTATATTATGGGCACAGTGGCTGCATATCATGGGCACAGTGGCTGCATATGATGGGCACAGTTGGCTGCATATGATGGGCACAGTGGCTGTATATGATGGGCACAGTGGCTGTATATGATGGGCATAGTTGGCTGTATATGATGGGCACAGTGGCTGAATTTGCTGGGCACAGTTGGCTGCATATGATGGGCACAGTGGCTGCATATGATAGGCACAGTGGCTGTATATGATGTGCACAGTTGGCTGCATATGATGCGCACAGTGGCTGTATATGATGGGCACAGAGGCTGTATATAATGGGCACAGTGGCTGTATATGATGGGCACAGTTGGCTGTATATGATGGGCACAGTGGCTAAATATGATGGGCACAGTGGCAGCATTTGCTAGGCACAATTGGCTGCATATGATGGGCACAGTTGCTTGCATATGATGGGCACAGTGGCTGCATATGATGGGCACAGTGGCTGCATATGATGGGCACAGTGGCTGCATTTGCTGGGCGCGATTGGCTGCATATGATGGGCACAGTTGGCTGCATATGATGGGCACAGTGGCTGTATATGGCGGGCACAGTGGCTGTATATAATGGGCACAGTGGCTGCATATGATGGGCACAGTGGCTGCATTTGCTGTGCACAGTTGATTGCATATGATGGGCACAGTGGCTGCATATGATGGGAACAGTGGCTGCATATGATGGCACAGTGAGGCTGCATTTGATTTGTTTCAGTATTTTCCAGAATTTTTCAGTTTGTTTGCACCCCCCAAAAAATGCTGAGCACCAGCCACCACTGTTGAAGAGTTTCATCCAGCCTCTGTTCTGATCGGTCTCTGCTGTGACAAATCACAGCAGAAGTGGGGCGCAGGTGGAATGCGCGCATGCCCCCTGCCAGAAGATGCAGAATCATGTATATACTGTATATGTTTTTGTTTCAGTATTTTTCAGAATTTTTCAGTCGGTTTGCGGCCCCCAAAAAATTTTGAGTACCAGCCGCCACTGTTGAAGAGCTTCGTCCAGCCTCTGTTCTGATCGGTCTCTGCTGTGACAAATCACAGCAGAAGCAGGGCGCAGGTGGAATGCCCACTGCCAGAAGATGCAGAATCATGTATATATAAATATATATATATATATATATATATATATATATATATGATTCTGCACAGAACGACCATGGGGTGGTCGTTAAATGGTTAAGCCAAGATAAATGCACAAAAATGAATTACACATCTAAAACAGTACTATTCTGCAACAATACATACAGCTTAAAGGCATCTCTCAAGCATATCATTTAAAGGATTGATGTTTAAATTAAAGTCAAATAATACTAAAGCCCTCAACTTGACTAGTGGCAAAATGGTGTAGCATATACACCCCAATAGCATAGTTTGTGAGATTCTTTTTTCACGTTACCTCACTGCATTGTCTTAAAGATTTAATAAAATGTCAAAACAGAGTTGACAAAAACACTTCAAAATCATAACATAGTGACTGGAAAGCATGTGAGCAGCTTAGCTAGGCTGCAATTTAGGATGGAGAGATGAGGCAGGTTTTTTTTAAATTATATAATCTTTATTTTTTTTCTTCATACATAAAAAAGCAGCAAAAATACATACACACATTTAATTTCCATAAACTCGTTTTCTCACAGTTTGCTAAAAAAAGAAAAGAAAAGAAAAGAAAAAAAAGGTGCCATTAACCTGTAGTTCTTTTGTACCTCCCTCCTTTCTTTTGTTACTTCTGCTGTATTTCCTTCTTTTCCTGTCTCATTCCCCTTACTTCTATGCTCTCTTTATCCCCACTATTTTACATGTACAGTGTTTTTCCCTGTTTAGTCTCCCACCCCTTTATCCATTACATTGGGCATCCCTGCTCATCCATCCATGTTTTCCACAATTTTACAAATTCTTTCGTATTTCCTCTCCTCGTATATACCGTTCTTTCCCTCCATATTGTTTCTGTTATTAATCTCGCCCATTCTCTTTCCGTTGGGGGTTTTTCAGCCTGCCATCTTTGCGCTATTAGCTTTCTTGCTTGGAATAGACATCTCATCACTGCCTTGGTTACCCAGGGGCCTCCGACTATTCCTTCGTCCAGCCCTAGTATACACAGTCTAGGACTCATTTCTAACCTCGCGTTGTAGACTGTGTTCAGCGTATCGAGAATTTCTGACCAATAACGAAACAATTTCGGGCATTTCCACATCATATGTGCTAGGTCTCCAGTGTCTTGGCACCTGGGACATCTGGCGTCCTTTCTCCACCCGAAATCAAAGAGTCTCTTAGGAGTGTAATATGTCCTATGTAATAACATCAGGTATGAGACCCTTTGTGCGGGCGAGACCGACACCATGTGTCCCTTCTCAAGTATTCTCAGCCATTGTTCATCTGACAGGGTTCCAAATTCTTTTTCCCACTTCCTTCTGCTCTTAAGTCGTACTGGGCTTTCTACACTGCCTTCACATATATATGGGTAAATTTCTGCTATGAATCCTTTGGTCTTATCTTGGGAGCCTATTCTTTGATATACCGGAGAGTTAACCCAATTTGGTCCTTGTTTCGCAAATTGCCTATTTAAGGCATGCCTGATTTGTAAATATTTATAAAATGAGTGTTTCGGTAGGTCATAGTCTGTTCTTAGTGCGGTAAATGTCTTTAGTATCTTTCCCTCGTATAGTTGAGTTAGTTTAACTATCCCCTTTATCTCCCACTCTTTAATCTTCCCTATCTTCTCCACTTCCTCCAGGTTCTTATTATTCCAGAGGGGGGTATGTTTTGTCATGCCCTCCAGCCCATTTACTGCTTTTAATGCTTTCCAGACTTTTAACCCAAGCCTCACCGTGGGGTTTCTATAATAAAATGAGTTTGCCTCAAGAGCCTCTATTATTGATCTATGCGGAGTACCTGCAATCATTAGATCCTTATTACCTCCTCCAACCCCCCCTATATGTTGTAGTTGGGCGGCTAGGAAGTAGCTTCGTGGATGCGGCAGTGCCATCCCGCCCTTTCTTGTTCCTAGTTGTAATATTTGTAAACCTATCCTAGGCTGGCCTCCTTTCCATATAAGTTCTCTAAACAGCGTGTCGATTTTCCTGAACCATTTTTTATCTATCCATGTTGGGCAGTTGTGCATCAGATACAGAAGCTGTGGCTGCCACAGCATCTTAATCAAATTGCATCTCCCCGCGACCGATAATGGGAGGCGTCTCCAGATTGCAATTTTAGATTTAAATTTAGCTAGTAATGGTACAATATTATCATTGATGTAGTTATTAGGGTTCTTCTTTATATTTACACCTAGATATTTAATTTGTTCGACCACTTCTAGCTGTAGGCTATCCGGTGTACTCTGGTTCCCTAGGGGGTCTATGGGCATTAATGCAGATTTTTCCCAATTTATAGTCAGCCCTGAAATTTTCCCGAAATCTATGAGGATGTTCATCACCTGCCTGGGGGATTGCTCTGCATCCCCCAGGAAGAGGAGGACATCATCCGCATATAATGCGATTCTCTCTTCTCCCCCCTTTCTTCTAAACCCCTGTATATTCGTGTCTGATCTAATTACGCTGGCCAGCGGCTCCATTGCCAGAGCAAAAAGCAGGGGGGACAGTGGGCACCCCTGTCTTGTTCCCCTCTCTAATTGAATTTTGTCAGAGAGATCATTGTTAACCCTGATTTTAGCGCTGGGGCCCGTGTACAAGGTTTTAATCCATTCAATGAATGTGGGGCCAAATCCAAATTCCCTTAAAACCCGCCACAGGTATCCCCATTCTAAACTATCAAAAGCTTTGACCACATCTAGGGCCATAACCACCCTTGTCCCTGTATCCTCTGTTGGTATCTGCATGTTGAGATACAGCCTCCTGATATTTATACTGGTAGATCTACAGGGGATAAATCCTGTTTGGTCCGGATGTATAAGTCTAGAAATAATTTTATTTAGTCTGATTGCCATAACTTTCGCAAGTATTTTAGCATCCGCACAGAGCAAGGAAATGGGTCTGTAAGACTTAGTCTCTAGCGAGTCCTTCCCCTCCTTATGTAAAACTATTATTGTTGCTTCCGTCATAGACGTTGGCAACCTCCCCTCCTCTTTCGCCCAGTTGAATACTTTAAGAAGCTCTGGCAATAGTACTTTCCCATATTGTTTATAGGTTTCTGCTGGGAGGCCGTCTGGTCCTGGTGATTTCTGATTGGCCATTTCTTTCACCGCCAGTTGGATTTCCTCCAGTGTTAGCGGTGCCTCCATTATCCCTCTTTCTTCATCTGTGAGAACCGGAATATCAACGTTTCTGAAGAATATGTCCATTTCCCCTTCCTCCACCGTCCCGCGCGATCTATACAGTTTTTCATAATATAATCTAAAAGTTTCTGTAATTACTGACTTTTTGGACGATATTTCACCTTTTTCAGTCTTGATCACAGGGACGCTGGAGGGAGGAGAATTGGTTCTCACTAAATGTGCCAACATTTTTCCAACTTTTTCCCCCTCTCCGTAAGCTACCTGTTTCTGGAACAATCTCTTATTCTCTGATTTCTTAATGACAATATCTTTATATTCCTGTTGTTTAGTTAACCATACGCTTTGTGTATCAGGTGTGGGGTTATTGACGTAATCTCCCTCTGCTTTCATCAGCTCTCTCTTACTCCTACTCTCCCATTCCCTTGTGATCTTTTTAATTTTTGATACTGATTGAATGAGAATACCTCTTAAATACGCCTTCAAAGCATCCCACATTATACCTCTTGTCACTGACTCATTATTAAATTTTATAAATTCTTCCAATTTTAATAACACCTCATTTGGGTCCCCTATTAGTTCGAACCAAATTGGGTTCATTTTCCATACTGCAGGGGATCTTTTCCCTTCTAAGTTTATTGAGACAACCAGTAGTGCATGATCGGATACTCCTCTAGGGTGATATTCTATATCCCTTATGGTTTGGCATGCTTCATCGTTTCCCAAAGCTAGATCTATCCTTGAGAGCGTGGAATAGGAGCTTGAGTAGCATGAGAATTGCAGCACACCTGGATTCCGCGCCCTCCACATGTCAAAGAGCCCTGCTTCCTGTAAAAACTGGTATAATCGACTCTCATCTACTTTCTGGCCATGTACACCCAGTGGGAACCTATCGAGTTTTCTATTGATAACCTCGTTAAAGTCCCCTACTGCTATAACCGGTACCCCAGCTTTGTCAGTTAAAAATTCCAATAGCTTATACATTACATCAAGTTTAAACGGAGGGGGAATATAAATATTTGCTAGAACATATTCTCGGTTTTCAATTACACAGTGCAAAAAAATATACCGTCCGTCTCTATCTATACTGATCTGCCGACAGGAAAACCCCAACTCTTTCCTTACCATCACAGCCACTCCTCTTGAATAAGAGGTGTGGACTGAGTGGAATTGACATTGGTATTTCTTACTTTGGTTTTGTAACTTAGAGTCTTGAGTTAGGTGCGTCTCCTGTAGGCAGATCAGTCCTACCCCACTCCTCTCCAGGGTCTCTGCCACTGCTGCTCTCTTTGCCGGTGTGCCCAGCCCCCGTACGTTCCAGGAGCCAATACTCAGTGTCCTAGTCTGCATGCTTCAACGTGGGAGAGAAGGAAAAAAAAAAAAGGGGAAGACAGGGGGGGGAGAGGGAGAGAAGAGAAAAAAAAAAAAAAAAAAAAAAAAAAAAAAGGAAAAAAGGGAAAAACGGGTAAAAAGGATACATACCCAAAAAGACAATGCTATGTCCCAAACACTTTACCCCCCTGCCCTTGTTAGAGGAGAGGATACTGTAAGGGGTGAAAGATTTTTAATGCAGAGGTCAATTGATCCCATCTTATACCTATACTATACTTATATTATAATGCTCACCCATCCTACCGCTACATAGGACCCGGGAGAGAGGAATAATAAAATATAAAAAGTTTTTAAAAAAAAAAAAAAAAAAAAAAAAGAAAGACCGAGGAGAGATGAGAAGAGAGAGAAAGATAACCTGGCCTTTAGCCAAAATAACTACCCCTTGTGAACTAAAAAATCTTTCACCTATCTTAATATTCTTCTCTACGTGAAAAAGTGCTAGTCTTTTTACTAAGTGTTTATCTAACAATATTTTTAGCTTACTGTTTACCTCCGTGTAAATTAAATATTTTTCCCGTGTTTTACTTTGTTGCATCTTCACCCCCCCTCCCCCCTTATACCATTCTAGGTTATCCCTAAGGACTTTTTTTGTGACCGTTACCACACACCCTTTAACCACATACTTCCCCCCCCTCCCCCCCCCCATGCTTGTATGCAAATCCACTCCCACCCTCCTCCCTCCTCCCACCCCACCCCCATCCTTACATACACTGATAGCTGTGTTTCGCCCCTCCCCCCGCCCATTCATTCCTTACTTTTGTGCTATGTGACTCCTTCCACCCTCATATCCCTATGCGAATAATTTCCCCTGCGACACCTCCCCCCTCCTCCCTCTATATTATTCCTCTGTCCCTAAACCCATCATCCCCTCGTTTTAATCATTAATTGGTCTTTCCGGTCTTCCAACCATGTAGTCACGTTTGCTGGGGAATCAAAAAAGAAAGTCTCTCCCATTGCTACCACACGTAGCCTAGCTGGGTACAGTAAAGCATAAGTAACATCAAATTTCTGAAGTTTGCGTTTGATTTCTATAAAATCTGCTCTACGCTTCTGCAAGTCAGGTGAAAAATCAGGGTACAGTGAGATTTTGGCTCCCTTGTAGAAGATGCTCCCCATCTCTCTGGCCCTACGGAGGAGCATAACTTTGTCTTTAAAGTTCAAAAATTTCATTAGTATGGATCTGGGATGCCCTCCCTGGGGTGGGGGTCTAAACGGGACCCTATGCGCCCTTTCAACTGAGAACTGTTGTGAAAAAGTCTCTCTTCCAAACATTTCGATAAGCCATTTTTCCATGAATACAATTGGGTCTGATCCTTCACTTTTTTCCGGGAGGCCTACCAGCCTCACATTGTCCCTTCGGAGTCTGTTCTCCATTTCGTCCAGTTTCCCTGCAAATTTATCCGATTGTTCTTTTAAGGTTTTAACCTCTTGGCTTATTGGGTACATGTCATCCTCTATTTGACTAATTCTCCCTTCTGCTGCTGTTATTCTGTCAGCCGTCCTTTCCAGCTCGTGGCGCATCAGGGACAGTTCCTCTTTAATATTTTTCATTTGGTCACATAGCTCCCCTAGGGACTGCTTACATATGTTAACTGCTGCCAGTACGTCCTTTAATGTCGGCTCCCCTTCAGCCGTTGGTGCCTGAGCTGAAGCCAAATCTGATTTTCCGGGGGCTCCTACATTTTTATTAGTTGTGCTCTTTGCTCCTCCTATAGTGGCCCCCGCCGCGACTGTCTGGTTGTTTATTTGCCCTTGGCTCTTTCTGTCGTTTGACACTTTCGCCTGGATTTGCTGTCCCCCTTTAGTTGGACTATGGACTGGGGTATGCGCATACTTTTCCAGCTTTGCTGCAGCTGCTGATACCCCATTTGTTAAAGTGGGCTGGGACCCTTTTTCCTTATCCTTGGCTGATCTTAGTGATTGTGTCCCAACACTCTCCAGGTTGGCCTGCTCTTCTCCTCTCCTCCTTGCTGACATGTTGCCCCTCCTGGGCCCCTCTGGGGTCCAACCCAATCAAATACCAACTTTAGAGTAAATTTTCTAAAATATAATTTTACAGAAAGCAGTCCTCTGGTGACCCTAAAAAAAAAAAAAAAAAAAAAAAAAAAAAAAAGGGGGGGGGGAGCCAAAAAAAAGCAGGACGAGGGGGGCAGTCCTATATCACAGCCTATGACCAGGGCCAAAGTGGTTGAGATTAAGGGAGGATGTAAGTACAAAAGTGTACGTATATATTAACGTATGTATATATGCACAACCCAACGTTTTCTGTTTACAGTCCTTAATTGCAACGGAACATGTAGAAGGCAGGTATGCAGATCACAATATTTTCACACAGTTTTGTATATTGCTAATATCAGTCCTCAGACTGCGTTTACAGTTAAGAGGGAGTTTAGGAGGACGCCAGTACCCATGCGCAGCGCAACCATGGGAAAAAAAAAAAAAAAAAGGAAATCCAGTCCTCAAGGTTCTGGCTTACAAAAGCCAAGTAACATGCACAACACCTCTTATCCTGGGTATTTTATCACAGTTTTGTACAGCACAACCAGCACAGCCACAGGCAAAAAAAAAAAAAATAAAAAAAAGCAATCCTCAGACTCCTGTCACTCAAAAGCCGGATACATATGCTCGGCTCTCCATAGCACAGCTTATGCCTCTAACAGTCCTTAGTTGCAGCAGATCATAAAAATCATGAATATGCACATCACAATTACCAGCTTGTATTTTTAATAAGGAAGCAGCCCTCAAGTTACGTTTTAAGTTATGTTTTTTAAGAGAAAGCCTGGAGCGTGGACATAAGCAACATCGCT
Source organism: Lithobates sylvaticus (assembly GCA_028564925.1). NCBI lineage: Eukaryota > Metazoa > Chordata > Amphibia > Anura > Ranidae > Lithobates > Lithobates sylvaticus. The sequence continues at coordinate 148,078,185 of CM053030.1, forward strand.
TGTATTTTTAGCAGGTTGGGGAAAAAAAAAAAAAAAAAAAAAAAGTCCTCTGAGTGCTATTGCAGCAAATCGATATATGTGCACAACACAGCGCAGCTCACAGTTCAATATCCTCTCACCTCTTTTCCCTGTAGTTTCAGGTCAGCTTCAGTGCCATCAGAGGTGTCCAGATGTCCAGGGGTGTCCCTTCAGAGTCCCTTCTTAACCTCTCCCCGCCGTGCAGTCTGTCACCAGGCCGGTGTATCTGTTCGCTGCGGTATAGCGGTTTTAAATTTCCCGCCGCTCTCCTCCTCTCCACGGGAGCGGCGTGCAGAAGGCAGCGCGTGACGTCACCTTCGGGTTCGGCTGTCTCCGTGTAGGAACGGCGCTGCCCTGGGAGGATCGAACAAACTTCGGGAGCCTTCGCTGCCTTCGCTGCCCTCACTGGCTGCACTGTGCGCCGCTACGGCGGGACATCAGGTCTCGGGGATTAGTAGCTCATCGTGGAGGGTGGAGGGGAACACACAGCACTCTCACACCTCCTCACTCACTACCACGCCTCATGTCCGGTCACGCCCCCCGATCTGCTCCTTGGTTAGAGTAATAGGTGAGGCAGGTTTAATCTTGAAATAGGGTCTATTATTTTAGAGACAATAGCCAGAAATATCATATCAGGTTTTGTTCATGCAATAAAAATTTGATTTATTAATTGAGAGACAATATCCCCAAATTTTGAGTACAGGAGCACCAGAATAAGCTGCAAACTTTGACGCACAATGCAACAATTTCCCTGCAGTTAATATTAAAAATGTGGCTGCTGTGATCCAGCTGCTGAAACATAGTGTGGTACTTTCACATTGCTTGGGCACTGGAATAGGCTGAAATACTTGAGGCACAAAGCAAAATTTACCCTGCAGCAAATTTAAAAAAATTGACACCTGAAGTCCAGCTTCTGAAATACAGAGTGGCATCTTAAACATTGGATTGTGTGGTGTGGCACTGGAATAGGCCAGGAACAATTTGGGGATTTTTTTTTTTTTTTTTTTTTGAGGAGGGACAGATAAGAATTAAAATTCTAGTCTGTAGCATCAGCAACAGGGGGTTTTGCAGTCATTAAGAATGCAAGACACCGTCATGTGAGGACAGAGTGCAATCAGAACTTCTGTGTTGCATATTTCTTAGGGATCAGTGAATCATAAAGTAATGAACTCAGTCAGAATGATGTCACCAATGACAGCCTACATATTTTTCTTACAACAAATTTCCTATACAATAAATGTTATCATTACAATGAGATTGTACAATTAGGTTAGATTAGATTAGATTAGATTAGGTTAGATTAGGTATACGAAAACTATATAATAGGAGGACCAATTTAAGCAACACTCCATTTAACCAGTCAGACAAATCCTAAGGTTACATAAAAGATTGTAGTTCTAAAGAAAAATGTACACTTATGCCGCGTACAGACAATCGGACATTCCGACAACAAAACCGTGGATTTATTTCCGATGGATCCTGTCTCAAGCTTGTCTTGCATACACACGGTCACACAAATGTTGTCGGAAATTCCAAACGTCAAGAACGTACGAGAAAAATTCAATAGCCAGTGCGGCTCTTCTACTTGATTCCGAGCATGCGTGGAATTTTGTGTGTTGGAATTGTGTACACACGCTTAGAATTTCAGACAACAAGTTTTGTTGTCGGAAAATTTGAGAACCAGCTCTCAAACATTTGTTGTCGAAAATTCCGACAGCAAATGCTCGATGGAGCATACACACGGTCGGATTTTCCGACAACAAGCTCACATCGAACAATTGTTGTCGGAAATTCCGACCGTGTGTGTACGCAGCATAAGACTTTACCATGCGTGGCCACCTTTATATTATACAGTAGTGAGCATTATGCAAGGTGGAGTAAATGTGTTGACTGAGCAGATCTCATCATTCCCTGACATGAGTCTGTCATGTGCTAATGCACTTGGTACATTGTCATTTAATGCATTATTAAAGTCTTAAATCTTGTTTAAAGTTTTAGAAAGGGTAGAGATGGGTTATCTTTATCAACCATGTGACTTTTGATTTGGTTTCTGTGCCCCCCCCCCCCCACTGTGGATTTTAACCCTCTCTATTTACTCACTTACTACTGTCATCAAAAGTGAGGAAAAAAACACTCCGCAAGGTGCTCCCATAGCCACTCTAGGATGCTTCTCTTCTTTAGTTCTCCTGACTATTCCTCAATGATGTGATGGATGTATGCAATGATATTACGTTTGGTTTTGTACCTTGTAATTTTCTACTACTTTTTTGAAAATGAATAAAAATGATTAAAACAGAAAAGTGAGGAAAACAATCCCACACTTTGAGTTGCCACTGAAAGAGGAAAATCTACTGGGGACATTCGTTGCAATGCCAATTTAGGAGAGAGTTTCCTTCACTTTGGTGGTATTTCATCTCAATTTCTGACATGTTGTCAAGACAGGAAGTAAATGAAAATCCCCTCAGCTGAATACAGACAGAATAAAATAACAGGGGTTTAACCCTTATCGTATGTATCCTTAACTAAAAATAAAAGCTTTGCCCTTAATTATACCTAAAGTCAGCTAATATGTATATGTGTGGAGGTGGATTCAAATAGTAGTAAGTATGCTGTGTTTTTTCGGTGTCCAGTATGATTTCTGTCTTTTTCTTCCCCTTATATTGTTTCAGCAGAATATACATTAATGTTTATTGTAGCTTAGAAGGTGCATTTACTCAATATTATATGCATTTCATTTTAATGTATGACGTGTCAATATTATAATAACTTTTCACCTGAAACTATTTTAGCTTAATTTTTTTATATCTAATGTATATCTATACTTTATTTACAGTACCTCACAAAAGTGAGTACACCCCTCACATTTTTGTAAATATTTAATTATACCTTATCATGTGACAACATTGAAGAGATTACACTGTGCTACAATGTAAAGCAGTGAGTGTACAGCTTGTATAATAGTGTACATTTTCTGTCCTCTCAAAATAACTCAACACGCCATTAATGTCCAAACCGCTGGCAACAAAAGTGAGTACACCCCTAAGTGAAAATATCCAAATTGGGTCCAATTAGCCATTTTCCATACCTCGTGTCATGTGACTCATTAGTGTTACAAGGTCTTGGGTATGAATGGGGAGCAGGTGTGTTAAATTTACTGTTATCGCTCTCACTCTCTCATAATGGTCACTGGAAGTTCAACATGGCACCTCATGGCGAAGAACTCTCTGAGGATCTGAAAAAAAAGAATTGAAACTGAGCTGCAGTACAGTGGCCAAGACCATACAGCAGTTTAACCGGACAGGCTCCACTCAGAACAGGCCTCGCCATGGTCAACCAAAGAAGTTGAGTGCACGTGCTCAGCATCATATCCAGATGTTGTCTTTGGGAAATAGACGTATGAGAGCTGCCAGCATTGCTGCAGAGGTTGATGAGGTGGGCGGGTCAGCCTGTCAGTGCTCAGACCATACACCGTACACTGCATCAAATCAGTCTGCATGGCTGTCATCCCAGAAGGAAGCCTCTTCTAAAGATGACGCACAAGAAAGCCCACAAACAGTTTGCTGAAGACAAGCAGACTGAAGCCTCGTACACACGATCGGATTTTCCGACGGGAAATGTTTGTGACGACAGGCTGTTGGCGGAAAATCCGAACGTGTGTATGCTCTATCGGACAATTTTTGTCTGACTTTTCACCAACAAATATTGGGTAGCAGGTTTTCAAATTTTATATGGACAAATGTGTGTTGTCAGATTTTCCGAGCGTGTGTACAAAAGTCCAAAGTACAAACACGCATGCTCGGAAGCAAGGACGAGCCAGAAGTGGTCAGTCTTGTAAACTAGCATTCATAATGGAGAATTAACATTCGTGACGTGGAAAATTATGAAATCTCGAAATGCGGCGCACATTCTTTTCTTCTTTAATGGGATAATAATGAAGCTGCTTTGCTGGTGATACTGATGGAGTTATTGCAAACAAATTTTCAAAGGCTTTTTTTTTCTAGTGATATCAAAAATAATATTATTTATTTATTAAAAATTTTTTGGCCAAGTTACCACAACACCATTATCCCGTAGTTTTTAAGATCAAAGATACAACTATGTTGGCGTCCCTTGTCAATTTTACATTGTATTTTTTTAAATGTAACTGCCTACTCCCAAACTGTCATTTGAAGTAAAACACATAGCCAAGTATTATTCTGTACAATTTTTTTATTGTGCATTAAAAAAAAAAAAATACAAATACAATTAGACATGCTATCTGCCAATAGAACTTAAAGTGGAGGGCCACCCTGAAAAAAAAAACTTGATAAAAAGGTTAATAAAAATGTACCAGAAATGGCTGTTGCTAGGCAGATTGTCCTAATCTGCCTGTGCTGTTCTGTCTTCTGCTCCTACGCCGTCTTCTAGTGAATGGGACGCGGTGTGTTATGGGAACTGTGTCCCACAACACATCGCGTTCCCCATTCACAAAGTGCCGCACGACGACTTGCGCATGCTTACTGAGGATGGCGGCGCTGGGACTGGAGCGCCAAGGGACATCTCGGCCTCCACGACCGGCATTGCGGGCGTCCTGGGAGGGTAAGTGTACTTATTAAAAGTCAGGAGCTACTTTTTTTTTAGCTGCTGACTTGTAAAAATAATTTTTTGTAGCTGAAACACCGCTTTAACCAAAAAGTGCATTTTATGCATCCGAATATATAGAAAATATACCAAATCAAATCAAATTATTCAACCAAAAAAATTATGTCAAAGCAATAACTCCAAGGCCAATAATAAATAACACGTTATCTCCTCCAATTCCGCAACATGTCTGGTTGACGAACGGACATTCAGAAACGAACTGAAAAGCGCAAAATGAAAATCGCAAAATAAAAAGCGCAAATCAACACTCAACAAACTTCTACTAACACGAGATTAGCAGGAGCCCAAAAGGGTGGCGCTAAAGAGCTGAAAAAACATGTAGTACGTCACTACTGTCACGATTGTTGGCCAACAATTGTGTGCCGTGTGTATGCAAGTCAAGTTTGGACCAACTCACTTCGGACAAAAGTCCACAGTTTTGTTGGCCAACAATCCGATCGTGTGTACGAGGCTTAAGGACATGGACTATTGGAACCATGTCCTGTGGTCTGATGAGACATTTGGACATTTTCACTTAGGGGTGTACTCACTTTTGTTGCCAGCGGTTTAGACATTAATGTTGAGTTTTTTGAGGGGACAGAAAATTTACACTGTTATACAAGCTGTACATTCACTATTTTATATTGTAGCAAAGTGTAATTTCTTCAGTGTTGTCACATGAAAAGCTATAATAAAATATTTACAAAAATGTGATGGGTGTACTCACTTTTGTGAGATAATGTATATGTTTGCAATACAGATAGGCATTTACTATGTCAAATATGTCTTTGAGTGGCAGTTTAATGCTACATGTTATCAAAGCCTAATTATCCTATGCACTTACCTAACTGATTAAAACACAATGGGATTGGGTGCTTGCTACTCTGGGGTTGTAATTAAGTAGCAACATACATGGCTCTAAGAATGCCTGCATAGGACTGACAACATTGGATGAATTACCTAGACAATTGAAAAGAACCACTGCTTTCAGAAGTATTCTACATAATATCTTTATTACTGTTTCTTGAAGTTGATACCATGCAGATAGGAATCTCCAATGTACTATGCAGTGAACCTTTTTGCTATATATGCATCTGGGTACATATTAGAAGATTCTATTATGCAACCCTATCTCCTTGCTAATAAAATCAGAGAACATAGTTTTAGTAAAGGTCAGTTCAATTACTCTTCCAGCAGACAAGCATTTTTGGAATTCATAAAATAATAATTCAATTTTTAAAGAAAAATGTATTTTCCATTGTCAGGAGACATGCAAGGAACAACATTTCTTCCTTTCTAAAGTATCAGAAGCAAAAGGAACTTACATTTCAAAATTCAGAACATTTGACACTAAAATGTTAATGACATGCAGGATAGATAAAGCTAAAATGGAAAATAAGTTGTATTATTTTGGACATTTTTACAGCCTATTTTGATGTCTAACGTTTCCTGTCTGTACCTGAACATTCAAGCTTTTAATCCAACTTCAGGCATAAATTAATCTGAAATCTTTGTTCTTGTTGAAAATACATCCACTGGGATTTTCTATCCACTTTAGCTTTATAGTATGGTTTGTAGCCTCCGGAAATTGATTGGAATTGTGTCATACAATGATTTGTTCTGCAAATATAGACTTTAAATGGAACAATTCAATGTTTGGCAAAATTCTTGCATTCAGAAGAACAAAAGACTTCCTGTTCCTAGGCGCTAGGAAACTGCCTTTATTTAAAACGTTGGTTTGATATAATGATAGATAACATTTTTGATGGAACTTTATTTTTTATTGTTTTAGTTTTGTGATCTGCCACAGTACATAACTTTACAGACATCATAAGAGTCTTTTGCCCCATCTTTTGATGGTTTCCATTATCCTTAGATGTTCCTTAGGTTTCCTCCTCATAGCTCTAAGTGCTAGATTCCTACTTTACCACTGCTCAGTAGACTTGAACCTACAGCATTGCTAGGACAGGATTAGAGAGACAATTGGGTTGATTTACTGCTGTGAATGTTAAAAACTGCTCCAGTGTGCCTAGTGTGCTATTCTATCTTGGGATTCCAGCTGAAAGAACCCAGACTGGTTCTGTCTGCTCCCAATAACTGCCCAAACCTAGCTTGTAGTCACCAGCTGCAGGGAACTTAGATGGTTCCAGTCTACTTTCATGTTCTACCCATGCTCCAACATTCTCCTGGTCTACAGCTGGACGTGAAAGACTGTTGATACTACCTAGTGGATCAGTGCCTCTGCTAATTCTGTGCCTAATATTCTTCTAGTCCACAGCTGGGAGTGAAAGATTGTTTTGCTACACTTGCTTAGGAAAATAACCTGTGAAATCCAGCCGCCCTCTAAGGGGTGAGCGCTATATGTGCAAGCAAAAATTCATTTTTTTAAATGTAGGTATTCTTTGCTAAATTAAACTTCACCACATTCACTAAGCTCTAGGAAAAAACCCTTGGAAAGTGCAGCTTCCCTTTAATAAATCAACTTCAATGTATTTAGACATGTCTTAGTAAAATACGTTATTAAAATAGCATGTTCCACTTCATATGATGGAACCAGAACTCTTGGGTTTCTGAGCACTAGGGATGAGGTTCGGGTTCACTGCTACCATGTGCTCATGGTGAATTCTGTGGGTTCAAGATTCACAGTTCCTCAGACATTTATGTGCAGATACCCCCAAAATAATCTTTTGAAATGATAATGAATTGTATGACCATCAGGCTTTTGGTTAAGCCACCTCACTCATTGTAAAAGGGGGAGCACAGAGCAACCAAAAAGTCAGTAAATTTAAGCTGTTGCAGGGAAAGCATAGGCAAAGCTGACAAACTGCATAGGAAGCACTTAAGACTGTCTTTTTTTTTCCTTTTTATTGTCTTTCATTTTATGATTATTATTATTATACAGGATTTATATAGCACCAACAGTTTGAAATGCCAGCGCGGGGGAGAGGAAAGGGAGACAAGGGACTGTTTGCGTGACTGCATCGCTGGATCCTGGGACAGGTGAGTGTGTGTTTATTAAAAGTCAGCAGCTACACTTTTTGTAGTTGCTGACTTTAACCGCTTCAGCCCCAGAAGATTTGGCTGCTGAATGGACAGGCCACTTTTTGCGGTTGTGCGATGCTGTAACCAAACAAAATTGACGTCCTTTTTTTCCCACAAATAGAGCTTTCATTTGGTGGTATTTGATCATCTCTGCAGTTTTTTTTTTTTTTGCGCTATAAACAAAAAAAATAGCGACAATTTAGAAAAAAAACACAATATTTTGTACTTTTTGCTATAATAAATATCCCTATTTTTTTTTTAAAGCAATTTTTTTCTCAGTTTAGGCCCATATGTATTTTTCTACATATTTTTGGTAATAAAAATCGCAATAAGCGTATATTGATTGGTTTGCGCAAAAGTTATACGGTCTACAAAATAGGGGATAGATTTATAGTATTTTTATTATTATTATTTTTACTAGTAATGGCAGCGATCTGCAATTTTTATCGTAACTGCGACATTATAGTGGACACATCGGAAAATCTTGACACATTTTTGGGACCATTGGCATTTATACAGCGATCAGTGCTATAAAAATGCATTGATTACTGTAAAAATGTCACTGGCAGTGAAGGGGTTAACACTAGGGGGCGATCAAGGGGTTAATTGTGTTCGCTAGTGTGCGTTCTAACTGAAGGGGGGATGGGACTTGACACACGATCTGTCTCTTCTCCCCTCACAAGCGATCGCGGGAGCCCATCGGTCATCGCGACCACCGGGCACTTGCATTGGCTCCTGGGGCGAGCAGCGGGCGTGCGCCCCTAGTGGCCACATAAGGAAGCAATATAACATAACGGCGATTTGCGCAGCCGAGCCATGCTGCCGCAGTACAACTGCGGCGGGTGGTCGGCAAGCCGTTAAATAAACACAAAAACGGCTGGAGCTCTGCTTTAATTCTTGTAGTAAATCCCCAGTATGTGCTGTTTGTCTCTATTAAATTTGGGTTCTAGCCTGTATAAGCTGTAGTCACCTAATTCTTAATGAGTGCTTGATAAAAAATGCCCAGCAGAGACTGAGACTGTCCATGAGACTATAAAAAGAAAATATAGTGCAGCGCATACAATAAATTAAACATTAAATAACGTGAAAAAAAGTTCATATCCAGAAGATACGAAATGGTGTAGATGGATGAAGTAATATGGATGAACACCCAGGTGACTGTAGATCATAAGTCAAACATATCTTAAAGTGATATATCCTCCACCAAAACGGATAAGGTACTCTTACCAGGTGTGCTATGCACATACACATGGACCCAATCAGGGATGAGCATAAGATTCCGATCCGACCAGGATGCGATCTGGAGCTGTGTGATGACCAGGAAATTGAGGATATCTTTACCCTGAAGATACAGCTTCATGCAGGATGTAATCCACCATGGGTAGTGTTGATACAGGTAAATTCCCCCCCAAAAAAAGGAAGGATGCAATCTAAGTGTAGACTGTAATCTTCTATTTTATTTAAAAGCGATAAAAAAAAAAAAAAAAATGCTCTAACACATATGTGCATTTCAAGGCATGCAAGCCTTAAAGATCTGGCAAGTGCAGAAATACACTGGAGCGCAATGGAACCTTCTCTGGCTCAAGGTAATGCGCATACAGGATAACAAAATAAAAACCGACACTGTAAAAAACAAATCAAATGAACCACGGTTGTACCGCTGTATGTGGTGATAGGACACGGGTGACTCATAAGCTCCTCCCCCGTACGCACCTTACGTCCTACCGGACTTAGTCAGCGGGGGGCGCCAACCGCTGACGAAGTCCAGTAGGACGTAACGTGCGCCATGTTGTTAGGCAGAACAGGGAAATGCCTTGTTTACATAGGCATCTCCCCGTTCTGCCACTCCGTGACACGATCGCGGGACACCGGTTGACATAGAGTCCGTGGGACCCGCGGGCATGCTCACGGAGTACGTGGCACTTTAAAGGGGTCTTACCTGTATGTCCATTTGCCCAGCCACGCCATTGTGCCGACGTATATCGTCGTGCGCTGGTTGGCAAAGGGTTAAAAACAAAGGTTACATCGGGCTAAAGAAAAGCAATCATGGACTGTGGATGACTGGATGAAAGTGATATTCAGTGATGAATCATGAATTTGCATTGGACAGGGTGCTGATGCTGGGACTTTTGTTTGGTGCCATTCCAATAAAATGTATGAAGACAACTTCCTGAAGAAAACATGCAAATTTCCACAATCATTGATGATATGGGGTTGCATGTCAGGTAAAGGTATGGGGGAGATGACAGTCATTAAATCTTCTGTAGCGGTCACACTTGGACAAGTGTGCACTATGCGTCAAAATTTAGTTTTTCCCTCAGAACAGTAATGGGGTTCTGAGGGTTAATTGTACAGGTTAAGTTTGGCATCAGTTTGGCTGGGCTGTACTAGGGTTCTGCCTGGAATGGGTGCAGTGAGGTACCCATGACAGGCCTAGAATCAGGCCTGGTTGGATGTCTTAGGTATCAATCTTCCCCAGAGCCAATCAGTGGGTGCGCCTGGCCCCGCTGTGTAGTCTGAGGAACGGTACTTAAGGTGCCGAAATCACGTGTTCGGGGTTCGGCCGTAGATATCTGTTCCTGGTTCGGGACCGGGGTAGCCCAGCGAGGGGTCCCGGGCCTGGGAGCGCTTGCCGTCCCACAACATGGTCAGTTTGACTAGCCCCACAGACCCGCATGGTCTGGGGCAAGGATCCGTCTGTTCCCGAGTCTTGGAATCGGTTGGTCCGAGGCAAAGTAACTGAAGGAGGATTCAAGGCGTCCGGGTGTGCTCTCAGTCTTGGAGGGGCACCGCAGCTTGTGTTAGCGACCGGGGGAGGACTCTTCGGAGGAGGGCCAACAAGCTGGTATCTCCGTAAGAGCCTGGAAGCTGAGTTGTTTGGACACTAGAGAATCCACACTTCCACAGTACTGCCAAGGAGACAGTTCCAGGTACTGGGGAAAGGTTCCTATTCACCTTCGGTTGAAAGTTTATTCTGTGTCAGAGACTTTTGCAAGTTTCCGGATCACATTGCTGGCTGCCATAACTTCTGGCTAGAGGTTTTTCCAGCAACTCTCTGGGTTTAATTAGAGACATTCTATTGTATCAGCAGTTCAAGGTGCCTGAGTTTCTTCACCCTTGCCCTCTATTCCTAACCAAGACTATGTTGGATGTTGCCACTGCAGAAATAAAAACCTTCAAAAGGACTTTTATTGTGTCAGCATTCAAAGTTGTTGGGCATCAACCCTGGGAACCCCTGGACATTCACCGACAAGCCAAAAGGAGTTAACTGGTAAGCCCAAAAGTCAAGGCTGCTCCATTAAGGGTTATGACAGCTACACTTCAATAAATTACATAATTTTTCATGATGTAATCTGATGAAGATGTTTGTTTTAGAACTGTAAAGTACATGGTGATTCCATAATATTTTCCCCTGCTTGATCTGCAAAAACAGTTGCAACTGACTACAGTTTTCTTTCTTTTTTTCTTTTTTTAAGTGTTTCTTAAAGCCAGAAGGTTGGAATGTAAAATAAATATAGTTTTGAGGCATGTCTGCAATTCGTTTTATTTTACACAATTAAACAATTGAATGAACATTTTCCAAGAGTGTTGATTCCGTACTTTTTCCAGGGGTTGTTACTTTCAAATGGTCTGTGGTGTTAAAACTAAGCAGGAAAACAAAGCTCTAGTCTGTGCTTGAATATATACAGTTTATATTGAATATATATATATATATATATATATATATATATATATATATATATATATATATATATATATTATATAAAATGATCCCTGCTGTGTTCTTTTCCTTTGCTGTTCCATACAGGTCAGTTTAACTGTAAAAATGCAAACTCTAAATCATTGTAGGAGAACACATTCACATCTTTTTTTCATCATGTTAAAAATAGCTGGTTAAAGAACAAGAAACATCTCAGTGTTGTTTATTTCTTAGCTGATAAGGTTTAATTGATATCCTTAGGCAGAATCCAAAATCATAAATCTCCAACACGAATACTTGGGAAAGATTAAAGTGGATGTAAGCCCACTCTCATCCTTTCTAAACTACTGCAATATTGGTTATCTAGAAGGATATACATGCCTCCTGCATGTATACTTATCTGTCAAATGTCTTCCCTCTGTCTGCTATGAGACCCAAAAAACTGCAGATTTTGTGGGTGGGTCTGTTTTCCAGGGCTCAGTGGGTGGAGTCGTGATGTCAGTAGACTCCCCGCCCACCTCTACACTCCCCTTATCAACATGCATTTTCTCCTGTGTATTTCTTACACTGAACTTCTGCTATGATCACTAACATCCAGTCAAAACCCAGAAAAGTCCCCACAACAGCCAATCCTTGCAGAGCTGCTGAAGAAAGGAGTGGGGGTGTGAATTAAAAATAATGCATGTCTTAGGCTAGTGCACGAGATATGTAAATCACCTGTCAATCACAGCAAGGGGGAAGAATGGACAAAGATTTCACAGTTTGTCGGTTTTATTTCCCTGAAAAAAGATATGAGGATTGCTCAGAGCTGGATTAACTCTTTGTGGCAAGACTGGGCACAGCTGATCTGAAATCCCATACATCCAATTTGGGGTTTACATCCACTTTAAAGAGGAGTTTCCATAAAAAAAAAATGAAAAGTCAGCAGCTACAAATACAGCAGCTGCTGACTTTTAATAATCGGACACTTACCTGTTCCAGGGTCCAGTGATGCGGGGGATCGAAGCCCCGCTCGTCCCCCCCTCCGCTCGGTGGCGCCGACATTGTAACTCACAGCCGGGCACCCACTGCGCATGCGCAAGCGATGCCGCGTGCCGTGATTGGCCGAGCAGTCATCTGGGACGTGTCACGTGTCCCAGATGACTGACAGGAGGGAGGGGGCAGACCTGAGCCCTTCCTGCGCTGAGGGTAAGTGATGTAACCAGCCCAGGCACTGAAGGAGGCAGACTACGAGGGACCCCCTAGCAACAGGCATTTAATTTCCAAATTTCCACATTTTTTAAGGAATTTTAATGATTTTTTCTTTGTGTGTAACTCCGCTGTTAAAAATAGTATATTCTAATGCTAATGTATAATTATATGTTCTCTGAATATAATAGATAGTATTTTAATTTATTTACGTTTAAACTAAAACTATAATAGCTTGGTTCTAGTAGATATTTTTAACATGTACAGTATACATTTTAACTGCTGTTAAGGGCAGATAGAGCTTTCTTTTGGTGGTATTTAATCACCACTGGGTTTTTTATTTATTGCTAAATAAATTTAAAAAAGACCAAAAAATTTGAAAAAAAATAGTTTTTCTTCGTTTTTGTTATAAAATTTTTGTAAATAAATATACTTTCTTCATAAATGTCAAAACCAAAAGAAAAAAGATTGGACTGTACATGCCATACAAGGAGTCATAAGATAAAATATCAAATTTTTATTTTGCAAGATTAAAAAGTAAACACAAATAAAAAGGCTTATTAAAACCATTCACATATGGTGCTTGATTGATTAACAGTACATAGAACAAAAGTATTGTTCTTGCTCAATACACCCAAATGAGGGGTCCTCATGTGCCTGACCCACAAGTGTTTTCCCCCAATTCTTTGGAAAATTATGAAAGTAAATAACATTTTTTTTTACCAAAAATGATTTAACATGTTATTTCTCACACACATCATAGGCATACTTAGATATATTCTGCTACTCTTTCCAAGTATGGTGATACCACATGTGTGACACTTTTTCACAGCCTAGCCACACAGAAGAGCCCAACATCCAAGGAGCACCTTCCGGCATTCTAGGTGCATAAATTACACATTTGATTTCCTGACTACCTATCACATTTGTCGGTATCATGGTATAGTAATAAAAGTGTAAAAAAATAAATAAACATAAAAAAATTAAAAAGCCAAAAATAGTTGTAGTTTTATTGCTCTTCTCTCTCTATTGTTCTCTCTCTATTGTTCTGCTTTACTTTGTTTTACTGTATCTTATGCTTGACCACTAGCCGGCCAGCGCACAACGATGTACGTCGGCACAATGGCAGGGGTGGGCAAATGGGCGTACAGGTATGTCCCCTTTAAATCGCAGCATTGTGGGCGCGCACCCGGCGCGTGCTCCGTGACCGTGCCTGCGGGTCCTGCGGACTTGATGTCCCCGGGGGCCCGCGATCGTGTCACAGAGCAGAAGAACGGGGAGATTCCTTTGTAAACAAGGCATTTCCCCGTTCTGCCTAGTGCCATGACAGAGATCTACTGCTCCCTGTCATCGGTAGCAGTGATTGCTGTCATGTCAATGATCGCAGATCGCCGCCAATACTAATAAAAAAAAAGTATAATAAAAATGCTATAAATCTATCCCCTGTTTTGTAGACGCTATAACTTTTTCGCAAACCAATCAATATATACGCTTATTGCGATTTTACCAAAAATATGTAGAAGAATACATCGGCCTAAACTGAGATTGAGATAGATTTTTTGGGGATATTTATTATAGCAAAAAATATAGCTTTATTTTTTAATTATTTATAGCACAAAAATTTAAAACTGCAGCGGTCATCAAATACCACCAAAAGAAAGCTCTATTTGTGGAAAAAAGGACGTCAATTTTGTTTGGGTGCAACGTCGCACGACCATGCAATTGTCAGTTAAAGCGACGCAGTGCCGTATCGCAAAAAGTGCTTTGGTCAGGAAGGGGGTAAATCTTTCCGGGGATGAAGTGGTTAACTGTAATGTTTTATTGTTACTGTGTTTTATCATATTTGCTTTGCAGGTATGTCATTCTACTGTTATACTGTACTGTTTCTGTGTTTTATTCAACTGCAGCACGGGTTTATTTATTTTGACAGCAACAGGGTTTGCTCTCACGATACGTAGATATGTGACTCCAGCACTGTAGGAAGTGATTTCACCACCACATTTAAAAAAAAAGAGCATATATGCTGAAGCATGTGGCAGAGGTGGACATTAGGGGCAGATTGCCCCTATGCTTCGGCATATATTTTTTACTCTTTTTTTTGGCACAGATTGCAATTAAAAAAAGTTGTTTTATTGAGTTAATGTTTTATTGATACTGTGATTTATTGTTACCATTGTTTGCTTTGCAGGTACGCCATTAAGCTGCAGCACTGATTTATTTGTTTTGACAGCAACAGGGTTTGCTCTCACGATACGTAAATCCAGCGCTGTAGGAGGTGATTTCACCACCACAGTTAAAAAAAGAGCATATATGCCGAAGCATAGAGGCAGGGGTGGACATTAGGGGCGAATTCCCCCTATGCTTCGGCATATATTTTTATTTAACACATATGCTTTCAAATCAATCCTATAGCATTAGCAGCGCTTAATAGGTATATTCCACCCTATGTGTCACTAATTCATGTATTCCACATATTCAAATGTCCAAGATTGATTATAGACAGAGATAAATTATAGACACAGTCCATAAACATAGTTCAGGATGTCAAAATTCAAATATCATAGTAGAAGGATGTCAAAATTCAACCACGATTCCCTTCACCACACCTTGTGAGACCTCTCCCCTGATGAAGTCTCACACATGTGGTGTCCCCGTACTCAGGAGAAGCAGCAGAATGTGTTTTGAGGTGTAATCCCCCACATACTCATGGCATGTTGAAGCAAAATATAATTTAGTGAGTATATAATTTTTTTAGTGAGTATATAATTTTTTTTCCCGAAACTTGTGACAAAATATAAAATATTCCATGGACTCATCATGCCTTTTAGCAAATAGCTTGTGGTGTATACTTTCCAAAGCGGGTCACTTGGGGGGGGGGGGGGGGGTTGTGCTATCTTGCCACTTCGTGGCCTCTGAAACTGTGATGGGTAGTGAAGAGTGAAATCAAAAATTTACGCCCTTAGAAATCCTGAAGGTGGTGATTGGTTTTCAGGGTCCTGTATGCAGATAGACTCCAAAAAAGTCTCACACATGTGGTATCCCCGTACTCAGGAGAAGCAGCAGAATGTATATTTGGGGTGTAAAAACGGTGTAAATTCCAGTAAATGTACATAGTTTGTAGACGCTTTAACCTTTGTGCAAACCAATAAATATATTCTTATTGAATTTTTTTTACCCAAGACATGTGGCTGAATACATTTTGGATATTGGATTTTTTTTAAAAACAAAAAGTAAAAAATATAATTTTTTTACAAAATTTTCAGTCTTTTTTCGTTTATATCGCAAAAAATTTAAATCCCAGAGGTGATCAAATACCACCAAAAGAAAGCTCTATTTGTGGGTAAAAAAAATACTCAAATTTCGTTTGGGTGCAGCATTGCATTACTGCGTAATTACCAGTTAAAGCAGCGCAGTGCCAAACTGTAAAAAGGGCTATGGTCATTAAAGAAGAAGTAAATCCTGATGGGTTTTACTTCCTCTGTTGTTCCCTGCAAAGTAAAAGCATACTAGCCCATTATGTGCCACTTACCTGCAATTGAAGCTCGCACTGTCTCCGCTGGTGGAAGCATCCATCTTCTGCCCTCTTCCTTCCGGGACCGTGGACTCTGGCTCTGTGACTGGCCGGAGCCACGTGATGTCACTAGCGTGAATGCGCGCGGGAGCCATAAGTCACTGCACATATAAGTGTAGAAACGCAACGGAGGTCTGTTTCTTCACAGCGCATGCGCCGATGACATCATCGGTGCACTACAAGGCACATATCTCCTAAACGGCGCACGTTTAGGAGATATTTTCACTACCTATAGGTAAGCCTTATAGGTAAAAGTGACTCAGGAGGATTTACAACCACTTTAAGGGGGTAAATCCTTCCGAGGCTGAAGTGGTTAAATGTAAAACTGTTCTCTGTATTAGTTTTCCTGCACTAGTGGAAGCCTAAGAAGTTTCTCCCAACAGAAAAGAGGTAAGTTAAAAGAAAAACAAAATATAACAGGGGTCTATGGAGGGGTTGGGGGAACTTTACAATAAAAATGTGGACTTCCCAACCCATGCTGGGCAGGCCACCCTAGCCAGCTACCTGTTCACTGTGTGACAAACTCCTCAGTGCCCTGCTAGCACTGCAAGGCATGTCTACTTCATTTGAAATGCCCTGCAGACTCTTCCTCCCAGCACTGCTGAAAGCCAGGGACTGGAATGCTGGGGGATGATGTCACATGGCCAAAAAACAGCAGGGGTCTATAGAGGGTTGGGGTATCTTTTCAATAGATATTAAGGCTTGCCCAGAAATGTGCTTTAAACTGTCAATGGTAGTAGTGATGGACATACAGTAGTTGCTCATGAATTTTTGAAGCTACAAGACTGAGTATATATTTATAATTACACCAAACCAAGACTTACTATAAAATGGACAGTATGTAGTACTATTATTTGGACATAACTCTGTGGTATAATAATAATGTAAGGAATTCATATGATTATTTCATGGAAAATATTTTGGCATATGTTTTAAACCTAACACCACAAAATTGCTATTGTATTTTAGATAATACAATATTGTGCAAATAGCATTAATGTTTCGGAACACTTACAATATGGAATGGAAGCTAATCATAGTCTCAGTTGGACCTGGCTTCACTACGGTTACAGAAAAACAAACACTATTACTGTTCCTGTCAGGAGCCTTAAACAACTGTAGATCTTTTTATGGAAGATAGTATCAGCAAACAGTTTCATAATAAACAAGTGTAACATAAATATCTATCATTTTGTCTAGCTAATTACATGACAATCTGGAGCAACATAGTTACATAGTTAGGTTGAAAAAAACACTAGTCCATCTAGTTAAACCAAAAAAAAAAATACACACACAAATAGAAAACCTCCATATACACTATCCTATACCCATAGTTAATCCAGAGGAATGCAAAAAAAAAAAAAAAAAACAATAAAGCATGGTCCAATTCACTCCAGAGAAGGAAAAAAATCCTTCCTGATCCCCTGGGAATCGGGATTCAATTGGATATTCTTTGGATCGACTTCCCCTGGCATTATTACCTCTTAAAATTAGGATCCTGTTATATTAAAATTAGGATCCAGTTATATTTCATCAATTTAGGAAGTCATCCAGTTATTTTTAAAATCAATCTACTGAGCTGGTCAGAACTAGTTCTTGATGGAGTCTATTCAACATTTTCACAACGTTTGTATAGAAATAAAAAAAATTACACAAAATAGTTATACAGTTATTAAGGTTGAAAAAGACTCATGTCCATTGGATTTATCCACTTACAGCCCCCTGTAGGTTTGGTCCATGGAAAGCAAAACAAAACCCCTATAAACCATTGCCAGTTTAGCCACATTGTCCCTCAAGGGCATTCAGGGCAGGTCAATTCCTTGAATTAAAATATTGTTCTCTTATACTTTAGTAATTGTAACATTAGATATTATTAGTCTAGTCTATTATTAAATTTACCAGTTGTTTTGTAAATTACTTGCCCATATGATAAAGTATTCCACATAATTCACAATCTTTTTTTAAAGACCCTATCTAAAAGGATTTCCAGCAATAAACAAAACCATATTCAGTTAAAACTCCCTTCTGTTCTAAGCATGCAGGGCCATGTCACCAATAAGGGCATGCTTGTCCACTGCCTGACCTGACCTTTGGTCTGTCCAAGTTTAATTTTGTTTTATTTACAGGTACTCAGTAGGGGTACTCACATGCATAGTCTGCAAAGTCAGAGCACCCTGCTAATTGTAATTCTATTCTCTCTCCCTCTGAGTATGAAGAGGCAGCTGGGCAAGCTGACACTGGTAGTACGTACCTCTCCTCTGCCAGGAGTCAGTAGGGTGGCCACCAACACCTCCACACATGAAGAAGTGGGGAGTACACATGTCCCCCTTCAAATTAAACTCTTACTAGAATCAACAGGATCAAAAGCATAAACACCATAGGTTTGGACTCTCTCTGCCTCTCTTGACCCGAACTTGACCCCGAACTCCTAACCCCATTGAAGTCAATGGGACCTGGACTTTTGAACACTAAAATGGCTGTAAAAAAGTCATGGAAAGGGCTAGAGGGCTGGAAATGGCAACAAAATGTTGTTAAGAGCATGGCAAGTGATCTGCAAACAAATGTGGATAGGGAAATAACTTAAAATAACATAAAAAAATAAAAAATAAAAATAAAATGCTGGAGGCCCCCTTCTCAGCAGAAGAGGTACAGGAAGTCATTAAGAACCTCAGAAACTCAACGGCACGATGCCGCACATATGGTGGGAATACCCCAGAATACACACTTTCTGGAAAAAATTATTAACTTTCATCAGGAGACTGGGTGGGAGACAATGTGAAGGAACCGGAGGCACTGTCAGCAACCCAATCTACTATCGCCTGTACTCGTCCTGGCCTCAACATTCGTACAGCCTCATTAGGCGCGCCAAAATACCGCTGCAGGCTCTGTCGCCTACTCGCACCTGAGGAAGGTGTTTCACTAGTGCGTGTAGCTGGCACAGATCGACCACGTCCTCTCCCTGCAACAGGAGCGCCACCAGCAGCACCACGACCCGGGCCACGTCCCCTTTTTGATGATCTCCTCATATTTTCAAAATTTATGATCTCGCCCTAAATGGGTGTTTTTGTCTATAGCAGAATACACGTACAGTGTCTAAAGCATTTATGAACACGCAGAAAATGCTATTGGGAATAAAAAAACACTGCAAAATTAATTTTTTTTGCAATGTTTTTCCAATATCAGAATACACGGATAGTGTCTAAAGCATTTATGAAAACGCAGAAAATGCTATTGGGAAGAAAAAAAACACAGCAAAATTTAATTTTTTTGCAATGTATTTCCAATATCGGAATACACGGATAGTGTCTAAAGCGTTTATAAAAACACAGAAAATGCTATTGGGAAGAAAAAAAACACTGCAAAATTAAAATTTTTTGCAATGTTTTTCCAATATCAGAATACACGGATAGTGTCTAAAGCGTTTATGAAAACGCAGACAATGATATTGGGAAGAAAAAAAACACTGCAAAATTAAATTTTTTTGCAATTGTTTTCCAATACCATAATAAACGGATAGTGTCTAAAGCGTTTATAAAAACGCAGAAAATGCTATTGGGAAGAAAAAAAACACAGCAAAATAATTTTTTTTTGCAATGTTTTTCCAATATCAGAATACACGGATAGTGTCTACAGCGTGTATGTATGAACATGCAGAAAATGCTATTGGGAAAAAAAAACACCGCAAAATTAAAATTTTTTGCAATGTTTTTCCAATATCAGAATACACGGATAGTGTCTACAGCGTGTATGTATGAACACGCAGAAAATGCTATTGGGAAAAAAAACACAGCAAAATTACATTTTTTTGCAATGTTTTTCCAATATCAGAATACACGTACAGTGTCTAAAGCGTTTATGAACACGCAGAAAATGCTATTGGGAAAAAAAAACACTGCAAAACTAATTTTTTTTGCAATGTTTTTCCAATATCAGAATACACGGATAGTGTCTAAAGCATTTATGAAAATGCAGTAAATGCTATTGGGAAGAAAAAAAACACAGCAAAATTTAATTTTTTTGCAATGTTTTTCCAATATCGGAATACACGGATAGTGTCTAAAGCGTTTATAAAAACACAGAAAATGCTATTGGGAAGAAAAAAAACACTGCAAAATTTAAATTTTTTGCAATGTTTTTCCAATATCAGAATACACGGATAGTGTCTAAAGCGTTTATGAAAACGCAGAAAATGATATTGGGAAGAAAAAAAACACTGCAAAATTAAATTTTTTTGCAATTGTTTTCCAATACCATAATAAACGGATAGTGTCTAAAGCGTTTATGAAAACGCAGAAAATGCTATTGGGAAGAACAAAAACACAGCAAAATTAATTTTTTTTGCAATGTTTTTCCAATATCAGAATACACGGATAGTGTCTACAGCGTGTATGTATGAACATGCAGAAAATGCTATTGGGAAAAAAAAAAAAACACTGCAAAATTAAAATTTTTTGCAATGTTTTTCCAATATCAGAATACACGGATAGTGTCTACAGCGTGTATGTATGAACACGCAGAAAATGCTATTGGGAAAAAAAACACAGCAAAATTAAATTTTTTTGCAATGTTTTTTCAATATCAGAATACACGGATAGTGTCTACAGCGTGTATGTATGAACACGCAGAAAATGCTATTGGGAAAAAAAACACAGCAAAATTACATTTTTTTGCAATGTTTTTCCAATATCAGAATACACGGACAGTATCTAAAGCGTTTATGAAAACGCAGAAAATGATATTGGGAAGAAAAAAAACACTGCAAAATTAAATTTTTTTGCAATTGTTTTTCCAATATCAGAATACACGGATAGTGTCTAAAGCATTTATGAAAACGCAGTAAATGCTATTGGGAAGAAAAAAAACACAGCAAAATTTAATTTTTTTGCAATGTTTTTCCAATATCAGAATACACGGATAGTGTCTACAGCGTGTATGTATGAACATGCAGAAAATGCTATTGGGAAAAAAAAACACTGCAAAATTAAAATTTTTTGCAATGTTTTTCCAATATCAGAATACACGGATAGTGTCTACAGCGTGTATGTATGAACATGCAGAAAATGCTATTGGGAAAAAAAACACAGCAAAATTAAATTTTTTTGCAATGTTTTTCCAATATCAGAATACACGGATAGTGTCTACAGCGTGTATGTATGAACACGCAGAAAATGCTATTGGGAAAAAAAACACAGCAAAATTACATTTTTTTGCAATGTTTTTCCAATATCAGAATACACGTACAGTGTCTAAAGCGTTTATGAACACGCAGAAAATGCTATTGGGGAAAAAAAACACCGCAAAATTAATTTTTTTTGCAATGTTTTTCCAATATCAGAATACACGGATGTGTCTAAAGCATTTATGAAAACGCAGTAAATGCTATTGGGAAGAAAAAAAACACAGCAAAATTTAATTTTTTTGCAATGTTTTTCCAATATCGGAATACACGGATAGTGTCTAAAGCGTTTATAAAAACACAGAAAATGCTATTGGGAAGAAAAAAAACACTGCAAAATTTAAATTTTTTGCAATGTTTTTCCAATATCAGAATACACGGATAGTGTCTAAAGCGTTTATGAAAACGCAGAAAATGATATTGGGAAGAAAAAAAACACTGCAAAATTAAATTTTTTTGCAATTGTTTTCCAATACCATAATAAACGGATAGTGTCTAAAGCGTTTATGAAAATGCAGAAAATGCTATTGGGAAGAAAAAAAACACAGCAAAATTAATTTTTTTTGCAATGTTTTTCCAATATCAGAATACACGGATAGTGTCTACAGCGTGTATGTATGAACATGCAGAAAATGCTATTGGGAAAAAAAAAACACCGCAAAATTAAAATTTTTTGCAATGTTTTTCCAATATCAGAATACACGGATAGTGTCTACAGCGTGTATGTATGAAAACGCAGAAAATGCTATTGGGAAAAAAAAAACACTGCAAAATTAATTTTTTTGCAATGTTTTTTCAATATCAGAATACACGGATAGTGTCTAAAGCATTTATGAAAACGCAGTAAATGCTATTGGGAAGAAAAAAACACAGCAAAATTAAATTTTTTTGCAATGTTTTTCCAATATCAGAATACACGGATAGTGTCTAAAGCGTTTATAAAAACACAGAAAATCCTATTGGGAAGAAAAAAAACACTGCAAAATTAAAATTTTTTGCAATGTTTTTCCAATATCAGAATACACGGATAGTGTCTAAAGCGTTTATAAAAACGCAGAAAATGATATTGGGAAGAAAAAAAACACTGCAAAATTAAATTTTTTTGCAATGTTTTTCCAATATCATAATAAACGGATAGTGTCTAAAGCGTTTATGAAAACGCAGAAAATGCTATTGGGAAGAAAAAAAACACTGCAAAATTAATTTTTTTTGCAATGTTTTTCCAATATCAGAATACACGGATAGTGTCTACAGCGTGTATGTATGAACACGCAGAAAATGCTATTGGGAAAAAAAAAACACAGCAAAATTTAATTTTTTTGCAATGTTTTTCCAATATCAGAATACACGGATAGTGTCTACAGCGTGTATGTATGAACACGCAGAAAATGCTATTGGGAAAAAAAAAAACACAGCAAAATTTTTTTTTTTTTGCAGTGTTTTTCCAATATCAGAATACACGGATAGTGTCTACAGCGTGTATGTATGAACACGCAGAAAATGCTATTGGGAAAAAAAAAACACAGCAAAATTACATTTTTTTGCAATGTTTTTCCAATATCAGAATACACGGACAGTATCTAAAGCGTTTATGAAAACGCAGAAAATGCTATTGGAAAAAAAAAAAAACACTGCAAAATTAAATTTTTTTGCAATGTTTTTCCAATATCAGAATACATGGATAGTGTCTACAGCGTGTATGTATGAACACGCAGAAAATGCTTTTGGGAAAAAAAAACACAGCAAAATTTAATTTTTTTTGCAATGTTTTTCCAATATCAGAATACACGGATAGTGTCTACAGCGTGTATGTATGAACACGCAGAAAATGCTATTTGGAAAAAAAACACAGCAAAATTCAATTTTTTTGCAATGTTTTTCCAATATCAGAATACACGGACAGTATTTAAAGCGTTTATGAAAACGCAGAAAATGCTATTGGGAAAAAAAAACTGCAAAATTAAATTTTTTTGCAATGTTTTTCCAATATCAGAATACACGGATAGTGTCTACAGCGTGTATGTATGAACACGCAGAAAATGCTATTGGGAAAAAAAAACACAGCAAAATTTAATTTTTTTTGCAATGTTTTTCCAATATCAGAATACACGGATAGTGTCTACAGCGTGTATGTATGAACACGCAGAAAATGCTATTTGGAAAAAAAACACAGCAAAATTCAATTTTTTTGCAATGTTTTTCCAATATCAGAATACACGGACAGTATCTAAAGCGTTTATGAAAACGCAGAAAATGCTATTGGGAAAAAAAAACACAGCAAAATTAAATTTTTTTGCAATGTTTTTCCAATATCAGAATACACAGACAGTATCTAAAACGTTTATGAAAACGCAGAAAATGCTATTGGGAAAAAAAAACACAGCAAAATTAAATTTTTTTGCAATGTTTTTCCAATATCAGAATACACGGATAGTGTCTACAGCGTGTATGTATGAACACGCAGAAAATGCTATTGAAAAAAAAAAACACAGCAAAATTACATTTTTTTGCAATGTTTTTCCAATATCAGAATACACGGACAGTATTTAAAGCGTTTATGAAAACGCAGAAAATGCTATTGGGAAAAAAAAACTGCAAAATTAAATTTTTTTGCAATGTTTTTCCAATATCAGAATACACGGATAGTGTCTACAGCGTGTATGTATGAACACGCAGAAAATGCTATTGGGAAAAAAAAACACAGCAAAATTTTATTTTTTTTGCAATGTTTTTCCAATATCAGAATACACGGATAGTGTCTACAGCGTGTATGTATGAACACGCAGAAAATGCTATTGGGAAAAAAAAACACAGCAAAATTACATTTTTTTGCAATGTTTTTCCAATATCAGAATACACGGACAGTATCTAAAGCGTTTATGAAAACGCAGAAAATGCTATTGGGAAAAAAAAAAACACTGCAAAATTAAATTTTTTTGCAATGTTTTTCCAATATCAGAATACATGGATAGTGTCTACAGCGTGTATGTATGAACACGCAGAAAATGCTTTTGGGAAAAAAAAAACACAGCAAAATTAAATTTTTTTTGCAATGTTTTTCCAATATCAGAATACACGGATAGTGTCTACAGCGTGTATGTATGAACACGCAGAAAATGCTATTTGGAAAAAAAACACAGCAAAATTCAATTTTTTTGCAATGTTTTTCCAATATCAGAATACACGGACAGTATTTAAAGCGTTTATGAAAACGCAGAAAATGCTATTGGGAAAAAAAAAACTGCAAAATTAAATTTTTTTGCAATGTTTTTCCAATATCAGAATACACGGATAGTGTCTACAGCGTGTATGTATGAACACGCAGAAAATGCTATTGGGAAAAAAAAACACAGCAAAATTTTATTTTTTTTGCAATGTTTTTCCAATATCAGAATACACGGATAGTGTCTACAGCGTGTATGTATGAACACGCAGAAAATGCTATTTGGAAAAAAAACACAGCAAAATTCAATTTTTTTGCAATGTTTTTCCAATATCAGAATACACGGACAGTATCTAAAGCGTTTATGAAAACGCAGAAAATGCTATTGGGAAAAAAAAACACAGCAAAATTAAATTTTTTTGCAATGTTTTTCCAATATCAGAATACACAGACAGTATCTAAAACGTTTATGAAAACGCAGAAAATGCTATTGGGAAAAAAAAACACAGCAAAATTAAATTTTTTTGCAATGTTTTTCCAATATCAGAATACACGGATAGTGTCTACAGCGTGTATGTATGAACACGCAGAAAATGCTATTGGGAAAAAAAAACACAGCAAAATTACATTTTTTTGCAATGTTTTTCCAATATCAGAATACACGGACAGTATTTAAAGCGTTTATGAAAACGCAGAAAATGCTATTGGGAAAAAAAAAACTGCAAAATTAAATTTTTTTGCAATGTTTTTCCAATATCAGAATACACGGATAGTGTCTACAGCGTGTATGTATGAACACGCAGAAAATGCTATTGGGAAAAAAAAACACAGCAAAATTTTATTTTTTTTGCAATGTTTTTCCAATATCAGAATACACGGATAGTGTCTACAGCGTGTATGTATGAACACGCAGAAAATGCTATTGGGAAAAAAAACACAGCAAAATTCCATTTTTTTGCAATGTTTTTCCAATATCAGAATACACAGACAGTATCTAAAACGTTTATGAAAACGCAGAAAATGCTATTGGGAAAAAAAAACACAGCAAAATTAAATTTTTTTGCAATGTTTTTCCAATATCAGAATACACGGATAGTGTCTACAGCGTGTATGTATGAACACGCAGAAAATGCTATTGGGAAAAAAAAACACAGCAAAATTACATTTTTTTGCAATGTTTTTCCAATATCAGAATACACGGACAGTATTTAAAGCGTTTATGAAAACGCAGAAAATGCTATTGGGAAAAAAAAAAACGGCAAAATTAAATTTTTTTGCAATGTTTTTCCAATATCAGAATACACGGATAGTGTCTACAGCGTGTATGTATGAACACGCAGAAAATGCTATTGGGAAAAAAAAACACAGCAAAATTTTATTTTTTTTGCAATGTTTTTCCAATATCAGAATACACGGATAGTGTCTACAGCGTGTATGTATGAACACGCAGAAAATGCTATTGGGAAAAAAAACACAGCAAAATTCCATTTTTTTGCAATGTTTTTCCAATATCAGAATACACGGACAGTATCTAAAGCGTTTATGAAAATGCAGAAAATGCTATTGGGAAAAAAAAAACACAGCAAAATTAAAAATTTTTGCAATGTTTTTCCAATATCAGAATACACAGACAGTATCTAAAACATTTATGAAAACGCAGAAAATGCTATTGGGAAAAAAAAAAAACACTGCAAAATTAAATTTTTTTGCAATGTTTTCCCAATATCAGAATACACGGATAGTGTCTACAGCGTGTATGTATGAACACGCAGAAAATGCTATTGGGAAAAAAAAACACAGCAAAATTTAATTTTTTTTGCAATGTTTTTCCAATATCAGAATACACGGATAGTGTCTAGAGCGTGTATGTATGAACACGCAGAAAATGCTATTGGGAAAAAAAAAACATCGCAAAATTCAATTTTTTTGCAATGTTTTTCCAATATTAGAATACACGGACAGTATCTAAAACGTTTATGAAAACGCAGAAAATGCTATTGGGAAAAAAAAAAACACTGCAAAATTAAATTTTTTTGCAATGTTTTTCCAATATCAGAATACACGGATAGTGTCTACAGCGTGTATGTATGAACACGCAGAAAATGCTATTGGGAAAAAAAAAACACTGCAAAATTTAATTTTTTTGCAATGTTTTTCCAATATCAGAATACACGGATAGTGTCTACAGCGTGTATGTATGAACACGCAGAAAATGCTATTGGGAAAAAAAAACATAGCAAAATTAAATTTTTTTGCAATGTTTTTCCAATATCAGAATACACGGATAGTGTCTACAGCGTGTATGTACGAACACGCAGAAAATGCTATTGGGGAAAAAAAAACACTGCAAAATTAATTTTTTTTGCAATGTTTTTCCAATAGCAGAATACACACAGACTATGGTGTATCTCTTACTATATGCAGTGTTGGTCCTAATGGTGCACTGAGCTTGCAGGTAAAACTTTTATATTTTGTCTGGCACTGGCCTCATGGCACTGTTAACCTCCCTGGCGGTATGATTCTGGCTGGAATTTTGTGCTGAAAGCGGTACAATTATTTTGCATGGAAATTTGGCGTTTTTATATTGTAGGCATGCAATTCTTATGAATAACTCACTTAAATCTGTCCAAACCAGAGTCTAGTAGACATCCCGGGTATGATAAAGTTTGAAACACAAAATCATAAATTATAATATAATAAAAATATATATAAAAATGATTCAATAACGTAATCAAATCAAAAACACAGAAATTTGCTCAGTTGCAGAATAGTCGCTGTCATTAAATTTATTGTTTGATGATAAATTGTGATTATAATTTTTTATCTGTGTTTTCTAGCTGGTCTAAAACCACTTTTGACATAAAGGGACACTTTTTGGTTGCTATGGACAATCTCCAGTTTCCAGGCAGAAAAAAAAATCTTTTTATTATATAAAATGACATGCAGGGCACTTGGCAGACCTCTAGGGACAAAGGGGATGTGTATTTTTTGTATACAATACTGTAATCTGTAAGATTACAGTATTGTATATGTGTTGTGTTTTTAAACTTTTTTGAATTTGGCGCCGATCTCCGCTCCCGTGCGTCGGAACGTCGCAGGGAACGGAGATCGGCGGCACTCGGGCACTGTGTGAATCAAGCGAGCGGACGGCTCGCTCACACAGCGGGGAGACATCGCAGGATCCAGGGCAAAAGGTAAGTAACTTCCCCCCTGTATCCTGCAATGCAGCCCGAGTCTGGCTCGGGGTTACCGCTCCTGGCAGAAAAAACTGAACCCGAGCCAGACTCGGGAACACCGCCAAGGAGGTTAAAAGACTGTGCACTGCACCCCAGCCAGGGTACAATTGATTTAGGAATCTCTTCAATAATTCTCTCTGGCTCCTTCTTTTGCTTAATAAAGAAACTCCCTACTCTACTCTAGCTATCTAGATCGCTCACTGATCTAACTAATTAGAAGAAAATTAAAGGAATGTGGACTGACTGACTTTATCACACTAACTCCTAAAAATCCTCTCTCTCAGCAGCACAGAAAACCTGTCTATAGCAGAATGACGCTGTGTGCTGTGTGTCTGGACTATATATAGAGGCTGGGTCACATGCTGCACTGGCCAATCACAGCCATGCCATTAGTAGGCATGGCTGTGATGGCTTCTAAGGGCACACTAGTGAAACTAGCGTCGATTGGCTGCCCTGCAGCTGTTAAAAAGGCGCCAATACATCGCCGAACACCGGACCCGAACTTACAGCCAATAGTTCGGGTCCGGGTCCCGGACACCCAAAAGTCCGGTACGGACCCAAACTTTACAGTTCGGGTTCGCTCAACCCTAGTGGTAAGTCATCTCAATGGTGTCATGGACAGAAATAAAAGCATGGCAGGATACTTAACTCTTTCACAAATAATTGCTGAAGTTAAAGTATAACTAAAGGCAAAACTTTTTTTTTTTTTACTTTTAAATAGAGTGGAGAGGGATTAGAATGCTTGTTAGTTTTTTTGCTGTCTGTGCCCATTAAGGAGATTCACCCTCCTGTTCATCATTCATTATCATTGAAAGTGAAATAAAAGAAAATCACAAATTTTAGTTCATCCCCAGAAATGTAATAGAGGGGAAATCTTCCAATGGGTACATTAGTTCTGGGGACCCTCTCACTTCCTGTTTATAAATCTCCGCAATGGGACACAGATGGCGAGAAAAAATCTGTCAGGGGTTAAAACCCTCCCTCGCTCTATCCAAAATGAAGAAAAACTGAAAATTGTATCAAATACTTACGGTAATTTTCCTTTCCTGACACCAATCCATGGCAGCATACTAGTGATATGCTCCGCCTCTATTCCACTCCCTGAAGACCAGTGAATAGCATAAATTAAAGACCTAGTTAGGCCCCACCCCATTCTTTGTAATTAGCTACATACCGAAACGTACATGCTGCCATGGATTGGAGTCAGGAAAGGAAAATTACGGTAAGTATTTGATACAATTTTCAGTTTTCCTGAGGCCACCATGGCAGCATACTAGTGATAAATAACTAGCTGACAGGGTGGGTTCTACTTGTCGAAACAATTTTTAATTAGAATGGGACAGAAGATGGAACAGTCCTTCCTCCACAGTCCACTAATTGTAAGACACCCAGATCTACTCCGTAACGCTTGAAAAGGTATCCTGGGGCGACCATGATACTTCCCTGCAGATGGAATCTATGGATGCCTTCGAAAGGGCAGCCCATGAGACCGAAACCGCTCTGGGAGAGTATGTATCCACTGCTGAAGGAGGTTCATGACCCCTCACCCTATTTGCAAGACCAAGCCTACTAGAGTCCAGGAGGTAGCTACTTTTCCCTGATGAATTCCAGCTGGAAAGATAAAAGGGTTATTACATGATCTGAAAAGGGCAATTGTGGATAGGGACTTCTTTCAAGTTCTGGACACGTCCAATTTGTGTGACCCTCCTGAGTGATTCTCTGGGAAGTTAGGCAATGCCCAGATGACTGTTAGATGGAGGGCTGTCGCTAACCTTGATACAAGATAATCTACCAGACACAAGTCTACTCCTTCTGGAAAGAAAACAATATATTTTCCTGAAGCTTTCCGAGCTTGAATCTCAGACATCCTTTTGCTTGAAGATCTTGCGATAGATACTGCCTAGTAGGTAATGTCACAAACTGAACACTGTTCAGTTGGAGCAAATGGTCGAACTGATATGAAAACCAGCAACACCGATCCTCTTTCGTAGTGGTCGAAACCTCCTGACTGTCTTCAAAATTTGTGAAAACGAAAGGATTTCTGGCACATTTAAGCCTTGTTATTGCCAACCTAGTCGACACTTGCAATCTCAAGGAATTTAGGCTAATGATGTGTACACATGATCGGAAATTCCGGCCGTGTGTAGGCTCCATCTGACATTTTTTGTCAGAGTTTCCGACAACAAAAATTTGAGAGCTGGTTCTCAAATTTTCCGACAACAAAATCTGTTGTCGGAAATTCCGATCGTGTGTACACAATTCCGACGCACAACTTTACACGCATGCTCGGAATCAAGCAGAAGAGCCGCACTGGATATTGAACTTCATTTTTCTCGGCTCGTCGTACGTGTGGTACGTCACCGCGTTCTTGACGTTCGGAATTTCCGACAACATTTGTGTGACCGTGTGTATGCAAGACAAGTTTGAGCCAACATCCGTCGGAAATAAATCCAGGATTTTGTTGTCGGAATGTCCGTTCGTGTGTACGCGGCATAAGGCTCATGTCTAATCTGGTCTACAAGAAGCCCAGAACAGCTGTCACCAGAGGTGCAGTAGTAACAATATCTCGCCCTGCTGAGAAATAACGCAAACTTGTTCCAGATTTTGACATAGATGTTGTTAGTAAAGTGCCTTCTCACGCTCCACAAGGTAGAGATCATCCTGGAGCAGGCTAGGTTCTAAAGCTTCCCCTATCAGTCATCCTGTTTGCAGCCACAGCCTGCGTATGTGCAAAGGGGAATTGGCTTCTGTCTCATGAGACGAATGGTCCTCATTGTCAAAATGGAGGAATGGATATGACTACCATGTTCACTCTCGGCAGCCTCAAGAGGAATCTCATTACAAGAAATGTTGGGGGTAAATATATAGGGTAGATTTGCAGATCCATGGAGAAAATCAAGGCATTTGTCCCCTCTGCCTTGGGGTGCGGAACTGATTCAGACATCCTATTAAGTTTGTAATTGCTGTGAGAAACAATGTAGTCTGTCTGTGGTTGGCCCCACCTGAAGACATACAGTGTAGGGCCCACTCGTGCTCTGGAAAGTTTGTATGATGGTCAGTCTGTCTGTGTGTTCAAGTCCCCTAGGAGGTAAACTGCTTTCGGAATTTCCCAAAATTACCCAAGTTCCTCCTTGGTGATGAATATAGGCAACTGACGCAATGTTGTTCAACTGCAGAGAGACTGATCTTCCCTTGATTCTGTGTAGTAAGGCAAAATGTGCTAAAGAAGCTGCTTGGATTTCTAGGGTATTTAAGACTACCCCGCTTGGCTGGTAATCTCCCATTGGACTGAACCAACGGCTTATCGCAGTGTGCCTTCCGGGCTATCTTTGCCGAGATGAATAGTAATTGTGATCTAGTCTAATGTTTCTAATGGGGCTACCTCATCAGATTCTCCCTCTTCAGCCACCACCGTATACTCCTACTCATACTGAGTGACAATTGATAACTGTGCCAGACTATGTTTCCTCTATTGTGCTAAGAATCCCAGCTTAAACTGTTGACGATATTGTGCTCCAAAGATTGAGGCACTGAGAAATGGTCAAACAAGTGGAGATTACTGTCTTAAGCATTCCTTCTTTGATTGCAACCGTTTTCTCTGGTGGAAGCCAAACAGAGCAGTTGGCAGAGTACCTCCCGGCATACTAACTGTTAAGTTAAAGAGAGTTAATAAACCAGCCATATCTCCGCAGGGTGTTTATGAGAATCTCTTGGTGCATCAGCAATTTTTTCAGACCTCTGGATAGAAGAATAATGTTGGAGAACTTGTTCTCTGAGTGGAGTTAACACTGCACTGAGAACCCTTGTGAACAGTCTCGGAGACCTGCATGGACCAAAAGGCAGGCTGCTAAACTGGAAATGTGTCTAGCCAATCGCAAGCTTACCATTTATGAAAGAAATAAATATTTTGGGATGTCATCGTGAAGATCCAAAAATAGCATTTTGCCGGCTGGCTGCGCTGATTTAATGGACTCAATTTTGAAGATCTCTAAGGGGATAAAAAAAGTTTAACGTCTTCAGATCTACAACTGGACGCTAGCCACTATTCCTCGCAAACTACATACAGGGTTGTTTTTTAAATAGTGCAGCGCTGTGTCTCATTTAACAATGTGCATACAAAATTTATATTAAACATTTCATGATCAAAAAAATATTTTCAATTAAAAAGTGAAAATGTCAAAAAATTTGAATAAAACAGTTCATCTGTGTCAATGCTTCCAAAGCAATCACTGCTGTGTGTGTTCGTCCTCAAAAGGACCAATATCCAGTGCACACCTTCACCAGCTAAAGTGCCTGCTCACCTCAAAGATGAATGTAAAAGCATAGACAAATCACTCCTCGTGTCCACCACAATGGATCATTATTCACTCTCCAATGGTAATCCTACAGTCTCCAGACTGTACCTCTGTGTGGGTAATCAGCGTTTGTGTTGCCGCAAGACAAACCTTCCTTCACTTTCTCATAAGTGCTCATTCACGCTATTACTTCCGTAGGTTTATGGACATGAAACAACAAACACAGGTGCCATAGTGTACTCTGTTTGCATGTTTATTAAAAGCCCCCAAAAAAAATCCACTTACAAGATAAAAACTTTAAAACAGCATGTCTCAAATCATCACTTCATTCACTGCAAATCTACACTCACGATGCGTCACAGATTCGGCTCCTCCCCTCTACCGCAAATCTACACTCACAAAGCTTCACAGATTCGGCTCCTCCCCTCTAGGGGAGGGACCGAATCTGTGAAGCATCGTGAGTGTAGATTTGCAGTGAATGAAGTGATGATTTGAGACATGCTGTTTTAAAGTTTTTATCTTGATTATTGACCCTTGGTGTTCAGCAGCTTCATTTTATTGGGGTTATTTTATTGCGCTGATTTGTTTTCTCCTTTTATTGCTTTGGAAGCATTGACACAGATGAACATTTTTTTTCAAATTGTTTGCCATTTTCACTTTTTAATTAAAAATATTTTTTTGATCATGAAATGTTTAATATAAATTTTGTATGCACATTGTTTAACCACTTGGCCATTGGGCAATTAAACCCCCTTAATAACCAGACCAATTTTCAGCTTTCAGTGCTCTCACATTTTGAATCACAATTACTCAGTCATACAACACTGTTCCCATATGATATTTTTGTCCTTTTTTCACACAAATAGAGCTTTCTTTTGGTGGTATTTAATCACCGTTGGGTTTTTTATTTTTTGTGGCTATAAAAGAAAAAAGACTGAAAATTCTGTAAACAAATTAATTTTTCTTAGTTTCTGTTATAAAATTTAGCAAATTTGTAATTTTTCTTGATAAATTTTGGCCAAAATTTATACTGCTACAAATCTTTAGTAAAAATATGTACAATTTGGTGTATATTATTTGGTCTGTGTTAAAGTTATAGAGTCCACAAGCTATGGTACCAATATCTGAACATTTATCACACCTGAAGTACTAGCAGCATTTCTTGAGACCCTAAGGGCTCTTTCACACGGGGCGGATCCGTAATGATCCGCCCCGCGAAGATCCGCTGCTCAGCGGGGATCGCACAGCTGTTCCCCGCTGAGCCGGCTAATGACAGGGTGGTCCCTGCACGCTGTGCAGGGACCGCCCTGTCAGTTCTCTGCTCTCCTCTATGGGGGATCGGATGAACACGGACCGTCTGTCCGTGTTCATCCGATCCGCTCTGCAGACGGATGAAAAAACAGGGTTTTCCTCCATCTGCAGAATCGGACAATTGTGGAGGCGGACGATATTGGGTGTCAGCAGATGCTCATTCGCTGACACCCGCTACCCCATAGACATGCATGTATGTCCGTTTTTCATCCAAAATCAGATGGATGAAAAACGGACATACAGTCCGCATGTGTGAAAGGGGCCTAACATGCCAGAAAAGTACAAATACCCCCCAAATGACCCCTTTTTGGGAAGAAGACATTCCATGATATTTAGAAAGAGGCATGGTGAGTTTTTTGAAGTTGTCATTTTTTCCCACAATTCTTTGCAAAAACAAGATTTTTATTTTTTTTCCAAAATTGTCATATTAGCAGGTTATTTCTCACACACAGCATATGCATACCACAAATTACACCCCAAAACACATTCTACTATTACTCCCGAGTATGGCGATACCACATGTATGAGACTTTTACACAGCGTGTCCACATACAGAGGCCTAACATGCAGGGAGCACCTTCAGGCATTCTGGAGAACCCCGGCCAATTCTGACATTTCTCTCCTACATGTAAAAATCATCATTTATTCGCTAGAAAATTACATAGAACCCCAAAACATTATATATGTTTTTTTAGCAAAGACCCTAGAAAATACAATGGCGGTCGTTGCAACTTTTTTTCTCGCACGGTAATTATTATTTTTTTACTGGTTACATGTTTTGAGTTACAGAGGAGGTCTAGGGCCAAAATTATTGTTCTCGCTCTAACGTTCGCAGCGATACCTCACATGTGTGGTTTGAATATGTGGGTGGGACTTAAGTATGCATTCGCTTCTGCATGCAAGCACACGGGGACAGGGGCTCTTTAAAGAAAAATTATTTTATTGTTCATTTTACCTTATTTATTTTAGTTTGACACTTTTTTCCCCAAAATATTTCTTTTGATCACTTTTATTCCTATTACAAGGAATGTAAACATCCCTTGTAATAGGAATATGGCATGAAAGGATCCCTTTTAAGCCCCATACACACGCTCGGATTATCCGAGGACCAGGTCCGTCGGATCATGTCCGTCGTACTTTGTCCGATGTTGGTTTTGCGTACACACGGTCGGACAAAGTTGTCGGAAAATCCGATCATTCTGAACGTGGTGACGTTTGTTGCCTACGACGGGACTACGTAGAGGCTAGTAGCCAATAGCTTTGGTCTTGTAATGTGATCTGAGCATGCGTAGCACTTTGTCCGTCGGAATTCGCTACACACGATCGGATTTGGTGTGATCGGACTTTGTTGTCAAAAAATCTATCCAGCAGGAGATAGGACTTTGTCCGTCGGACAATCCGATGGAAACTGTCCGATGGTGCCTACACACGGTCGGAATTTCCGACAACATTGTCTGATAGGACAGAATCCATCGGAAAATCCGACCGTGTGTATGGGGCTTTACAGTGAGATATGGGGTCAATAAGACCCCACATCTCACCTCTAGGCTGAAAAGCCTGAAATAAAAAAAAACAATCCTGGCTTTGATCATAGCGGTGAGTCGGTAGAAGCACCGGAGGGCGGCGGGAGAGGGGGACGTCCCCTCTCGCCTCCCATGAGAACGATCAAGCAGTGGAACAGCCATTATTATCGTTCTTATGGTGTAGGGAATCGCCAGCTGAAAAGCTGTTATCTGAATGATGCCTGTAGCTGCAGGCATCATTCAGATATCCCCGCACAAAGTCAAGGACGTCATATGACGGCCGGCAGGCGGGAAGTGGTTAAAACGCATTTTTTTTTTTAACACAAAGCTGTCCATTTATACAACATTTCTAACACATAGCATGTAAATACCAAAAATGACAACCCAAAATAGATTCTCCTACTCCTCCTGAGTACTGCGATACCACATGTGTGAGGCTTCCACAGACTGGCCACACGCTGAGTATGGCCGAGTACAGCTGAGTATGGCCAAGCATGGTCGAGTACAGCTGAGTATGGCCGAGTATGGCTGAGCATGGCTGGTACGGCTGGGTACCGCCGAGTATGGCTGGGTATGGCTGGGTATCGCCGAGTATGGCTGGGTATGGCTAGGTATCGCCGAGTATGGCTGGGTATCGCAGAGTATTGCAGATTATGGCTGAGTATTGCAGGGTATTGCAGAGTATAACAGGGTATCGCAGGGTATCACGGAGTATCCCAGAGTATCGCAGAGTACTGCATGGTATTGCAGGGTATTGCAGAGTATCACAGAGTATTGCATGGTATCGCAGGGTATTGCAGAGTATTGCATGGTATCGCAGGGTATTGCAGAGTATCGCAGGGTATTGCATGGTATCGCAGGGTATTGCAGAGTATTGCATGGTATTGCAGGGTATTGCAGAGTATCGCAGGGTATTACATGGTATCGCAGGGTATTGCAGGGTATTGCAGAGTATCGCAGGGTATTGCATGATATCGCAGGGTATTGCAGAGTATCGCAGGGTATTGCAGAGTATGGCAGGGTATTGCAGAGTATGGCAGGGTATTGCAGAGTATTGCTGGGTATTGCAGAGTATTGGCAGAGTATTGCAGAGTATGGAGGGATGGCTGAGCATGGATGGATCGGTGGATGTGACTGCACAGAGCAGCGCTGTGGGCACTACAGATCCCGCCCACAGCATTGCTGCCACCGATCTCTCCACTCACAATGTACCGATCGGTACACAGAGGGGAGGGAGGAACCGGCGTCAGGTTTGTTTACAAGTGAAACGCTCTGTCATTTGAAGGAGCGATCACGTGGTAAACGGCCATAGACATGATGATACAAGGGTATAAATAAATGAACACATGATTCAGGATGAGTACATAATGATCAAATGATAATATATAAAACAATAGTATAGCCTGCAAGTGCCAAGGACGGCATGCCCAGTACCTATGTTCATAATCACATTGTATAAGTATAATTGTACTAAATTAAAATTGATGACATCATCAGGGCGTAATAAGTATCACTGTAGCATCAAATATAGCTCAACGCATTTCGTCGACGTCTCTCCACTCATCAGGAGCAGATGCGACAGATTTCTGTGAAATATATAAATATAATAAGCCACATTCTATACAGAGGGAAATAGAAAATATAGTACTTCTGAGAGCTTGCCAAGCGCACTTACCAACCCTGGTAGTTAATGCGACATGCAGTGAATGGCACATAATGGGCCAGAGGCACAAACTCCACCGTGGGACCTAAGGCAGCATGGAATACATTGGCAGCATCGGGTGGTGTTGAAAGGGACCTGGGTATAAGTGTAATCCCCATGTGACGGCAGTGCTGGTGTATGGGTCATCAAACAGGGTAGTCTGGGAACAAATATTGAGTATATATGTATTTTAAAATAAAAATGAGTTTAGAAGTAGTATATTGAGTATATATGTATTTTAAAATAGTAATGAGTTTGAAAGTAGTATATATTGGAAGGCCGGGTACCGGCCTGAAGTTATGGGAGGAGCCCGGAGGGTATTTAAGCAGCCCAAAGGCCGCCGGTCTTTGTCGGTTTCCTGTGCGTGATACGTCAGTCATCTAGGACCGACTCGTTCGAGACAAGCGCTGTTGGTGCCGGTTCGTGAGCTCCGTTTTCGTCTGTCCGTCTCCTCTTGTTGCAGTCCCGCGTTCCGTGTTCGTAAGTCGCATTGTCCCTTCGTGTCGCACTCGTGTCGCCGAGTCGCAGTTCGTTCAAAGAGTCTGGTTCGGCTGTCGCAGGTAGGGCTTCGGCTCCCATGTTTTACGTTCTCATGCACTGCTTATCATGTCACTAAACTGTGGTCTGCGTAGCTCACGAACCACGCGCTGCTTGTCTCGAAAACTAAACACTTACTCGCACGTTTTTTGGTTGTACACGATCGGGAGCCATCTAGCGGCACGCACACTCAGGGCCGCCCGCCACGAAACACTCCGACCGATGCCGCATCCGGCACTCAAGGGTTCCCTTACGCGGTCGTGCTACGCAGTCTTCGAATCGTTCAATCAGTGGCGCCAGCGAGCGTACCAAATCGCTATTCACATTCCGAAGCACTGTTGGCATACTAATTGTACGAATCACTTCGACCGTGTCGAAACATTTCACGTGTTAGCATGACAATCATTTCATCATTTCAAACATGGCTAACGTATCGGGCCATTCGGTCATGCTAAATCATTTCGCATCAGTTAAACAGGGCGTTCATGCCATCGCTTCGATCCTGGTCCGGTCGCATCCATACATGCTCCGATCGGGGCGATCCAGATGCACGACTACCCGGCCTCATTTCGATACATGCGCCAAGGGCGGAATCACATCACTGGTTGCGTACATTCCTGATTCTTGCCCCTGTCATGGTATATCATTTCTGTCACCTTACCACGCCCGGCATGAATGCAGTCACTTCCCCGCACTAATTCGTGTCGGCGTGCCCCAGGCCGGCCTCATTTCAATACATGCGCCAAGGGCGGAATCGCATCACTGGTTGCGTACATTCCTGATTCTTGCCCCTGTCATGGTATATCATTTCTGTCACCTTACCACGCCCGGCATGAATGCAGTCACTTCTCCGCAATAATTCATGTCGGCGTGCCCCAGGCCGGCCTCATTTCAATACATGCGCCAAGGGCGGAATCGCATCACTGGTTGCGTACATTCCTGATTCTTGCCCCTGTCATGGTATATCATTTCTGTCACCTTACCACGCCCGGCATGAATGCAGTCACTTCCCCGCACTAATTCGTGTCGGCGTGCCCTAGGCCCGGCCTCATTTCAATACATGCGCCAAGGGCAGAATCGCATCACTGGTTTGCGTACATTCCTGATTCTTGCCCCTGTCATGGTACCTCATTTCTGTCACCTTACCACGCCCGGCATGAATGCAGTCACTACCTCGCACTAATTCGTGTCGGCGTGCCCTAGGCCCGGCCTCATTTCAATACATGCGCCAAGGGCGGAATCGCATCACGGGTTTGCGTACATCCCTGATTCTTGCCCCTGTCATGGTATCTCATTTCTGTCACCTTACCACGCCTGGCATGAATGCAGTCACTACTTCGCACTAATTTGTGTCGGCGTGCCCTAGGCCCGGCCTCATTTCAATACATGCGCCAAGGGCGGAATCGCATCACTGGTTTGCGTACATTCCTGATTCTTGCCCCTGTCATGGTATCTCATTTCTGTCACCTTACCACGCCCGGCATGAATGCAGTCACTACCTCGCACTAATTCGTGTCGGCGTGCCCTAGGCCCGGCCTCATTTCAATACATGCGCCAGGGGCGGAGTCGCAAAAAAAAAAAAAAAAAAGACTTTGATTCTTGTCCTTGTCATGTTATATCATTCCTGTGTCACCTTACCACGCCCCGGCGTTAATTGGTGACACATTCTGTACGTGCTCCAGAGTCCGGCCCACAGGCACCCCCATACGGTACGAACGGGCCGGGCCCTGTCACGGGAAGTTCGTTCAGTTAAGGCAACATGTCAAGTCAGTCATTCGTGTTGTCATCTGTCATTTGATACCACAGCGGTCTCGGCAGTCGACTTAAGTCACTATCGCCTGTTGTTATCATCTACGTGGGGTTCCGTCGCTCTGGACGGCAGCAGTTTAGGCTCTTAAATGGGTACTTTCTCTCACACTCTCTCAGGTCAGTCGGATTCTGTAGGTCCACCTGCACCAGCTTGATCAGGGTTCCAGCAGGCCCAGCTTGCAGACACGTGACCAGTCTACTAAGTAACGGGTCTTGGCAGCTGCCATGTCATCAGTCGGCAGCGGTGACCTCACCACCCCGCTATCTCCGGCATCAGCCTCCGAGGCTGGCAGTGTCCAGTCCCTTAGGGCATGGACAGTTCCCAGGCTGTCCGCCGAGCTGAGACGCAGAGGGATACCCTTCTCGTCCGCGGCCAGGAAGGCGGAGCTATTCAGGCTCCTCTTCCCACCACCGGCCGCAGCAAGCCCCAGCAGCCAGCAGGCGTCTCTGGAATCGATTTCAGCCGCCGTCGCTCAGCTACACACCCTCGTGTCTTCCCTGTCTTCCTCAATCGTTGAGGTCCAGGACAGGGTGTCTCGTCTAGAGACCAGCCCGGCTGCCACGGTTCCGGACCCTGCGGTGGTCCCAGCCATCAGTGCACCGGCCGCAGGTAGTGAGCTTGCCACGACTACCGCTCACCCTTCCCACCTGGTGCCACCCAGCGTAAGGAAGGACGTTCTAGAGGGCAGAGACGTTAACCTGGCCTCACTCTTGATCTCGGTCCATGACTTGGCCGAGAACAAGGCCTACACCTGGGGGGACATCTCGGTGGTTTTGAAAGCAAAGGATCCGAGGCTCAACAGAAAGCTCACGGTGCCCGAGTTCACGCTCGCTTTCGGCATGTTTAGGGACGTGCGATGCTCAGCCTCCCCCGGCAGACGGGAGGAACTGGACCTCTACCTCCATTTGATCATAGACCTGGGCCACAAATACGGTGGCTCAGCGTTCTACGACTATCATCGGTCCTTTTCGGCCAAAGCCGCAGCCAGATTCTCACAGTTTCATTTGACAACGGACTGGAGCGTAGTGGACACGGAGTTGTTCTGCTGCCACTTCGCGGGTCTTCGCTCCCCGCTATGTACTGTCTGTCAGTCAGCGTCCCACACCACGGTCTGGTGTGCCAACATAGCCTCTGTCCATCCGATAGCTAGCACGGCCTCTACCAGCACGAGCCAGGCTCAGCAGGCCCCGGCGCAAGCGCAATAGGTGGACAAGTTGGGACGTCCGGTGCGGATGGTTGGGGGAGCCGCCTTTTGCAACAATTTCAATTACGGCTCCTGCAATTTCAGCCAGTGCCGGCTCTTGCACGTTGCACCCTATGCCAGAGGGCGCACCCCAGGATCCTATGTGAGGTCAAACAGAAGAACCATGACTATGCCGGGTCGACGTCCTTTGGCTTGGTGTTTACTTGACCTCTCACCCCACTCCGTCACTCGCCAGCTACCTCATCCGGGGTCTCACCGATGGGTTTCACATCGGGCTCATCACCCTGCCCCACTCCACCCACGTATGTCCGAACCTACCTTCAGCAGCAACAGATGAGCCAGCGGTTGACGTCCTTCTGCAGACGGAGTTGGATCGGGACTTCATGATAGGCCCGTTCAGTCAGTCTCCCTTTAACATCTGGAGGGTTAGCCCTATCGGGCTTGTACAGGGAATATTTTCAAATTAAAACGTCTGGTGTATGATCTGTCAGCGCCTCATTCTTCCGTCGCTCCCAGTCTCAACTCGCTCGTTCCCTCATCAAGTGGAGGGAGCGATATTATTTCGCGACCAAATTGACCTTCGGGTCTGAGAGTAGTCCTTGGGCAGCCAGGGCAGATCTGGCCATGTGGGAACACTTTCTTAGTAATTGGAACGGTGTGTCCCTGTTCATCCCAGTCGTGTCCACGCAGTCACCTCAGGTGGTGACCGATGCGGCGGCATCCACAGGATGCGCCGCCATTTTTGTCCATTTGTGGTTCGTCGCCCCTTGGCCTCCTCAAGCACTAGCCACACCAGGCTTCACTACCACGTCAGCCCTCTTTGAGCTCTTCCCCCATCGTAGCAGCCGCTCACCTATGGGGTCACCATTGGTCTGGACAGACTGTG
This sequence comes from Lithobates sylvaticus, assembly GCA_028564925.1. Classification (NCBI taxonomy): domain Eukaryota; kingdom Metazoa; phylum Chordata; class Amphibia; order Anura; family Ranidae; genus Lithobates; species Lithobates sylvaticus. The sequence goes on from CM053030.1 coordinate 148,119,167, forward strand.
GCTTGCACGACAGACAATCAAGCCACAGCCAAGATCATCAGCAAGGGCAGGCCTAAATCCAGGCCCGTCATGCCCTTCCTCCGCAGACTGGTCCAGCTATCCCTACAGCGTCAGTTCAATGTTTACTGCTCATTCATTCCAGGGTAGTTTAACTCAGCGCTTATTGTCATTCCCTCCTAGCACTGTCACACAGCACGATACGCCAGTACGTGGCCGGGGTGCCGCACTACTTGTCACTTCAAGACCCCGCGAGGCCTTCGGCGTTCTCCTGCCACGCAGTGAGGGCTCTACTACGTGGAGTGCAGATACACCAGCCGCCAGTCAGCCCTAAGCGGCTGCCTATCACGGGGGAGATCTTCGAGGGATGTCTGACATCCTGGATAGGCCCCTTTCGGTCTCCTCCTCAGCACCGCCCTGCAGGCTGCGATACACATGGCGTTTGGTGGGTTTCTACGGCCCAGCGAGTTCACTCGCAGCCACCCAGCCGGTCCAGTCTTGCATAGAAGTAGTCTGCCGCCACCAGGATCACTACGTCCTTCATTTGGCGACATCCAAAACTCAGCAGCGAGGTTCCGGAGTAGATGTTCACCTGTACAGGACTCACAACAACTGGGGCCCAGTTGCCATGTTAAACCGCTTGACGGCACTGCTATCCGACCGCCCAGGGTCCAGTCCGCTTCTGCCCTTTACGGTGTAACCCCTCAACTCGTCGCAGTTCGCGGAACATGTCCGGGGCCTTCTCGGCAATCTTCACTTGGACCCAGCCAGTACTCCGGGCATTCATTCCGGATTGGGGCGGCCGCGGCGGCCTCAGGACAGGGGGTTCCGGACCACGTGATCGGGGAGCTGGCTCGGTGGAGATCGGCCTGCTTCTCTCGCTACGTTCCTATCCCACAGTTGGAGATGGCTCAGGCCTTTGCTCGTCTTACCCAGTGACATTACCTTTAATAAATAATTATCCCCTACCTGAAGGTTTTTGCCCCCTTATTTTGGTGTACCATACGGTAGACCAAGGCACACTTTCAGGTCTATTTCATGTTGGTGAGTTTTGTGTTGTTCCTATATGTCATCTTTACTCATGTCGTCCGTAGGGCTCTAGACCATAAATTGGAAGGCCGGGTACCGGCCTGAAGTTATGGGAGGAGCCCGGAGGGTATTTAAGCAGCCCAAAGGCCGCCGGTCTTTGTCGGTTTCCTGTGCGTGATACCCACCCACCCTCCCCTTTTAAAAGCCTCTTCCAAGTATTCTTACCCCAGACTGAATACTCATTCTACATTATTCCATAACTACTTCTTACCATTCTTTATCTAGGGTATGCCCCCTTATTTTGGTGTACCATACGGTAGACCAAGGCACACTTTCAGGTCTATTTCATGTTGGTGAGTTTTGTGTTGTTCCTATATGTCATCTTTACTCATGTCGTCCGTAGGGCTCTAGACCATAAATATATATATATATATATATATATATATATATATATATATATATAGTAATATGGAGTATATATATATATATATTTTAAAATAGTAATACGTTTGGAAGTAGTATGTGAACAATGAACCCAGTATATCTATGTATATAGTGACAATAGCAGGGAGTGTTAAATAAGAGATATAATATATATGTATGGTGAACTATAATAATATATATATATAATGTATAATAATGTATCTAATCTCTAACGAGGATGAAACCTGTATAGACAAATAAAGGAGATTTTATCTCCGGACTTTGCCATTCTGAAGAAAGGGTGAAAATGACTTTACCCATACAATTGGCGTGCTTGACTGTCTGGATACATAGTTAAATGAAGGGAAAACTGAAGCCAAGCAGTTCCGGGCCTTCCTCTGATGAAGAGCAGGCTGTCCATTTGCCAGAGTAGCGAAATTAAGTGGGTAAACGCCACCGGTCGAGGTGCCAGGATGCTCTTCTAGTGACAGGCAACTAGGAGGGGTCTGCCTGGCCAAGATTATTGAAATAAGTACAGCATAAAATCTTACACCACCCTCTTCAATAACAATGCTATTTGAGAGTTACCTGTCAACTGCAAACTCCTCCAGGCAGTCTTTACTCAGGGAATCAGTGCATTTGTATAGCACTGATTGCTGTATAAATGAAAATGGTCCCAAAAATGTCTGATGTGTCCGCCATAATGTTGCAGTCACAATAAAAAATCGCTGATCGACGCCATTACTAGTAAAAAAATAAATTATTAATAAAAATGCCATAAAACTATCCCCTATTTTTTTTAGATATTGTTGGGGAATATTTATTATAGCAAAAAGTAAAAAACAATGCGTTTTTTTCAAAATTGTTGCTCTCTTTTTGTTTATAGCGCAAAAAAAAAAAAAAACGCAGGGGTGATCAAATACCACCAGAAGAAAGCTCTATTTGTGGGGAAAAAAGGACGTCAATTTTGTTTGGGTGCAATGTCGCACGACCGCGCAATTGTCAGTTAAAGCGACGCAGTGTCGAATCGCAAAAAGTGGTCTGGTTATAAGCCAGCAAAATGGTCCGGTCTGAAATTCAGTTAAACTCCACTATAGTTGGCTGGCATACCATAATATTATGCTCATATTAGGCTCCAAATCAGCGATAGATTAACCATAATGTTCCACTATTGAAAAGAGCACCAAATATACTAGCGACTAAATTTATATATATACAGTATATATATATATATATATATATATATATATATATATATATATATATATATATATATATATATATATATATATATATATATATATATATATATGTATATATATATATATATATATATATATATATATATATATATATATATATATATATATAAGGTAGATTCTTGTTTAGATAGATAACTATTAATGTACTGCATTGATTTGTCTTAATTTAATTCTTAACTGAACAATTATATGATGTCATATGCGAATATACTTTCCTATAATAAGAGTATCTTAATGTTATGATGTAACATTTTTCTCTTTACTCATTACATTCAATGTTTTCTGATAATCTTTAAAAAAATACTTGAACAAGAAAAAAAAAAGGAAATATCACCATCCAGTAGTCTATAGCATACTTAGCAAAATCGCCATTCTCCAAATCCAGTCTGTGTAGTTAACTACACAGACTGGATTGGGAGAGTGGCGATTTTTCTATGCATACATTTTGATGTGTTTTCAGTGCGTTTTTCCCCTAAGTTTCCTGTGTTTTTTTACTATAATGCACTCTGGTGTGTTATTAATGTGTTTCAGTGAATTCTGGTGCATTTTTAACATTCAGTACAAGTATCTTCTGTTCAATCATTCAAAAAATGCAAACATCCATGGCTGACATCCAGTGGCTCACATGACTCCTTCAATCAAATTAACTGGACGGTTCTTGGCTTTCTCTGGTGGCAATGTGCATGTCTCATCCTCAGTTACTTGGCTCCAGGCACAATTTACTGTGTTACAAATTGAGTAACTTGTTTGCTACAATCTATTTAAACACATTTAAAATATATAATACAAGACTTTTTTTAAACATTTTTGTGTGGGGTTCCTCCTTAAAATAGAATTTGAGAGGACCTCACAGATTTTTTTTTTTTTTTTTTTTTTTTTAATGGGGTTCCTCTTAAAACTCATATCTGACCTAAATGTTCTGTATGAATTAGGGTGGGGGGACCCAACTCAAAGAGCCTGGCAGGAGATGGTGGGAACCCCAAGCACTTTTTTTTTTAACTATCCAGCCTTTGCTTAAATTGACAGGAATTCTCTTCCATGTAAATGAATGGGCCCAGTGACATCACTGGTTGTTAAAGACATGGTGGTGCCTGCACTACCAGTGTCCTTAACAACCAATAAAAGCAAGAAGCTGTATTGTATAATAGTGGAAGTAATACCACTATTATACATAACATTTGGCTCATGCCAAGTGAATAATTGTTCTGGCATTTGTACAAATAGCCAAAGTTTGGCCTGAGCTTGTGTTCAGGCTGAACCTTAAAGTGGTTGTAAAGCTTAGTTTTGTTTTTTTATAAAAATAACAAACATGCCTATACTTCCCTGCTCTGTGCAATTATTTTGCACAAAGAAGCCTGATCCTTTCCTTCTGTAGTCCCCTGCCAATGCTTCAGGCCCCTCTTCTTCATCGGGTGCCCATGCGTGCCTGCTCCCGAGTCCCGCTGATGCGTCCATTGAAACAGACATCGGGACTCAGCTCCGCGCCCCCTCACTCCCTGCTCCCATGTCACTGGATTTGATTGACAACATAGAGAGCCAATCACTCCTGCTGCTATCAATCTGTCCAATGAGGAAAGAGGAGGCGGCAGGAGCCGCTCATGCACATCGCTGGATCAGATCAGGCTCAGGTAAGGAAAAGGAGGGTCTGGGGAGGAGCTGCAACAGAGAAGGTTTTTCACCTTAATGCATAGAATACATTAAGGTGAAAAACCTTAAGGCTTTAAACCACTTTAAGCTCATCCCTAATGCAGAGTGTGGGGCTAACATGATGGCATCAGTAAGTAACAGAAAAACTCTGGATAGCCGCACACCGGAAAAAGATAAAATCCTGTGTTGTTTATTGAAAATCAAGGATCACATCACATCTAATGGTCCACAGCAAAGGAAAAAAGGATACAAATCTGACGCATTTCGCACTAGAATCAGTGCTTACTCATAGCTTCCCTCCCCTCCTCTTCCCTTTCCTTTTCCTTTTCATGATGGCATCAGTGCCGCATTCTGCATCAATACACTGTGACTGTAGATTAGTGAAGCCATGACACCCTTCACTCATAATATTTCCGTTCTTTTGAGTTAAATGAGGCTGGTCATCATTTAATTTGAAAGACTCAGGACATTTTGCAGATAATACGAGGAGCTGTGGGGGACAGCTCTGGATTTAAAGAGGAGTGCCCACTAAGACATTTTTTTTTAAAAGTCCAGCGATGCGGGGGAACAAACCCCCCTCGTTCTCCGCTCCGCTCGTGGCGCCGGCATTCTTACTGTGGGCACCCGGATGTGGCTTCACAGCCGGGCACCCACTGCGCATGCGCATGCGCGAGCGGCGCTGTGCGCCGTGATACGACGCTCAGTCATCTGGGACACGTGACAGGTCCCAGATGACTGTGCGGCGCCGAGGGGAAGTGATGTCAGTGCCCGGGCACTGAAGGTGGCAGACTATGAGGGACCCCCTAGCAACAGGCATTTAGAGGTGAGTAAAAAAATGTTTTTCCAATTATTTTTATTTTTTTTATGATTTTTAAGCAATTTTTTTTTTTTGGTGGCAACACCACTTTAAAGTAAGTATTATTTAACATAAAATTTTTCATTATTATGTTTTGCCACATTCCAGTGCAGTTCCTTGCAGAAAAGATGCAGCATGGTCTACTTTCGTTGACTGTACTGAAATGTACTGCAATGGTGTGAACTTTGCCATTGAAATCCATGTAATCTACTGTTCATGCATTTTTGAAGCAGTAAAAAATGCACTGAACTATGTGATGAGAACGGGTCCTTAGGGAACTCATTTATTAATATCGGTGTGCAACTAATTCAGCAATTTAAGAAAAATGCAACAGCTCAGACTTTTCCACATTTATGTAGTTGTCATAGAAAATAAAGAAGAGGTTTTTCTCAATTGATCATATACAAAGAATGTATCTATTGCAAATGCTTCATTATACTTATGTAAACAAAACATAAATAAGGGAATAAGCTGCCCATGATGTATGTTAAAAAACCCAGTTCCAGTTTTCATGTCAATGATATACATTGCAACATAGAAACTTCTTGTATTATACTGTCATTTCATGTTCGAATGTCATAAATGTATTACATATTTCATATGGGATCAAAATAGATGGTAGCAAACAAGTTACTCAATTTGTAACACAGTAAATTGTGCCTGGAGCCTGAGATTGAGTAACTGAGATTGAGACATGCACATTGCCACCAGAGAAAGCCAAGAGCCGTCCAGTTAATTTGATTGAAGGAGTCAAGTGAGCCACTGGATGTCAGCCATGGATGTTTGCATTTTTTGAATGATTGAACAGAAGATACTTGTACTGAATGTCAAGAGAGGCATTCTAATCTAGTCATATCAACATACAACTAGCGGAGATATATCCTAAACCATTATAAACCAATATACTGTAAATTACTAATTAGAGAAATATCAAAACATGCGTGCTTGAAAAATGTTCCTTAATTTTTCATTAGTACCCTCACTGTGCTGATTGTGACCTTTTGTGTAGGCTTTCATTTCTGCTGCTACTTAGATTTATCTTTGTTCTAATTATATAAATATAGTTTGAATGAGTACTCATTTGTACAAGGCTACAGTAATTTGTGGTATATAACAAAAACAACAATGTAAAGCATTGAAAATCCTTGTAAAGTTTAAAACCAGCAACACCCCCCCCCCCCCCACCTCTGCACTTGAAGCCCCCCTCATGATATTTTATTCTTTTTTTTTTTTTTTCTTTACTTTTTTTACTTACCTTTTTCTTATGTATTCTGGCCTGTCACATGACACTCTGTGTCCTCTTCCTATTTGATTTTTAGCTGGAGGTGTGGAGCCCTTGGTGATGCAGAGTAGTGTTGCGACACATGGGTTTGGCTTGAGCAGTATACGGTGAATATTACTAAAGTTCAGGTGCTGAATTCGAACCCCACTGAAGTCAATAGTAACTGAAATAAAAAAATGGATCTGGACATTGTCTGAGCTACTAGGCAAGGGTTTGTCAAATAAATACCATGGGGGGCTGGGCACTGCCCTGAGGGACATGTACCAAAGATTGCATGCTTGGATAAGGGTCTGGTGTGGATTTTTAGGAGGGCTTCTGCTTTTTTTTCTTCTTTTTTATGTGGGGCTCCTTCTTCAAAATCACACCTGACCTAAATTGCCTGGTATGACCCAGAAAGCATAGTATAGAATTTAATAGCCGCCAGAGGGCGCGCACGTGCCCGCTGCACAGCGGGGGGACCCAACGCGCATGGCCAGTGGTCAAAATCGCCGCTGGCCACGGGCGCACGAGCGCCAGCACGGGGATTTGTGTGTGTAAACAAATCCCTTTGCTGTCAGAGGAGAGGAGACATGTCGTTTGTTCCTAGTAATTAGGAACAGCAAAATGTCTCCTCTCCTACTCAGTCCTATCCCCATACAGTTAGAACACACTGAGGGAACACGCATTTAACCCCTTGATCGCCCCCTAGTGTTAACCCCTTTGCTACCAGTGTCATTTACACTGTAATCAGTGCATTTTTATAGCACTGATTGCTGTATAAATGTCAATGGTCCCAAAATGTGTTAAAAGTGTCCAATCTGTCTGCCACAATGTCACAATACCGCTAAAAATCACAGATCACCGCTATTACTAATAAAAAAATAATAAATAATAAAAATGCCATAAAAATGCCATAAATCTTTTTTAAACAAAAATATCTAGAAGAATATATATTGGCCTAAACTGATGAAGAAATTTGTTTTTTAAAAACATTTTTGGGGATATTTATTATAGCAAAAAGTAAAAAATATTGTTATTTTTTTCAAAATTGTTACCTTTTTTTTGTGTGTAGCGCAAAAAATAAAAACTGCATTGGTGATCAAATAGCACCAAAAGAACGTGCTATTTGTGGTTAAAAAAAGGACGCAAATTTCGTTTGGGTACAGCATAGCATGACCACGCAATTCCCAGTTAAAGCGACACAATGCCAAATTGTAAGAAGTGCTCAGGTCAAGAAGGGGGTAAATCCTTCCGGGGCTGAAATGGTTAATACTATTTACTACTACAGTTGGTAAGATGACTGAACCCAGGGTGTCAGAGGTAATGGAGGATTTGCAGAGTTGAGGTAATCAGTGGGGTACAGAGTCTATAAACAGCCCTCATGGGGTTACCGCTACACAGGTAAGGACTTCTAGCTTTCCTTTGACTTTCCTGATCAGCATAATAGTTTTGGGTCAGTATGTCGAAGTTCAGAATAACAATCTGACAGCTTGCATTTTCATAAAGCAGTCAGCATTGACAGTCTCCATGGAAAGGGAAAAGAGTTAATCATAATATATAAATTGTTCCTGTTTTTTTAGCAGCTATAGTGCTACAGTTCCAGCGTTGAGTGTCATCAATATAATTAGGAAAATGTCAAGTTGTTTTTGGCTGAAGTATTAGTCAATAACAGCTATCACTTGGGCTTTACATATTCTTGTTTGTGTCAGACATTATTTTCACACAGTTTCAAGGAAGCATACATGTAGAAACCCAAGAGAGTTAAAAGCGAGCCAGGCAACCCACATTATACTTAAACCACTTAAGCCCCGAACCATTTGGCTGACCAAAGACCAGAGCTCTTTTTGCGATTCGGCACTGCGCCGCTTTAACTGACAATTGCGCGGTCGTGCAACGTGGCTCCCAAACAAAATTGACGTCCTTTTTTTTCCACAAATAGAACTTTTTTTTGGTGGTATTTGATCACCTCTGCGGTTTTAATTTTTTGTGCTATAAACAAAAATAGAGCGACAATTTTGAAAACAACACATTATTTTAAACTTTTTGCTATAATAAATATCCCCAAAACATATATAAAAAAAATTTCCTCAGTTTAGGCCGATACGTATTCTTCTACATACTTTTGGTAAAAAAAATCGCAATAAGCGTATATTGATTGGTTTGCGCAAAAGTTATAGCGTCTACAAAATAGGGGTTCGTTTTATGGCATTTTTATTAATATTTTTTTTTTACTAGTAATGGCGGTGATCTGCGATTTTTATCGTGACTGCGACATTATGGCATACACATCGGACAATTCTGACACATTTTTGGGACCATTGTCATTTTTACAGCGATCAGTGCTATAAAATTGCACTGATTACTGTAAAAATGATACTGGCAGTGAAGGGGTTAGCCACTAGCTGGCTAGGAAGGGGTTAAGTGTGTCCTAGGGAGTGATTCTAACTTTTAGGGGGCGTGGCTATGAGTGACACGTCACTGATCATAGCTCCCGATCACAGGGAGCTATGATCAGTGACAGTGTCACTAGGCAGAACAGGGAGATGCTTGTTTACATTAACATCTCCCCGTTCTTCCTCTCTGTGAGATGATCGCGGGTATCCCCGCAGACATCGAGTCCGTGGGACCCGCGTTCTTACTCATGGAGCTTGCGGCGGCAATGGAGGCAACTTCAAAGGGACGTACAGGTACGTACATTTGCCCAGCCGTGCCATTCTGCCGACGTATATGTACATACGGCGGTCGGCAAGTGGTTAAAATATAGATCACTGTGTTAATCCAAGAAGGTCTTTCCACTTTCTTTAGGCTTACCTGGGTTGACTTTTGTAATTTTTCATTAATTTTGTGTTGCCTTTTTTTATCTTTGCAAGGGGACTTGGTATCTTTCTGGAATGCCAATCAATATGCAGTTATTTTCCAGGTGCTACATGCCATTATGGGATCAACCTTTGGAACTCCACTTCAATTGCTTCACTGGTTGTTTCTACTGACAGGCAGATGAAACAGCCATTAACATTTAATTCACACTGTCCAACTTACCATGAAATTACTTGGTCAAGGGTTACCTTAAAGCAGGTGTGCCCAACCTTTTGACTCTCCTGGGCCACATTGGAAGAAGAGGAACTGTCTTGGGCCACACATGAAATACACTTACAATAAGGATAGCTGATGAGCAGAAAAAGTCAGGCAGATCACAATTTAACGATCACTGATTTAAACAACGTACCTATCTGAGTAATAACATTTCATTTTTTTGTAATATTTTTTTTTATAGAATTAAAAGAGGGCAATATAAAATGAGTGCAATATTTGACACTATTTTTGCTAAACAACAATAGAGATAGCTGGTGAGCAGAAAAAGTCGGGCAGATCACTATTAAAATAAAAGAGGGCAACAAACAATTAGAGTGATATTTGACACTGTTTTTCATAAACGATGTGCTTGTGTTCAGGTTGTGTGTGTACAGTGCAGGGATGGGAAATGGCCAGGAACAGTGTCTGGGATAAAGGGAGGTGGAGGGCAGGGGGTTTTGGAGGGGGCGCAACTGAAATCTGGTGGGTAAATGTGAAAACAAAGACCAATGGGACTTTAATTATGCTTCCAGTAGTGAAAATGACAGCTTATCAAAATTATTTATGCAATTTTTTTAATATTTTTTTTAAAAAATTTAAAAAATTTCATAAAAGGTCCATCATTTTACTCAGTTGTCGTTTTCACTAATGGAGGCATAAATAAAGTCCCATTGGTTCTTGTTTTCACATATAGTTTAAAAAATTGTGGATGATGCCTCCCATGGTGTAATTTCAATGTATAATTTTTACCTCAACACTCCACCTATCTCTTTCTGAGTATTTGCACCCCCCCCCCCCCAGCACCCACTAGATACTTGGCTGTATGTGGTCCATGCATGTGATGTGCTGCAAACATGGCATCCTCGACATCCCTCCAGACATTCATGGGCCCTGCTTGTTTGTGTCGGCCACCGCTGCCGGTGCTATACCAAACATGGCATCCCCAGCATCCCTCCAGATGTGCCCCTGGTCTCATTCATAGCTGCAAGTTTATAATTTTGTGTTGGGCCGCATGCATATCCCTTTTGGGCCGCATGCGGCCCACAAGGCAAGGCGAAGTGACCTTTGTTTATGAGGGGACTGGGGATGCAATGCTTGCCAAAATTAACCCTGTCAATATTGTGCTGGTGGATCTCATTATCAATTGTAAACTAGATTTGAACACTGTCTGTCCTAACAAAGAGTTAATGATTTAGAAGCTCGGTTCCTGAATTTTATGTTATTGAGACGTGGATTCAGCCTGTTCTGAGTGTTTCTATTGGGATAGACTTTGGCCTCATTCACATAGATACATTCACATACCTCCTTACTTTTTGGAATGAGAGACACCTATTAGCAGAAGTATGTCGGCATAAGACACACCCCTGCCACGCCCCCATTAAAGTAAAATTATCAACAAAAAAAAAAGATTAGTTAAATCCACAAGTGCTTTTTTTTATCACTACCACTACTATTCCCCTTATATTGGCTTTTGAAATTGACAAATGCAGTAATTTCAAAATTGGATGAAAGGTTTAGCACTGGGAAACACTTTTTGAAAGATGAATAGTGAATTTTATATATAACTATATAGATCAGACCAAAATGAGGGACAAATGAGGAAGAAAGAGGGACAGAGGGACATTGTGCCAAATCAGGGACAGTCCCTCAAAATCAGGGACAGTTGGGAGCAGGGCCGGCGCTCCCGCTAGGTGAACTAGGCAGTCACCTAGGGTGCACTGCTGCCTAGCCTAGCTGGGAGGGCACAGGCTGGCCTGGATGGATCAGTTCCCACGGGCCCGGCAGCCAGTGCAGCTCTGCCAGAATAGTGCTGCCTGTGTCCTGTGCTGACTTAGTGTCACTCACTGTGTGCATTTCTACTGTGCAGGGTGCAGGCCTCACGGTCTGTCCGGGCAGCGCTATCTATGTGCACAAATAGGATTGGTGAGTCGCTGCCACCCTCCAGACCCCACCAATCTATGCATCCTGGCTAACACAGGCACTGTGTGCCCAGGACAGTATTTTATGTAAATGGGAACACATAACAAATATATAGCAGGATTTTGTCAAAATTGACTGCAAAATTGGAAATATACTGTAAGTCTGTTTAGCTAAGAGCAAGGAGCAAATCTACAAATGGCTAGATAGTAGTCTTATGCATGCATTCTGTATTGTATTGCCTATAGAAACCAATTAAATCCTCTTTCCTCTTTGTAATTTTCCAACCTTATGCTCAACTCATGAAATAGGAATTTGATTGAAGTTAGATCATCTTTCATATACACGTAGCCAACTGTAAAAAAAAAAAACAACATAATACTATAATCCCTTATGAAAGTAATTAGGTGCATTGTAAGTAGACATAATGTCTATTTTAGTGGTTCAACCACACGAAATCCCCATTAAAAAGCATTTTACTAAATAGTACACAATTCAGAGATACCAAACATCTGAGTATGTCAATGCAATACAACTAGCTCAATATTTTTGGTGTTTATTTTTTATTGTATGCATTTTTGAATACAATTTTTCATTCTAATAATATGCTTTAGAAATGAGCACGCAAATCTAAATGTATTCCTAGGCTCTGATATTATTTGGCATCAGTAGATCAGTTACATCATACCTGGAGCACATAACACTGTCCATGTCCACCCCTACCCCTGCAAAACCCAATCAGACAACTTGCTGAAATCTGACTCCTCATGTTCTTCTAGTGTGGGCTATTAGAACATATCATTCTATACTAAGGAGGAATGAGTGACAGACCTGAGTCAAGGGTTCGAGGGTAAGTGCTTTCCACTATGTTAGCTTTTATAAGTAGTGCATCAATTCTGCATTTGCGAGACGCAGATGGCATTTCATTAGCTAAAAGTCATTGCAGGTTTCTAACTACATTTAGATAATAAGACAAGGGCAACCATTCTATGTCTTCCTATTATAAATAGATTGTATAGTTACAATCTAAAGCATGCAGCGTCATTTTAATAATAATCATAAGGCCATTCAAGCTTATAAAAGATGTGCAGAAACAACAAAGTACAAAATACAGTTAGCCATAGCAGCCGGTCAAATTTCAGTTTACCATTATCAGATCTGTTAAGATAAGTGTTCTGATTGGTTGCGGAGACCCCGTGCACTTCGTACATTCTATTGCTAGTATACTCCCTAATTTAATGAGGTCATTTTGTTTTTACTAAAATATATGAAGGGCAACAGTCTACAGAAGAAATTTTACAATGGGGAAAACAGAGGCTGCCATTGCTAAGGTTCTTCTGAAAATGCTAGCTGCCTGGCTCACCCTGGCTCTGGTTCTGGGATAAAATAAGCACATCAAGAAAGTCAGAGAGAAGTTAGAGCTCCTCATCTCCTAAAGCAGGGATATGCAATTAGTGGACCGCCAGCTGTTGCAAAACTACAAGTACCATCATGCCTCTGACTCTGGGTGTCATGCATGTGGCTGTCAGAGTCTTGCTATGTCTCATGGGACTTGTAGATCTGCAACAGCTGGAGGTCCGGTAATTGCATATCCCTGTCCTAAAGCATTAAACTAATGGATCATCATGATAGCCAAGGAACTAGCATTTTCAGATGAAGGGGACAGCAATGGCAGCCTCCATATTTTCCCAGAACATGTGTTTTTTTAAAAGCTTTGAAGGAAATCATTAATTGGTTCCCATTAATTAGTGCACAGCACCTGTAATTCTACTAAATTATCTCCTTCTCAAACATATATAATTGCATATGTGATATTATCAAAGTATGACAAAGGATAGTACCAGAAACAGGCGTAGCTTTTTATTATATATGTTCTGTTGGATAAAACATACTATTCATAGCTATAGTTTATAGTACCTTTGCACAACTCAACCAAATAAACATGCAGTATGTCAGTTCACAGTACCTTATAGTGCAATCTTAATAACATTATCAGATTGTCTGACTACTGACACAAAGCAATATAATATATTCTTTTGAAGACATTGGTACACTTACCAAATTTTGTTAAGCAATTTTCTGATATTGAGGAAAATGCAAATATATATATATATATATATATATTTATTACAGATATTTTTTATAGTGCCAATAATTTTCGCAGCATGTTTATATATCTATAGACAAAAAAACGCGCTAACCCACACAGATACACAAAAAAAAAAAAAATTATAAGATACAAAACAATAAAAGACTAAACCAGGCTGCAGAATACAGAGACAACTACTACTGGAATCCAATAATAAAAATGGATACACAATTTACATTGACAATGGATGTGTTTTAGGAGGTTTGACACTGGAATCCAATGTTGACGATGGATACCCAATTTACATTGTCAGTGAGAACAAAATATAAAATAAAACAAAACTCTAGAGGATAATGGATGATACAAATCAAGATTTTCACTGAGAATATCCAAAAAATAGAGTTGCTTATTAAATTAGTCCTCATTCAAGTGAAATAAGATCTTATATGGATAGTGCTTTCACACCACACCGCTGTGCTCCACATCAAAGAGGGTGCCACCACTAGTATATAGGCTGCTTACCAGATGGTAGATAGAGACCGACACTCAGAATGAGCACTAGGCAGGAATCCTGACACTTGGGGGGGGACACACACCTCACGGGATTATATCCAAGGATTAGCCACTCGAGACCTTATACTCCAGAAGAGGCACCGCGTGATGTATATTATAATGGTCACAGCACTCAGCGGTGCATCCCGATGGTAGCATAAAAAAAGTAAAAACAGACCATCGTGTGATACTGTATGGTAAACTAACATTTTTTTATTTAAAAAGAGGTTGTACTCACATTTGCAGTGAAAAAACAAGCATAAACGAACACTTATTAGAAGAATTTGTACAGAGCGCCGGCCGGCATTGATTTAAAACCCTTCCTCCTTCCTGAAACAAACGCGGTGACGTCACTGCACGCCTTGTTGTTTATATATCTATATATATCTATATATCTATATATATATAGTACATTCACATCAGTCCCTGTCCTCAAGAAGTCTACAATCTAAGGTCCCTAACTCACATTCTTACATACACATACTAGGGCAGTGATGGTGAACCTTGGCACCCCAGATGTTTTGGAACTACATTTCCCGTGATGCTCAACTACATTGCAGAGTGCATGAGCATCATGGGAAATGTAGTTCCAAAACATCTGGGATGCAAAGGTTCGCCAACACTGTACTAGGGCCCATTTAGATGGGAGCCAATTAACTTAACAGCATGTCTTTGGAGTGTGGAGAAACCCTTGCAGGCACAAGGAGAACATGCAAACTCCATGCAGGTAGTGGTTGGGATTCAAACCAACAGCCCTAGTGCCGCCAGGAGGAAGTGCTAGCCACTTAGCCACTGTACTGTCCAAATTTACTGCGTTTTGGCTGTCACTAAAGTGAAACTGTAGACCCCTTTTACAGGCTGTTGTAGCGCCTATGCCCGTGATGGCGAACCTCGGCACCCCAGATGTTTTGGAACTACATTTCCCATGATGATCAACTACAACACTGCAGAGTGCAGGAGCATCATGGGAAATGTAGTTCCAAAACATCTTGGGTGCCAAGGTTCGCCATCACTGGTCTATGCTAACTTGCATTATGTTAAGGCAGCCCATTCATTATGCATGGCAAAGGCCCAAAAATCAGACACAACCCTTTTTCGTAATGCAGTGTCACAATACCACTTAGCATGTGAAATGTGGTGTACAGCAGTGTGCATGCATGGCAACCTACTGTAATAGCATGTACAGTTTTCTATTATTCTTGTCATTAGACTTGTCAGCATGACCTTTTTCCCGTAAGGCTGTTGTGATTGCATGGGTTATTGTATTTTGCACCTAGTTATTGCACCTTGCACTACCCAGTTTAATAAATCAACATATATACCCCACAAAACAGAAATGGAGGATCTCCAACTGAAAGAAAAAATGCTGGTCCTGTAATAGACCTTAGAAAGCCAGGTTTGGAACTGATTGAAGTGGAACTAAACACAAAACTGATGCAGTTTTATTGTTATTTGAGACCCTAACAAGGAAACCTGCCCGCCCCCCATTCCTTTCTCATATCCAGATTTGACTGTGAATGTAATGGTTTCTCTTTTGGAAGTGCATCTTCCTATATGCCTGAAGGAAATCCAGTAATGGCAGGGGGGGGGGGGGGGGGAGGGATCAATTTCACTATTCTGCAGTGACGTTTGGCAGGAAATCACATTTCACCTAACATCACACACGCTGACTCGATGTCTGCCGGTGTCCCGGCAATTGTATCACAGAGCCACAGAATGGGGAGATGCCTATGCAAACAAGGCATTTCCCCATTCTGCCTAGTGACATGACAGGGATCTACGGCTCCCTGTCATCTGGAGAAGTGATTGCTGTCATGTCAGTGGTAGCCCCCCCCACAGTTATAATCACTCCCTAGGACACACTTAACCCCTTGATCGCCCCCTAGTGTTTAACCCCTTCCCTACCAGTGTCATTTACACAGTAATCAGTGCATTTTTATAGCACTAATCACTGTATGAATGACAATGGTCCCAAAATAGTGTCAAAAGTCTCAGATGTGTCCGCCATAATGTCGCAGTTAGGATAAAAATCGCAGATCGCCGAAATTACTAATAAAAAAATGTATAATAAAAATGCCATAAATCTATCACCTATTTTGTAGACGCTATAACTTTTGCGCAAACCAATCAATATACACTTATTGCAATTTTTTTTTTTACCAAAAATATGCAGAAGAATACATATCAGCCTTAACAATTTTTTTTATACATTCTTGGGGATATTTATTATAGCAAAAACTAAAAAATATTGTTTTTTTTTTCAAAATTGTTGCTCTTTTTTTGTTTATAGAGCAAAAAATAAGAATGGCAGAGGTGATCAAATACCACCAAAAGAAAGCTCTGTTTGTGGGAAAAAAAGGACGTCAATTTTGTTTGGGTGTAATGTCGCACGGCTGCGCAATTGTCAGTTAAAGTGGCGCAGTGCCGAATCGCAAAAAGTGCTCTGGTCAGGAAGGGGGTAAAATCTTCCACAGGGCTGAAGCGGTTAAAGATTAAATATCAACCCCATAGGGAATGTGTTGTTTTTATTCAGTCGGCCAATTGGTGAAAAATGTACTAGAGCACATACTTTGCGTAACACTGCAAAACAGGAAGCAGCATTTGACCATATTTGCCTGTCCTTATGAACACATATAATTATGAACTATGCAGTAGGGCTTTTAAAATAATTACCAACTATAAATATCGAGTATATATTGAGCACATTTGCACCTTATTCACAATTTTATTCACAGGTAGAAATTCCTCTGCCATTATAGTTTGCATCAATGTCTTTCTTGTACCAACTGTCCCAGTTTGCACACACTATTGAACACCTAAATGCCAGAAAGCATGCAAGTAAAGAGACAGATTGAAAAGGAGTGTTCTTGAAGCCTGATTATTGACCTTTCATTGATGCAGCTAGACAAGTGTCAGGAGCCATGGTGAGCATATGTACCCTTTCATGCCTACCAAATTAGACACAGTAATAAAAACTAGAATGCAATTTGATGATGACAAAAGGATTTAGAGGGTGAAAAATTGCTTGCGTGACATGACTTAAAACAGAACTACACTGCATCTCAACTCAACAAACCAAACATTACATTTTGAGTTTTAATATTCAAAGCAAATAACCCATCAATCCATGTCTCCATGATTTATTTTGCTAAGAAATCCCTTTACAGCTACATGTACACTAACCTACCCTGACTGTGGCCGTGGGAATATGCGCAATGCGGCAAAAACGCTTTTCCGGTGGCCAAAATGTTCCTATCCTGAATGTGATTCTTCCGTGTTCAGGAGAGGGAAGTTTAACCTCAGCTTAACGTGGCAGTTTCTAAACTCTGCTAAAAGCCTACGTGTACATGGACACAGAGGCTTTTATGAAGTTGCTTTTTGGAGCTTTTAGCATCTCTGACCATGGGCAAATAATTCATATAGAATTCACTTCCTGGAATTCATCTGCACTTAGCTCAGGCATGTATTATATACTTTCCTATCTATTTACTAATGCTAGCAGGATTAAAAATAGTCAAAGTTGATTGAAAGAGTGAGGTTCTGCTTTAAAGTGGTTTTAAACCCTTACAAACCACTTTGACCTACAGGTAAGCCTAGATTAAGGCTTACCTGTAGGTCCAAGAAATATCTCCTAAACCTACACGGTTTAGGAGATATTTGCCAAAAGACAGGCACCGCTGTCTACGGCGCATGCGCTGTAGACAGTGGCGTGCAGACGCACTGAGCATGCCGCTGTTCATGGCGACATGCCGCGAGTGGCGGCTCCCGTGCACATGCACGGGAGTGACGTCATCGCGGAGCAGCGAGACCCACCAAGAAGATGGAGGCTCCGTACACAAGGGGACAGCGGTGACTTTGCTGGCTCCTGTGTAAGCTCCTGTGTCTACTAAGCAATGCATAGTAGTCCATTGTGCTTTACCTTTGCAGGGAAACATCAGAGGTTACTTCCTCTTTAAGTAATGCTGCGTAAACCTACCTTGTACAGCTTAAACTGTAACAAATATAATATCCCCAAAAAATCTAAGTTAGTTAAAGAGGAAGTAAACTCTCCCACTCTGATGCTTCTTTTCATTTAGTCCATTATAATAAGTAATTATCAAACTATAGCCACTGTAATCCAGCCCAAATCACATATTACTTACTGTTTAAAGAAACTTTAAAAAACTTGTTTCCAGGGGTAAGGCAGCGCTGTATTAAGTATTGTTTTCTGAGTCCACGGTAGAGTGTATTTCCGCCCTTACATTGAGCACTTCCTGTACTGTTAACCAAGCCTTCTTCTCATTCCAAAGTTTCTATGGTAACCCTGCTTCCCTGCTCATAGCTGACTTGTTTTATTTCATAGTATTTACTTGTGCCGATTATCTAGTGTTTGCCTATGTTAGTCTTGTCAGCTTCAGCTGATAAGACTGCAGTAATGCTGTCCAATGCCCAAGTTTACACTCCATGTGATGTCACATGGGGTGTAGTAGGAAGCTCTGAGTGATTATGCCGTCTTGTGGGATTTCAGTTTTGTGCCGTAGGAAGTCCTGATAATAGACAGAGAAGCACACAAAGTGTGCTGTAAATCAGGGGAGATATGGGCATGCTCAGTGACATCATTCTAAAGAACAAAAAGGATTAGAACAATACTAAGCAAGTAAGGAGATATCTACAAGCAATGTTCATTAGGGTTTTTTATGCTGATTTACATGGGATAAAGTTGTGGGGGAGAGTTTACAACCACTTTAAACAAGAATTACAAGTTTACAGGGACAATGTAATGTCAAACTAATATAATGATTACCAATCATCCAGTTTTGTGGTTACTGAAATGCTTCTAAACTTCCATAAAGTCTCCATCTAACTTATCACCAGTTAAACATCACCTGCTTTAAGCAGGTAAAACTGGGCTGTTTAAATTCCACACCCAAACACCTACCTAAAGTCTATATATAAATCAGCAGGTATTCATTTAGCACACGCAAAATTCTAAGTACAAACCTTCTGCCCATTCAAGTTGCGCATGCAAATATGTACACTATATTACCAAAAGTATTGGGAAGCCAGCCTAGTGTATAGGGTTCAATATTGAGTTTTACTGGACCAGCACCTGATCATCAAGGATAGGATTACTATCATATGGAGAGGTGTTACTTGTCTGCTTGTTGCTTTTCAATATTGAGTTGGCCCACCCTTTGTAGCTATAACAGCTTCAACTCTGCTGGGAAAGCTGTCCACAAGGTTTAGGAGTGTGTCTATGGGAATTTTTGACCATTCTTCTAGAAGTGCATTTGTGAGGTCAGGCACTGATGTCGATGAGAAGGCCTGGCTCGCAGTCTCCACACTAATTTATCCCAAAGGTGTTCTATAGGGTTGTGGTCAGGACTCATCCATGTCTTTATGGACCTTGCTTTGTGCACTGGTCCAAATAATTTGGTGGAAGAGGGATTATAGTGTGGGGTTGTTTTACAGAGATTGGGCTTGACCCCTTAGTTCAAGTGAAAGGAACTCTTAAGGCATCAACATACCATACAATTTCATGCTCCCAACTTTGTGGGAACAGTTTGTGGGGACCCTTCCTGTTCCAACATGACTGCACACCAGTGCACAAAGCAAGGTCCATAAAGACATGGATAAGTGAGTTTGGGATGGAGGAACTTGACTGGGGCCTGCACAGTCCTGACCTCAACCCAGTAGAACACTTTTGGGATGAATTAGAGTGCACATCACCACATCTGTGCCTGACAAATGCGTTTCTGGAATAATGGTCAAATATTCCCATAGACACACTCCTAAACTTTATGGACAGCCTTCCCAGAAGAGTTGAAGCTGTTATAGCTGCAAAGGGTGGGCCGACTCAATATTGAAACCTACGGGCTAAGACTGGGATGCCATTAAAGTTCATGAGCGTGTAAAGGCAGGTGTCCCAATACTTTTGGTAATATTGTGTATATATATATATATATATATATATATATATATATATATATATATGTCCCTGGAGCAAGAACATTTTAGTGAATCGGAATCATTGGAAAAAAGGTTTACATGTAAAAATGAGGCAAAATTTTAAGTGCAAACCTTAGCGAATCAGGCAATATGCAGTATGTTCACAGAAAAGTTAGATTTCTGATGCCCAGTTTTGCTGTGATATTTACTAATTACCTTTAAAATTCAAGGCCTTATTTTTGAATCACTTGAAGTTTTCCTTTCTGACAGGGCATTCATTGAAAAGGGAATAACTGTGGCCACTGTATGGAGATGCCCTGTGGGGTAAGATAGTGCAATCACTGGCACATCGCCCATCTCTCATCCATAGCAACATTACAGCTACACACCATTTAGTGGATGATGCTGAGTGGGTGGAACCTGGCCAGTGTATTTTCTTTCCTAAGACCAATACCTAGAATAACACTCTGCAGCCAGGCAGCTTGGCAGGAATCAATCCCTGAACAGACACCTAGTCCAATAACAGGTAAATAATTACCATTGAGATAACGTTTTCGGAAAAATGCAAGTATAGATTCATTAAATGGAATTTTCTAGATATTATAGTTCAGCTTTTAGTCATTTTCTAGATTGTTTATCTAATATTAGTCCTGTAAATGACTCAAGTAAATTTAGAAAGCACTTGTAAAAAAAGTTTACAAATTATCAGTAGGAATGCTTTTGTGTATTCAGTTGAGTTGGGTTTGTTAGGCAATGTTTTTATAAGTATATTAATAATCATGATCATCATCAATTAAACTGGTTTAGTTTTCTCATTATATACTTCATTATATTATACATTTTCTGAGCAGAAATTGGTAAAATGTTTGCTTTTGTTTTTGACCAGATTACACATCTATTATTTATCTGAAACTTTTTTGCTTTACTTATTAAAATTGATTGACATTTAAAATATTTAAACCTAACTCTACAAAGTATGTAGGTCTTAAAGCAAACCTGTCTTATCATGGTATAAATTAATATGACAGTGAAGATGCAGAGCAGATATACAGTATCTCACAAAAGTGATTACTCCCCTCACATTTTTGTATTTATTTTATTATAGCTTTTCATGTGACAACACTGAAGAAATTACACTTTACTGCAATGTAAAGTAGTGAGTGTACAGCTTGTATAACAGTGTAAATTTGCTGTCCCCTCAAAATAACTCAACACACAGCCATTAATGTCTAAACCGAGAGCAACAAAAGGGAGTGCACTTCTAAGTGAAAATGTCCAAATTGGTCCCAAAGTGTCAATATTTTGTGTGGCCACCATTATTTTCCAGCACTAACACTCTTGGGCGTGGAGTTCACCAGCGCTTCGCAGGTTGCCACCAGAGTCCTCTTCCACTCCTCCATGACAACATCACAGAGCTGGTGTATGTTAGAGACCTTTCACTTCTCCACCTTCTGTTTGAGTATTCCCCACGGATTCTCAATAGGGTTTAGGTCTGGAGACATGCCAGACATGCCAGATGGCCAGTCCATCACCTTTACCCTTAGCTTCTTTAGCAAGGCAGTGTTCGTCTTGGAGGTGTGTTTGGGGTCGTTATCATGTTGGAATATTGCCCTATGGCCCAGTCTCCGAAGGGAGGGGATCAATCATGCTCTGCTTCAGTATTTCACAGTACATGTTGGCATTCATGGTTCCCTCAATGTACTGTAGCTCCCCAGTGCCAGCAGCACTCATGCAGCCCCAGACCACGACACTCCCACCATCATACTTGACTGTAGGCAAGGCACACTTGTCTTTGTACTCCTCGCCTGGTTGCCACTGCACAGGCTTGACACCATCTGAACCAAATAATTTTATCTTGGTCTCATCGGACCACAGGACATGGTTCAAGTTATCCACGTCCTTAGTCTGCCTGTCTTCAGGAAATTGTAGGCAGGCTTTCTTGTGCATCATCTTTAGAAGAGGCTTCCTTCTGGGACGACAGTCATGCAGACCATGTTGATGCAATGTGCAGTGTATGGTCTGAGCCCTGACAGGTTGAGCCCCCCACCCCTTCAACCTCTGCAGCAATGCTGGCAGCATTCATACATCTATTTCCCAAAGACAACCTCTGGATATGACGCTAAGCATGTGTACTCAACTTCTTTGGTCGACCATGGCAAGGCCTGTTCTGAGTGGAGCCTATCCTGTAAAATCGCTGTATGGCCACCATGCTGCAGCTCAGTTTCAGGGTCTTGGCAATCTTCTTATAGCCTAGGCCATCTATATGTAGAGCAACAATTCTTCTTTTCAGATCCTCAGAGAGTTCTTTGCCATGAGTTGTCATGTTGAACTTCCAGTATGAGAGAGTGAGAGCAATAACATCAAATTTAACATACCTGCTCCCCATTCACACCTGAGACCTTGTAACACTAACGAGTTACATGACACTGGGGAGGAAAAATTGGGTCCAATTTGGACATTTTCACTTAGGGGTGTATTCACTTTTGTTGCCAGTGGTTTAGACATGAATGGCTGTGTGTTGAGTTTTTATGAGGGGACAGCAAATTTACATTGTTATACAAGCTGTACACTCACTACTTTACATTGTAGCAAATTGTAATTTCCTCAGTGTTGTCACATGAAAAGATATAATAAAATATTTACAAAAATGTGAGGGGTGTATTCACTTTTGTGAGATACTGTATATACATTATATAGTATGTGATGCATACTAGCACATTATGACATTAACTTACAGGGAGAAGATTTCAGGGGGGGGGTGCTATTTACTACCCCTTTTACTACCCCTTTAACAAGTAACTAATAGTATTGCAGCATAAAGAAAAGGCAGCGGAAGTAAACAGCTCACAAAATTTCTAGTTAAGGTCAACAGGTATTTTTTGCACTAAGGAAAATATATAACAAAATGCTTTGACGGTAGATGTAACAGACCAAAATGGTGCAAATAAGAGAAGTTCATCATTAGGATTACATACACT
The DNA here is from genome assembly GCA_028564925.1 of Lithobates sylvaticus. Classification (NCBI taxonomy): domain Eukaryota; kingdom Metazoa; phylum Chordata; class Amphibia; order Anura; family Ranidae; genus Lithobates; species Lithobates sylvaticus. The sequence continues at coordinate 148,142,178 of CM053030.1, forward strand.
TTAAAGTAGAAATTCATATTTAACGTGCCATTAAAAAATATTCGTATTTCATGCATATCCACTGCTTAATGGCTCTGTATTCTATTTTTCATTAATATGTTTTTTACTGTGTTTTTCTGCCCTCTTGTAAGGTCTTCTGTGAGCTTGCTTACCTCTCTTTTTCCCCTCACTTCCCCTTGCTTGGAACAAGCAGTGTACATTAGTTGCAGACATGTGTGCTGCTCTATGCACACTACAGACCCCACGGTTCATACTCCATCTCGGGAGAGAGCAAGAGAGGTTGGCTACATTTCTACATTCAGTTGGACCATGGAGAACCAATGTAATCAACAGAAAGTAAATTCACAGAAACAAAAAAAGGAGTTTTTGAGGAGGGCAATAAAGGGTACTTTTCTTGGTTAAGAACACATACTTATATAGATTTATTTTAAACCAGAGTTTAGGTTCAGGTAACGCTTGGGCAATTAAAAATAGTGGGCAGAATCCGTGTGATTCTGTCTGCGATTCCAAACCGCATTGTGCATCTTGGTGCCATTGATGAATGTTACCCAAATGCAGTTGCTGTAATTGTCCCCAAATGCAAGGGTAATTCCAAAAAAACACACGTGTAAAACACATGTATAAAATTGAGCCTGGTTATCTGACAAAATTTGGTTCTTGACCTTCTTTGCAGCGACAAACACCCATAGGGCAGTCCCTTCAAGCAATCAAGTGAATGGGCCGGCTTATGTGCAACATGCGGAATTGTATGAAAATCACCCTCACAGATCACGAGCAGGACTGTGGGTTTCCGCTACACGAAGTGTAAACGGGGCCATAACATCAATTTAATTTCAGTTGCCCATGTGGAAAATCAGTTCCCCATGATTAAGCTCCAAAGGGCATAGCAAAGCACAAGCCTGACTGGAGTCCGGGCTGAGGCTGCCCTTCATCTCACTTCATGCACATTTGTTTACTTCATGATGTGTAGCTTAAGCATCTTTTCATTTGATATTGCTGCAGCTTGGAGATAGGATTAGCTCCCTGTCCCTGCCTGCACTCACAGCAGTCTAGTTTGACTTTGCCTATCTACCTGAGCAGCACCTAAATTTTGTCTTTTTGGGTCACTTTCATTTCACTTTAGTAAACTATTTCCATCATATAATGATGTGACCCCACTGCATATTTGTGAGATTGCATGATGCATGATGCTCTGTGAATGGTCCTGCAGCCTTCTGGAACATGTGACATGTCCTAGGAGGCTGTGGGAAGGGAAGGGAAGGGAAGGGGTGGGGCAATGGATGTCATCCTCACCTAGGTGAGGATTGCGGAAGTGGGAGCGGATACTCATAAAAATTCAGTACTCGCACCACAAGAAATCCTGTAACACATTTACAGGCTGGGGGGAGGGAGTGGACCAACAGGACTTCACTTTTGTTGTGAAGTTGCACTTTATGAAAAGCCTTGTAATTTAATTAGTGAATACAAGACTTGCAGATTTGGGTTAATGATGTCACGATTAGGTGCACACTGAACTGGGAAAATGAAGGGAAAGTTAAAAAAAAGAAGAAAAAAATACAAGGCTCCTCCTAGATGGCAGAAAAAAACTCTGAATGGCTCTCTTCAATTCCAGCAGCAGACCAAAGTTGCCCATACTACTGCCAGAACACAGTGCCGCTTACTGTATGTTGCTAATGCTACTACAGTTCACTACAGCACCCAGTAGTTACATTGTTATCTAATGGAAATAGGATGTTCAGGCCAACTTGGCCCAAACAAACTATTTAAAGTAAAATTCAACATGAAATTCTACTCTACGGTGTCTCCATTAGGCTCGTTATGCCTAATCACATAAAATAAATCAGTGGATTGCTTTTCAGAGGCATTTGACAGTTGGTGAGGAGGTGATATGTTACTTTTTACCACCCATTTTACCCTGTAAATGCCACACCACCATGCTGCCCCTTTTACTTGAATGTTGGGCGGCAGTACAACCCTGTCCAGCTACTTTTGCACCTTAGAGGGGGGAAGTTGGGGAATGCCGCTCACTTTCCTATTTATACTTCCACCCCCCTTCCCAAACATAAGTCTAAATGTGCCCTCAGTATTAGAAAGTACTGTTATGCCGCGTACACACAATCAGAATTCTCGTCAGAAAAGCCTTGGATGTTTTTTCCGACGGAATTCGGCTCAAGCTTGAATTGCCTACACGCGGTCACACCAAATCCGACTGTCAAGAACGCGGTGACGTACAACACTACGACGAGCCGCGAAAATGAAGTTCAATGCTTCCAAGCATGCGTAAAATTGTTTGAGCATGCGTCGGAATTTTGTGAGTCGGAATTGCCACAGACGTTCGAAATTTCCGATAGAAGCTTTTCCGTCGAAAAAATTGAGAACATGCTCTCAATCTTTTGCTGGCCGAAATTCCGCCAGCAAAAGTCCAATGGAGCCTACACACGGTCGCATTTTCTGATGAAAAGGTCTCATCGGTCTTTTGCTGGCCGAATTTCCAATCGCGTGAAGGTATACAGTACTGTGCATAAGTGTTAATAGTTTATTTTTAATGAATTAATAAAATGGAAATGAAATGAACAAAAAAGAAATCCAAATCAATCAGTATTTGGTATGACCACTCTATGACAACATCACAGAGCTGGTGTATGTTAGAGACCTTTCACTTCTCCACCTTCTGTTTGAGTATTCCCCACGGATTCTCAATAGGGTTTAGGTCTGGAGACATGCCAGACATGCCAGATGGCCAGTCCATCACCTTTACCCTTAGCTTCTTTAGCAAGGCAGTGTTCGTCTTGGAGGTGTGTTTGGGGTCGTTATCATGTTGGAATATTGCCCTATGGCCCAGTCTCCGAAGGGAGGGGATCAATCATGCTCTGCTTCAGTATTTCACAGTACATGTTGGCATTCATGGTTCCCTCAATGTACTGTAGCTCCCCAGTGCCAGCAGCACTCATGCAGCCCCAGACCACGACACTCCCACTATCATACTTGACTGTAGGCAAGGCACACTTGTCTTTGTACTCCTCGCCTGGTTGCCACCGCACAGGCTTGACACCATCTGAACCAAATAAGTTTATCTTGGTCTCATCGGACCACAGGACATGGTTCAAGTTATCCACGTCCTTAGTCTGCCTGTCTTCAGGAAATTGTAGGCAGGCTTTCTTGTGCATCATCTTTAGAAGAGGCTTCCTTCTGGGACGACAGTCATGCAGACCATGTTGATGCAATGTGCAGTGTATGGTCTGAGCCCTGACAGGTTGAGCCCCCCACCCCTTCAACCTCTGCAGCAATGCTGGCAGCATTCATACATCTATTTCCCAAAGACAACCTCTGGATATGACGCTAAGCATGTGTACTCAACTTCTTTGGTCGACCATGGCAAGGCCTGTTCTGAGTGGAGCCTATCCTGTAAAATCGCTGTATGGCCACCATGCTGCAGCTCAGTTTCAGGGTCTTGGCAATCTTCTTATAGCCTAGGCCATCTATATGTAGAGCAACAATTCTTCTTTTCAGATCCTCAGAGAGTTCTTTGCCATGAGTTGTCATGTTGAACTTCCAGTATGAGAGAGTGAGAGCAATAACATCAAATTTAACATACCTGCTCCCCATTCACACCTGAGACCTTGTAACACTAACGAGTTACATGACACTGGGGAGGAAAAATTGGGTCCAATTTGGACATTTTCACTTAGGGGGTGTATTCACTTTTGTTGCCAGTGGTTTAGACATGAATGGCTGTGTGTTGAGTTTTTATGAGGGGACAGCAAATTTACATTGTTATACAAGCTGTACACTCACTACTTTACATTGTAGCAAATTGTAATTTCCTCAGTGTTGTCACATGAAAAGATATAATAAAATATTTACAAAAATGTGAGGGGTGTATTCACTTTTGTGAGATACTGTATATACATTATATAGTATGTGATGCATACTAGCACATTATGACATTAACTTACAGGGAGAAGATTTCAGGGGGGGGGGTGCTATTTACTACCCCTTTTACTACCCCTTTAACAAGTAACTAATAGTATTGCAGCATAAAGAAAAGGCAGCGGAAGTAAACAGCTCACAAAATTTCTAGTTAAGGTCAACAGGTATTTTTTGCACTAAGGAAAATATATAACAAAATGCTTTGACGGTAGATGTAACAGACCAAAATGGTGCAAATAAGAGAAGTTCATCATTAGGATTACATACACTTTAAAGTAGAAATTCATATTTAACGTGCCATTAAAAAATATTCGTATTTCATGCATATCCACTGCTTAATGGCTCTGTATTCTATTTTTCATTAATATGTTTTTTACTGTGTTTTTCTGCCCTCTTGTAAGGTCTTCTGTGAACTTTAGTAAACTATTTCCATCATATAATGATGTGACCCCACTGCATATTTGTGAGATTGCATGATGCATGATGCTCTGTGAATGGTCCTGCAGCCTTCTGGAACATGTGACATGTCCTAGGAGGCTGTGGGAAGGGAAGGGAAGGGAAGGGGTGGGGCAATGGATGTCATCCTCACCTAGGTGAGGATTGCGGAAGTGGGAGCGGATACTCATAAAAATTCAGTACTCGCACCACAAGAAATCCTGTAACACATTTACAGGCTGGGGGGAGGGAGTGGACCAACAGGACTTCACTTTTGTTGTGAAGTTGCACTTTATGAAAAGCCTTGTAATTTAATTAGTGAATACAAGACTTGCAGATTTGGGTTAATGATGTCACGATTAGGTGCACACTGAACTGGGAAAATGAAGGGAAAGTTAAAAAAAAGAAGAAAAAAATACAAGGCTCCTCCTAGATGGCAGAAAAAAACTCTGAATGGCTCTCTTCAATTCCAGCAGCAGACCAAAGTTGCCCATACTACTGCCAGAACACAGTGCCGCTTACTGTATGTTGCTAATGCTACTACAGTTCACTACAGCACCCAGTAGTTACATTGTTATCTAATGGAAATAGGATGTTCAGGCCAACTTGGCCCAAACAAACTATTTAAAGTAAAATTCAACATGAAATTCTACTCTACGGTGTCTCCATTAGGCTCGTTATGCCACATCACATAAAATAAATCAGTGGATTGCTTTTCAGAGGCATTTGACAGTTGGTGAGGAGGTGATATGTTACTTTTTACCACCCATTTTACCCTGTAAATGCCACACCACCATGCTGCCCCTTTTACTTGAATGTTGGGCGGCAGTACAACCCTGTCCAGCTACTTTTGCACCTTAGAGGGGGGAAGTTGGGGAATGCTGCTCACTTTCCTAGTTATACTTCCACCCCCCTTCCCAAACATAAGTCTAAATGTGCCCTCAGTATTAGAAAGTACTGTTATGCCGCGTACACACAATCAGAATTCTCGTCAGAAAAGCCTTGGATGTTTTTTCCGACGGAATTCGGCTCAAGCTTGAATTGCCTACACGCGGTCACACCAAATCCGACTGTCAAGAACGCGGTGACGTACAACACTACGACGAGCCGCGAAAATGAAGTTCAATGCTTCCAAGCATGCGTAAAATTGTTTGAGCATGCGTCGGAATTTTGTGAGTCGGAATTGCCACAGACGTTCGAAATTTCCGATAGAAGCTTTTCCGTCGAAAAAATTGAGAACATGCTCTCAATCTTTTGCTGGCCGAAATTCCGCCAGCAAAAGTCCAATGGAGCCTACACACGGTCGCATTTTCTGATGAAAAGGTCTCATCGGTCTTTTGCTGGCCGAATTTCCAATCGCGTGAAGGTATACAGTACTGTGCATAAGTGTTAATAGTTTATTTTTTATGAATTAATAAAATGGAAATGAAATGAACAAAAAAGAAATCCAAATCAATCAGTATTTGGTATGACCACTCTTTGCCTTCAAAACAACATCAATTCTTCTAGATACACTTGCACACAGTTTTTGAAGGAACTTGGCAGGTGGGTTGTTTCAAACATCTTGGAGAACTAAGCATAGGTCTTCTGTGGATGTAGACTGCCTCAAATCCTTCTGTATCTTCTTGTAAACCCAAACCCTATTTACTGCATCCCAGTTGCTAAGTTTTTGTGTATAGGGCGTGGAAACAAGGCTAAGCAACCCAACTATGCACAAAAACATAGGAACAGGGGTGCATACAAATGGCAGGAGGTGCTCTGGTCAAAATGTGGAATATTTGGCTGTAGCAGGAGGTAGTTTGTTTTTGCGAAGGGCTGGAAAGCAGTATAATAATGAATGTCTGCACGCAACAGTGAAGCATGGTGGAGGTTCTTTGCAAGTTTGGGGCTGCATTCATGCAAATTAAGTTGGAGATTTGGTCAAGATTAATGGTGTCCTCGATGTTGGAAAATACAGGCAGATAATTATCCATCATGCCATACCATCAGGGAGGAGTGTGATTGACCCCAAATGTATTCTGCTGCAGGACAATGACTCCAAATATACAGCCAATATCATTAGGAAATTTCTTTAGCATAAAGAAGAACAAGGAGTCCTGGAAGTGATAATATGGCCCCCAAAAAGGCCCCGATCTTAACATCATTGAGTCTGTCTGGGATTACATGAAGAGACAGAACGATTTAAGGCAGCCTACATCCACAGAAGATCTGTGTTTAGTTCTCCAAGATGTTTGGGGGGCTAAGGACATTAAAGTGGGGTGGCTGAGGACTGTGATGTGGGGGGCTGAGTACTGTGATGTAGAGGGCTGAGGACTTTGATGTAGAGGGCTGAAGACTGTGATGTAGGGGGCTGAGAACTGTAATGTGGTGGGATAAGGACAGTAATGTAGGGGGATTAAGAAATTTAATGTGGGGGAGTCGAAGAACAGTAATATGGGGCGGTCTGAAAACAGTAATGTGGGGGGGCAAGGGACTGTAATGTGGGGGAGGCAGAGGGCAGTAATGTGGGGGGCTGAGGACTGTAAAGTGGGGGGATGAGAACGGTAATGTGGGTGGGCTGAGTACTGTCATGTGGGGGGAGCTGGGGATTGTCATGTGGGGAGGCTGAGGACGGTAATGTTGAGGGGGGCTGATAACAGTAATGGGAAGGGGACTGAGAATTGTAATTTAGGGGGGCTGAGGCAGTAATGTGTGGGGGAAGGGATGAGGACTGTAATGTTGGGGGGCTGAGGACAGTAACAATGGGGAGGACTGAAGACTGTAATGTGGGGGGCTGAGGACAGTAATGTGAAGAGGGCCAAGGACTGTATTGTGGGGGGCTGAGGACTATAATGTGGGGGGACTTAGGCAGTAATGTGGGGGATGATGTAAAAAGGGGCAGAGTACTCTGCAGGGAAGGAGGGCAGAGGACAGTACTGTTGGTGAGGGGTTGATGCCAAGGAAGTGTGAGAACACTACTTTGAAAGGGGTTTGAGGGGAGGTGTAAAGGGGGAGCTGTGATTAAGAAGAGATCATGATGTGAAAGGGGAGGGTACTGTGAACTGGGGACTGAGGGTACTGATGTATGAACGGGTTCAGACCTGTACATGTGCATTTGGTGCACGGGTAGGTCAGCCTATTAATTTTAATGGGCTGCATTACCCACAAGAAGCACAGAGAAGTCCCTGACCCTTTTTTCAAACACCAAGCCGCATGGTGCTGCAACAACATGCGATTTAGCGCACATGAAAATGCACCACAGGTGCTGATGTGTGGGGGTGCTATTAAGAATTAACGGCACCACCACACTTATGCTAAAGTGCAGAGCATTCTTCTGCAGTCAGACACGTGCGTGACCAGACCTCTGTGAATTTTAATTCAATACCCCTGCCCCTGGCTGTTCAATGAGCTGGAGTGAATGGACTGTTGCTGTATGCCTGGCATCTCTGCACTGTTTTTGGGAAATAATTGATTAATTCCACAGCGGCTCCTAGGGGGGGTTAGTGCTACAGCACATTTTTTTTCCCTGCAAAATGATGTGTTATTCTTTTTTCCTCAAAGGTGAACTTACTCTTTAAATCCACCCGCACAACTTTGTCATGGTGAATTTCAGCTGTTTTAAGAACGAACGGTATAACAATGCTTTTGCATAGAAGGCAGTGACATTGACTTTCTGTACATTTATTTTATGATAGAGCTGCTGGCTATTATTCTGGTAAGCATTGTTACATATACTTGGCAGCCACTGATTCAGCTAAAAGCTTGGAAAAAAAAAAGATAATAGTAAACCTTGACAAGGCCAGTCATATTGTTAATCTTTAAACCTGAACAATACAAAAGAACTGACCCACTGCACTGTAGGCACTTGCAGAATATAAGATATGAATTACAAAAAATGTACAGAACATTAAATAATGTGTAAAATCGTATTTATTTATATTTATATATCTATACAGGCATTCCATTTCTTAACCTGTAACATTAGCATCATAAACGGTTCAAAGATACAAAGCTACAGATCATTTTTCAAATACCGCTAAGATATGATGGTTACTGTTCCAAAATACAATTTTCATATGTAAGCCTAAAGCGCCCTCTATTGATAAATATGTGATATACCATTTATATTGTGATTTTGCATGCAGTAGTTAGTATAGATTAAATTCATAAAACAAGTTATTCCAAAATTGCATCTACTTATATTTAAATGTATTTGTAAAAAAACAAAAATGTGTATAGTTTAAAATACAGTACTTTACTGGGCTTGCTTTATTTGTGTTTTTTCATTGATGTTCTGACTGCTAAGTTCAACCTAAGGCAGCTATGACATGATCTGATTTTCAATGCAGTTTTGTAGTAAAATATCACAGTTTTTTTTTTTTTTATGGTACATGCGTTTTTTGACGGCGAAGGAGACTAGGGGCTTTTTCAGCTAAGGAATGCTGGTTGTTAAATAGGATCTTCACACTAGAAAGAAAAATTCAAAGTCAGCAGCTACAAATACTGTAGCTGCTGACTTTTATTAAAGGAAACTTACCTGTCTAGGGATCAGTGGCAGCTTTTGGGGGGGCGCAAACTGAAAAAAAAAAAACATCAATTGCAGCCTCACTGTGCCCATCAAATGCAGCTACTGTGCCCATCAATTGCCGCCACTATGTCCATCAAATGCAGCCACTGTGCCATCAAACGCAGCCACTGTACCCATAAATTGCCACCACTGTGCCATCGAACGAAGCCACTGTGCCATCAAATGCAGCCACTGTGCCCATAAATTGCCACCACTGTGCCCATCAAATGCAGCCACTGTGCCATCAAACGCAGCCACTGTGCCATCAAATGCAGCCACTGTACCCATAAATTTCCACTACTGTGCCCATCAAATGCAGCCACTGTGCCATCAAACGCAGCCACTGTACCCATAAATTGCCACCACTGTGCCATCAAGCGCAACCCATGTAACCATCAATTGTAGCCAGTGTGCCCCATAAATTGCTGCCAGTTTGCCCCATCAATTGCCACCAGTGTGCCCCATCAATTGCCGCCAGTGTGCCCCATCAATTGCCACAAGTTTGCTCCATCAATTGCCACCAGTGTGCCCCATCAATTGCCGCCAGTGTGCCCCATCAATTGCCACCAGTGTGCCCCATCAATTGCCACCAGTTTGCCCCATCAATTGCCGCAAGTTTGCCCCATCAATTGCCACCAGTGTGCCCCATCAATTGCCGCCAGTGTGCCCCATCAATTGCCACAAGTTTGCTCCATCAATTGCCACCAGTTTGCCCAATCAAATGCTGCCAGTGTCCCCCCCCCGCCCGGCACTTACCTGTCCCGGGTCAGCGCATTCCTCCATGCTCCCTCCGAGTCCTCAATGTCTTCTCCTGTCCTCTTCTGCTATGATTGAATGCCCAATAGGCATCCAATCACAGCGCCTGTCTCTTCAGCCAATCAGGTGACAGGTAACCAGACCCGGTGCACCTGATTGGCTGAGAGGCAAGTCAGTGTTAGGGAAGCGATTTATTTGATTCCCTAACACAGCACTACGTAAGCACATTTACGTCGGCAGAATGGCACGGCTGGGCAAATGGGTGTACAGGTACGTCCCTTTGAATTTGCCACCATGTAGTCACCCTGTCGCAAGCTCCGTGAGTAGGATCGCGGGTCCTGCGGACTCAATGTCTGTGGGGATACCCACGATCGTGTCAGGGAGAGGAAGAACGGGGAGATGCTAATGTAAACAAGCATCTCCCCATTCTGCCTAGTGACACTGTCACTGATCATAGCTCCCTGTGATCTGGAGCTATGATCAGTGATGTGTCATACATAGCCACGCCCCCTAACAGTTAGAATTACTCCCTAGGACACACTTAACCCCTTCCTAGACAGCTAGTGGTTAACCCCTTCACTGCCAGTGTAATGTTTACACTAATCAGTGCAATTTTATAGCACTGATCACTGTGAAAATGACAATGGTCCCAAAAATGTGTCAAAATTGTCCGATGTGTCCGCTATAATGTCGCAGTCATGATAAAAATCGCAGATCGCCACCATTACTAGTAAAACAAATAATTATTAATAAAAATGCCATAAAACTAACCCCTAACCGCTATAACTTTTGCGCAAACCAATCAATAAACGCTTATTGCGATTTTTTTATCAAAAATATGTAGAAGAATACGTATCGACCTAAACTGAGGAAAAACATTTTTTTTTTATATATTTTTTGGGGATATTTATTATAGCAAAAAGTAAAAAATAATGTGTTTTTTTTCAAAATTGTCGCTCTATTTTTGTTTATAGCGCAAAAAATAAAAAACCGCAGAGGTGATCAAATACCACCAAAGGAAAGTTCTAGTTGTGGGAAAAAAGGACGTCAATTTTGTTTGGGAGTCACATCGCACGACCGTGCAATTGTCAGTTAAAGCAAAGCAGTGCCGAATCGCAAAATGTGCTCTGGTCTTTGGCCAGCCAAATGGTCCATAGCTTAAGTGGCTAATAAATCAAAGTAAAAGATTAATTTATTTAAATTAACTGAAGTTGAATACAAAAGTAATGATTAACATGAGCATGGTGCTGTTTCCTGTGTGGAAGTCTGTAGTCCAACAGAAGGTGTGGAGCCTACAGTTCGTATAAACAAGGAAGTCACTTATCACCACTACTCCGATGCCCCAGGAAGACGTCCCCTAAGACAAAACCTGCGTAGGGCGGTGCATAACAGTTACGTCAGTACGCAGCCGGAGAAAGCGAGGCATTTTCTGTGTATTTTTGGTAGCACCGATATCTCAATAATACAATAATAACTACTGTCCATAATACTACACTATGGAGTTTTGATCTGTGTTTCCTGAATTTTATTGAGCTTTGAAGACTGATTTTGGCATCTTGAAAGGTGAAATAGTCTTATCCAGCCATCCGTCCAGGATTTGTTCTAAAGCGCTGTATGACCTCTGTGAAAGTGGGGTCTATTGCTCTGGCAAGAAGTTCTGTGTGCAGGGGGAGGAGCACTGAATGGATTATTTTGCACTGAGATATCAGTTTTTTACAGATGCATGTTTTTTACATGTGGATGGACTTTGTTTTATCATTTATTGATATTGAGTACAGTGATTCATGTTGACTGGATAATACTGTATGATGAATTGTTACATGATATCTGGGATTTTATGTATATCTGTTGAGGTTATAATTTAAAGAGACAGTGCAACCTGTTTTTGCTTGTACCAGGTCACATACCCTCAACATGGGGGGGGGGGGTGCTTTTCCTGTCAAAGGGCCTTGTCCCCATATTGATGATGACAAGGACCTCTTCATCACAACCCTGGCCCAGTGGTTGAGGGGCTCTCCAGGCAGAGGGGCTTACCAGAATCTGGAAGCCTCTTTAACAATAAGGGGCCCCCTTAGTTACCAGGCCACCCCCTATGTGATTTTTTTTTAAATTTCTTGGTAAATGATAACACAAACATAGAAATCAGGGTTTTGTTTTTTTTTTACAATTTAATTGCTGTTATTATGATAATCATTGCAACAACAATGTTTTATACTGTCATTAATGGGTTATAACAGCTGTGATTACTAGTGACCTGTGATTGGCTACAGCTAATCACATGGTACAGGGTGCTGTAATTGGCCCAAGTACCATGTGATAGCAGTAGTGTTAATGAATAAGCACAGTGTTACTGTTCGAAACGCGTCTACCTGTACCTGTTACCATCCTGTGGTTTCACATCATGATTTATTGATCAAGAAATAAAGGGACTTTTTTGTTATCTTCGGAGTGCAGCCATCTATTTCTTCCTTCATACCATGTGATAGCTGTGGGCCAATCACAGCATAGGAAAAACAGCTGTTATGAATTAATTCATTTATATCAACTTTGTTGACATTGTTGACATAGAGATCACTTGTTCCCCCTGCTGATCAAAGTGGCACCAACAATCCGCTGTGTTCTGTAGGCATATGCTAAGATACATATGGGTGCGTCACTTAGCCTGTAGCTGCCGCCTGGGCGGGCGGGAGGCAACTAGTTAATGTTGGGGGTTTACTGTTAAGATTCTATAGAAGGGATATGCAATTAACGGACCTCCATCTGTTGTCATGCTTGTGGATGTCAGATCTTGCTTTGCCTCATGGGACTTGTAGTTCTACAACAGCTGGAGGTCCGCTAATTGCATATTTCCACATATAGATAGTGTCGAAGAGAGGAGGAGTATTGTTAAGGTATCTTCATATGTGTTTTTACAGTGCCTTGAAAAAGTATTCACACCCCTTGACATTTTCCCCATTTTTTCATGTTACAACCAAAAATGCAAATGTTTTTTTGGGGATTTTATGTGATAGAGCAACACAAAGTGGCACATAACTATGAAGTGGAATAAAAATGATAAATGGTTTTTCAATTTTTTTTTTACAAACAAATATCTGAAAAGTGTGGCGTGCATTTGTATTCAGCCCTCTTTACTCTGATACCCCTATCTAAAATCTAGTGGAAACAATTTCCTTCAGAAGTCACCAAATTAGTAAAATGAGTCCACCTGTGTGTAATTTAATCTCAGTATAAATACAGCTGTTCTGTGAAGCCCTCAGAGGTTTGTTAGAGAACCTTAGTGAACATCATGAAGGCCAAGGAACACACCAGACAGTTCAGGGATAAAGTTTTGGATAAGTTTAAAGCAGGGTTAGATTATAAAAAAAAGTATCCCAAGCTTTTAACATCTCATGGAGCACTGTTCAATCCATCAACCGATAATGGAAAGAGTATGGCACAACTGCAAACCTACCAAGACATCAGGGCCATGCACTAAGGAGAGGCAGGTGAGGCTCTCATGAACATAAAAAAATAAAACGAACGAGCTTCGAGGGTCATAGCTCAGCGACCTGGGGTCACAGGTTGGTGGGGTAGGTAGCTGAAGTCCTACCCCACCACTGGTCAAAATGTGGGGCTCCTACGACCTATGGTTCCAGAGATAGGGGGCTCCTTGGGCAGCCTGTCAGAAGCTAAATGCAGAGCGGTCAGTTTAAATACAAGCTGACACACTCTGTTTGCAGCAGACTGAGAGGTCACAGTTCCCCTCCTCACTTCTTGTCAGAGGCACTGAGCTCAATGGACAGCTTGGAGGTTTGAAACAATGGTATAGTACAGTAAAGTATATATATATATATATATATATATATATATATATATATATATATATATATTTATTTTTTTATTTATTTTTTAGCAGACACCCTAGAGAATAAAATGATGATCGTTGCAATTTATTTACATCACACAGTATTTGAGCGGCAATTTTTCAAATGCGTTTTTTTTTTTAAAGAAACTATTTCATGTTTAAAAAAAGAAAACTGTAAAATTAGCCCGAATTTTTTCGTATAATGTGAAAGCTGAGTAAATAGATACCTAACATGTCATGCTTTAACATTGTGCACACTCGTGGAATGGCGCCAAACTTCAGTACTTAAAAATCTCCATAGGAGACGCTGTAAAATTTTTACAGGTTACATGTTTAGAGTTACAGAGGAGGTCTAAAGCTAGAATTATTGCTCTCGCTCTAACGATTGCGCCGTATGTAACCTGTGTGTATCCGGCTCTGATACTAGCCAGTGCCTCACCAGTCACTGACCTCAACGCATGTCCCTGCAAGACATGGCTGTCCACCGAAACTGACAGGCCGGGCAAGGAGAGCATTAATCAGAGAAGCAGCCAAGAGGCCCATGGTAACTCTGTTGCAGAGATCCACAGCTCAGGTAGGAGGATCTGTCCACAGGACCACTATTAGTTGTGCACTCCACAAATCTGGTCTTTGTGGAAGAGTGGCAAGAAGAAAGCCATTGTTAAAAGAAAGCCATAAGAAGTCCCAGTTTGCGAGAAGCCATGTGGGGGGTACAGCAAACATGTGGAAGAAGGTGCTCTGGTCAGATGAGCCCAAAATTTAACTTTTTGTTGGCAGCATCATGTTGTGGGGATGCTTTTCTTCAGCAGGGATAGGGAAGCTGATCAGAGTTCATGGGAAGATGGAAGGAGCCAAATACATCATAAATTGTTTCCATAAAACAGTTACCTCCGTTTTGCATCATTGTACTGCTTATATCCTCCAGCCTTTTCAGCCATTTCCTTTCTACGTGTACTTTCTGCTTGTCTCAGCATGGCCATTTGTAGTCATAACCAGGGACACATGTGACAGGATAACAAGATAGAGTCAAAACTGTCAGTGTGTGAACAAGGGTCTTCATGGCAGGATCACCAGATATTATTTTAATGAAAGCTGCATGTTAACAATGTTAGACAAATCTGGAAATGATGAGAAAATGTAAATTTGTACATGACTGTAGCATTGGCTCCTGACGAGCAGGCGCTATTGTTTTTCAAAAATGAAGTTGCCTGAAGCCACAGTTGGGCTTCAGGGTAATTTCTCTAAATTTCTGGTTTCAGTAGCAGCCCAGCTGGGTTGCACTGGGTTCTCCTTGACCGCAGGTGTCGCTGTCACCGCCGGCAAGAGTAGAAACGCAGTCTAGCTGGATGCATTGAATGCCACTTACTGCTCGGAACCAGCTCAGTGGGAGTGCTTCTCCCGCTGTGCGTTCTGGGGGGTGGTATTTAAGGTACCAACGCCATATTGGCGGGGGATTATTTTCTGTCTGTTTGGTTCTGGTGGTCCTCCTGACCCAGCCCCATGGCCTTCCTGGCCTGGGGGGCGGAACTATGCATCCTGTGTCCTGTGGCAGAGACTTTACTGAGCATCTCACCGGCTGCTAGGCCTAGTGAGAGAGGCCTATCCGGGGGTTGCTGAATCCAGTTTGTGGAACAGTTTTATCCTCTGGATTCTTCTAATACCTTCACCCTGCAATTTAAGTGCCTGAACTCACCCCTAACCCTCTACCCTTTATCAAGAGACTTTGTCTTCTTTCTAAATAAAAAACCCAAAAGAGGATTCAGTGTCAGTTTTAACATTCTTTGGGCCACTTTCCACGGGATCCCCAAGACGGAGAAGCAAGCAAGTGAGGTAACGGTAAGCCCAAATAAAACCAGCAGCTCCTTCGGGGGTTAGTGCTACATGTGGGGGCTCGAGTCTGGGATTTGCCGTTACCTCTCGCAACTAAAGAGAACTGTTTGTGTGGAATTTACACGGTAGAGGGTTTTGGACTGCGCCATTTTTACAAGGGGTTAATTGTAGGCCACTGCCTGGCGCGTAGACTGTGTGGGCGGAGTTGAGAAAAGCCTGCCAGTTGCGTGACCGAAAGAACCAGTGGGAGGAGTCCCGTCCATTTTCTTTTCCTGCACGAGGCACTGCGTGAGTGTGTCGAAGGAGAAAGAAGGAAGAGCCTGATTCTTTTCTTTGCTAAAAAAAAATGTTCCGGATGCCAGGAACACCGTCCATAATGGGACCCAGGATGTTCTCAGTGGGAAACGCCACAAGTGTGAGATACAGCTTACAGATACAGGAATTCGCCTGAGACCGCAGGGACGTTTTGTACTGTACACCACAGGAGATGCCGAGGCCCTAGGAATGCTCTGCAACAAGTGCGAGGGACTGGTCGCAAGTCTCCGGCTGTTTGTCCGATGCCTGCAATGCGGAGAATACTTATTTACAGCGGAGCAACTCACCGTGCCGCCTCGTGCATATCGAATGGACTGGGCCACGGGCATCGCCACTGAGGAGTCTGCTGCATATGCTCCTGTGGCGAGGCCTGCATCTTGTAGACCGACTACTACAGCCACTGTTCCCAAGGGAGATGGTGCTGCTGCTGCCGTCACCGGAGGAGCCACTCCAGACATCATGGACACTGCTTCATCACGCTACTACTAAAATCCCTACACCTGCTCACAAGAAAATAGGGTACGTGAAAGCCGCCTGCGGCCGCGGTCAAGGGCTACCCCGGAACTTGCCTGGATCAGATCGGGGAAAGTGACCGCTGCCAAGGAATCCATCACAGATATGGGTGAGAACTCTGGGGGAATTGTCAATGTAATCAGTGGGACGGTATGTAGATATTTGCCAGCAGAAGAGTTGCGGGACTCAGAAATGGATTCCCTGTCTGATTTATCAGGGGGTGATGACTTGTTCAAGACTATGTCCCAGGAAATGCTATGGGCTAATGCAGATGATGTGGCTGCAACATGCAATGTGTCTGGCTGGCTAGCCTTAAATTCGGGGAGTGCATCGCCTCGGGCGGGAACCCCTACAACCATTAACGAGACTGTACCCAAAAATACCAGTTTGTCTGGGTCCAAGAGATTGCCCGTTTTTGCTATGGTACAGAAATCACCTGACTCTTGTGTGCCTCCCTAGCCACCACAAAATCATGCTCCAGAAATGCATCTGCTATTAAAACCAACTACAAAGTGCTGCTTCAGATTAGAGCATGTGTCCACCGACTCTTCTTTCAGAGGTTCTGTAAACCTCTGAAAAAAATAAATAAAAAAAAACATGCAGGACAAAGGCATAACGAACCAGTATGCATCACATACTAGCTCATTATGAAATACTTACCTTAGAACGATGCCCTGCAGTGCCGCCCGCACTCCGCTCCCATGACCGACATCTTTCATCGGAGTTACTTCTGAGTACGTGGGCTCCGGCGCTGTGATTGGCTGGAGCCGCAATGACGTCACATGCGCATGGGTGCTGCCAGTCGTGTCACGGGTACTGAAGAAACTGCACGAGCACGCTGTTTCTTCAATGCGCATGCGCCAATGAGGTCAGCAGCATCGCATATAGTGAATATCTCCTAAACTGTTATTTACAGTACCTACAGGTAAGCCTTATTATAGGCTTACCTGTAGGTACAATTGGTGAAAACAACACAACACAAACTCCTACGCTCGGGAGCTTAGTCAATGAGTAAGTGGTGTAGCCAACCCTTCGGATAGACTATGGAATATCAATGATCTTGCTGCCCTCCTCAGAACAATGGGCATCCTTAGAACTGGAATATATAGAAAGAAAAGGAGGGCACACCGACCTTGTGTATTACCAAAGATAAAATGTATTTTAAATTGTCTCTATGTCTCTAGACACCTGCAACCTGGACCGGATGTTAGGAGGAACCAGATGGCATCACAGGCGACTTACGCGTTACGAGGGAGTACCCTCTTCATCAGAGCCACAGCAATAGTAGCTACTATTGTTGTGGCTCTGATGAAGAGGGTACTCCCTCGTAACAGGTAAGCCATCTGCGATGCCATCTAGTTCCTCCTAACACCCGGTCCAGGTTGCAGGTGTCTAGAGACACGGTTCCGAATTGCTGGAGAACTGATAAGCCTTTTTTAAACGCTCATTTGTGAGTATTACTCTTGTTGTTACAATTTTAAATACATTTTATATTTGGTAATGCACAAGGTCGGTACGCCCTCCTTTTCTTTCTATATATGGTACAAATGGTGTAAAAGCGTTTACAACCACTTAAATGAGGTCTTTATGTTTGATCTAATGCAGGCTTCTTTATTCATACCTGGTGGACCTGTCCAGTAGTCCGACGCTGTTGGCAGCAAATGTACTATATCCTACAGCTCTTTTTTCCCTGTTGCTCTTGCTAATCCTATGCAAAGCTTTTCTCAATTGAAAACCTGAGGGGATCTCTAACTCTCAATTCACACTTATGACCCACGGCCGCTGCAAAACAAGTTATAGTGAAGGCTTGGTTATGGCAACATATTGCCATGTTTGAGGTTAAATCCCAATTCCACTGGACCAAGAATAATGAAGAACTGATAGCTTGGCTTCAGTGCACTATGGCCACATTCTGGGACTCCTGGTCCTCTACCTATCTTCAATGGGACTTTGATTGCTGTCTCCTGTTACTGTAGGGCCAGGAACTTTGGACCTCTGGGCCCCCCAACCAATTCTTCCCCCTCCCTCCACCTCTTTTCTCTTCTCCCTCCTTCTTCCTTCCTCCCCTCTGTTCTAATTACAGTATCTCTTTTTAATTTCTTTACTCTAAGTGCCTTCTGCACTGATCAGCTGCACATTCTATTTTTGTTTTGTTGATCCACGTGTGTTTCCCATTAGTGGAAGGTAATGTTGAACAATGTGCTACACTGTACATTCTATTTTAACTGACTTAACGTATGTGTTATGCATGTCCCTATCCAATATACTGTATATACAATAATTTTTTTGGCAAAGCACTGTATGTACCTCCTTTTGCTTTTTTTCTTGATAGTTAATAAAAATATGGAACAAGAAAAAAGAAGACACAAACATATTTCTTAAGCATAAACTTTCCTGTACTTTTAGATTTGTTATGTTTTCTACTTCCACCAGTCAATTCAGTCCTTAATTAAAAAATAAAATAAAAAATCGGGTGTGGCAGCCAAAACTACCTAAAAAAGCTTTTTTTTTCCAAAGTGAAATTAATTTGATTGAGATTCTGCTGCTGTTTTTTTGCCAAGCTAAATGCAAAAGGTAAAAAAATCAGTTACACACTGTGATAGTATGGGGTCTTTAGCTCCATGGTAGATGCATTTTTAGGACATGAACTATATTTAAAGGCCGGGTTTCCCACTTTTATTAAATTAACGTAATGCAACTTAAACATGGATTTCCCATGCAGGAGTCTTCTAGCCCACCTGGCAATGTTTCAGCAGCTCTGCCTCTGTTATCATTGGTCTTCCTGACCACAGACTCCCTTAGCCTTAGTTGTAGCACCTTACTGCTCAAGCCCCACTTGGCCTCTTTACAGGGTTTTCCCAGCACCTCAAGCTTGCTCCCTCCAGAGACTTCTGAACCCACTAGCCGCCTCAGTTTTCTCAGCCTCACAGATCCACATAGCTGTCCCAACTCTCCCAGTCCTTGGGAAAGGAATCCTCCTCACAAGGGTTGTAGTCTCCAACAGGAACTCCCAGCTCTCCTGAAAGGGCTCTGTCTCCACATGGCAACAACTGCCCTGAGCTATGCTAAGATCTGGCTTATAACAAGTGTGCGAACCTGGACACACACACAATCTGCAGAATTTCAGGAAAACCTGGGCACAAGCCTGAAGGCTCTTAACCATCCAATACTCTTTGTAACCTTTAAGCTCCCGGACGATCCAGAACTACCAAATCGAGAGGAAAATTAAGACACAGGTTTCTCTGCTCACAAAACATTTGCTAGCACCTCTCAAATTGACTCTTTGAGAGTCCTGTGTCCTTTTTAAAACCGTATACATAATGGCAGGGACTCTTACTGTAACAACACTTAAAATATATAATGCCAGAATACAGTGTTGCTAAGGCAGGAAGCATGAGCTTCCACACAAAAAACAAAAGTCCTTCTACACAGCATGCTGGCAGGGGACATGCTTGTCTGCTCAGGCTGTGGCTGCTTTTTAAAGAAACCAAACTGTAATACATTTTGTTTTAATGCCTAAGAGATGTATTTGGCAGTTTTAAATTAAAAGTTCATTTGGGCGTAAAAAAAATTGTGTTACAAGGGATAAAAAATAAGAGAAATGAAAGCTAAAAGTTACATAATGAGGTACACATGTGTCAAAAATTCCTTGGCATCCCATTCAAAATGAGTGTTACCCACCTCAGGGACTGGTGAGGTAACTTTGCTTTGTCTTGCATTTATTCTGACACGGAAACCCTCACCAGAAAATGTTTCCTAATGTGATAAGTATACAGTATTCTTTTATTATTTCATTATTTTTCTTGATCACAGGGTCACATTAAAGTGTATCTCCACTTTTTTACAATTTTTTTTTAAATATTATTAGAAATACTATCTATCTATTTTTCTGTTTCTGGGGTTTGGGAATGGGGATTAGCTTAAAAGACAATGATCTTCAAACTTTCCTTCTACTGTTTTTCTTCTGTTTCTGTCACCAAGCAGTTAATTAGGTTATTGATATCTCCAGCTTCTGTATGCTAGGGAATGCATATGGTCTGACTGCAAAATGCAATAAAAAGTGGAAGGCACTAGAAGAATATATGGTAGGTAATTATTGAATAAATAAATGTCAAGTAGGTTAGAGATATAAAGTTCACTGCAGTTTAACTAGGAAATGTAAAGGAAACCTATACTAACATGAATATCGAGGCAGCCATTTCTGACTCCTCCTTTTGAACATGCTAGTTGCCTGTCTGCCATGCTGACCCCTGGTTTCAGAACCACTTACCTGAAATAAGAGTCCAGGCCAGCAGTTCTTATGTCACTCAGATTTTACTGACTTGATAATTGTTTTTGGTCAGTGGCTCACAAATATTGATGTCAGGGACTTCCAGGAAATTAGCAAAAGGTTGGTGAGCAATGACAGCCTCAATAGTTCAATCAGCACAGGTTCCACTTTCCATAAGATACTGTGAAATCTTCTTTGACTTGACCAGACCTTAACATACTTATTTTAGGATAAACTTCTAACATATTATATTTAGCTTTAACTTTTTTTTTTTTTTTTTTTTGGAGCCATAGATTATTATATTTACGCTGGAGTGATAAAGGACAGATTGCTAAACTATTCAGATGGCAAACTGCATATTAGCACATTAACATTGGTAAACAGCTATTTATTTATTAACGTTCACAGATTTATTCATTAAAGCTTTAAAAACAGTCTGGAATAGTTCCATTTTGATTCACACTCTGGTCTAATATTGAGTTTTGCAGTATCTGAAGTATTAATCAAAGTGCTGGCAGTACAAACATAATGTTGATATGTGTCCAAGATAAAAAAAATAAAAACACAAATTCATCTATATTTAACCAGAACTTGGAGATGAATCAGTAGTTCTGTACATATTTCATGCCTGTGTGTTTTATTGTAATACATTTTCCATGGTGCCCCCAAACTGAATTCCCCTGGTATCACTGCCCACAGCATTTTAAAAGGAGTGAATTTGTCTTCCAACTATAGAACTTTACTTTCTTGGCTGAGTGTTGTGCTCCATCCATTAGAGTGAAATGTTCTTGTAGAAGGCTACAACATTCCAAATTCTACATTCATTATACGGGACTCATAAGATATTCCTTCAGATTTAAAGAAAACCTGTGATCGAAAATATGTGGGAATTGCTAGGGCTGATATCTCCTTTTGAAAATATCAGTTGCTCTCTTGGCAGTCCTGCTGACCCTCTAATTTCAGTACTACCTGAGACACTCTCCTGGAACAAATTAACAAATAACTTTTCTCTTATTTTCCACGTATGCATACTTGTTCCAAGTTGATGACTCAGAAAACATTCAGGACAGTGGGTAAGCACTACTAAGCTATCGACCTGTGTACAAAGGTTCTTAAAGTTTTGCTCCAGCCTTCCACCACAAACAATACCACCAGCTGCTTATAATTAATCACTGCAAAAAAAAAAGTTAAAATCCCTTTTGACTCACCTTAATCCATGGTCAGATAACACTCCAGGTCCTGACTGTGATATCTTCTAGACTGCAGCAGGGGAAGATTCTTATTTGGTTGCTCACATCTCTGCCTGAATGATATATACACATCCTATTAGCTGTATATTGGCAAGGTCCTCTTAGGCTCCAAAAGTCTGAAACAGCATGATTATCTTACAACAATGGGATCAATCTGCATTGGGCACAGACTGTAGCACTAGATCTTTGGTCTCCACCACTGTAGTAGATTTCCAGAGTCAAATAAGATTTTTTAAAAACTGCTTTGTGGGGCTTGTGTAATGGTGGGAGAAAGGAGGAGGCATGGCAAGGATGGAGACACTTTTGCTTTTTCCCAGAGATGGGCTTTACATTTAAGTGTTTGTTATATTGTATAATTGGTAAATAACTACTTTCTTATTTACTTCCTTTAGCAAGTGTGGACGTTTTTGCACGTGCAATCCAATCATGGTGGCCTGTAAAGGAGTGTGGACCCAACCCTTTTGGAAGGCAGTCACTGGTGAATTTCTGGCTATGCTCATATTTGTTCTTCTAAGCATTGGTTCAACCATTAATTGGAGTAAAAAAGAAAACCCTCAACCTACAGATCTCGTCCTTATTTCACTTTGCTTTGGACTAAGCATTGCAACCCTAGTGCAATGTTTTGGACACATAAGCGGAGGCCACATTAACCCCGCAGTTACAATTGCAATGGTTTGTATGAGGAAGATGAGCCTTGCGAAGTCAGCCTTTTATATCGTTGCACAGTGTCTGGGTGCCATTACAGGAGCTGGAATCCTCTATGTAGTCACTCCATCTGATGTTGCTGGAGCACTAGGAGTTACCGAGGTAATCACCAATTCTAATCTATTATTTAATCTAACAGAGAAGCCTTAATTTTTTGTTTATATTTTGTGATGCAAGCAAGCATCTAATTCTGCACAGCAATTTTTTTTTGAAAGCACTTGTAGAACTGCATCATGCCCCCAACCCCAACTCTTCAAAACCAATAATTTAGATTTAAGCCTTAATTATTTAACTAATTTGCATGCAGTCCTTCCTAATAATCTAATAACCAATCAGTGATGTGCTGCCTGGAGATAGATCACTTGTACGGCGAATTCTTTTAAAAGCATGTTATTATCTGTAACTAAAGGAAAGGTCTACTTTGCCAACTAAATGATGTTTGCATACTGCCAAAAACTGAAATGCTGTTTCCTCGCTGTATGGCAAACAAGAGGCATTCCGCACAAGATTTGCACAGAGAATTCCTACAGAAATGACATATTGGTTTTGTGACTGGCTCACTGCTTTTCCTACAAGCCTGCACACAGCTGGAAGCCAAATTAGTGCAAACTCGTGCAATAGGATTTTAACAGTTAAAGGAATGCAGATGGCGCTCTCTTTTTGATTACAAATGTGGGATTGCTCAGGTTTTAATAATGAAGGAGAGTTTCTTTGAGAGTTTCAAGAAAGGACCCTGTAAGGAGTGTGCAATAAAGTAAAATGTGCAAAATGGTAGCAACAGGAAATTGGGATTATGGCGGTGCTCAAAATAAAGAAATATACATGAATAACAAAATTGAAGGTTTTATTACATAAACATCAACATAAAGGACCCCTCAAAAATCATGACAAATGTATTTTTTTGTGTCTATCTTACTTTTCTTTATATATACATTTTTGTACATGATAAGAAATTGTTTATGATTGTGTAGCACACTCTACCATAGGTAGGTGCTAGAGTGAGGATTTTTGGTAGGTTCTGTCAGTACAGGTAAATTCAGGCAGGCCTATGCTGCTAGCTAGGCCTGTTTGCTTTGATCTGGGGGCAGGGAGTGGTTAGTGTAGCAGTGGGTGTGACCACCTGCACTTTAGTTCTGAGGCGCCTCCCCGGCTTCCAGTGAGAATATTCTGGAAGAGGGGCAGGGCCTAGAACTGAGTGGCAGGCAGCTCATGTGAGGAGCCCTGACCAATCCCCAACTGGAATTGGCAGGGGGCAGGCCTTCTATATAAGCTGAGGTAACAGGCCACTGGGAGGAGTTGACGGCCGAGAGAGGTAAAGAATGGAGTACTAGACAGCAGCAGGAGGGCACCCACATATGGGGGGGGGGTGCGTCAAACGTGGGAGGAGGCCCGGGAGAGCTGTGAGGGAGCTTCCCCCTTACACGGTCATGGGTGAAGTCCTCATCAATACACGGTTATTGATGAGGAGTTCCTGGAGCTGCAGGAGTTACGCAGAGGAGGAGCAATAATCTGCATGGTGATGCAGGGAAGAGACTGTAGATGTTATGCATGTGCATCATTTCTTTAAGGCTCAAACGAAGTTCTAATTGATAAATATGATGGGAAAGTAATTTGATCTATGGGCATCCCATATACCCCTTTACCCCAACCAAGTTATATGCCCTCAATAAACAAAAACAAAACAAAGCAAATGACTGTTCATTGTCTCAGAGGTGATATATGTCTGGCAGCGGGGTGATATGGTGGATGTTATTTACTAGTGGCAACACACCGCTACTATTGATTACTATGATTATCTCTATTGTTACTAGAGCTGTATGGATATTGGTGGTCGATAAATCATTCCCTTAAGAAGCCAATGCTGGCCAAACATGTTGGGATATAACATCTACTGCTGACCACCTTTGTTATATGGACATCAGCGACCAGTAAAAAAAAATTTCAATATGCTCTGTCAATCATTTTTTTGAACCCTTCGTTTATGTTGATGTTTTATGTAATACAACCTTAAATTGTATTATTTATATATATTTCTTTATTTTGAGCACCGCCATAATGCTAATTTCCTGTTGCTACCATTTTCCAATTAACAGGGATGATTTGCCGCATATTTTAGGGTCACTCAATCTACTCTCCCAGCTAAAATGTGCAATAGAGTTTCACTTTAAGCTTAGATCGGAAGTAGACAGCACGAGGGCTAATGCTTTCGATTAGAAGGAGGCTAATTGTTGTCTATGTTGACTATTATTGACTCCCACAATTCCTTTTTTGAGGTCTCCCTTTACCACTCTTATGCAATATTTATTATATGGAGCTTTGTTGACACCCTTTGGAGGACCAGATCAAGGACAGAATCGTGCTTGTTGTTATAGCATAAAAGTGTCTCTGGGCTTGATACCATTTATATTATACAGTATATTAACATTATGTAAGAATAAACTGATAACTAAAAATAATAAAAAGGAAAAACATTATATTTTACATTTTATACTGTTTCATTTAAATATAGGCCCTCTTGCTTTAGTAATTTTTGTATTTAATACATTCATAGGTGAATGCAAAACTTTCTCCTGGTCATGGGCTCCTGGTTGAATTGATAATTACTTTCCAGTTGCTTTTTACCATTTGTGCAAGTTGTGATTCAAAGCGCAATGATATCACTGGATCAGTAGCACTAGCAATTGGATTTTCTGTGGCAATAGGACATCTGTTTGCTGTAAGTATAACAACCATTGTAGATATATTATGAGAACCTTTTTAATGAGTTGACACTATTGTAGGTTAAACATTATAGGAAATATGTTTTAGGGCCCATTCACACCTATACATTGCGAAAACAGGTGTGTTACCACACCACATGGATATGTGAAATGGCACCACAATGCACTAAGGCCGGGTTCACACTGCTCTGACATGGAAGTCGGATGATTTCCCAAACTTTGCCCTACCACTTTGTGTCCGACTTCCATGCAACTTCAATGGACAGGATCCGACCATACCAGGCTCTTTGAGCCCCACACAGCTTATTTTTTATTTTGGCATGGGGTCCTCCCTTAAGACCATACCAGACCCTTATCTGAGCATGCAGCCGGGCTGGTCAGGAAAAGGGGGGACGAGCAAGTTCCCCCCGCCTCCTTGACAATACCAGCCCACATGCCCTGAACATGTTGGGGTGGGTGCTTTGGGGCAGGGAGGGCTCTGTGCCCCCCCCACCCCAAAGCACCTTGTCCCTATGTTGATGGGGACAAGGGCCTCTTCCGACAAACCTGGGTGGTGGTTGGGGGGGTCTGCAGGCAGGGGGCTTACCAGAATCTGGAACACCTCTTTAACAAGGGGGCCCCCAGATCCCCCTCCCCTATGTGAATGAGTATGGGGTACATTGTACCCATTCACACAAAAAAGTGTCAAAAATAAATAAAAACAGTACACAGGTCCTTTATTATAAATTAAGAATGCCCCCCTTCATAGCGGCAACATGTCTTCTTTCTCCAATGATGTCTTCTCCCTCAGGTTCTTCTCCCTCTGCTGCCGATGTCTTCTTCCTCCAGTTCTACTCCCTCCGCTGCTGATGTCTTCTTCTTCCGGCTTTTCTACCTCTGCTGCTGACGTCTTCTTCCTCCGGTTCTTCTGCTGGTTCTTCTCCAAACGCTAGATCCTGCAGTTGTGTCAGGTCCATTCTATACTGGTTCTTATCAGTGATGTAAGTAACTGAGTTAAAATAAACTGAGTTACCTAACGCAGTTACTTTAGAGGGTAACGAGTAATCTAACTGATTACTTTTCCCCTCATGGTAACTCAGTTCCCATTACTTTGGCTTAGTTACCCCAATTACATCTACCGTCACTAGATGGCAGTAGTGTAATTCCGGTGTCCTGCCGAAAAAGTTCCCCCGCCAGATAAGGACCCCCTGTACTGCGCAGGCGCAGGGCTTGCGCAGTATGAAGGACTACGGAGCTTCCGAAAATTGCCGAACCTAAACAGCTCTGAGTGAACCCTACACCGCGCAGGCGCAGTTAACATGTAATTGTACAAGGTGATGCCGCACGCTCCTGATGCTCGTGCTACTCTGCAAGGGGCGTCTATCGTGTAAGTAAGGGGCGGGTCTAGTATTACTGTAACCAAGGGGCGCATTTATTATTATTGTTATATATCGAGCTCTGCCCATTAATTTAACATTCACTTCTGTAGCCATCCGCCCCTTACACAATATAATAATAATAGACCCGCCCCTTGCTTACACGCTATAACAGATCTGCCCCTTGGTTAGAGTAATAATAGAGCAGCCCCTTGGTTACACCATATATAACAATAATAATAAATGCCCCCCTTGGTTACAGTAATACTAGACCCGCCCCTTAGTTACACGTATAGAATATTTAAAAAAAAAGTCAGTTACTTTGCTGCGTAACTAATTACTTTTCCAATGTAGTAACTGAGTTTCTAACGCAATTACTTTTTGGGAGAAGTAATTTGTAACTTAATTAATTACTTTTTTAAAGTAAGATGACCAACACTGGTTCTTATATATACACGGCCCGGTCGGTGTTGTCATAAGCGGACGGGATCTCCGAATGATGTCACAGGATGCCCACGCCCCATGTCTATATAAGAACCAGCAGAGAACGGAGCTGGCACAATTGCGGGAGCTAGTGTCAGGAGAAGAACCAGCACTTGATCGCTCCCCCACCTTTCCTGACCTGCCAGGCTGCATGCTCGGATAAGGGTCTGGTATGGATTTTGGGGGGTCCCACGCCGTCTTTTTTATTTTGGCTTTGGGGTTTCCCTTAAAATCCATACCAGATCCAAAGAGTCTGGTATGGTCTTGGGGGGGGGCACACCCTTTTAAATTTTTTCATTTTGGTGTGGGATTCCCATTCAAGATCATCAGAGCACAAGTCGCATGCCACAAGTTGGATCAGTTAAGACTTGGATGTGACTAACATTCAAATCAATGGGCTGAAATCATGCCCAAGTCAGACCAAAGTAGTGCAGGAACCTTTTTCAAAGTCGGACCGACTTGGGTTGAACCAGTTAAGATGGCTATCATAGGCAATCATTGATTTATACACGTCATGCTACATGTGCTCCCAAAGTCGGAGCGTATATCACACCAGTGTGAATCGGGCCTAAAGTACTTGTATTTCTGTGTACCACAACCCAAGATAACAAATTAGCAAGTGTTGTGATGTGCTACATTGGAAAAATTGGTGTGTATCCAATTTCTGGTCCATTGTGGTGTGCTGGCAGACCATTCAAATATATAGGCTACCTTAATGCAATGCCCAATATTGTGCAACATAATGGGCATTATTGCACTGCAAAAAAACAAATGACTTAGCGCTTAGGCTTTAAATGTATTGAAATTATATATAATATAATGACCTCCCTTGTGCCATTCATAAGTCTCTGCCAGTGTCAGGCTGGGAATAAAATTTTACATTTTATATTCCCAGCATTAATAATACTAGCGCCAGGGCTGCTGTTAGAAATCATGGGGCCCTGTACAGCCTTTCTGACAAGCCCCCGCCCCCCAGCCCTGCCTATACCCCACCCACCACCCTGGGGTGCAGAGAAACAGCAACACTGACTTTACCCCCCTACTCCTCGAGAATTCCCACTTCTTGGGCCCCTCTGTTTAATCTGTGAACTGATGGAGTCCTGGGAAATGTAATTTAAGCCCTGGTAAACAAGTAGGAGTGGGGGTGTGGTCTAGTGAAATCCATTTAATTTAAGCCCTGGTAAACATGTAGGAGCATGGGTGTAGTCTAGTGAAATCCATTTATTCATTTAGGAAGAAATTAACAATAAAGTTGTTCTGGGCTCCCCTGTTTAGCTGATGAGGTCTGGGCCCAGTACAACAGGACCTGTTCTGCCTTATCAGCTCTGTCTAGTTTGAAAAATCATGATATCAATTGTCTGGTAACAAAAATCCCTCTTCCCATAATCTTCTATGTGATACTTCCACACACTTTTTTCACATGCTCACCAGAAATATAGACCCTTACGTATTAGTGTGTAAATAACCATTCACTGTTGCTCACTCTTCCACCATTCCACTCCTTGTAATTCTTCTCATCCAATTTCCCGCATAGAGGTACAAAAACAAATAAAAACATCATAGCGCAGTAATATCAAAACTAGATAACTTCCCCAAAAAACCTTGGAGTTGTGCTCTCATAAACATAAAGTGGTCAAACATCAAATCATCACAGTGTGCTCCTATTCCTCTTCCCAACACCAGGTGTCACCCACATGTACTGCAGTTTCATACGAAGCTAGATGACCTCACTGGGTCTAACGCAGCATGAAAAAATTCCTCCTCGATTTTCCCCAGTATCTCCTCAGAGCTGCCAGTTAACCTCTCAAGAAATGAACTTAGATAGTGTAATGCTTTTTATAAAAAAACACTATTCTTTATTAATATATATGCTTACATATATAAAGGTGTTCACCACACACATCAAGTACTATGAAAGATTGCTGCACTGTAACTTCCGGTCCCGATGACGTATTTCAAGTTTTGGCTTGATGACATCACTTCCTGAAAGTATATTGGACTTTTGCAAGAGAGACTCTTCAAGGAGTGGAATGGTGGAAGAGTGAGCGACACCTGATGGTTATTTACACATGCTTGATTTGACAATAGTGTATAAGGGTCTATATTTCTGGTGAGCATTTGATAAATTTGTGTGGAAGTATCACATAGAAGATTATTGAAGGAGGGATATTTGCTCATGGACAACTGATATATTGACTTTGCACAGAATTCTTAGCCCAGGAAATATAAAATGTGGATTACCATTTTTGGGGTAAAGGTGATTCCAGCTGCTGAGAAAATGTGTTTATTATTTTTATTTTTGGGAAGATTTAGAGAATATCCCAAGCACTGTTTTGCATAGTTTATATATTTGTATTGGGAATAAAAATAAGCCCTGGATTTTCACACCACCTCAAATTTATGATCAATGTACTGTATTCCCAGTGCAACAATCAAGTTTTCAAACTGGATCTACTTTATCTGTAATATATCCGTAATTGCCAACCTTCACCCCACCTTCTCTATGCTGTATGCGTGGAAAGATGGAGGAACAACTGGGTATACCTATGTAGATAGACTGGAGGAGAGTCTGTTTCAATTATTAAGTACTAATGAGTTGATTTTAAGCTAAATATCTCATATTTGGAAGTGGTTTCTCTGAATATTGGCAAAAGAAAGGGTTGCTTTAATAATAATAGATACAACATCCATCACTGTCCTACTGTGGCTAAAGACAGAAAAAAACCCCTACTTTTGGGACTTTTAATAGCTCACCACATTCCACAAAATATTGTATATAAAAAATGGTAAATTTATTCAAATGCTAATAATAATCACCTAGTTGTCCAAATGACAGGGTACGCAGTGCAACGTATACATAACAATACAAACAAGGTATTCACAAACAAAAAAACAAAAACACTTTACAAAAATCCAGAAATGTGATACTGGAGCTCTCATGGAGGTAAGTGACCCCCTAATATTCGACGCGTTTCCAGTTCCCCAAATATGGGAATCTTCATCAGGAGCAGAGAGTGGTTGGATTTCTACTGTGAATATCGCTCGTAATGGAGCTGATAGTTCAGTGTGTAACGGAAAGCCAAAGAGAGAGGGACATGTAACTCCCAGGAGCGGTAGCAAGCACAAGGTTTAATCCTAGATTGATGGTTGTGGGGTGGAGTACATTGAAACCCACAAATGTTGTCCCAGTGAGCCCTCCTTTAAATGAGGGGGGGACCTGGTATACAGGATCCTTACAAGAAGCAAATGGGTGAACCCAAACAAAGGGTTCACCACAAAGTTTCAGAAAACTGGATTAATATCCAGAAGGGGTATAGTCCGTTGGGGATCCTATGGACCCAGTCTCCTCATTCGGAACATCATTTATTTATTTAGAGGTCCATAGGATCCCCAACGGACTATACCCCTTCTGGATATAAACCCCCCCCCCTCATTTAAAGGAGGGCTCACTGGGACAACATTTGTGGGTTTCAATGTACTCCACCCCACAACCATCAATCTAGGATTAAACCTTGTGCTTGCTACCGCTCCTGGGAGGTACATGTCCCTCTCTCTTTGGCTTTCCGTTACACACTGAACTATCAGCTCCATTACGAGCGATATTCACAGTAGAGATCCAACTACTCTCTGCTCCTGATGAAGGTTCCCATATTCGGGGAACTGGAAACGCGTCGAGTATTAGGGGGTCACTTACCTCCACGAGAGCTCCAGTATCACATTTCTGTATTTTTGTAAAGTGTTTTTGCTTTTTTGTTTGTGAATACCTTGTTTGTATTGTTATGTATACGTTGCACTGCGTACCCTGTCATTTGGACAACTAGGTGATTATTATTAGCATTTGAATAAATTTACCATTTTTTATATACAATATTTTTTGGAATGTGGTGATCTATTAAAAGTCCCAAAAGTAGGGTTTTTTTTCTGTCTAGATCCAGGGATGAGACCACCACATAACATCCTTACCAATAGGGGAGTATGCCTTAACTTTTTTCCGTACTGTGGCTAAATGGGTAGAAAATTCTAAGGATGATCATGATAATATTAATAGTGAATAATATGATTATATGAATTTATGATGATGATGATGATGTAATGTCCGTGCTGATGATGATCAAGTATGTTGGAGTAGTACTGTCTCAAGCTAATCACCTGCTATGGCATGTAAATGGTATGGACAAGAATGTCAAAAGGTTATCAACATGGAACAAAGCTGATACAATTTAAATGTCCCTATTTAGCTACTCCTTTTTTTTTATGTTTAATCCTTCAATAGATCAACTATACAGGAGCCAGCATGAATCCAGCTAGATCATTTGGTCCAGCTGTCATTATGAACAAATGGGAACACCACTGGGTAAGGCAAATTAAATACACTATTTACAATAAAATTGTTAAAAGTCTAATAAAATATAGATGTACACATTATATATTGCTATTAGAAATCCTTATTTGGGCTATATCGAGGGGTTTGCATTGCACTCGTTTTGTTTTTTTAACATTAACCACTTGACTACTGGACACTTTCACCCTCATCCTGTCCAGGCCAATTTTCAGCTTTAGGGCTCTCACACTTTGAATGACAATTGCACACTCAGGCAACGCTGTACCCATATGAAATTTGTGTCCCTTTTTTCACACATAAAAAGCTTTCTTTTGGTGGTATTTAATCACTGCTGGGTTTTTTATTTTTTGTGCTTTATTTCTGTTATAAAATTTAGCAAATAGTATAATTAGTGTATATTATTTGGTCTTTGTGAAAGTTAAAGAGTCTACAACTACAAGCTATGGTGCTAATCTATGAAAATTGATTACACCTGATGTACTGACGTACTGATGTACTGATCTCATTTCTTGGGACACTCTGGCCCCTTTCACACTGGGGCGGTTTTCAGGCGGTACAGCGCTAAAAATAGCGCCTGTACACCGCCTGAAAAAAACGGCCCCATTCACTCCAGTGTGAAAGCCGGCGGGCTTTCACACTGGAGCGGTGCGCTAGCAGGACCGCAACAAAAGTCCTGCTAGCAGCATCTTTGGAGCGGTGAAGGAGCGGTGTATTTACCGCTCCTATACCGCTCCTTCCCATTGAAATCAATGGGAAACCGCGGGGATACCGCCCGCAAACCGCCGCTGCAGCGGCGCTTTGCGGAGGTTTTTAACCCTTTTGCGGCCGCTAGCGGGGGTTAAAACCACCCCGCTAGCGGCCGCATACCGCGGGTAAAACGATGGTAAAGCAGCGCTAAATATAGCGCTGCTTTACCGTCGCCGCCCCGCACCGCCCCAGTGTGAAAGGGGCCTAACCAGGAAAGTAAAAATACCCCCCAAACGACCCCTTTTTGGAAATTAGACATTCCAAGGTATTTAGTAAGATGCATGGTGAGTTTTTTGAAGTTGTACTTTTTTCCCACAATTCTTTGCAAATTGAAGATATTTAGTTTTTGTTTTTTATTTTACAAAATTGTCATAATAACAGGTTATTTCTCTCACGTGGCATATGCATACTTGCAACTACATCCCAAAACACATTCTACTACTCCATCTGAGTATGGCGATATCACATGTGTGAGACTTTTGCACAGCCTCGCCACATACAGAGGCCCACCATGCAGGGAGCACCGTAAGGTGTTCTAGGGATATAACACATCTAATGTTATGACGACCTATCACACTTTTAAAGGCCCTGGAGCACCAGGACATGGAAATGCCCACAAAATTGCCCATTTTTGGAACGCAAACACCCCAATGTATATTCTACGAGTCATAATGAGTCTTTTGAATATGGCATTTTTTCCACAAGTTTTTGGAAAATGTGGTAAAAAATGAAAAAAAAATTTTTTTACGCAAAGTTGGTCATTTACACAATATTTCGAGCACATAACATGTACATAGCATAAATTGCACCCAAAAATACATTCTGCTACTCCTCCTGAGTATGGTGATACCACATGTGTGAAACTTTTACACAGCCTGGCCACATACAGAGGCCCAATATTCAAATAACACCTTCAGGCAATCTAGGAGCATAAATTACACATCTAATGTCATGGCGAGCTATCACGCTTTTGAAGGCCGTGGAGCCTTAGGACAATGGAAACTCCCACAAAATGACCCCACTTTGAAAAGCAAATACCCCCACGTATATTCTACAAGGCATAATGAGTCTTTTGAACATGTCATTTTTCCCACATGTTTTTGGAAAATGTGGTAAAAAAATAAAAAAATGTTTTTTACGCAAAGTTGTCCATTTACACAATATTTCGAGCACATAACATGTACATAGCATAAATTGCACCCCAAAATACATTCTGCTACTCCTCCTGAGTATGGTGATACCACATGTGTGAAACTTTTACACAGCCTGGCCACATACAGAGGCCCAATATTCAAATAGCACCTTCAGGCAATCTAGGAGCATAAATTACTCATCTAATGTCATGGCGAGCTATCACGATTTTGAAGGCTGTGGAGCCTTAGGACAATGGAAACTCCCACAAAATGACCCCATTTTGGAAAGCAAATACCCCAACGTATATTCTACGAGGCATAATGAGTCTTTTGAACATGTCATTTTTCCCACATGTTTTTGGAATATGTGGAAAGAAAATGAAAACGCATTTTTTTCACACAAAGTTGTCCATTTACACAATATTTCTAAAACGTAGCATGTACATAGCAAAAATTGCACCCCAAAATACATTCTGCTACTCCTCCTGAGTATGGTGATACCACATGTGTGAACACAGTCTGGCCACATACCCTTTACATTCTAAGAGTAAAAAAAAATATTACCTGTGGTTTTATTAGTGCAGTTGTCCACAACAGAGAGCATTGGTCCAGGCAGCAGACAGGGACGTGCTTAGCAACAACAAAAGTAATTATCCAGGCATCTGGCAGGATTATTGTGTATAGTCAGTACAGGGATATTGTCAGCACAGCCAAAGCATTTGTCCAAAGGAATTTTCCAGGCAGAGACATGGTCAGCACAGCGAAAATATTGGTCTCTTCATAAACATACTGCCTCTTGCTGCACTAAAAATTTCCATAGTACAGGTAGCAGACAGAGGTGTGGTCAGTTCATGTGGCAGGCAGAGGCATGATGGCAGTAAGTCAGCAGCAGGCTGAACAGCAGGCTGAGGGCATCAGTCAGGTAAGACTTGGGCACAGGAGTAGAGGCTTTTCCCACTCAAATCTCTTTGAAGCCTTCGGACTTCAGACCCTAATCCGGAAATGACAAGACCCAGAGAAAAGAAAAAAAATAGTTTTCTCCATCCGGAAAAACAATTCTGGAGCCCCTCACATATGTGTGACCCCTGTGTACTAAAGTAGCAGGGCAACAGATTAGTCCAAGCGGTAGGCAGAAACATAGTCAGTAAAACAGACGAGGGTCAGTTCACATGGAAGCAGTACAATCGGTAGGCAGAGGCATAGTCCACAAACAGGCCAGGGTCAGTTCACCTTGAAGGCAGTGGCATGGTTATTTAAGGAACCATGGAAAATGGTCAGTACAGATGATGAAAATGGGATGGGGGAAATAGTAAAAAAGGTATGATGACGTCAAAAGCATTCTAGGCCGGGCTGGGAGGAACACTGGGGACACTGGTAGCTGATATCTCTTTAATCTCCTCTTTTGCTGCATACGCAAGATCTTTTTTGGCGTCTACGACCTTCTTTAGATGGTGGAATGCTATCTGGAAAGTGTCGCTCATAAAGTCGGCTAACACCATCAGAGCAAAGGTTTTCTGGGGGGCTCTGCTGATAGATCAGGAACGTCACTATTTGTTTGATGAATTTTAGGAAGGGGTTGGGGCTTTCCGTTGATTTTGTGTAGGTGATATATGCATTGTAAATGGGCAAATTAAAAAGATAAATTGCAACTTTCTTATACCAGAAACAGACCTCCTTGACCAAAAATAGGGCTGAAGCATTTGGTCATTGAAATTCACACCCCCCAAACTCGTTTCCACATACTACAAAAATCTTCTTCATTCTATGACGTAAAGGGTGGAATAAAAAGGACAGTACTTGGAGGTGGGTAGAGGGTGGAGACAAGGGGTTAATCAGAAAGAGGGAGTTCCTGCACCTATTCTCTGAGAAAAAAAGCCCTGTGTGCATGTATATGTGCATCTGTATGTATGTGTGCATGAGTAATTCAAGGATTCAAGGTGCATGAGTAAGTATGGGGTCCCAAATATGTTTTTATTTCATAGTGTTTAAAGCAAGTGCAAATTAAATTACGTTATTTAATTTAGGTTAGGACCAACTAAAATGGTAACTGTTTTATTTATATTTTAGGTCTATTGGGTTGGGCCAGTTGTTGGTGCTGTTTTTGCAGGGTGCCTTTATGAATATGTTTTCTGTCCTGATGTTGAAATCAAGAGTCGGCTAAAAGAAGTCTTAAATAAAGCATCACAACAAAGCAAAGGAAAATACAGCGAAGTAGAAGAAAGCAAAAGTCAGATTGAATCGGATGATCTGTTGCTGAAACCAGGCATTGTTCATGTCTTCGATGAGAAAAAAGGAAAAGATCCGTCTGGGGAAGTATTATCTCCTGTATGACTAGCACTGGCTTCTGCTACAAAAGAAATGCCACCCATATCGCCATTTCTTCCAATCAAAGAAACTGATATATTATGATAGCAGCTATTTTGTAAAAAGTCACAAAAATCAAATTAGGTATATTACAAAATATAATTTCAACATACACAACAATGTAAATACACTATAAAAATATTTACACACAAGATCTTCAATGAAAATCCATTTGGCGGATCTAAGGTAAATAAGAATGATCCTTAATTTAACAAGAAGTCAATACAGAGCCTAAAATCTGCCCGTTTAGCATCTAGATTGACAGTGCACATTAGTTTAAAACACCCACTGGCAAATTCAAACAAATGGTTTTTCCTCTGGCGCATAATTGGCTGTTGTGTTGTCAGCCCTGATTAAGACATGCCCCCATTTAATCTATCCAGAAGCATTGTAGCAGCAGATGAGCAAATTCAAAATTAAGCTTTAAAAATATGATATGTTTTAATAAAAAAATATTATTATTTCCCTCTGTAAAATAAAATATGTGTTTTTTTAAAGATTTTTTTTTTTTAAAAGATTGCTTGCTGGTATAAAATTTAAAAAAAAAAAGTAGTTTAGAGGTAAAGAAACAGGATCGAAAACAGCCAATGGCTTCAGGAAGAAAAGAAAATCTTTAAGCACCTTTCTGTGTTTTTCTGACCATGTATCTTTCCCTCTGTTTGAACTGTTGAATGGCTGTAGCAATTTATCAAGACGATGCAAAAGAGTCCAGATCACACTAAAAATAGAAGCCTGTTCTAGTTATCTAAAAACAGCAGCTAGAAACATGCATGAGATGACAGTCAAAATATCCCTACAACAAAAGATAAAATATGTTTACGTAATTTCATAATTATTTTAGCCAAATATTCATGTTTATGTACTGAGAAGACATTGAGAGAAAACACTTAATGTAGAGAAGCTCAATAATTCTTACCTGTGTAATTCCTTTTTTTACCCTTTGCGGGACAACTAATGACCATCAGATACCAAAACAGGTTGTGATGTGTAGTAGTAATAATGGCCCAGGAATAGCCATTTGAGGGTGGGTTCTTCTCCATGTGCATGTACAAAAGATGGGTGCCAGTCCCCTTATAGAACAAGCTTGAACATATAATTTATTTGCAGAATGCAAAATATGGAAAGGAGTGTGAGGAGCAATCAGGAATTATCTAGATGTTTTTCATTAACTAAGAACTGCATCATGCTATCACCAAATCAAAAACTACACTATGGTGTTGAATTACTAAAACTGGAGAGTGTAAAATCTGGGGCAGCTCTGCATAGAAACCAATTAGCTTCCTGGTCTTTTTTGTCAAAGCTCAATTGAACAGGCTGAAGTTAGAAGGTGATTGGTTACATATATATATATACCGTATATATATCATGTAATATATATATTAGTATATGATAAAGTAGGAAAGGGTTAGCACTAGGGATGCACCGATACCATTTTTTTGCGAGTACAAGTACCGATAATTCTTTTTTAGTACTCACCGATACCAATTACCAATACCTACCGCAACTATCTGTTTACACTTCAGCTGTCAGCTGAAGCGATGAAAAGTTATTTACAAATTACATTTTGTGCTTTTTTTAATGTGAAACATGTAAATATATGTTAAAGGTGTAAAAATATTAATGAACAAAACAAACAAAACAATTTTAATTAATAATAGTTTATAAAATAGAAGTGAACATAAAAAAATCAGCAGGAAAATAATAATTAAATGGAGGAGAATAAGGAGTTAATTAAGGCTGATTAGAGCAAATTAAGGTTTAATAAAGGGTTAAACAAAGGAACATTTAATTAAAAACACAAAAAAAATGTTTTTACTTGACAGGTTGCAGATTGAATCTCTTTGATCTGTAGATGAAGAAACAAAAAGATACAAAAAGAAACCAATGTTTCTTTCTATCTTAGTTTTTTTAGCGGCTGAGCAATGTGGTTGATAAACATTGCCCAGCTGCTTTTTTTTTTTTGAAAGCTCCAATTGCCAGACTTGAACATTTCAGCTGTTAACAGGGGAACCCCACTGACAGTTCAATAAAACATCAGCTGTTAAGTACGTGATGGCCCTGCTCCTCAACAACCGATAATTGGCGGGTTTTTTTTTTTACCTTTCAGTTGTCAGAATCCCACTGACAGCTAAAAAGAACCGAGCCTGAAAGTACCGGTTTCAGGTATCGGTGCATTTGCACGAATACCGATACTTATGCAAAAGCTTAGTATCGGCACAGATACCAGTATCGGTGCAACCCTAGTTAGCACCTCTATCAGGTTTTAAATGATGACTGTGTCCCTCTTGAGGAGGGCTCATAAAAAAAGTAGAAATCTCTAGGGGGACACAGACAACAAAAAAACTTTTTTTAATTTTACCTCAAAAATAGTGTGCTTGTCTGTGTCACTTCTTATTCAAAAGACTGAGGTCTCACCAACCATCTCATTGTTCAAAGACATAGTTGGGAGGGTTTAGAATTGACAGAGAGTCTAATCCTTCCCAAATATGTCTAAAAAAAGGGTTTGGTTGGGGTTCCACTTTTATAAAATATTTGATCAAAATTGTTACATTTATATAGGCAGAAACATATTTTATTGATTGCATATATTTTTTTAATATGTTAGTATTTAATATACTATTGCAATTTTGATTTTAAGCAGTTGAGCAGAATTCTGTGAGAATTTGACAATAAAAAGTACATTTTTTATTTGCATAAATACATGTGTATATTGCAGACAACAGTAAATCTATTCAATAAAAGTGAAATAAGTATATAATATGTATTTGTATGGCTTTTGGATACATTTGCTATTTTTTAACCGGACATTTACACCAAATCTTATATACATAATATGGACTCACCTGCTGTAGAAATGGAAAAAGTAAGGGTCAAATGGTCTAATAAAGTCTGTAAAACCAGGCCAACTCACCACTTAAATTCTTGTTAAAATAAACAATAACAACATATTTTGCAGTACTGGAGCACAAAGGATATACGGTAATTTAATGCAAAGTATACAAAAAAGAGATATTAAAACAGTTAAAGACTAATAAAACATGTTAAGCTATATGCAAATATAGAACAAAATTTGAACATCATATTGTGAGCCATTGAGTTTGATTTACTGAAGGCAAATAGATAGTGTACTTGGCAAATTAAGTTATGTTTTGAAAGGGCATTTTTTCCCAAAGCTTTGTAAATGTGGTGAAATGTTGCTTTGCAAAGAATACTCAAACACACGCAAGAAAAGTAAAACAAAAAAACTGCTATTTTGCTTGCATGCGATTGGATGATGAAAGTTAGCAGAATTTTACATCAATCACTATGCTCTGGGGAAAATTGTATTGCAAAGTGCAACTTCCCTTGCACAATAAACAGCCTACTTGCTTTTAGTAAATCAACCCAATTGTGTGTATAATTGAGTTGCCACCAGAACAGGAAAAGAATAGAAATCGTCCAAATGAGAATGTTGCTCTTAGACAGATTGCAGAGATATCCTCTCACTTATTGTTGCATCTACAATAAAGGAACTGAAAGGAAATCTCCCTAATGAGATACAGATAGCAATAAAAAAAATCTTCCACAATGGTTCTAATCGTCCCCCAAGCTATCCGAAATTAAAAAATACATATGGATATACATTACAGTGATTGGAATCTGAGCTAAGCAGAAGTGTTTACTTATCTCTCTTCAAAGCTCTAAATGTCGTCTCTCTCTAGTGCTTCATTCCTCTGTTATCAGCACGAGTCACTTCTGAGAAGTTTTGCCAACACATGAGATAAATTTGTGTCAAGTGGGGGGGGGGGGGGCGACTCAGAACGGAGCTTGTCTATTGACAACACAGTTTTTGTGCTGTGTGAAGCGGGGTGTGTTCCTTTCCTCCAATCAGCTCAAACACACTGTAACTGCAATCTCCCCACTCCCTCCTATGCGCTCCTGACAGATAGAGAAAGATTTTTAACACAATCTGCCCTTTTGAAGGGGTGTAGAGAGGAGTGCAGATAAATAAGTAAAACTTATGTAGGAGGATATGTTTTATCTCTGTGTATCATCTGAGGCTGTTTACATCACTGGGTATATGTGAGGGTTTACATCCACTTTAACTAAAGTACATGGTGCAAATACACATGCTGTACAATACACATACACATGCTGCACCGCTAAAGCAACATGGAGTACAATTTTTGTATATGAGCTATCCTACTTGGTAAAGAATGTGTATCTTTGTTAAGTTTACAATTTTTCCCTGTTTTGAGTTGTCTCTCCCCAACAAATAAGTGTCCCCTTCATGTCCCTAGTGGCAGTGATATGTGCAGTCTATAAAGATATTAATGCGGCTTTGCTCCTTCCAGACAGTAAGGGTTCATTTACACTTGCTTTGGCTTCAACACACATTAAAGAGCCTACCGCTTCAACATGCTTTTATGATGTGTTTTTAATGCTTCAGTGGTGCTTCGATGAAGCTTCAGTGGTGCTTTGATGAAGCTTCTGTGATGCTTCGGTGAAGCGTCAGTCATGCTTCCGTGATGCTCTTTTGAAGCTTTGTTGAAGCTTGACAGATGCCCTTTGTGTGTGTGTGTGGATATCTCATACCTTCAATTTCTCCAAAACAAAGTGAAGCTAAAAGCTGAATTAAAGCCTCTCAAAAGCCACAGGTGCTTCAAGTGAGGTTTGTCATAGAGTTCTATGGAGGCTTTGAAGATGCTTTGAAGCACCACTAAAGTGACATGGGGTTTAATTTTTGAAGGAAAGCTGAAGCAAAGCAAAGCAAATGCAAGGTGTAAACAGGACTGTAAGCTAGCCATTTTATTTAGTGACATGAGCTTTGACTGGCATTCAGAGAGCTTTAACAAAGCCTGTCCGAAGCCATGTTTTGAAGCAAGTGTCAACTAGCCCTAAAGGACACCTGTGACATAACAGGCCCTCACCTACATGGAAGAGACAGCTAGTGGCTGTTCCAGGTATTGAAATGTGGATGTTCTTATCAATTTGTTAATCGCTGGACAATGCCATCATACAACAGGTTGGGAAGAGAAGGAAGGGGCAGCACATAGGACTGTACCAGCTAGGCACAGCAGAGAGAAGAGAGCTGGCAGTTGTTTATAGAGAGTCTCCTCCAATGTTCTACAGTGCATTATACAAGTTAGTGAATGTGGATCCTGGGGTGCTGTCAGTGTTTTTGCCTTCATCGCTGCTCCTTTTACTGAACACCCCCAGAAATGTAATTTCCTACTTGACTGAAGAACTCCGCACTAAGCTACAAGTCATGTTTTAGGCACCCTCCGCCTGTAATTTTTGGAAAGATGCTTCTAAAGTGATGCAAACATTTATACTTTTGTCATCAGAACCATGAACATTCACCAGGTGATTAAGATAAAGTAGTCATTTAGAATCAGTATCCAAAGACACAAAGGGCTTGTTCACACAAGTGGTTGGGGATATTAAAACCCTGTGGTTGAGCTTTTTCACTGCCCCGCACCCCGAACCACTACCCTTTATAGCAGGGGTGTCCAAACTTTTTTTCAAAGAGGGCCAGATTTGATGAAGTGAACATGCGTGAGGGCCGACCATTTTGCCTGACATTCTTTGAACCATTAAAATTCAGTCCGAGTGTGTTCGTTCGAGCAATAATACACTGCCCAACAAGAGTTCTCTTGCCTTTGTCCCGCTCATTCCTGACACACAGACGAATGCACACATTGGAAAACGTAGGGTGCTTTTGGTGCAGTGCAATTTAAAAAAAAAAAGCTCAGGGACTTGCATTTTTGTGGGTAGGGAAGCCCATTGAAATGAATGGGCTGCTCTACACGCAGCACGCAGCCACACAGACATGAACCAAGGGCTTGTTCACATGTCAGGTTGGAGGGGCAGTAAAACCACATGGTTAAGCTGTTTTTACCACCCCCAACTTCTCCTCCTTTAGCTGCAGAGGGAGTAGCTAGGGGTGTACACATGCTGTGGCTGCAGCTGGAGGTATACCCGGGGTGAATGGGGCTGCACTGCAACTACCCCGCAACTGTGTGGATTGCACAGTTGCGGTATAGTGATGCTGCATTTACGGGCTTAAAACAGGTGGTGAGGAGGCAACATGATGCCTCTTTACCACCTTTCAAATGCCTCTGAAATGCGATCTGTGCATGGATTGCTTTTCAGAGGAGCAGCAGTCCTGGCTGCTATCACACACAAACCCTACAGAAGCAGTTCTGATGGTACAGGAATGGGGGGGTTCCGGATTAAAAGTAACATACACACAGACACATGCAGACACATACACACATGCACGCACACATACAGACAAATGCACGTACACACATACAGACACATGCATACACATACATACAGACATACATACAGACAGACACATGCACACACATACAGACACATGCATACACATACAGACACATATAAACACACACAGACACATGCATACACATACAGACACATGCACACACAGACACATGCATACAGACACATCACACACACACATACAGACACATGCACACACATACAGACACATGCACACACACACATACAGACATACAGACACATGCATACACATGCATACACATGCATACACACATACATACATACATACATACAGACACATGCACACACACATACAGACACATGCATACACACATACAGACACATGAACACGCACACACATACAGACACATGCATACACATACATACAGACACATGCACACACATACAGACACATGCACACACATACATACAGGCACATGCACACACATACAGACACATGCACACACACACATACAGACACATGCACACACACACACATACAGACACATGCACACACATACAGACACATGCACACACATACACACACATGCATACACATACATACATACATGCAGACACATGCACACGCACACACATACAGACACATGCATACACACATACAGACACATGCACACACACACACACATACACATACATACAGACATACATGCAGACACATACAGACACATGCACACACATACAGACACATGCATACACATACATACAGACATACATACAGACACATGCACACACATACAGACACATGCACACACACACAGACACATGCACACACATACAGACACACATGAAAAAAGCCCTTTTAAAACGAATCTAGTTTCTAGCACAGACAGTACTGTACCTTTCCAGTTTCCTCATTCAGCCGGGTACTGCACTGTAGGGGGAAGCAGAGAGCACAGCTCACTCCCCTGCACTATACTTTTACTTTTGAGGCTGACAGAGCTTCTCACAGTGCCGATGTACAGTTCGGCAGGGAATCGCTCATCTGACAGCCCTGATCCCACAGCACACTAGTTGAGAGAGGCTAGTTTAGATAACCAGGCAGGCCGTTCAAAACCGGACAGCTGGCCGTTATTGGCCCGCGGGCCGGACTTTGGACATGCCTGCTTTATAGCTACAGAGGCAGTGACACAGCCGCAGCAGAGGTTATATCCCCTGTCACTTTTGGCAGGCTGAAACTGACCCATTCAACACACTGAAAGCACCCCAAAATAGTGTGCAATGCATGTGGTTGCGGAATTCTAGTGCGGGGTTCAAGGCATTTAAGTAGGCTGTGAGGAGGTGATACAATGCTTCCTCACCGCCTGTCAAATGTTCTCTGTAGAGCGATCCAAACATGAAGCAATCTACAGAGACCAAAGCTAATGTGAATGAGCCCAAAATGTAACAAACAGCTTTTTCTTCAAGTAGAAACAGGTGGAAATCTGCAGCAAAATTTGTTAAAATTCTTGCAATGTATAAAAGTTTAGTTACTCTTTAACTCAACAAGCCGATCTGTTATTTTGCACAGCTACTCCAGGCTCTGTCTGCTCCAGGTTTAGTAAATTCCCTCCCATACTCATCTAAATTTCACTGTCAATCAATTATAATTAACAATTATGGGTACCTGTCACCCAGTCCTAGC
Organism: Lithobates sylvaticus; assembly: GCA_028564925.1. Taxonomy (NCBI): domain Eukaryota; kingdom Metazoa; phylum Chordata; class Amphibia; order Anura; family Ranidae; genus Lithobates; species Lithobates sylvaticus. The sequence continues at coordinate 148,185,646 of CM053030.1, forward strand.
TTTTCTCTTTAATATTACATTAGTCACTGGGCTGCCTTTATCACACATACTTAGTCATAATTTTCTCTCTTTATTGATTCCTCATCATTTATTATGCAAACAAGCCCTTTTACAAATTGTAGACAATTGTTCAGTATTCCCCAAGGGAGTCAGTTTTAGACCTTTACAATCTATTAATCTGATATTTCTGTGGGTCCTATTTGTCATTCTGTCACTGGTATTTATTTCTGCAGCTGCTTTTACATGTTTGTGCATACTAATACACGTCACACTAAGTATATTCCGGGCTGACTGGGAGAGCTTGACATAGGAGCGTATGTTCAAATAAGCAAATATTCTAATTTTTTGAGTCTTTATTTACTTAACAGACAGAGGAGCAATGAGAATGAGACTTCAACTGCAGCTAGATAAGGAAAAATACTCACTGAATGAATGAATGAATGAATGAATAATTTGTATAGCGCTAACAATGCGAACTGAATCGCCTCAAGGCGCTGTATTGGTGCTTTGTTGTCAAACTTCTTAGGAGAGGTAGGTCTTGAGTTTTTTCCTGAAGGCCTGATGGTTTTCTTCCATGCGGATGTTGGTAGGTAGAGCATTCCATAGCCGAGGTCCTTGGACAGCGAATCTCCTCTCCCCCTTTGATTTGTAGCTGGATTTGGGAATGATGAATCACTGAAAGATATTGCCACTTAAACCCTTACCATTACCAATCATCCACACACATTCAAATAAAGCTTGCATCATGGATGTGTGCTTGAAGAGGAAGTAGACCCCGATGGGTTTTACTTCCTCTTTTGCTCTGTACAAGCCCTGCAAATTAAAAGCATAATGGGCTAGTATGCATCGCATACTAGCCCATTATGTGATACACACCTGCAAACGAAGCCCGCGCTGTCCCATGTGCAGGCTGCGTCCATTTTCGTCCCTCCTCCTTCCAGGGACACGGACTCCGGCTCTGTGACTGGCTGGAGCCGCGTGACGTCACTCCCCTGAATGGGCGGCAAGAGCCGTCAGTCACGGCACACGCTGGGGAAGAAACAGCATGGAGGTCCGATTCTTCACAGTGCAACGCGCGATGACAACTCGGCACACTACAAGTGAAATATCTCCTAAACGGCGCACGTTTAGGAGATATTTCCACTACCTATAGGTAAGCCTTATTCTAGGCTTACCTATAAATGAAAGACAGACAAAAGGGTTTACAACCACTTTAAGAAAACTGAGACTTACATGGGCTTATATGAACAAGAACTGGTGATTCTGATGGTAAAAAGTGTCATTACCTATTCTTTTGCATGTGTATGTTGGGGTGGGCTTAATATTACAGCCCGCCCCTGACCCCTAATAAAGATGGGCCAATAGTGGGGGTTACTACTTTGCCAATGACAACAATGCTGGGGCTTAATTTACTTCGACGGTACAAGCCCTACACCCTGAATTTACATTGTCTTGTATCCATCACACTCCTTACAGGCTCACCCGGGCGTGTGATTCCTGTTGTTTTTTTAAGAGTTAAGAACAAGATTATCACCAATTCAAGGTATGCTGGTGAAGATTCTTATTTTCATAGGATGGTATTGCACAGAGTGACCCCAAACGCCCTCTTACAGAGTCCCCTGCTAGCGCTCTTGGCTCTTCCTCTTCTCTGTGCACCTCCATATGAAGCTGCTTTCTATGGCAGCGGCAGGCTCACGCCCAACACAGGCAGTGTGCATCCATAGACAAGTACACCATGGCTCAGCTCTGCCCTCTCTCCTTCCCCACATGATTTGATTGACAGCTCTGTGTCCTGTGAGGAGAAAGTGAGAGGAGAGTGCCTCTCCAAACAGGCACAGCGCTGTGTCAAAAAGAAAAGGTAAGTATGTTGTGTAAAGGGGGGTTTGCGGAGGTGATACAACTTCTGGGACACTTTTTATCTTAAGACAGGGAATGCATTAGGGTAAAAAATGTTCTGCTTTTACAACCTCTTAAACCCTGTATGGTACACTGAGGAAGTTGAACAGAGGAGATGCGGGGGACCGGTTGTAGCAATGGGTGGAGCCAAGAATAAGGTAAATTTTCTCTCCTTAAAGTGGTTGTAAAGCTTTAAGGTTTTTCACCTTAATGCATTCTATGCATTAAGGAGAAAAACCTTCTGTGCTGCAGCTCCCCCCCAGACCCCCCCCCCTTTTATTTACCTGAGTCTGATCCAATTCGGCAATGTGCACAAGCGCAGCGGCTCCAGCTGCTGTCACTCTCCTCAATGGACAGATTCATAGCAGGAGGACCCATTGGCTCCCGCTGCTGTAAGTCAAAAGCTGTGACACGGGAGCAGGGGGTGGGGCCGTGTCCCACTGTCTGTGTCAATAAACACAGCAGTGGGACTCAGGAGCAAGCCTGCATGGGTGCCCCCATGGAAAGTGGCTTTCTGTGGGGGCACCCTATGAAGAGGGGGCCTAGAGCGGCGGTGGGGGACCCCAGAAGAAGAGGATTGGGGCTGCTCTGTGCAAAACCATTGCACAGAGGAGGTATGTATAGGCATGTTTGTTATTTAAAAAAAAAAAAAAACAATGTTTATAATCACTTTAATCCTCTGACTCTGGACATAATGAGCAATTATTTCTTGTAGTGTGGGGGACTTACTACAAGGGCAGATTTTTTTTTTCATGGAATTGGGCTTTTAAATCATAGGTATCAAAAATACACCTTTGAAAATAAGTTCCACAAAAAGTGATTTCAGTTTTGCATTGCTGATAGCAAGAAAATGTATACATTATGTTTTTTAAAGAGCAGGCTGTACTGGCAGGAAGACCAGAACAGGTCAGCAGGTTCAGATGCAGGTGAACAGGGTCAGGTAGTCTGGGTTGGCAACAGAAAGGCAGATCAAGTACAAGCGGCAGGCAGGAGAGTAATCAAAGTCAGTGCAGGGTCTGTAATGGTGGACAAATAGGCGGATAAGCAAAAGGAGCAGCCAGAGATGAAATCCAAAGACAAGCCAGGGGCCGGTACATGCACGTTCAGTCAGAGTCAAGTCGGTAACAGAGAGACCAATCTTCCTTGCACGGGAATGTGCCTATCCTGACAGATAGCATCACCCCCCCCCCCCCCCCCGATAATATATAAAACACAAATAAGTGTGGAATTTAGATTACATCAAAACATTTATTAATGCTTTGTGGGGAAGGAGCTAGACAGAAACTATTGCTGGATACTCAACCATTGATCTGTGAGATGCTGAAGGAGGCGATGGTAATTCAATCCACTGATACCGACTCTGTTTATTTTGGCAATTAAAGAAGAGTTAGGATACTCTAGCAAAGTGAATAAAAACATAAGTTACATAAGTTTAATTGTACAATGCACATTTAGGCCCCTTTCATACATATGGACCATTTGTTTTTCATACATCCGTTGACAGATGAAAAACAGACATCAATGCATTCCTATGGAAAATGGATGACAACGGATGATCATCTGTTTTCATCCACTTTCGTCAACATCCATTTTTTTTGAACGAATGAAAGCTCTATTTTTCATCTTTCAAAAAAACGTATCGGATGAAAAACGGATGTAAACTGACAAATTGTCAGTTTTTCATCCCTTTTTGCATTGGTAGTGGATGTAAAAAAAACAGATGAAAAACTGATGAACTGAACTGATAAAAAAAATGGATGAACTGAACTGATGTAATGAACGGTCCGTATGTGTGAAAGGACTTGGTTCACGCTATATTTTTTTCTGAGCTGCAATGTTCCTTACAAAGATATGAAGGTAAAACCAGAAGGATTAGGGCTCTTTCACACGGGGCGGATCAGTGCAGATCCGCCCCGTGGATAGCCGCTTGCTCAGCGGGGATCGCCGGAGCGATCTCCGCTGAGCAGGAAGATGACAGGTCCGTCTCTGCACTCCGTGCAGGGACGGACCTGTCAGAGCGCCGCTCTCCCCTATGGGAGATCGGGTGACGACGGACCGTAGAGTCCGTCGTCATCTGTTCCGCTCTGCAGACGGATGAAAACATTGGGTTTTCCTCCGTCTGCAGAAACGGAGCATAGCGGGCACGGACGAGAGCGGGTGTCAGCGGATGCTCATCCGCTGACACCTGCTATCCCATAGGGATACATGTATGTCCGTTTTTCATCCTAAAACGGAAGGATGAAAAACGGTCAGTGTGAAAGAGCCCTTATAGTTAGGTGAATATAGAGGAGAGGAAACTCCCTCTGCTAAACCAATGGAAAACACAGCATGTCCCAACCAAGGGCAAAATATATTTCATGGACACACGCACTCTTCTTAGTGAACGTAAACCTCTTACTTTTTTGGATTTATAATGAAAATGGGATATGTAAATGCCTTATATTATAAAAAAAAAATCAAAAATCAAATGTGCTTTACAATAAAAAGTGTAATTAAAGCATATTTTATATACAGTACATAGAATGTCTGATGTAAATTGACACATTCGTAAAAATAAGAGAAAATTCTAGCATTAGAGCCTAAGCAAAAGGTGTAATAGGATATAAACTTGCATGAGATATACTGTATTTTTACCTTATTCCTTGTTTAAACATCAAAATCGTAAAAGGTTCTACATTCTAAATTGAATGTGACCATCCAAAGCTAATCTGGATTTTGTTACATTATTAATAATATGCTAAAATAAGGTTATTAAAAGATTATTAAAAACAAAGTATGTATGTTCTGCTAGAAAGGAAAATATAGCAGGAACTATACAGGTTTATAGTATCGTAGTAATATACCAAATTGAGTACTGTGTCTGTTTAGATAAATATCTATAATTTTGCATAGGTCAAAATATAAAACCGCATTCATATAATATTCTTATTTTCTTATTTGTTAAACAGTGCTTTGTATGTACTGTACATGTATCTAAGAAATGCTTCCAATGTATACAAAGCTATCATAGGTAGGGAGAGCCCCACTGGCACTTGATATGAAGCTCTATAAAATCATCATATTGTGCTCCTGAGTTGGACCCCAGGGTAACATTAGATTGCTTTAATTCTTGAAAAATAACTTCTAATATCTTCTGAAACAGGGAAAAAGAAAATGTAGCTAAACCTTTTACATTATATATTCTCATTGGTATCTACTTGAAATCCTGATTTTTTTTTCTTGGTATTCCATGTGTTTCATATATACTAAACTGACAAAACAATGCTTCATATCACTTTAATAGAATTCTGGCCCACATTATGATAACCACAAAAATGCAGAGAGTTTCCACTTCAGCTCAAATATCATTTGGCCTGTCAAACCCAAGTGGCATATTTTTAAGACATTCATTGGCATAATCACCAGTAAATGATTTACAGTACAATCACTGCACTTTACCCATCACATTCACCCTATTTATAATCATATAGTCAGCGAACGGCCAGAAAATACGGCACATAAAAAAATAAAAATGAATAGCTAATAGATGGTGAATTTTCAAGAAGGAGTTCTCCATAGTGCTGGAGCTGTGTTTTACATAGGGTTCCTTTTAAACCTAAAGTGTTTTTCATCCCAACACTTCATATTCCTGATATGTGCCTGCTGTATCATGTGCTTATATGAGAAAGTATTCTGTTCTCTTTGTATTGCTTCCTTTGTGCTTCCTGGTGTTCCTGCTAGTCCCCTTGCTTTCCTGTTAAAAACTGACCACACTAAGCAGGAGAGCACAACATGGTCAGTTCTCTAGCTATGCTGGGAACTCAGCCTGCTCTCCTCCAATGATCAGACTTGTCCTGACATGCCCCCACTGCACAGCCATTCACTGGCAAGCTCAGTGTGCTGCTGCTTCTCCTCCCCCAGCTCTTATGCAGCTGAGAACCGACGGAATGTGATCACTTATAAAAAAGGGAAAAAGGGTATTTATAATGTTTTTTTATAGATAAAATGAAAAGAAACTGCGCTATATGTCCCCATTAGCAAAAGCAGCAACTCAGCTGTGATATACACACAGTCATAGACCACAATAAGCAAAGTAGAGCGGCGCTAAACATAAACCTAAATAGGAAACAGTGGACAATAGAAACTTGGGATAGTCTGTAGTAGACGTCAACACCACTCGTGTAGAGAGAAGTGGAAAGGTGTATATCACTTTAAAGTCCTCCTCGTGATGTTGGTGCCTCACAACACGACAAGAAGTGTACCTCCACCACATAAAATATACGCTTACCAGATAGCAAGCATTTTAACGTTTAAGGCTAATACCCAGCCAGGGCCTTTGTCCTCAAGGGGGAAGTCAGATGGCAGCTCATATCTTATTAACCATTCCAACATGTGGTAGAGCAGAACAGATGATCTAGGCCAGGGATCTCTACGACCCTCCAGCTGTTGCGGAACTACACATCCCATGAGGCATTGTACAACTCTGACATTCACAGACATGACTAGGAAAGTATAAGGAAAAAAGTTGCGCTATCCTAATGGGTTAAAGCTGCTGCTCGAAATGTTTATACTACAAAATACAAAATGACCACATAGAAAACATGCATTAGCATAAATGAAAAAACTAGTGTAAATAGGTAAACACCCTACTGGGCATTCAATAGTGTATGGTACCTGTTATCAACTGTTGTAAAGAAGATACAAATTTATATATCATATACTATAAACAGTGTGCAAACTGAATCCTGGACTGTGGCCAGTAAACCTTGGTGAAAATAATCCAAAAAAAAGGATAATATTTCAGCTTGATAACAAAATATTGATGAACACCCTACAGGGCATTCAAAACAATATTGACCTTGTTATTGGCTATTGGAAAATGAATGCCAACTAGGTACCCTAACTGGAATATAACCAGTGAACTTTTGGTGAAAAAAGAGTCTAAAAAAATAAAAATACAAATAAAAAGTAAACACCCTACAGAGCTTAAAGATTGCAATGGTGACCAAATATGTGTATAATCCCCAGGGAAAGGGAAAAAAATCCCTTAGGGGTTGGGTGACAACCGCTTCACTAAAAAAGAATATTCAAACACATAGAAATTTAAAAAGTAAAAAGTAAACACCCTACAGAGCTTAAAGATCACAGTGGTGACCGAGTATGTGTATACTCCCCAGGGAATGTATGGAGACAATCCCTAAGGAGTTGTGTAACAACCACTTCACCAAAAAAAATAATAAAATCAGTCACAAACAATATAAACAAGTGCGTCTTGAAATGCACAATGTAGCAAACAAGTTCCGTGCTGTTAACAGTCTATGTGAGGACTCCAAAAAATCTTGAAATGAAAAGTGACTTGTATAACACCAAGAAAAGATGTGAAGACCTCCACCATAGGGCAAACTTGTCTCCTTACCGGAACTATATGGTCCCTTTTTTAGGGGGACCTTTCACACAGGTGGCTCTTAACCCTAGCCAGGGGTATACAGGGAAGAACGTCCGGTATCCAACCGATCACATTGACTCGTCCAGAATAGCTCCCAACCAGGGTCCTTCTCTGATGTCAGCTCAAGATTAGGCTCGGTGGCCAAATAGCAGTTGGAACCAAAGGGGATTAAAGAGAGCTCACATAGTGTGAAATCCAACGATATTTTATTAAATAAAAATAAGTAAACACTTACAGTGTGGCAAAATTCAAAAGGCTTGAAGCGAGCCGGCCGGTCTCGCAAATACAGCCCGTGGTATGGGATCACGTCTTACAGCGGTAGCGTCAGGACGTAGCTCCTCCTCCCTACGCGTTTCGTCATCAACGGACGTCGTCACGGGGCACGGGCTGCGTCATGACGCACCGCTTTATGTACAGGCACTGATCCCCCAAGCCTCATTGTGAATCTCAGACTCCGCCATTTTGGAAGAGGGAAAGAACACTCTAAACCTCATATGAACTGAAGGATCAGTTGATATTAAATTTGTTCCAACCAGTAGTAGGGGCAAGTGGTCTACACCGTATCTAATTGGAACGAAACGTTCCTAACGGATTCACATTGAGTGAGAGACACAAAACAGGTTGGGGAATGTAAAAATAAAAACATATATAAAATAAAATAAAAATTATGCAGTTAGCCTTGCCAGAAAGGTTTTGTATAGCCTAATTGTATGACAGGGACTGCTCAGATTTACGGAACTTAAAAGGTCCAATACAATATATTAACCCAGTGCGGGGTGAGGGAAAGTTGTCTATTTAGCAAGGTGAATGCACATTGGTAGACAAAACTCCATTATAGACTGGAAAAATAAAAATAAAGATGAAAATAAAATTAAAAATAAAAAATAAAAATAAATGAGAAAAAAAATAAAAATTGGCCTCTTTGAGGAGGTATATATACATTTATGGACGGAACTCCATTATGGACCGACAAAAATGAAATTTGAAATCTCAAAGTGTTAGATCCTGAAAGGGAACTCTATAAAGAGGGGTACATACAAAAGGTTGTAGTAAAAAGTTCCCTTGCTTCAAAATTTTAATCGTCATTATGTATGTTAAAAATATAAAAAGTAAAAATTAGAATATTCAAAATTACCGTTGATGGAAGTATAAAGGAGACTAGTTTTTGAGCGGGCTATATGGTTAAGGTGGAGAACGGTCAGGATGGGCTGTTCTTACTGTCAGAGATCCACAATGATGGCCATACCAAATACAATACTATACAAGCATATAATACATTTAGATGGAATAGAGCAAATCTATAATATAGAAGTATATACGCTCATATATTGACAATAACCAACATGATCGTGGAACCAACCCACATGACTATAATACGTAGAAACATATGTCGCAAATGACCAGTGCAAGAAAAACATAATATTGTCAGAAACTACCATGCACACGATGTTAATATTGTGTGGACAGCTGTAAGACGTGATCCCATACCACGGGCTGTATTTGCGAGACCGGCCGGCTCGCTTCAAGCCTTTTGAATTTTGCCACACTGTAAGTGTTTACTTATTTTTATTTAATAAAATATCGTTGGATTTCACACTATGTGAGCTCTCTTTAATCCCCTTTGGTTCCAACTGCTATTTGGCCACCGAGCCTAATCTTGAGCTGACATCAGAGAAGGACCCTGGTTGGGAGCTATTCTGGACGAGTCAATGTGATCGGTTGGATACCGGACGTTCTTCCCTGTATACCCCTGGCTAGGGTTAAGAGCCACCTGTGTGAAAGGTCCCCCTAAAAAAGGGACCATATAGTTCCGGTAAGGAGACAAGTTTGCCCTATGGTGGAGGTCTTCACATCTTTTCTTGGTGTTATACAAGTCACTTTTCATTTCAAGATTTTTTGGAGTCCTCACATAGACTGTTAACAGCACGGAACTTGTTTGCTACATTGTGCATTTCAAGACGCACTTGTTTATATTGTTTGTGACTGATTTTATTATTTTTTTTGGTGAAGTGGTTGTTACACAACTCCTTAGGGATTGTCTCCATACATTCCCTGGGGAGTATACACATACTCGGTCACCACTGTGATCTTTAAGCTCTGTAGGGTGTTTACTTTTTACTTTTTAAATTTCTATGTGTTTGAATATTCTTTTTTAGTGAAGCGGTTGTCACCCAACCCCTAAGGGATTTTTTTCCCTTTCCCTGGGGATTATACACATATTTGGTCACCATTGCAATCTTTAAGCTCTGTAGGGTGTTTACTTTTTATTTGTATTTTTATTTTTTTAGACTCTTTTTTCACCAAAAGTTCACTGGTTATATTCCAGTTAGGGTACCTAGTTGGCATTCATTTTCCAATAGCCAATAACAAGGTCAATATTGTTTTGAATGCCCTGTAGGGTGTTCATCAATATTTTGTTATCAAGCTGAAATATTATCCTTTTTTTTGGATTATTTTCACCAAGGTTTACTGGCCACAGTCCAGGATTCAGTTTGCACACTGTTTATAGTATATGATATATAAATTTGTATCTTCTTTACAACAGTTGATAACAGGTACCATACACTATTGAATGCCCAGTAGGGTGTTTACCTATTTACACTAGTTTTTCATTTATGCTAATGCATGTTTTCTATGTGGTCTTTTGATTTCACTAATTAGCGTACATTCACTGCCACAGACATGACTAGGCATGATGGGATTTGTAGTTCCTAAACAACTGGAGGGCCGTAGTTTGGAGACCCCTGGTCTAGTCTTTTCCCGAGATCCAAAGGAGCCAAATCTGTATTTAGTTGATGTACTCAAATGTATAACCCAAAAAGAAAAAACTCGCCCTAGTGTAAAACCAACTAAACCTTTTATTGTAAAAAGTAGTATTGCACTTACTTGCATAAAACAGCATGTGTTAAAAAAAAGCCTGCCAGCTTGTATAAATGCCTATACTTCCGGGATCGTAACAGCGTGGGGAGGTCAGCACGTCCCTCCTTCTGACGCATTTCAGCACATTCTGCCGTCATCCTTCAATGTTTCGCCATTCATTTCTATGTTAAACTGAATGTGTTGTTTTAAAAGTTGATAGTTTACAATCACTTTAAGGTGATAGTTTACAATCACTTTAAGTCTTGATAGTTCACTTCATGCTGGCCTATTTTGTAGGTATAGCTATACAAAACATTAAAAACAAGTGCCTTCACTGTGTTTAAAATGCCTTACCCTGCTCAGTTGTCCTCTATTCTCAGCACTGTGATGAAAATCAGAATCGCTAGAGGCCAAGCTGCTGACAGCATAAAAAGGTACTGTTGCTCAGGGGCTCTGGGCTTCAGCAAAATGGCAGCCTCCAGGAGCAATGCTGGCGGCAATTTACAGCGCACACTTATTTTGGTAGTATAATTATTTATGTGGAATGTATAATCTTTGCTAAATAACATTATTTTTTATCAAGTTGTTATGGGTAAAGTTCCACTTTGAAAGCCACATTAATTGCTAACTATTTATTAGCAATATATATGTAGGGATTGTTTTACCTACTAAAGGATCATGTGTTTTTGTTAATCCCGTTTACACAGCCCTGAAATAGCAGAGACAAGTCAGTGACTTAATTTTTATCTGCTTCAGTTAGGAAAGACAGCAGGGTCGCCTCCCTGATCCCACTCTATGAACAGTAAAAGAACACCGGCAGATGGATGAGATTCCTCTTCTATCTCCTGCAATCAGCATGTTCCTTATCAACCAATGTTCACTCAGTACACCTGATTGGGTTAAAACTGATCTCGCTCCACCCCCTAGGTCTGAGTTCTTATGTTAAAGAAATAACATGGGGCTCATACAAAGTCAAGTACCGTATATATCGGCGTATAACACACACTTTTTCCCCCTTAAAATCGGGGGAAAGTCGTGGGTGCGTGTTATACGGCGATACCCCAAAAAAAAGTGACAAAAATAGCGAGCGGTGCCGAAAAATAGCGAGCGGTGCCGAAAAATAGCGAGCGCCGCCGAAAAAGACAGAATCGGCGCCGAAAAAGACTGAAGCACCGCCGGAAAGGACCGAGCCGACTGTTCGGCTCCGCTGGTAGTCCCGCCTCCCTGCGCTCGCTCCCGAAACAGCAGGGAGGCGGGACCACGAGCGGAGCCGAACAGTCGGCTCGGTCTTTTCCGGCAGCGCTTCGGTTTTTTTTCCGGTGGCAATTCGGTCTTTTTCGGCGGCACACGCGCGGTCTGTCTCGGCAGCGGGAAATTTAAACGCCGGCAAGGCTGCAAATGACGCTGGCAAGCTACAAATGACACTGGGAAAGCTGCAAATGACACTGGGCAAGTTGCAAATGACACTGGGCAAGCTGCAAATGACACTGGGCAAGGCTGCAAATGACGCTGGGCGTGCTGCAAATGACGCTGGGCAGGCTGCAAATGACGCTGGGCAAGGGTGCAAATGACGCTGGGCGCGCTGCAAATGACGCTGGGCGCGCTGCAAATGACGCTGGGCAGGCTGCAAATGATGCTGGGCAAGCTGCAAATGATGCTGGGCAAGCTGCAAATGACACTGGGAAAGCTACAAATGACACTGGGCAAGCTACAAATGACACTGGGCAAGCTGCAAATGACACTGGGCAAGCTGCAAATGACACTGGGCAAGCTGCAAATGACACTGGGCAAGGCTGCAAATGACGCATATTCACTGTGCATTCAGGTATGAATAGTAAAAAAATATACAAAAAAACTATAAAAAAGTAATACTGTTTTTTAAATACTGCCCAGAGTCTAAAATACCCTCCTGCAAGTCCCTAAACAAAGAATGAAAGTCCTTAGTTCCCTTTCTTTTTAACTTTTGGCCATAAGTGTGTGTGTGGGGGGGGGGGGGGGTTCCTGGCACTGCAATGTTTTTTTGGTTGAAATGAATGCTGGGTATAAGTCCAAGCAATGACAACTATGTAATGGGGCAGACAGATGGAAGAAAACCCCCCACCCTACCACCTGGGCACTTGATGCTGAAAAAAAAACAGTACCTATCAGTATCAAGCAAAGGATGATTGGAAGGGCTACCCCCTTCAAGCATCTTCTCAATGTTGATGACTGTGTGGAACCATATGGAAAGGCTGGTGTGTCTGATGGGCTAAGCTGGTCCCTATCAGGAGGAACAATCATTGGTGTTTTAATATTAAATGCAACGATTTGCCATCTAGAGCTGGAGAATTTTATTTTAAAATGTAGTTTTTAAATATCTGGTAAATGTGCAGAGAATGTAACATGCACTATTTTATAAACAGTACAACCAATACCCCAAGCCTCATCATCATGCAGTCTGATGCCCCGTACACACGGTCGGAAATTCCGACGGAAAATGTCCGATCGGACCATGTTGTCGGAAAATCCGCCGTGTGTGGGCTCCATCTGACTTTTTCCGTCGGAAGTTCCGACGGAAAAAATTTGAGATCCTGCTCTCAAATTTTCCGACAACAAAATCCGATCGGACTTTTTCCGATCGTGTGTAGAGAATTCCGACGGACAAAGTGCCACGCATGCTCAGATCAAATTAGGAGACCAAACCTATTGGCTAATAGCCTCTACGTAGTTCCGTCGTACGCAACGAACATCACCACGTTCAGAATGATCTGATTTTTTTTGTCCGACGGTGTGTATGCAACACCAGTGTCGACAAAATCCGTCAGAAAAAATCATACAGATTTTGTGGTCGGAATTTCAGACCGTGTGTACGGGGCATTACACTGTCCACCGATCAGATTAAAATGATATGATGATGTGTTATTTTAAAATGATTTTAAAGACAGAAAATTAGATCACGTTATTTCTACTCTAAACATTTTGGCATTTCTAATGCATGCAGCCAGCACTCAAGTCATGAATGAAGCACTTTGCGGTAGATCATTGCAAGCTTGTTTTTTTTAATATATTATTCAATTAAACAGTTTTTTATAATACCTGCTACTTTAATTTGTGCACTGCCATTGCCACAAATTGGTTTGCTTTAACAGTTTTACATGTTGGAATTAAATTACTATTTTATTTAATACTAATGTGAGTCTTATATCACTTTGGACATTTATGTAGTCTGTGATTTTAATGATGCAAGTTCATCAGTAGCTTGAGGATAATAAGCTACATATATAAATTTGAGTGCTAAAGGCCTCAGGAATATAGCATGTCAGCCCCAAAATCTGTGCCCTCTGAAGGAAGTAATTATAAAAGTACCATTGTAAAAATATGTCCAACTTGTCCCTTCATCTTGCAAATAAAGAAGCCACTGGATTTACAGAATGAGAAAGGTGTCAACTAAAGAGTAACATTTAATGATTAAACACGACAGACCGTAGACAAAATGGACCGGAAGGATCAGGAAATGTACACAAGTGATGGGCTTTGCTGTTTCTTGCCTTAGGTGAAGCTCCAGAGAAACAGCTGCATTGTATCCACCAAGAAAGAACTGAGGCAGCTGCACTGCCTATGATATATAAAGCAAACCGCATATGCTTCATAAAGCACTTGTTTCTTAAGACAGCTCAAACCAGAGAGGTCACTAGCTAAGGAAGATCTAGTGTATTTCCTAAATGTTTTGACATTTGGTGATAGTATATACGCAAAGGAAACATTTCATTTATTGTGGTAAAGCTTGATTTTCAAAAGTGATGCAAAGGATAGATAGATAGATAGATAGATAGATAGATAGATAGATAGATAGATAGATAGATAGATAGATAGATAGATAGATAGATAGATAGATAGATAGATAGATAGATAGATAGATAGATTCTAAATAAAAATTAAGTGGCATTAAACCCAAAACCAAAAGTGTAATATGTTGTATCTTACCAATCATTACCACTTGCTTACTGGGCACCTAAACCCCCCTCCTGCCCAGGCCAATTTTCAGCTGTCACTCTTTGAACGACAATTGCACGTTCATACAACACTGTACCCAAATGACATTTTTATTTAAAAAAATTCCCACAAATAGAGCTTTCTTTTGGTGGTATTTTATCTCCTCTGGGTTTTTCATTTTTTGTTAAAAAAAATTTAAAAGACAGATTTAAAAAAAAAATACAAAACCGTTTTAGATTTTGTCAATGCATTTTGCAAACAGGTAATTTTTCTCCTTCATTGATGTATGCTGATGAGGCTACACTGATGGGCACTGATGGACACTGATAGGCTGCACTGATGGGCACTGATAAGGCTGCACTGATGGGCACTAATAGGCGGCACCGGTGGGCACTGATACGTGGCACTGGTGGGCAATGATAGGTGGCATTGGTGGGCACTGATGGACGGCACTGAAGGGCATTGATAGGTGGCACTGAAGGGCACTAATAGGTGGCACTGATAGGTGGCACTGATAGCTGGCACTAATGGGCACTGATCAGTGGCAGTAATGGGCACTGATGGGTGGCAGTGATGGGCACTGAACGGCACTGGTAGGAGACACTGATAGGCAGCACTGCTAAGTGGCACTGATGAGGCACTGTTTGGCACCACTGGTGGGCATTGATACGTGGCACTTGTGGGATCTGATAGGTGGCACTGATGTACTGTGGGCACTGATTGTTGGGCACTGTGGGCACTGATTCGTAACACTGATTGCTGGCACTGGCAGGCGGTACTGGTGGGCACAGAGGCTCTTCCTCTTTGGGACCGATGTCCCTTCAAACAGAAGCTGGCGATCTGCTTTTTTTCTTCTCATGCTGTTAGCGTGAGAAGAAAAAAGAAATTACTGATCCTATGTTTACATCACGTGATGTCAATCACTGTCATTGGCTGACAGCTGATCACATAGTAAGGGGCCGGGATCAGCCCGTTACTCGGATCTGTGATCACCCGAGACTCATTGACACGGGTGATCACAGCACGTGGCCAGCTTTAACAGGGGAGGACGTCAATAGACGTCCTCCCAGCAAAGCTCCCAGCAAAGCAGATCCTGCCTGTGGCCAATTATTGCTCTCCTCGCCGCTGGCTCTATGATTGGCCAAGCATGCGGGTCACAGTGCATGCTTGGCCAATCATCAGCCAGCAATGCACTGCGACTGGCGCAGTGCATTGCGGGCTGCTCGCATCACACGAATTTGATGTAAGCGGCCCAAATAGTTCTGGGCTCGCCGAGCGGGCGAACGCCCGATGTTCGATTCGAACATGGGTTTGAATCGAACACCGGGCCCATCCCTACTACTGACCTTGGGAGGAGAAACACCTGTGAAGGATTGGTTTATGCACTTTTGCCGATCAGTAAAATGAGAGGCAAAGCGAGTTGGTGAGTGTTCAGTCTTGTGGGGAGTAGAAGTCACATGATGCACAGTGGTGGAAGAGATCTGGTGATCAAGGTTAACTTCAGGATTAGAATACACAAAGAGTAATGTATTCATGTAGGAGACATTTGGAAAAATATGATTTTGGGACTG
The DNA here is from genome assembly GCA_028564925.1 of Lithobates sylvaticus. Lineage (NCBI taxonomy): Eukaryota > Metazoa > Chordata > Amphibia > Anura > Ranidae > Lithobates > Lithobates sylvaticus. Next base: position 148,201,369 of record CM053030.1, read on the forward strand.
TGATTAAATAGGTGGACCATTAATTCTCACTATAATCACTGGGTTATATATTTTTTTTTTTTTTTTTTTTACTCTGGTTTACAGTGATATTATATGCATTTATGGTAGCAGCTCTTTATTGTACAATACATTTGATAGGTGTGGGAACCTCCTCATTCTGGGGTATTTTTGGTTTAAACCTTAAAGGCTAAGTTCACCTTTGCATTTAGTAATTTTTTTCTACAGGAGCATGCAAAGTATGATCGATTAACATTTTCTACCATCATTACCATCTCTTGCAGCTGCTTCTGGCCTACCATCCATTAGCATCTTGTGCCATCACTACAGGTCTGCCATCATTACTGTCTTATGCTGTCTATATAGCTCTATTTAAGCTCTTCAACACTGTCAGGGTGCCATAACTAATGTTTCTGCAGTTGCTCCTCAGCAGACACATTTGATCATTCCTGCATAGCCCTTTAATGTTTGAGGTGCATTATGCTGGTCCAGCAATGTCAGTGTCAGGTGCCACAGCCAATGTCTCTGCAGTTGCTCTGCAGCTAGCACATTTGTGATTTTTTTTTTATTTTTATTTTTTTATGTGGAGTCATTACAGTGTAGCGCCTAAGTGTTTGCAGTGTTTTATGCTGCTTCAATGCCAAGGTGACACAGCTGCTCTTCACTTTTTAGTGCTTGATAGAGGCTAAATCATGCTTTCTGTGTCCCATTTTTAATCCATTCCTCTTCTCTGGTATAATCTATATATGTATATGGTATATGGTATATATTGGTATATGGTCTACAATATTGTAGCTATTGTCTCAATGTAAAACTGTAGTCTGACTAATTTTTCTTTAAGACCTACCTGGTCTCTGAAATAAGCTATGGGCTGGTAAAAGTGTTATTAAAAATATTTTCCTGACTTATTTTAGGTTAAATAATGCACTTTAATGCTGGTGGTTTGCTAAAAACAGCACACATAGTAAACACAAACTCCAGTATATACCCCATAGCTTGTGGATGCTATAACATTTGCTTAAAACCCATAAATATACTCTTATTGGGATTTTGTTTTACCAAAAACATGTAGCAAAATACATATTGGCCTAAATTTATGAAAAAAATAGATTTTTTCAGTTTTGTTTATTGGATATGTATTATCGCAGAAATTAAAATATATATACATTTCTATTTTAAAACTTTTATTTTCTTTTGTCTATAGCGCAAAAAATAAAAACACAGTGGTAATCAAATACCACCAAAAAAGCTCTATTTGTGGGCAAAAAATGACATACCGTATATACTCGAGTATAGGCCGATCCGAATATAAGCCGAGGCACCTAATTTTACCACAAACAACTGGGAAAACTTATTGACTCGAGTATAAGCCTAGGGTGAGAAATGCGCAGCTACTGTAAGTGGAAAAGAGGGTCAACGATGCCCATTTGCAGCCTCACTGTGCCCATGCAGATGGACACAGTTGACCGATTTGGGGCCCTGTATCTCGGGGTCACTTAGTGCTAGAAACCCCATCTTTGGATATGTTGTAGTACTAATTCCACTGGGTTTGAATACAACATTTGGGGTTCCTAGCACCAAGTGTACCCGAGATATGGGGCCCCAAATTCGGGTCAGAAAATCTCAAGCACTTTTCTGCAGCAGAGAATGACATTTTCTGAACCGACTTTGGGGCCCTGTATCTCGGGGCCACTTAGTGCTAGGAACCCCATCTTTGGATATGTTGCAGTGCTAGGTCCACTGGGTTGGCACACCAAAATGGGATTCCTAGACCCAAGTGGCCCTGAGATACGGGGCCCCAAATTCGGGTCAGAATTTTATTTTTTTGCTGCAGAAAAGTGCTTGACTCAAGTATAAGCCGAGGGGGGCACTTTCAGCACAAAAAAATGTGCTGAAAAACTCGGCTTATACTCGAGTATATACGGTACATTTTATTTGGGTACAGCGTTGCATGAGTGCACAATTGTCAGTTAAAGCAACGCAGTGCCGTATCGCAAAAAGTGGCCTGGTCATGAGGGAGGATAAATCTTCCAGAGATCACGTGGTTAATGTTTTAAGTCCTGTGCATGGAGGAAATTGTGAACCAGCTATACTAGAAGCTAAGTGAGTTTTAGTGTACACTTACTGCATAGATACTTTTGGTAATGTTCATTTGTTAGGAAAAGCTAGTTAGCGTGCGTGTGTGTGTATTGTTGGTACTCCATATATCCTGTATTGTTTTCCTCATAGATTTGAGATAGATTAAAAGGTTGAAAAAGCTTTGCATTGCCACTGTCATATAGAACTTCACCCAAACTTTAAAGAAGAAGCATATAGTTCATCAAAATACAATGAATAATAATACATTTGGAAATGTCAGAAAAGTAATTAGATGTACTGTTGCTCTTGCTAAGAAGGAGCATCACAATGTTTCCTTGTGGTTATGTAGCACAAGATCTCACCTCTCATTCATCAATATATTTTGCTAAAGGGGATGCAGCATAAGAAATCAATTTTGAAGTTCAGAAGTCTGGTTGAAAACAAAACCTTAGATGATTCTAAATCATTGATAAAGCAAGTGCAACAATGAAATTTGAAACATTACAAATAGAGCACCGGCCTTTCTATAACCCTGGAAACTTTGTAGATACTATATGTAGTAATGTACTACATCATTTACATTTCATTTGACATCAGCTGATATTACATTTACATCAGCTGTGCTGTAGTGCAAGGGGCACCATAATAGGAGGCAATAATAGAGTGAAAGTCAGCTCAGTTCATCAATTTGCTGTGTCTCTTTTCATTGATCGATCACAGGGTGAGACCTGTAAGTGTAACATAATTGCAGCAGAGAAAACTCAGGTCTCCAGCCCTGCCAGACCAGTTTGTGTGGTGTGGCAGAGTTGTGTAAATCTCAGAAATGGACAGAAGCACAAAACAGCACAAAACATTACAAAAAAAAACCTCAGCTGATGGTTCTTGAGGCAATGGTTGATCATTAGTGCTGGATTCCTAGTTACATACAGTAGTTGGTAAGGGTGAATAAAGACACTAGTCCATCCAGTTCAAAATGTGTGTCAGTGTTTGTGTGTATGTGTTTATGTCATTACTATTTCCCATATCCCTGTACAATACATCCACTAAGAAACACATCTAAAATTGTTTTGAATTTATCTAAACTCCCCGCTGATACCACCAACTGTGGAAGGTAATTCAACATCTTTGCAGTTCTAACAGTAAAGAACCCCTTTACGCAGTTTAAGGTTAAACTAGTTCTCACCCAACTTCATTGAATAGTTGCATGTCTTCTTAAGAGTCCTGAGATTGAAAAGTTTTCTAAAATCACTATTCAGGGAGAATGTGTTTTTAAAGGGTAAGGGAGAATAAGTTTAGTGTTTGCAGCCTCTCCCCTTATAACTGAGGTACTCCTGCCCCCTTATAAGCATTGTTGCCCTTCTCTGGACTCTCTCCAGTTCTAGCACATCCTTCCTGAAGACTGGGGATCAGAACTGGATTGCATACTCAAGAGGTGACCAGACCAGAGTTTTGTAAAGTGGTAAAATAATTGCTTTATCTCTTGAGTAAATACCCTTTTTAATGAGTGCTAATAGTCTGCTAACCTTCTTGCAGCTTGGCATTGCATGCTATTGCTGAGCATGTGATCTACTAGACCCCCAGATCCTTTTCCATCCTCAATTATCCCCAAGGTTTTTCCCCTATCGAGTAACTTCATTCATTTTTAGACCTCAAGTGTTATTTTGCTTTTTTTCAATATTAAATCTTAAAGAGGAAGTAAAGCCTCCTCGGAAAAAAAAAAAAAAAAACGGAATCTGCAAGGCAAAGTCATAATGAGCATAGCATACTAGCTCATTATGAATAACTTACCTGAGAACGAAGCCCCCGAAGTGACCCTCGTCCACGACCTCCACCGCCATCACTCCCGGAGTGACTTCCGGGTCTCACTGCTCCAGCTCTGTCATTCTCTGGAGTCACGATGACGTCACTCCCGCGCATGCGCACGAGAGCGGCATATCACCGCGATCTCCGGCATGCTCAGTGCGCCTGCGCGCCGCTGTCTACGGTGCATGCGCCATAGATAGCGGTGCCTTTTCTTTTCTAAATATCTCTTAAACCATGTAGGTTTAGGAGATATTTATTGGACCTACAGGTAAGCCTTAATCTAGGCTTACCTGTAGGTCAAAGTGGTTTGTAAGGGTTTACAACCACTTTTACCTTATTTTGTGAAGGTCTTCTTGTAAAGTTGCTATATCCTGTTTCAAAGTTATTGCACTGCTTAGCTTGGTATTGTCAGCAAACACAGATATTGAACTATTTATACCAACATCAATATTATTGATATACAATTTAAACAGAACTGGTCCCAGGACAGAACCTTTGGGTACCCCACTTACAACTCTAGACCATTAAGAAGATACACTATTTACCATAACCCTCTGGACGCACTCATATAACCAGTTTTCTATCTAGGTGCATATACTCAATGTCATGTATATCATCAATGTCAACATACCTCAATTTGTAAATTAAGCGTTTATGGGGTACTGTATGCAGTGTTTTGGTGAAATCCAGATATACCATGTCCACAGGCCTTCCTCCATCCAAATGACATCTTACCTCCACATTAGACATGTGCAATTAGTTTCGTATGAATCCGAAATTCGTACGAATTTTTCGAAATTCATACATTCTTACGAATCCGAATTACGAATTTTTACGAATACGAATTCTGTACGAAATACGAAATTTCGTTTACGAATTTCGGATCCAAATTATCCGAATCCAAACTACCAAATGACGAATTTCAACTAATATGAAAGAAATTATAGTGGATATAACGAATGATTCGAATGAATTTGAGATTCAGTATAACGAATATCGACACTCTACGAATAATAACAAATTATCCGAAAACGTATTAACGTTACATAACACAAGTCTATTGTCTATTGTTCACCAATCACTCAGAGGAAGTATGAAATACGAAATTTCGTATTCGTAAATGAAATTTCGTATTTCGTACTTCCTCTGAGTGATTGGTGAACAATAGACAATAGACTTGTGTTATGTAACGTTAATACGTTTTTGTATAATTCGTTATTATTCGTAGAGTGTCGATATTCGTAAAGATTCGTAACGATTCGTAACGATTCATAACGATATTAACGATTCGTAACGATTCATACGAAATTCGTATTTCGTACGAATCCAAATTAAATTTTGTACACGAATTACGAATTACGATTATTTTTTTATACGGAACAAAACGAAACTAATTTTTTGATGGCTCCCATGTCTATTCCACATAGAATTTTAACAGGTTGTTCTGGCAAGAACAATCTTTCATTAATCCATGCTGGTTACTACTAATGGTAGTATTTTCCTTAGCAGACTCCTGGATCTCTGATCATACCCTCTAGTAGTTTACATACTATTGATGTTAGTTAGACAGACTGGTCTTTAGTTTCCAAACATATATTTTTAACTTAATTTTATTGGTACCACGTTTCCTTTTTCCAATCAGCTGGTACCATTCCAGTCACTAAGCTGTCATTAAAAAAAATGGAATAACAGTTTAGCTATAACATGGCTAAGTTATTGAGGACTATTGGGTATAAACCATTTGGTCCTGGTGATTTATTCACCTTCAAGTCTTTTTTGACACTGGCTTCTGTTAGCCACAAGGACACATGCCATGTAACTTTAATACCAATGCTGTCTTGTTTATTATCCCCCTCCTTTTCCTTTGTAGTGACTGGTCTCCTAAATTGCCATTAAATAGTAGTAATGCTGGTGATAGACATACTCTTAAAAAAAATGAAGTTTGGTAGCCAGCTTATGCCTACATACCCAGTCTGCATCCTATGTCCATAGAAATCATTTGAACATTAGGGACCATACACAACACATAATGATTGGTGGTATGTATACAATCTGACTACATCATGTTGAAATATCTGCAGGTACAGCTCTGCAATACACATAAATGTTTGGGTCACATAGCATAGCAGCTCCAGTCCAGCTCTCCATTTTCCTGACCGTGGCACGATCTGTCCAAAAATGTGGCATCTACTCACACCTGAGTGACTGACACCTCTGTCCTGTCCCATCTATTACCACTGGTTGCCATGGATGAACAGCATCAGCTGTTATTACAAGGAGCGGGAGGGGACATCCCCATCCCCCCACAGCTCCGCCCAGGTCTCCCATCCCACCCGCAGACCTGAGCCACCAGCCGCCTGGCCAGAGACCTGAACAAAGCCGGATTTGCCTTTGATCAGGTCTCCGATGTAGAAACCTGGAAGCAATAGCACAGTGTCACTTCCGGTTTACTCGGCAGCCAACAGCGCCATTAAAAAAAAAACAGAATTAAAAAACGCTGATCTTGGCAGAGGAGGGTGTTTTTTTGTGGGTGCTTTTACAGTTGGGGGCCCCGGGTGCCAAATGCTCTAGGTACGCCCCTGTTGTCAGTACTTCTGTGTGCCTCTTAAAGCTGTACACGCTTTACCTTCCTATTTCTTACTGACAGTTTTCTGCCAAAATGTGTGCTTACTGTTTGGAACGATATTGTCACTTCATCCTTATAGTCAGCTATCACCATTTAGGGGCATTTTTTTTCAGGCAATTTTTTTTTCAGGTGTATAGGAAGCTGACTAATGGGCTCTTGCCCTTAAGCCCCTCCAGATCTGCATGCATCATGTGCATCCTAAACTGTTCCCGTGTTTCAGGTAAAAACCATGCATCCTGTCTTGTTCAAACAGCCAGGGAGGAAGATGACAATGACCAACAGGTTGTCACAAGTAGCCAAGACACTCTAAAGGAGTTTCTTTTCACTTACCCTGTGTCACTAATGTGCATTTTTTTTCCTTCCAGAGCAAATCAACTGGTCTCAGATCCTTCTTGGGCCAACCAATCCTCTTCAAACCATTATTTAGAGGAAGATGTGGATGGGGATGATCTATATGCAGGTGTTTGTATCTCCCTTTCATAAGGCTGTTAGAATGCCTGAAATTGAAGATCCTGCAGAGATAGCTGCAGTGCCAGTATTTTTAACACCTCCAAAAGGGTGTGCGGCAATTTTGCTATGATGTTTAAATTGGAAACTCATTCTAGAAGAGTGGAGCAAAATTGAGCTACACAGCAGCACAGTGGCTTAATGGTTAGCAGTTCTGCCTTATCAGCTTTAGGTTCCCTACTCAGACACATCTACCTGCACAGCAGAATGTCAGATTAGGTGCTTATGAGGAGGAGGGTTTCCAGAATAAGGAGTCACCTATTTAGTCAATGTGGCCTTCATGAGATTAGCCAGGTGCATGGCATCAGATGGGTGACAGTCAGGAAGGGGAAAAAGTCAGGGAGGCCGGTCCTGGGCTGGAACATTCCAATAAGTATGCCATGTTGCGTGATATTGGGGAAACCAGTCAGGGACCAGCATTGCTGGAGCAGAGTGACGCCCCTGTCTGCCAGTGGAAAAACTCCTCCAGAGAGGGCGGGGGTAAAGCCAAGGGAAGTGAAAGACAGTTTCTGGTGGTAGGGGATTCAATTATTAGAAGGACAGAGAGGGTAATCTGTCACAAAGACCTGAAGCGCCGAACTGTATGTTGTTTACCGGGTGCTCGGGTTCGGCACATCACGGATCTGGTAGACAGATTACTGGAAGGGGCGGAGGAAGACCCAGCTGTCCTCGGCGCACGTTGGCACCAATGACAAAGTCAGGATGATGTTGGAGTGTCCTAAAAAACGATTTTAGGGACTTAGGAGCTAAATTAAGGAATAGGACCTCCAAAGTAGTATTCACAGAAATAATACCAGTACCTCAAGGCACACCAGAAAGGCAGCGGGAGATTAGGGAAGTAAACATGTGGCTGAGGAGCTCATGTAGAAAAGAGGGGTTTGGGTTCCTGGAGAACTGGGCCGACTTCTCAGTTGGTTACCGGCTCTTTAGCGGGAACGGACTGCACGTAAATGGGAAGGGTGCAGCTGGGCTGGGAGAGAAGATGCATTGGATGACTGCATTTGATGTGACACAGGCTGTATTTCATGTGACACAGGCTGCATTTTATGGGACACAGGCTGCATTTTATGGGACACAGGCTGCATGTAAGGATGGACTCCGCTGGGGGCACCTGATGTAAGGACGGACTCCTCTGGGGACACCTGATGGCATCTGGTGGCAGGCGATGTGGCTAGTGACACCCTTAGGGCTCCCACTGATTCTGCATTATGGTGAGTTGAATGATTTCATTTTATATTACAATGTAATCATCCTGACACTATAACAACCATGGCGCCGGGATGATTGAAGTGCTAACACCAGGTGTTTGGAATATCTTTATCAGACTGGCTTAAATAGAGCCACTGGCGCCAAAGTCCATCACGCCAGCATGCGCCGTTGCGCATGCGCAGTATTGTGCGTGCAAGTGCGCCGATGCGCACCCGTGTGCGCCAATGCGTGCTGATGCGCACCCGTGTGCGCCAATGCATGCCGATGGGAAGCTGTATGCGCCAATGCGCGCTGATGTGCGGTGCTTGCTCGTGCACACCTTGGGATCCTCCGTAAGCGTTCATGAGTGCTCTGGGCGGTGTTGTCAGCACCGTGACGGCCATGTCCCTGACAGCTGGGCTCAGCCCTTCCTTCTCTAAGCTGGTGGCTCAGCTGTCGGCTAATTGCCAGCTCCTATCTCTCCACAGTGACTCACCTGTTGATGATATCCTGCTCATCAGTCCTGCCTACTTAAGCCGTCCAGCCTAGATGATCTCTGCCTTCGCCTTGGTCAACATCACAGAGACTATCTACTGCGTCCCTGTTAAAGACTTGCTTGGCTGACATTCATTCTGGCTCCAGATCCTGCTTGCTGTTCCATTACGCTGTTCCCTGGCTTCCTGACTTTCTGGCTTGTCTGACTATCCGTTACGGTTACCGAACTTTGGCTATGTTTTGACTATGTTTGTTCTATTTACTTTTATTATTAAACAAATGTGATTTATCTGTACTTCTGTCTCAGTCTGATTCATGGTTTCTGACACCAGGTCAGAGCCTTGGGGTACCCCACTGACCACTCTAAACCATTCTGAGTACACGTTATTTATCACCACCCTTTGGACATGCTCCATAGCCAATTTTCTATCCAAGAACAAACCTTATGGTATATAACCACCGACCTCAGTTTGTAGATTAAGCATCTGTGGGGGGACTGTATCAAATGCTTTTGCAAGATCCAGCAAGATCCAGATGCACCACTTCCACCAGCCTACCCCTGTCCAGATGGCAGTTCACTTCCTCATGGAATGTTAATAGGAGCGACATTGCATAAACCCATGCTGGTTACTGCTAATGATAGGGCTTAAGGCTTGGTTCCTATGGAAGAGGTGACAACACACTCAACCACGAGTGTGTAGACTTCATGGGCTCCCTGTAACAGAGTGCCAGGAATGATTGTAGGGTGACAACATGGTCCTCTTCTAAAGCTGTTCTTGGTCACTGTAGTGTGAAGCTAGCTCCTTATCCTGTACATTTTAGGCTTAAAGGTTTCTGTTGGCTAAAAGCTATAATTGAATCCTTACTGTTTTGGCATCCTACCCTTTTTTTTTGGCTAGTTATTTCCAGAACTTATGCTGCCATGTCAATCTGGAAAAAGGAAGATTGTGTATCCAATATTTACCATAATTTTCCTTTCCTCATAAACTCCATGGTAGGATAGGTACCCTCCCAGTGGCATGAGGCTAGTTATGGAACACGGTCTCTGCCTCAAAATTAATGAGTATGGAGTCCTATGGGGTAAGAACGAGGGTCGAGCTACCCAAAATGTATTCTGCCATGGAGTCTATCATTAAAGGAAAATTACAGTAAGAATTCAAATTTCCTTTGTTCAGATACATTAAAGCGGAACTATACTCCCCTTCTATCCAGTGCTGCAGTCACCTGGAGCTCCTAGCTGACTGATGGTGTTACCCACTGGCTGTTGTCATCTTTGACTGGATTAGCTTCCAAGTACTTATCACCAGACATTTGTATTGGCCCAGCCATGATGATATCAAGCACACACATGTGCAGGCGTTTATTCATAGCGCCATTACCGAAATTTCTACACTGAGCTTAGTACGTACAGGGCGTATACGGGGAGGTAATGGAACATTAATGCAGGAGAAACATAGTATGTCTCTTCATTATTAAAATCTTACCTGTTTGCCAAATGTTGGTTTCTCACTTAAACTTCCACTGTAAAAAATGTATCTATGGTTAAAATGTAAAAACATATATTCATTTCCATATTGTATTTCAATTACTTTAGCCTACCTCTATTAATCTGAATGATATTGGAGTTTGTATACTTACTTTATAAAGACCCCCACACATTTATATTCTTGAGTCCTGTGACACGTATTTTTATGTCCTGTGATTAGGCATTGCCTTGCGTCACACAATTCATAGAGCCTGTCTTCTGAACTACAGAGGTGCTGAGATGAGGAGTCAGTACATAAATCACTGCTTGTAGGCAGCAAGGTGTCATGGGATATGTAGTCCTTAGATATTGAGATATTGAAAGTAAACAGCATGGAGGGAATCCAGGAACTTGTGGGAAGATATGGCCAGCAGACAAGCAGGAGATTTTTCAAGTAAGCTGATATTGGATTATCACAAACAACTATTGTTTGTATTGTTATTACAATGCTGATTTATAAAATGTATAGGACCCCTTTAAAAGTAATAAAATGTATACCCTTCTTACTCCCTTTGTAGCACGCTGATTCTTCCCTATCAATAATAGAACAGCTGTCAGTCTTAGTTTACGTCCTACACAATATTTTTACTACTGTTGCCTGTTCTGGAGTGAACTGAACAGTTCTGACCACATTCAAACAACATCAGTGCCCAATTGTTGCTATAGTTTTCCCTTTAAGTTTTGAGATTTGTACATTTAAAGAAACAATGAGAAAAACTAAATTAATTGACATTTATTTTCATTTGTTTATAGAATGCGAAATCTAAAGTAGTAAATAACAGAAACATATGGCGTGTTCAGTTTCAAGACACATATAATACTCCAAGAAGCATGGACCACCAGGAAGCAAACATTTATATCATCTGTGGCTGGCAGAAGGATATAAATAAAAATTGTTGGTACATTTAAGCATGCTTAGCTAAAAGTATCTCCAGGCAAAACAAAGTGCATGTTATCAATATGCATATGGAATATCTCTGAGCCAAAACTGCCCCTAAGTTATATTGTCAGTAGGACAACATTTTCCCATGTGAGACATTGAACAACAGTAAATCATATGTGTGGGAAGGAAAGCCTGCTAGCTATGTACATTATCTATTCCCTTTTGTGCCTTTCCTCTCTCCCTTCCTCACTCCTGTTAGTGGCTCCTTCAATTATGGCTGAGCTGAAACTGTTCTGCTGCTTGACTGTCTGCAAACAAGGGGCTGTGAAGTATTTTTGCCAAAGGAAATGCACAAATGCAATATACATACAGTATCTATGGATATATATATATATATTTAATGTTTATATTTCTGCATGAATCTTCATTTTCTTTTTAGCTTCAGCAAATGCTTTTTGTTTGATGTGTACATGATTTCTTTATAAACATTATAACATTATGCTTACATAATAGTTGAAGACCTGTGTAAAGAAAAGCAATGTTGTCACACTAGGACAGGAGGTGTCTTTGGACAACCTCCCCCCTCCCCATCCCCATGACATATAGGGGAGGGGTTCTGTAGATCACATAAGTGGCTGGAAACAATATCACTGATAGGACTGCAAGAGAGGCAGAAAGCACAGGAAGTTGTGAGTTCACAAAATTTCTGTCAGGATCACAAGGTATTTTTTTATCAATTATTGAACAAATACACTTGCAATGTTATATTTAACAGACCAAAAGAGAGCAAATAAGAGATGTCAATTGTTAGAGTGTACACACATTTACATACTCTGCTTCTGCATTTTTTTCGATAACTTCCTAAAGCAAGTTTACTTAAAGCAGAACTAAACCCTCCTATAATTTTTAGCCAAGGAATTTGCCATCATGGCTGCCAACTACCATGGTGCTGCACGTGTAATCAGTTATGACACCAGCCATTTGATGGTTTGACAGTTTGGTTGAGAGCACAACCAATGTGACAGTTACTGTACATTCCCAGCAGTTACTGTTAAGCCCCATACACACGGTCGGAAAATCCGACCACCAAATCCATCGGATTTGGTCCGACAGATTTAGTCCGACACTGGTGTTGCATACACACGGTCGGACAAAGTTGTCGGAAAATCCGATCATTCTGATGGTGGTGACGTTTGTTGCCTACGACGGGACTACGTAGAGGCTAGTAGCCAATAGCTTTGGTCTTGTAATGTGATCTGAGCATGCGTGGCACTTTGTCCGTCGGAATTCGCTACACACGATCGGAATTGGTGTGATCGGACTTTGTTGTCGGAATATTTATAGAGCAGGAGATAGAACTTTGTCCGTTGGACAATCCGATGGAAACTGTCCGATGGTGCCTACACACGGTCGGAATTTCCGACAACATTGTCCGATAGGACAGAATCCATCGGAAAATCCGACCGTGTGTATGGGGCTTTAGAGCCCTTTCACACACGCAGCGTGGCTGCGCCAGCGGTAAAGGGTAAAGGGTTAGCGCACTCTTCACCCGCTAGCAGGGTGCTTTTAACCCCTGCTAGCGGCCCGAAGATAGCAACCGAAGAAAGGGTTAAATGCATCGACAGCGGGGCCCATTGATTGCTCCAAAGATGCTGCTTGCAGGATTTTTCCACAAGCGCACCCGGGCTTTCACACTGGGGCTGCAGGGGAGGCATTTTTCAGGCACTTTACAGGTGCTATTTTTAGCCCTTTAGTGCCTGAAAAATGCCTCCAGTGTAAAAGGGGTCTTACTGTTTTTTGAAACTGTTATATTGATGGGTTTAGTTCCGGTTTAAAGTGTATCTAACCCAGGAACAAAAATTTTGCAGCTTACCGGTACTTAGGTTTGATGGCTGCATTAGTTGTCTTTTTTTCAGAATTCGTTTTTATTTTCAACTGGTAACCATGCCAGTAACACACTTTTTGTCCTAGGGTGACAGCGTTCACTCACTACTGTATTCCATGGAACAGCGTTATCACCCTAGGACAGGAATACAGAACACCTTTTCCTCTGTGTGTCTCCATAATGCCGTGAGAGGTTTTTTGGAAGCAATGCAACTTCCTATCCTAGGGTGAGAGTGCTATCCCTAGGAGTGCAAAACAGACAGAGAGCGCTGAAAACTGTCAGCTTACTAGATGTTTGGCAAGATCAACAGGCATGATTTTCATTTATCAAACAGATATAGTACAGCAGTTTCAATAGAAAATATTTGTCAGATAAAAGAGAGGAAATAAGAGAGGTCCAGAGTAAGGGTTTTATATATGCTTTAACCACTTAAGGACCAGAAGGATTTACCCACTTCCTGACCAGGCCATTTTTTGCAATACGGCACTGTGTTACTTTAGCTGACAATTGCACGGTCGTGCGATGCTGTACCCAAATAAGATTAATGTCCTTTTTTTCCCACAAATTTGATCACCTCTAAGGTTTTTATTTTTTTCGCTATATTGAAAAAAGAGCGACAATTTTGAAAAAAAAACAATAATTTTTATTTTCTGCTACGAATCATTCCCAATAACATTTAAAAAAAAAATGTTCAATTTAGGCCAATATGTATTCTGCTACATATTTTTGGTAAAAAAAAAAACAATAAGCGTATATTGATTGGTTTGCACAAAAGTTATAGCGTCTAAAAACTAGGATAGCATTTATATTATTTTTTTTAATATATTTTTCTAGTAATGGCGATGATCAGTGATTTTTAGCGGGGCTGCCTGGGACAACACACAGGAAGACAAGATCGCTTGTCATCCCCTGTCAAAACGGAGATCTGCTTGTTTACTTCGGCAGATCCCTGTTCTGTCTCTGCAAGGAACAATCGTGGGTGGCCGGCAGACATCAAGTCCACCGGACACTCTGATTGGCTCCCCCACTGGCCAATCGGCGTGTGTGTGCGCCCAAATAACCTTGTGCACGAACCGACGTACAAAACTAAAAATTGCAGCACTGTGTGAATAGAAAATAAAATACAAAGAAATGACAGTGATCAGTCCATGAAAGCGTCCAAACAAATGATGTGATAAAATCCTGGCAATCGTATCCCAAAGATGGCAGACGACTATGCACCCAAGTGCACCTTTCATTGTGATAATAAAAGATGTGCCCTTACCAGATATCTAGATTCCATGTTATAGGAGTCTAGTCAGACATAGATTCACACATCATGAGGGATCCATCCACTGGTTATGAAGGAGGATAACATTGAAGCCAACCGTGCTGGTTTCTCCCTCTCTCTCACGGATGTTGTATAAATAAAGAAGAAAATCGCTATGTATTGTTGGGGGGGAGGATCTTCTTTAACCCAACACACATAAACATGCATGCACTAATGCAACAAAATAGTGTTAATGAGCCCTAATAGTATTGCAGAAATCTAAGCATGGTAAATACCTGAATATGACGTGATATCAGACTCTTATGCCGCGTACACACGGCCGGACTTTCCGGCAGAAAAAGACAGATGGGAGCTTTTCATCGGACATTCCGACCGTGTGTATGCCCCATCAGACTTTTTCTGCCAGCATTTCCGACGGACTTAGAAATAGAACATGTTCTAAAACTTTCTCTGTCGGAAATGCCGAGGGAGCTTAGTCCGTCGGCAAGTCCGGCCGTGTGTAGGCGGCATTACAGTCCCTGTACAGCAGAGCTGAATTTCAGAGTGAGAAGAAGCAGTGCAAGGAGCCAATCAGTTCATGACAAGCCGCATGCTAGAGGCATCAAGGAAAGGGGTGGGAGGTATATTGAACAAGTGTATATTTCAACAAAACATCCATTCATGTCCCAATGAGCTTACAGTCTAATGTTACTAGCACACACATTTCCTGGCTGGTAGTAACTCAGGATATGTGTGTGTTGTAGTAACATTAGACTGTAATGGCTGTTTTGTTGGACACTTTCATGGACTGATCACTGTCATATTTCTTTGTATTTTATTTTATTTTCTATTCACATGGCACAGCAATTTTTAGTTTTTTATGTATTTACACAAAGGGGTTGATTTACTAAAGGCAAATCCACTTTGCACTACAAGTGCACTGGAGGTGCAGTCGCTGTAGATCTGAGGGTTAGATCTGAAATCAGGGGAAGCTCTGCGGATTTTATAATCCAATCATATGCATATAATCATTTTTTTTATTTGCCTTGCATGTCCCCCTCAAATCTACAGCGACTGCACTTCCAAGTGCACTTTCAAGTGCACTTTCAGTGCACTTGTAGTGCAAAGTGGATTTGTCTTTAGTAATTAACCCCCAAAGTGTTCTGTTGTGTGATTGACAGCTGCTTTTTTGATCACTTAATGTTTTTACCTGCGCAATTACTACATACATCTTTTTACCATGAACCAATGTACACCTATGGTGATTTGCACAGCCGAGCCAGCTTGTTGCAGTACAACTGTGGCAGCTGGCCGCCAAGAGGTTAAACATCAGAAGGGCAGAAAGATATTCAAGCGTAGAGTATTCCGTACTTAATGGAGTGCATCCTTTTTGAGGGTCATCTTTTTTCAACATTAACAAATTATGTTTATCCCAGTTAGAAATCCAAATTATTTTCAAGATTACTTAATTAAAAAAGTATGTGCTTTTATGAATATACTTTGGGTTATCTTTTACTAAGATAACTTTCAATTTTCCATGTGGACAGTCATAGTTGCATAGTTACATAGTTCGTAAGGTTGAATAAAGACACCAGTCCATTCAGTTCAATGTGTGTGTGTTTGTGTCAAACCAAAAATCCCTTTCCCAATTCCCACCACCCACCCTGCTCCCACCATTTAAAAAATAAATGTTAACAGTATTTTCACGTAGAGTCCATTGATATGTGATCTTACTACTTATGTGACAGATGATCCACCGTTGCAGTCTGGGCACACTACCAACCAGTCTTGTTTCTGCCCTTACTGTCATAACATCATCATGCCATCTGAGTCTCCTTGAGCCTATAAGTAACAAATCTGAATAGCAATAATTGTTTATGCACAGCCCACACTAAAGCCCCATACACACGGTAGGATTTTCGCATGGATTCTGTCCGATCGGACAATGTTGTCGAAAAATCCGACCGTGTGTATGCACCATCGGACAGTGTACGTCGGATTGTCCGACGGACAAAGTCCTATCTCCTGCTGGATAGATTTTTTCACAACAAGGTCCGATCACACCAAATCCGATCGTGTGTAGCGTTGTCTGACGCATGCTCAGATCACATTACAAGACCAAAGCTATTGGCTACTAGCCTCTACGTAGTCCCGTCGTAGGCAACAAACGTCACCACGTTCAGAATGATCGGATTTTCCGACAACTTTGTCCGACCGTGTGTACGCAAAACCAACATCGGACAAAGTACGACAGACATGATCCGACGGACCTGGTCCTCGGATAATCCGAGCGTGTGTATGGGGCTTTAGTCATTTTTTGGGCAATACACTGCAACTATCATGAAGCAAGTAAATTGATTAAAACTGTGTATAAAGGGTTTTTCAGCACCATGGAGAGCTATTGCCAGCAGAATTGCCAGCAGGCTAAATCCAAATCTTTACTATATTGTATGTGTTCAAAAGCTACCCACCAGCAGCTGCATTTACCTGGTGCAAATTTGTAATAAGTGAACCAAGACATGCACCAAACAACTGAAAAATCCACAAACCTCTAACATAGCAATCAAACCCCATTGAAATATATGGTTCTAGGTTTTTTTTAATGAAGCTTAAGGGGCACAATTGAAAATGCACAATTCCTTTAAATAACATGGCTTAGGGGGTGCCCTGAACCTGTAGCGAAGCAGCACACCCGTACAATTTACTCCTGCAAAGGTGACAGAAAGAAAAAAAAATGCTGAAAAATAGCATTTCCCAGCCTCTTCATTATGTTTTTAAACAAAACAGCTGGGAGATTCCCATTAACATCCATACCAGACCTTGTCCTTGATGAGGGTGTGGCATAGATTTTAAGGGTGAACCCCACAAAAACTGCATGGGGTCCATGGCCAAGAAAGGATAGGGCAGCAAGCATGCACTACCCACCTGAACCATAGCAGGCCACATGCTCTCAATATAGGAAGGGAACCTCATCCCCACAACTATGGCCCAAGAGAAGTGGGGGGTGGCCTGGAATCTGGAAGCCCACATAAGGGGGCCTACAGATATACCCCCACATACACACACACATACATGAATGAATAAGGTATACATAGCATCATTCACTAAAAAAAAGTAAATAAATACAGCCACACCCTGATAAAGTCCTTTAGTAAAGAAAAAAAGTCTCAGAGGTGAAAATCTATCATCAGTCACATTGTCTATCAATGTAGATTCATCATCAGTCATGATGAATGACGCCCCTACATTCTGCCCCTACAATGCACATCAATCCTGTTCCAAATGAACTTCCGATGCAAATGACAGCTTGATGACTGGCTGCTAAATGTCAACAAGCCAACCAGTGATGCTGTCTGATGTCATTGATCAAATATGGTTATAACCGTGTTGGGCACTGTTGTCAGCCAGGATTTCCCAGCCAGCTTGTTTAACCCCTTCCCACCCACGCTATTGCTGAAAGACAGCTACAGCATGGGCTTACTTTGCCAAGAGGGCGTATATAGACGTCCTCCCATGATTGCGCTGCCCACGCGCCCCCAGCTGATCACAGATCAGGTTAAAGGGCCAAACACATCGGCCCTTTACCACGTGATCAGCTGTAATCAAAGACAGCTGATCACTGATATAAACACAAGCCGGGTATCAGCTTTTCTTTCCTCATGCTGACAAAGTGAGGAGAGAAGAAGATAAGCCAATAAACCGGCTTGTGTTAAAGGGACATCAGCACTTATAATCAGGGGACTAATTATCAGTGTCTTGATTATCAGTGCAGTCCCAACAGTGCCCACCAGTGTTGCCAATTAGTGCCCACCAGTGCTGTCAATCAGTGCCCACAAGTGCTGCCAATCAGTGCTCATCAGTGGTCATCAGTGCTGCCTATCAGTGCCCATCAGTGCTGCCTACCAGTGCCCATCAGTGCCACCTATCAGTGCCCATCAGTGACACCTATCAGTGCCCATCAGTGACACCTATAAGTGCAGCCTCATCAGTGCCCATCAGTGCAGCCTATCAGTGCCCATCGGTGCAGCCTCATCAGCGCACATAAGTTAAAGAGAAAAATTACCTATTTGCAGAATTTTATAACAAACTTTTGGTCTTATTTCGTTTGTTTAGCAAAAAAATAAAAACCCAGTGGTGATTAAATACCACCAAAAGAAATCTCTATTTGTGCAAAAGTTTCATATGGGTACAGTATTGCATGACCATGCAATTGTTATTCAAAGTTTGAAAGCTGAAAATTGGCCTGGGCAGGAAGGGGGTAAATGTGGCCAGTAGGCAAGGGGTTAAAAGAGAAGTTTGGGATTGTAAAAAAATAAAAACAATTATGCTCATCTAGGTGGATGCAGCTTCGATCAGATGCTGCACCTTTCCCTTGCCGGCTCTGCAGTGATTACTGCTGATTGCTCAGTTCTCCCCCTCCGCTCTGAGCAGCGAGTGGTGACTGTCAGTGAGTGGCTCTCTGCTCTCCCTTCCATCGCTCACTGGAGCGATGGGCTGTGGAGGGGGTGGGAAGGGCTGGCTCAGACTTTCAGCAAATCGCTGAGAGGCTGAGCCAGGTGCCAGTCCCGGCATTTCTGTGGATTCCGACCAGCTGAGCTGAGCTGAGTGACTTCAGCCCACAGCGGGTTTTAGCTCACTGTCAGCTGAAAACAGGTCACAGGAGTGCAGAATGAACAACACTCCAGTGTTCCACAAGAGAAGTCTTGCCAAAAAAGTTGTGGCCATAATTCTCCTTTAATATGGGACACAAGCTGGCTGGCTGACCAGGAAGTCATTCATTTGTAGTAGGTAGTAATAAAACCAGTAAATGGTTAATTTAAGCCAGAGGTTTGGAGAAGGCGTACAAGCCAAATCTGGCCATTTAGAGATGAAGAGTTGAACTCTCCATCAACCCAAACTCAAAGCTCATCCCTAGCACATTCTTCCCAATGTAGATATGGTGAATAGGACTGTGGAATGAAAGGCTAATAATATTGAAATGAATTGGATCTCACTTGGGCAAATACTGTAGCTAATGTATTATTTTTGAATTGTCCAACAAATCGTTGATATATACACTCCTAATGTCATTCAGTTAGGGTTTAGGGTTTAGATATACTAAACGAATACTATACGAAAGCAGGTATCCTGGATATTGCCTAATGCATTTATACCTTGTGACTGTAGTTATATCTTGATTCTTGATGCCATCCCTCACCAACGCGCAAAGACTTGTCACCTTGTCACATGAAGTCATCAGTGCAGTATTATATTCACTGTTTGTACGTACATTTTTAAACAAAGGTATTATAATTATGGCAAGCAGTAGTTATAATGCAGAGTATAATCAAAGAGAAAGTCTGTTGAAATGTCTACATTTCTGTGCAGTTGTCCTTACCAGCAAAGCTGCCCTGAAGTCTTTCTTTAAATGAACCCAATGCAGATCTTGCGGAAGACATCCACCTGTTATCTCAGCTCTCGGGCTGTGACACTTATGGCTTTAATTTGCTTCTTATTATTTGACTATTTTCTCTAAGTGCTTCAATGTTGTTTAGCTACTGATTAGGCTGACAACACTACTGAACTTAGATAAGGTAGCAAGTAGAAGTATAGCAAGCAAAGAATGGCGTTTTAGCATTGTAGCTGCTCTAAAATGTTCACAGCTATAATTTAGTTTAATTTAGTTCAGTTTATTTCTATGGAGATGAACAAAGAAATGGCTGCTTTGTAGAGGAAATAGCTATGACACAAAAGCTTTTTAACGTTGATTGTTTTCTTTGTAAAGTGTTTACCTCATCTTGATGACAGTAATATAAGTGATTAGTTGGTGCAGTTATTTCTTATTCTTTGTATGAAGGACAATCCTAATTTTTTCTGGTACACTAAAATGAACAAGAAATTTGGATTTACTGCAAAATACTCTTAAAGTGTTTGTAAAGTCTAAATTAAAAATCATTGCCAGCCACACTATGTAAGTCATTTCTAAAAACAAGCCCTGTAAATAGCTATTTAGAGCAATCTTCAGGCCGGTCGTGTAACTCGCCTCCTGAAGATCACCCATTTTGAAGGCTATGCAAGTAATTGGCCATAAAAGGGGTATGGGGGTCTGGGTACTGCCCTGGGGACATGTAGCAATATATATAAATATATATATATATTTTTTTACTATCGTTTTTTTCAGGAGCATGTTGATGGGGACAACGATCTCTTCCCAGCAACCCAGGGCTGCGGTTGTCAGGGTCTGTGGGCAGGGGGCTTATGGGAACCTGGAAGCCTTCTTTAACACATCCCACCATTCTACATAGTACCCCTACCCATTCACCAAAAAAGTGTCAAAAAAGTAATAAACACAAAAGTTTGTGACAATTCTTTTATTGAAAAATAAAAAAAGTGTCCCTCGAAGTAAATAAATCACACTGCCCACCGACCAGAAAAATCAAAAAAATCAAGAACGCTCTCACCTCCTAGGCAGGGTTGCCAACCGCCAGCAAATTTACTGACAGTTTGTAAAAAATCTGTGATTTTTTTACAACTGTCAGTAAATATCAGGGGTGATTATTTCATGCTGTGTTGACTTTTAAGTGTAAATCAAGCAAATTACTTTGTTATAGGTATTGTCAGTGTTTCCGTATCATGTTTATACTGTTTGGATATTCACTGTGTTAGTTTTCATTAGGAGTTCTGTAATTTCTCAGGTTGCCAGTAAAAAATGTGCTCCAAGAGTAAATTTTCCATGTTTTGTTAGTAAAAAATGCTGCTGGAGGTTGGCAACCCTGCTCCTAGGAGGCCTCCCGCCAAAGGCTCCTCTGCGCTTTGACATTTCTTATATAGGTAAGGGGAGGGGCCACCTGGCTACATCACCCAGTGGCACCGCCCCCTTCTGACATCACGGGCTGTTGCATGCTGGGCATGTGATGTCAGAAGGGGGAGTTGCCTCTTACCTATATAAGAAATGTCAAAGAACAGAGGAGGCATTCGGTGGGAGGGCTCCCAAGAGGTGGGAGAGTTTTCAATTTTTTGATTTTTCGGATCGGGCAGGCAGCGTGATTGACGCTGGATTTTCATCAAGGAACACTATTTTTTTATTTTTCAATAAAAGTATTGTCAAAAACTTGCCTTTTGTGTTTATTACTTTTTTGGTGACTGGGTAGGGGTACTATGTTCAGCTGCCATCGGGGAAACCCATTGACAGCTGATGACTCATCGGTTGTTAAGGATGCTTACACTGCACCCTGATTAGGCAAAACTTTACCCAATCAGGGTGTAGAATACACTGTGCACAGTGTTTGTTCGGGCAAACAGGGAAATGTTTGGCTCGAACTCTTGCTTAGGCCGAAACGTTCGCCCGTCCCTAGTGTAGAAGAGTGTGCCAGAGAGAGCTGTGAAAAGTACTGTTCAGGGTTTATACATCCCCCAGGCTCCTCTCATACACATTCAGGGATCTCTGATCCATGATCCAGTTCAGATCTTGGTCCTCTACCCCAGGCTAATTTAAAGTCACCTGAGACAGACAGCCAGTGCTCTTGGCCTGGGAACCTCCGACAACTTCTGTCTAGGAGAGAGAAAGGTTGGTAAAGGCTATTAAGCTGTGTATGTGGAAGCTGACAAGCTGTAGGCTTGCTTGGCCTGGTAGTTAGGACCTGTAAATATTGTATAGTTAGTACCGAGATACGGCTAGGTTTTTGTTTGGCTATTTGTGTTCCTTTGTTTTCTGGAACACTGTACAGCACCTGTAATATAGACTTGTATATATCACAAATAAACAGCGCACTGTTTGTCACTATCTCACTGGATTTGGTATCTGTGCCTAAAAGACTGCTCATCCCAGAGAGCTTTGTACCTGCTACCTGTCCCCCAGGTCACACTAGTGACACTCTTATTTCCTAGTCCAGAAATTAGCTTTCATCTTCACCTCTATGCTTCCAGTTGTCTTGCTTAAATCAGTGTTAGCACCACTGTCCAATTAGTGAGGGGGTGACCAGGATGCAGTAAAGCTGATCCAGAAGGCAGTAAAGCTGAACCAGGAAGTAGTAATATTTCTGGGTGAGCAATGTGCCAGTGACGTCTAAGGGCTGCTTCACACTGTGTATGGCGACTGGCTTTTTTTGTCACCTGATAAACACTAGTCACTGTGATGGCACATAGAAAACAATTGTTTTCTATGTGCCATATTCACATCACAGCTCTGGTATGATGTTCAGTGCAGTGCAGTGTGAAAAAATGCAGCTGCATTTTTCCACATTGCAGTGGATTGCACCGCAGGACACCATGCTGCAACGCAAACATATTATGCTGCATGCTGTATAAGGCGCATATCGCACCACCCCCTGTTGGAGGTCACACTGACAGATGACTGCACCATAAAACGCTCTGCTTTACCATGTAGGTTAGTGTGATTGTGCCTGGAAAATTGCCTGCAAATAATTATAAATCCTTTGCCAGATAATACACTAAATATAAATGTGTTGCAACTGCGTATTCAGTTGCTTGCCTGGAGTTCTACCTTAAGGTGCACATAAATATTGGGACATCGACACAATTCTAATCTTTTTGGCTCTATACACCACCACAATTGATTTGAAATGAAACGAACAAGATGTGCTTTAACTGCAGACTTTCAGCTTTCATCCAAATCAGGTGAACGATGTAGGAATTACAATAGTTTGTATATGTGCCCACTTTTTAAGGGACCAAAAGTAATGGGACAATTGGTTGCTCAGCTGTTCCATGGCCAGGTGTGTGTTATTCCCTCATTATCCAATTTACAAGGAGCAGATAAAAGGTCCAGAGCTCATTTCAAGTGTGCTATTTGCATTTGGAATCTGTTGCTGTCAACTCTCAATATGAGATACAAAGAGCTGTCACTATCAGTGAAGCAAGCCATCATTAGGCTGAAAAAACAAAACAAACCCTTTAGAGAGATAGCAAAATCATAAGGTGTGGCCAAATCAACTGTTTGGAACATCCTTAAAAAGAAAGAACGCACCGGTGAGCTCAGCAACACCAAAAGACCCGGAAGACCATGGAAAACAACTGTGGTGAATGACCGAAGAATTCTTTCCCTGGTGAAGAAAACAGTTGGCCAGATCAAGAACACTCTCCAGGAGGTAGGTGTATGTGTGTCAAAGTCAACAATCAAGAGAAGACTTCACCAGAGTGAATACAGAGGGTTCACCACAAGATGTAAACCATTGGCGAGCCTCAAAAACAGGAAGGCCAGATTAGAGTTTGCCAAACAACATCTAAAAAAGCCTTCACAGTTCTGGAACAACATCCTATGGACAGATGAGACCAAGATCAACTTGTACTAGGGTGATGAGAAGAGAAGAGTATGGAGAAGGAAAGGAACTGCTCATGATCCAAAGCATACCTGTCAGGTACTCACCAAGGCCGAGTTGCTGAGAACAGCTCCCCTTGCAACTAGGTGCACAGTGCCCCTGAAGGTGGAACAGTCGGCACTGGGCACAGAGGGGCACGTGTTGCCAGCAGGTGGATAGAAGGATCCTGGATGCTGAGACACCTGTGCAGGAGGAACCTTGGTACTTGAGGAGGAAGCCCGGCTGAGCTCTAGCACAACAGGAGGCTGGAGTTCCAGCACCGAGGAAATTCCAATGGTTACAGAGTCTGTAAAAGCAAGCCGGGGTCAAACACAGAAAGGTCAATCAGAAGGGGCAAGCATCAAGTATAGGGATGGGGCTGAGACAAGTCCAGGTGAAGGCAGAGGGTCAAACACAGTAATGATCAAGAGAGGGATATCCAGGAGGCAAGCCGAGGTCAAATCACAGGAGAGGTTCAAGAGAAGTCAGGTACAGTCCGGGTCACAACAGGTAGGTACAGGAAGCAAGATCAAGCACTGGAAATACAGGAGCTGAAGAGATACACCAGCAATGAGACAGAGCACACTGTCTCCTTTTATAGGCCTGTCAGGGTCACATGGTGCACCTAGTCGTGTGCGCAACCGTGCGCAATGCCGTGCGAGCGCGGGCCCGTGTTTGAGCAATGCTGTGTAAAGGGGCGCGCTGTGCTGTGTTACTATGCGTGAGAGGACTATTTATTTTGCGCACCCGTGTGCTGGAACCCACTATATCGCGCACCCGTGTGCGCCGCTGCGCCACTCTACCCCGCAGGCGCACAGGGAAGAGCCGATGCTGCAGCCTGATCGTTCTCTGACAATACCACCTCATCAGTGAAGCATGGTGGTGGTAGTGTCATGGCGTGGGCATGTATGGCTGCCAATGGAACTGGTTCTCTTGTATTTATTGATGATGTGACTGCTGACAAAAGCAGCAGAATGAATTCTGAAGTGTTTCGGGCAATATTATCGGCTCATATTCAGCAAAATGCTTCAGAACTCATTGGACGGCACTTCACAGTGCAGATGGACAATGACCCGAAGCATACTGCGAAAGCAACCAAAGAGTTTTTTACGGGAAAGAAGTGGAATGTTATGCAATCACCTGACCTGAATCCGATTGAGCATGCATTTTACTTGCTGAAGACAAAACTGAAGGGAAAATGCCCCAAGAACAAGCAGGAACTGAAGACAGTTGCAGTAGAGGCCTGGCAGAGCATCACCAGGGATGAAACCCAGCGTCTGGTGATGTCTATGCGTTCCAGACTTCAGGCTGTAATGGACTGCAAAGGATTTGCAACCAAGTATTAAAAAGTGAAAGTTTGATGGATGATTGTTAATCTGTCCCATTACTTTTGGTCCCTTAAAAAGTGGAAGGCACATATACAAACTGTTGTAATTCCTACACCAATCACCTGATTTGGATGTATACCCTCGAATTAAAGCTGAAAGTCTGCAGTTAAAGCACATCTTGTTCGTTTCATTTCAAATCCATTGTGGTGGTGTATAGAGCCAAAAATTGTGTTGATGTCCCAATATTTATGGACCTGACTGTAAATAAGTCAGTACCAACTTTCATACTTGAATTGGAGTAAAAGTGTAGCAATCACCATACGTTTATAAACTCTGTGTCTCATAAATAATTGTCTGTGCTTTCAACAGCAATCAGAGTCTTTAAAAGCACACAACAATATCATAAAAAGGGATTGCTATGGCCAACACAAAAGTTTTACCTTCAGAAAGAATCAAAGGACAGGTATCATTGATACTCAAGGAATTAGGAATTAGTCCTTAAAAGATACAGAAGAGCAATATGGGAGACATCCACTGGATACTAGTTTTTGAAATAACAATCTGCAGAGCTGACATTCTTTCTTCATTTACTAGTGGCTCACTCACCTGAATGGGGCTGGATACACTGTGAAAACATAGTAGGTGTTCCTGTATTCCCCCAAAAACTTTAATTCATATTGATGGAAGAAGAAACCCAGTGCCGGATGCATGGAGATAGAAAAACACCAAGGACTTGTTTGCTTATGAACTGGCAATTAGGTTGTGGTAGGTTTTATTGTGTTTTGGATACTTTTTTTTTTTTTTAACATCGACGTGCTGATGATCCGTGTGTTTTTTTTTGTTTTGTTTTTTATCTATTTGTACTATGGTGGACAAGTCAGATGTCCACCAGACCCATTACCAGTTTATCATAAAGAAACAAGCAATCTTCACCTTTACGGTTTGCTGGAACCCACTTACCCATTTACCATTGGGTGCAGGTAAACAAAAATTTAATGCTGAACAATATTTAATTTTTTCCTTGTGTAGCACTTTGCCCACATGGACTGCTGGTAAGTTCTCCGCTTGCATCCAAACACATGAAGTCAGTCCTTTGGATTTGTTTTGATGTTTCATTGGGGGTAACAACTTGGATGGGGTGAAGGGATTGATGGGATGCCCAACTTGAAGCAAAGAACAACAAAAAGGGGACAACTTCCTTCTTCCATGCAAAAACATCCTGCTTTCCTTCCTGTCCTCACACAGTCCTTAGTGGATCAGTAGCAAAAGTCCATTATGGACGAGGAGCTCTTTGCCCCTATTGGCGATAGCACAAAACAAAATGAGGAAAACTGCATGCAGAAGTGTGTCCTCTCCTTGTGTAGAACAGCTCCCAGCTCCACTGATTGCAGGCACTACCAGCCCTCCTGGCTGCCCCATGAAAATCCCTGGGTGTGCTGTTGTACTTACTCTTTGCTCCCACCGTTTCTTTGGCGAGACTCCTCGACAAACCTTGATGCTGTAAGGGTCTTCCTAAACCAGCCTGAGCCCAGCCTGGAGACAGAGAACCCCCTAGACTTAAGGGATCCCTCCTAGGCCACCAAAAGCCTCCTCAGCACTCTATCTTCCACCCGACCCCTTGCTAGCATGACTCATCCATATTTAAGGGCTGACCTAGCCACCCTGCCAGGACAGTAAGTCTGGGATTGGCCAGTTTCCCTCAAGTATGCAGATCAACCCTCCTGCCCTCTGCCCACTAACTTCTTGAAGTTTCCATAAACTTCAAGATCCAGGGGAAGGCAGCAGAGACCTGCCTGTATGTGTCGTGCAGCCTGACCTGAAATAAGCCCTGACCTAATTTCTGACTCACACTTACCATGAATCAATAAATTTGCCTGCACTACACTAATGGTACACTGGGGGGGGGGGGCTGCACTTATTTAAAGAAACAAACCCTGCTGAAAGAGAAATATGTAGGTTACCATTGTTGATTTTCCTGGTTTTCATGATTTTTGGCGTCAGCCCTTTCTGAAGCACAATTCAAAATCTATTAAAAATATCCATTACTGCAGCGATCAGAAAAACGATCGCTTAGTGACACTGGCAAAAGGGGGTGAAAGGGTTAACTAGGGCAATCAGGGGGTTAAAACCTTTATTAGGTAATATATGGGGTACCTGACGCTATATAAAAACCTGACGGGGAACCTAAATAACTAACTGGCTGACCAGCGTCACCAGTGACATTTATACAGTGATCACTGGTGAAAGGGTTAACTCTAGGGGCAATCAGGGGGTTAAAACCTTTATTTAGGTTGTAATATGGGGGTACCTGACCTATAAACCTATTTATGAACCTATATAAACATGGCGGTTTAAAAAAAAAAAAAAAATGGTTACCTTTTGGGACCGCGCAATTGTCAGTTAAAGTATCCTATGGCACATATTCATTTTTTGTCTTAGAAGTGAGGGGAATACCAGCTAGGAAATGTCTTTTGGGGAGCATGGATCTCTAACAAAGGGGTGTCTGTGTGAATTAAACAGCTGCAACCCCATATTTGGTAAATCACCTAATAAGATGATCAATGTAACTTTTACATAATTCACCATATTAGTTATTATACCAATTGGTTTTAATGTAGTGTTGTTACAGGGATTCGTGATTCCTGCAGGGGATGAATGATTAATGTGGGGTATTCTGGATGTTGCTGGATTATTTTATGTCCAAATTAGCCAAAAAATTGGTGTTCTATTTTGGATCCAAATTTGAAAAGCAATATTGGTTGGTAATAATGAGGCAGGTGGCCACCTGCTTGGTGTTTTCATTGCTCACTGACAAACATGTTTGTGAATGTTATTTGAAACACAAAAAGCAAATCAGATCATTGAATGTACTTTTAAAATAGGACAGATGTCCCCAACAAATGTACAGCAAATGCCATTATACGTATACCATTTACAATAATGATAGAGGTACAGAACGTGATGTAGTGGTTATTTTTTCTCAGTAAGCCCCAGAATAATATAAATGTACTTTCCCATGAAAACGGGAAGCAAATCATAAAATCAAAGTTTTAAATTGCATATTTTTAGTTTATGGCAAACCGTTTGTTCACACAAAGAACCTGCTAAGACTGAGAGCAGGGAGCAGGAAATATGGGGTCCAGGTATATGGCTTTACTATGGTGTCTCTAAAGCATTTGTAATTCAGTTTTTCCCTATATGACTGCATGAGAATAGTTTTTCAATAGAAATTCATAATGTACTGACAACAATAATAAAAAATTACATACACCCCTACATAATATTCACTTTTATTTACCTAAATATTGTAGTCTCATTTTTATCAATGTTTTTTTTTGCAACTATATTTTATTACGTTTTCTGAAAATGCTACACTTTGACAAATAAACTTTTACAGCACCTTATAATACCGTCATAAATTGGACTCTGGAATAACAATAATATAGAAGCACATTAAAACGTAGTATGGTACGATACTACTTTACTTGAGTCCTCTTACTGTGGCTATTATTGAAACCTATAGCAGTCGTTCTGTCAAAACTATAAAACTGGTCATTGGAATAAATGCTGAAATGTTTTATGCCAGCCAAACTGGGCGAAGGCTACCCTGTCATAAAGTCAATTGTCAGCAGGGATAATAAAAACACCAAACGATAAGGTATCTGGCTTACAGCCAATCCCTTTCAGCAGACAGTAGCAAAGTAAAATATACAGTAGTAACGCAGAGTGACATTCTTCATGTTGTATCAGTTATAGACTCTGTAGAGATCTGTAGATATAGATGTCAGAGATGGTGGAACATCCAGGCTCCATGGCTTATGGACATGAGCACAAGCAGCACCTGTCTACTCAGCAGGTTGTGCATCTGATAGTGATGGAATAAACATGATTTTATTATATTTGCCTCTCTTACCTAAGGCAGCAGATGCAGAGAGCAGTGTCGGTTCCCTTTCTCAGTCTGTGACAGTGCATGGCTGTGATTTAGACAGGGGATGCAACTTTAATGAGCATAGAGTACAGATGGTCATTTTATTAGACTCTACGTACATTAACTTGGAAAAACAACATACTGGCCTCACTGCCATCAAAGTTGAATCATCTGATGAAGCTATAGCAGAAGATTAATTTTTCCTCATAAAGTACAAGTTAGAATGGATTGGTATCTAATCTGGAAGAGACTGTCTTTAACACACATTAGACCAGTAGAAACATGGACAGAGCCATTGATTTAAAGTGAACCAGGCTTGTGTAAGAATCATGTTCAGTCTTATAATTCTACAGGTTTCACTTACATTATATAACAATAGACATGTGCATTCATTTTCGTCCAAATGCATTTTCGTCCGAATTTCAGGTATTTTTGTTATCGTTTTAACAAACGATAACGAAAGTGCAGAATCCGAAAAACAAAAAATCCGACATAAACAAATGCTTTATTTTCGTTTTTGTTGTGACAACAGTTCGATATAGATAGGAGATTCGACATGACGCTGACAATAACAATCTGTGTCTATCGAACCTGTGGTCGAATGTGCCTAACCTTAACTCTATTAGTCCAAGATTATTCTACATAGAGAGAAAAGATTTGACATAAGGAGAAAAGATTCGACATAGAGAGAAAAGATTCGACATAGAGAGAAAAGATTTGACATAGAGAGAAAAGATTCGACATAGAGAGAAAAGATCGCTGCTGGAATTGGGTGGGGGAAGTAAAATAAAAATAATGATGATGAATGTTACTGGCTGATTGTAACCAAAGATGAGGACCAGTAAAATAGCTAGAACTAATTACACACGTACAGCCAACTTACTTTCACTTACGATTGCTAGCAGAGAGAGACACACACACTGAATCATTTCAGAAGACAGTCAATCTTAGCTGGTCCGTTTGTCAGAGAACCTGAATTATTTAGCAATTAAGCATAAACACAGCAGCAGAACAATAGTGAAGCAAGCTACAGTTCACTTTAACTTTTTCATAATAATCTGCTGCTATTGTGTTAGTGTTGTGAACTTGATAGTGATACTAGTGTTGCTAGTGTTGTGATAGCCTCAGAGGCTGCCCGTGTTGTGGGGGGGGGGGGGATTTATTATTATAGGTTCTATATTATAGATTGAGATTCTATATAGATTCTATATACCCTATCTTGTTACCTGTCTGATCAGTGATCACTATCACCAGTCCATTTTCTGTTTGAACTATATACATTCAACATGAACGACAAAGATTCGACAAAGCATCGAAAAACATACTAACGTCGAATCTTTGGCTTATGGTGTCTGTCGAAAGTTCTAAGAAGATTCAACGGAACCGCTAAACTATACAGCGCCGTACAGTTTAGCTGCTCCGTCGAATCTTCTTTGAACATTCAACAGACACCATAAGTCTTCAATGACAGATTCAACCTTAATTCATTTGGATTTTTGGACGAATGCAATTTTTAACGAAAAACAAAATAAATAAAAACAAATTTCGGGAATAACTAAATAAATACATTTTTCGGACGAAAACGAAACTTCGAAACAAAATATTTCACTGTGCACATGTCTATATAACAATTATATTTGCCTCCCTATTTTGTTAGTGTCTAACATTTCAGCTTTACAGCCAGCGGTTGGCCTCACTGGACATGAAGTGACTGCTGCTGGAATGGGGGGTTGATAAAGAAGCAGAGGGGTTTCTGTTGATTAATTTGCTGGGAGGGGAATCTTTGCTGGTGAGAGGAAAAAGATTTTGGTCACTTGCTCACAGATACCTAAAAACGGAACATTTTAATGTACTTGGGTGTTTGTTTTTACTAATCTACAACATAAATGTAGTTCATTGTTTTTAATGGGACTGTATACACAGGCAAATAAACTTGCCCTATGTATACAGTATCTCACAAAATTGAGTACACCCCTCACTTTTTTGTACATATTTTATTATATCTTTTCATATGAAAACACTGAAGAAATGACACTTTGCTACAATGTAAAGTAGTGAGTGTACAGCTTGTATAACAGTGTAAATTTGCTGTCCCCTCAAAATAACTCAACACACAACCATTAATGTCTACAACGCTTGCAACAAAAGTGAATACACCCCTAAGTGAAAATGTCCAAATTGGGCCCAACTAGTAATTTTCCCTCCCCGGTGTCATGTGACTTGTTAGTGTTACAAGGTCTCAGGTGTGAATGGGGAGCAGGTGTGCTAGATTTGGTGTTATCGCTTTCACTCTTTCATACTGGTCACTGGAAGTTCAACATGGCACCTCATGACAAAGAACTCTCTGAGGATCTGAAAGGTGGCCTAGGCTATAAGAAGATTGCCAAGACCCTGCAACTGAGCTGCAGCACGGTGGCCAAGACCATACAGAGGTTTAACAGGACAGGTTCCACTCAGAACAGGCCTCGCCGTGGTCGACCAAAGAAGTTGAGTGCACATGCTCAGCGTCATATCCAGAGGTTGTCTTTGGGAAATAGATGTATGAGTGCTGCCAGCATTGCTGCAAAGGTTGAAGGGGTGAGGGGTCAGCCTGTCAGTGCCCAGACCATACGACTCACACTGCATCAAATTGGTCTGCATGGCTGTCATCCCAAAAGGAAGCCTCTTCTAAAGATCATGCAGAAAAAAAAACACAGTTTGCTGAAGACAAGCAGACTAAGGACATGGATTACTGGAATCATGTCCTGTGGTCTGATGAGACCAAGATAAACTTATTTGGTTCAGATGGTGTCAAGCGTGTGTGGCAGCAACCAGGAGTGGACTACAAAGACAAGTGTGTCTTGCCTACAGTCAAGCATTGTGGTGGGAGTGTCATGGTCTGGGGCTGCATGAGTGCTGCCGGCACTGGGGAGCTACAGTTCATTGAGGGAACTATGAATGCCAACATGTACTGTGACATACTGAAGCAGAGCATGATTCCATCGTTTTGGAGACTGGGTCTCAGGGCAGTATTCCAACATAACAACCCCAAACATACCTCCAAGACGACCACTGCCTTGCTAAAGAAGCTGAGGGTAAAGGTGATGGACTGGCCAACCATGTTTTCAGACCTAAACCCTATTGAGCATCTGTGCTTGGTGGAGGAGCGCATTAGGAGTGTAATCACTTTTGTTGCCAGTGGTTTAGACATTAATGGCTGTGTGTTGAGTTATTTTGAGGGGACAGCAAATGTACACTGTTATACAAGCTGTACACTCACTACTTTACATTGTAGAAAAGTGTCATTTCTTCAGTGTTGTCACATGAAAAGATATAATAAATAATTTACAAAAATGTGAGGGGTGTACTCACTTTTGTCAGATACTGTATATCAGTAAAAAAAATTGCTTCTCTGCCTTTTAGCTAAGATTAAGTATAGATTGGTAAAAGATAAATACAAAAAACTGCATTACTGAAAATTATTTTACATTCGTACTCAAGTATAGGTGCTTATACATGCATATCAGTGTGTATAAGACAAACCGAGGAAAGCTAAAATGTTTACAGGCATATACGCATATGCACATTTATCATGCAGTATTCCAACATAACGACCCCAAACATACCTCCAAGACGACCACTGCCTTGCTAAAGAAGCTGAGGGTAAAGGTGATGGACTGGCCAACCATGTTTTCAGACCTAAACCCTATTGAGCATCTGTGCTTGGTGGAGGAGCGCAAGGTCTCTAACATCCACCAGCTCCGTGATGTCGTCATGGAGGAGTGGAAGAGGACTCCAGTGGCAACCTGTGTAGCTTTGGTGAACACCATGCCCAAGAGGGTTAAGGCAGTCCCGGAAAATAATGGCGGCCACACAAAATATTGACACTTTGGACCCAATTTGGACATTTTCAATTAGGAGTGTAATCACTTTTGTTGCCAGTGGTTTAGACATTAATGGCTGTGTGTTGAGTTATTTTGAGGGGACAGCAAATTTACACTGTTATACAAGCTGTACACTCACTACTTTACATTGTAGAAAAGTGTCATTTCTTCAGTGTTGTCACATGAAAAGATATAATAAATAATTTACAAAAATGTGAGGGGTGTACTCACTTTTGTCAGATACTGTATATCAGTAAAAAAATTGCTTCTCTGCCTTTTAGCTAAGATTAAGTATAGATTGGTAAAAGATAAATACAAAAAACTGCATTACTGAAAATTATTTTACATTCGTACTCAAGTATAGGTGCTTATACATGCATATGAGTGTGTATAAGACAAACCGAGGAAAGCTAAAATGTTTACAGGCATATACGCATATGCACATTTATCATACAGCCCATCTTCAATTTTTTACGCATGAATTTTCTGCCAGGAATCTGATGTTTATACATCCGTACCATGTTCAAGTTTTTATTGCGAGATGAGGAGCTACCATGAAGGGGAGCATAATTTTTTCTTAAGGTGGAGAGGAATTATTGCCCATATATTGTTACAATTGCCAGTTTGTTTTCCGCATATAGCAAACAATTGCTCCAACATATTGTTACAATTGCCCATTTGTCCCCCCCCCCCATATTATCATGATTGGTCATTTATTACCTACATATTGTCACTATTGTCAATTTGCTACCTGCAAATTATAATAACTCATTTGCTGCATGTATATTTTAAAAACTGCACATTTGTTGCCCATGTATTCTTTTGATTACCCGATCATTGCCCACATATTATCACGATTGTCCATTCATTGGCCACATATTTGCATTGCCCACATATTGTCAAGAGTGGTCATTTGTTGCTGCATATTTCTAATGATTACTCATTTGCCACACAAATATTTTTACAACCAACTGTTTATTGCCTGTCTATTGTATAATATTGCCCATTTGTGGCCCATGTTTTGCCAAGATTGCCATTTTTTTCGCTGTCTGGAGGACCGTATTACTATAATTTAGCCCCTGTAGGCCTGTCACAATCAAAGCACACCACTATTATATCTATGTTTCACCAGAGTGTACTATTTCTATGTTTCACCAGAGTTTACTATTTGCATCACTATTGCATCAGTATTGCTCCCTTGAATTTTGTTTTCTATTTAGCGTGCCATTTTTATTCTATGTTGCATTGAGGCTTTATACAAAAGACATCCATGTGCAAATTTTTTTTGCGTTTTCCGATGTTTTCCAATGTGCCCGCCTGCGCCACCTGCCGTTCGTAAGTAGGAGTTGTTCGCAAGTCGGAGGTTCGTAACTCGGGGACTTCCTGTATTCAGATAAAGAAAATCTTCACTGACTCTTTTTTCTGCCCATTAAAAGTTTTCATTTATTTTAATGAATGACATATAGAGGAGCATAAGGGTGAGGTGTTAAAAAGTAATCCACTCCAGGTGTCCAATACGCTAGATGTTCCACTGCTTCAAACATATATGACTTTCAAGGTGAAGGAAGTAAAAGGCAAATATGGGAGCAGATACCAAAAAATAAACCCACACAATTATAATTTGAGACTGAACTGCTGCCCAAACAATTTGAGTGTTAGGCCTTGTTCACAGTGGGGTGGAAGTAAAAAAAGAAAAGCGGTTGGTCTGCGTTCGCCCCCCCCCCCCCCCCCACCAATCACCTAACTAACAACCCTAAATGGTGACCGCTCATTCCTGGTTGTACATTGCTGTGGCTTTGATGGTTAATTTCAGGTTGTGACAATTGTAGCTTGCCATGTCATATTTGGCAGTAATTCTGCTTGCCATACATCTCCAGTGAGATCAATAAGACTGCAATTTAAAGTGGTGGTCCATTGCCCCTTTAAATTAATGTGTAAGCATGTGCGTGAGTGAGTAATAGTGATATATAGTGTACAGTGCTGTGAAAAAATATTTGCCCCCTTTCTGATTTTCTATTTTTTTTGCATATTTCTCACACTTAAATGATTCAGATCATCAAACAAATTTTTTATATTACACAAAGATAACCCAAGCAAATCCAAGATGCAGTTTTTTAATTATTATTCCATTTACTAAGGGAAAAAAAGCTGTTCAAACTTGCCTGGCCCTATGTGAAAAAGTAATTGCCCCCCCCATGCTGAATCATGAATGAACTGTGATTAACCATCATTTTTTGAAAAGCGGAGTTAAATTTCACTTGCCACACCCAGCCCTGATTACTGCCAGACCTGTTGAATCAAGAAATCATATAAATAAAAGCTGTCTGACAACGTGAAGCACGCTAACACAAAAAGCCACACATCATGCCACAATCTAAAAAAAATCAAGAACAGATTAGAAACAAAGTAATGTACATGTATCGGTCTAGGAAGGGTTTCAAAGCCATTTCTTAGACTTTTGAACTCCAGTGAACCATGGGGAGAGCCATTATCTACAAATGGAGATAACTTGGAACAGGAGTGGCCGTCCAACAAAAATTACTCCAAGAGCATGACGACGACTCATCCAGGAGGTCATAAAAGAACAAAGAACCAAAAACAACATCTAAAGAACTGCCTGAGGTAAGATCAGTGTTCATGATTCAACAATGCAAAAGAGACTAAAAATGGCATCCATGGGAGAGTTCCAAGGCTAAAGTCACTGCTGACCAAAAAAAACACAAAGGCTCACCTCACATTTACCAAAAAACATCTTGATTATCCCCAAGAATTTTAGGCAAATATTCTGTGGACTGATGAGACAAAAGTTTACCTTTTTGGAAGGTGTGCATCCCGTTACATCTGGCATAAAATGAATACAGCATTTCACAGTGTTACCAACCGCCAGTATTTTTACTGGCAGACATTTGTATGACGTCGGCACATGCAGATACATAGGATATCTCCTAAACCATGCAGGTTTTGGACATATCTGGGGTAGCTACAGGTAAGCCTTATTACAGGATTACCTGTAGCAAAAAGTGGATTGTAAAGGGTTTACAACCACTTTTCGATAAAAAGCCTTCTGTGTGCAGCAGCCGCCCCAGCACCCCCTAATACCTTCTGTGAGCCCCCTCTCTATCCAGAGATGTCCTTTAGTGCCTCGGCCGTCCGGGACTCTCCCTCCTGATTGACACACAGAGCTGCAGCTCAGCTCGGGTGCTCCCAAAGCTGATTGCTGTAGGGGCATTCAACAGGAGGGAGGGGCCAGGAGAGCTGAAGAGGGACCCGAAAAGAGGAGGATCAGGGCTGCTCTGTGCAAAACCACTGCACAGTGGAGGTAAGTAACATGTTTGTTATTTTTTTAGAGTCAAAAACTGTTCCTTTATTGAAAGTAAGCTTACATACAGGTCACAACATATGTCCAACATGGACTTCATCAAGTACACAATACATGCGAGGTTCGTTATACAATAATTTAGACAATAAGTACAAAGTGTCAATTGCCCCTAATATACCCAGTATCCCACCCCCTGGGGAGGTATAGGAGTGTGTGTGACTGCCCTCAAACTTCTCTCTATGACATAGAGAGGACCATCGGGAGGTGGTCACATACTTGGATCTTCTCAGGCATCAAACTATTACCCCGACCACGGTTGCCACACTCTGTCGAACTTTTGCGGACAGTTCCTATTGATGTACGTTAACTTATACAAGGGGAGTACAGCATTGATTGACTTTTCCCAGGATCCAATCGTGGGAGGGGCAGGTGAGTTCCAATGCAACACAATTTCCCTTTTTGCATAGAAGAAGAGATATGTCACTAACAATTTGGTGTATCTGGGCCTTTGGTCGTCATCCGGGATACCCAATAGTACCAATTTTGGGACAGCTCCAAAACATGTGTAGGTATGTTCCTATGGCACTAATGCATCTGGGACAGTCGGGGGACCGCTGGGGGAATACCCTGTGGAGCCTTTGAGGGGTATAGTAGACCCTATGTAAGAATTTTACCTGAATAAGACGCTCCCTGGAGGAGATAAGCACGGAGGCGCTATCCGCCAAGCAGTCATTCCAGTCTTCCTGGTTAAGGTCCGGGATGTCAGTCTTCCAATACACAAAAAGTTTGTCTACCTTAGCAGAGTCAGTCCTAAGGAGTTCTAGGTATAGGGTCGAGAGGGCCTTGTCCAGTTTCTCCTGGGCAAGGACCCTCTCCACAGGGTCCATCTCCAGTCTGATGGGTAGCGGGAATTGGGTCCTAATGGCGTGGCGCAGCTGAAAGTACCGAAAGCTCATCCAATCCGGTAATTGAAGGTGTGTTTGTAGGGCTGAAAAGGGTACTATGGCCCCATTCTTTATAACGTCGTTAAGGGTCTTAATTCCAAATCTGGCCCAGACCACCGGGTCCGGCACTGTCCTGAGGTGGGGAAGATTGGGATTTCCCCACAAAGGACAGCGGGGAGACCAGCTCAGTGGGTCCGTCCGACCCCGTCTGGCAGCCGACCAGACCCTAAGGGTCGTCCGGGTTGGCACCGGAAGGTCTGACATTGACTCGGGGAGTGCCCCCAGCTGGAGAAACTGTGCAAACAAGGACACGAGCCGCGGCGCCAGTAGTTCTTGATGTTGGGAATAAAATTCCCTGGGCAGGCCATCTGCACCGGGGGTCTTTCCTGCCTGCAGTTGAGAAATTGCTGTCTGGACCTCCTCTAGGGTGATGTCAGCTTCAAGGGCCGCGCACGTCAGGTCACTAAGGGTCGGCAGGGGGATCCCATCTAGGTATTCAGTCAGTTCCAGGGGAGAGTAGTCTACCTTGGAGGAGTATAGCTGTTCATAATACTGGGCAAACCTGTGATTAATGTCCTGCGGGTCTCTCAGCAAGGACCCATCCGAGTCCTTGACCACTGCAATGTGAGTTGCAGCGAACTGACCTTTCGCCAGCCAGGCCAATAGACGGCCGCTCTTGTTGCCAAATTCAAAGACCTTGTGCGCTGTGCGGAGGAGTGATTTGTGCATATCATCGATTCTACAAAGAGAGAGCCGATGCAGCGCAAATTGCCATTCCCCATACGTCCCCTGATCAGGTTTGGCCACATAGGCTTCCTCCTTCCTTACCGCCCCTTCCTCCAGCTCCTCCAGAGAGCGCCCCGTCTTCCTACGTGCCGCCGCTATTCGGGCAATATATTCCCCCCTGGTCCAAGCCTTAAAGGCGTCCCATGCTATCAAGGGATCAGTACCCTCTGCGTTTTCTAGCCAGTAGTGACACACCCCCTCCTGCATATCCTCCTGTATTCCTTCATCCTCAATCCAGAACCTGGATAGCCGCCATATCCTCTCACCCTGGGTCCCGAATGCTAATTTTAACAATAATGGGGCGTGATCAGAGATCCCCCGTGGTAGGATGTGATT
Organism: Lithobates sylvaticus; assembly: GCA_028564925.1. Classification (NCBI taxonomy): domain Eukaryota; kingdom Metazoa; phylum Chordata; class Amphibia; order Anura; family Ranidae; genus Lithobates; species Lithobates sylvaticus. Next base: position 148,239,406 of record CM053030.1, read on the forward strand.
ATCTATGGATCTCCTAAGCATGGAACGTGAGGCAAACATCAGGTCAATACGCGAGAGAGTTTTAAAGGAGGTGGAATGACAGGTAAACTGCCTGGTCGAGGGGTTGCAACTCCGCCAGACATCAGTCAGGGCAAAGTTATCTGCCCACTCGGACAGACCTGGCACCCATCTGGAGACAGAGTGGAGCCTGTCCTCTTCCGGGGTCGGGGTCAAGTTAAAATCTCCCACAATCAAAACATCATCTACCCCATATTCAACAACCATCTGCATAACTTTGTACAGTAGGGTTACATCAGCCGGTGGCGGGAGATACAAACCCACTAGCACACAAGGAATATTAGCAATCGTTGCATGTAAAATAATAAACCTGCCCCCAGGGTCCGTTCTGATATCCAAGAGCTGGAACGGCAGCAGTTTGTGTACCAGAATACTGACCCCTCTGGAGTAAGTGGAGTATGTAGTATGGTAGTGGTTCCCCACCCAGGCCTTTTTAAGGCTTAGGATTCGGGAGCCCATCAGGTGTGTCTCCTGGAGTATACATATGTGCGGGGAGTGTTTCTTAATAAAGTTGAAGACCAAAGATCTTTTATGTGCTGAGTTTAGACCCCGCACATTCCAAGACATCACCGATACCTGGGCCATAATGTTATGAGAGCATCAATTAAAGATATTGTAGGGATCGGGCACAATGCTACTCCACCTCTCCAGAGGCCCAGCCAGCACTCCCCCACCCCCCTCCCCACTTTAGGCGCAAATGTATTGTAAGCATAGACATACTGTATATAGTCAAGTATAAAGATGAACATAAGACTCTTTACCAGAACTTTGTAACACATGACCAACCTAGTGGTCAAACCTTGGTCGGCAACGGCCGAGCCCCTTCCCTCCCTCCCCCCTCCCCGCAGGTCCCGCCCAACATGAGACTGCATCGATCCCTGTAACCAGCCCTTAGGCAACTAACTCCTGGGAGGCGTGTAACAATCCCAGTCAGCAGTTCACATTCCCTGTCCTCTTCTAGCAAGAGAGGAGAGAGTGATGACTCAGTTAATGTTCGGGCACCTGAAGTGCTAGAAAGGCATCATTAAGGCAGAGATGCTGCCTGTAACAGTAAACCGGCTCTTGAAGTTCACCTGGACTATGCCAGGGGCACACACTTGAACTCGTACATTAGAAAACAAAAAAAAAATATATAAACCATAAGAAATAAAGCATCAGAGGAAAAGAGGCACCATGGGCAACAGAACTGGGGCAGCTGAGAAGTCAGAACATACTCCGTAGGCAGCCGTGCCCTCCACATTGTCCAGGGTAGTCAGAGGGGCAGGTAAGGGCCAGGGCTAACCGCCCAGGATCTGATAGAATCTGTCTGGCAAACAAGGTGGATTCACATATCGGGGTCCTGCATCCGCTGAACCCTAGATCACATCCAGACAGGTTGACGTATAGGCAGGGAGTCAGCCGACCCCCTACTAGGTAAAGTGAGGCTAGACAGTCTCGTAGCCAGTTTCAGCACAGCGTCAGATAACACAGGCCCACATACCTCTTAAAGAACAGACAACAGACTTTCGGTGAGTGTCCGCAGCTCTTCATCCCAAGGGAGGGATAGTTTCCAACCACTTGGCGGCCTCCTTGGGAGATGTAAAAAACCGGGTAGTTTCGCCATCAATCACCCGGAGTTTAGCTGGGAAAAGCACGCTGTATTTTATGCCTTTCGCCCTGAGCCCTGCCTTGACCGCGTCGAATGAGCGGCGGAGCTTCTGGGTTTCAACAGAGAAATCCGGGAATAACATCAAGCGGTTGTTTTTGTAGGTCAGCTCTCCGGCAGCCCTGGCAGCTCTGAGTAGCTCGTCCCTGTCCCTGAAATTTAAGAATCTCATGATGAATGTGCGGGGTGGGGATCCTTGCGGCCCGGGTTGCGGCGGAAGTCTGTGGGCTCTCTCCACCGCAAAGTAAGGGGACAAGTGAGCGGCAGGTAGCAGGGCTCTGAGCATTTCTTCTGCAAAGACAGTGGGGTTCTTACCCTCCGCTCCCTCCGCCAGGCCTACGATCCTGATATTATTCCGGCGACACCTATTCTCGGAATCTTCGGCCCTATGCTCCAAGATCTTGACTCTGGATTGTAGGGATCGTATGGCGCCAATGTTGTCATTCACCACATCTTCCACATGTCCCACCCGGTTTTCGGCCTCGGCCATCCGGGACCGAACTTTGTCCAGATCTCGCCGGAGGAGTCCCACATCCATCTGCACCTCCTCAATTTTGTTGGTCAGGGCCGCCTGGCACAGGGTTACCGCCGATCGGCAAGTAGCTATTGCTGCCATGACTTCAGGTATGCCTGGGGCGGACGAAGGGCTCCCCTCCTGTTCCTCCGTTTGCGACGCCATGTTGGTGCAGGGCGCGTGTTGCTCCTTAGGCCGCAACGAGACAGGGCTGGTCTCCGGCGGAATTTCCGGAGGAAATTTAAGTTTCTTCGCCCCTTTACCTCGGCCGGGCAGTCTAGAAGGCATTCACCTCAGCCTGAGTCGTTCTGTGTATCCAAAAGTCCGGTTAAGTCGTGGTACAGGATCAATGAGGCAGCAGAGCTCTGAAAGCACGTCTGATCACTCCGCCATCCTGGACACGCCCCCCGTTTGTTATTTTTACAGAAAAAAAAAAAATAGACTTACAATCACTCTAAAGCCCCATACACACGCTCGGATTATCCGAGGACCAGGTCTGTCGGATCATGTCCGTCGTACTTTGTCCGATGTTGGTTTTGTGTACACAAGGTCGGACAAAGTTGTCGGAAAATCCGATCATTCTGAACGTGGTGACGTTTGTTGCCTACGATGGGACTACGTAGAGGCTAGTAGCCAATAGCTTTGGTCTTGTAATGTGATCTGAGCATGCGTAGCACTTTGTCCGTCGGAATTCGCTACACACGATCGGATTTGGTGTGATCGGACTTTGTTGTCAAAAAATCTATCCAGCAGGAGATAGGACTTTGTCCGTCGGACAATCCGATGGAAACTGTCCGATGGTGCCTACACACGGTCGGAATTTCCGACAACATTGTCTGATAGGACAGAATCCATCGGAAAATCCGACCGTGTGTATGGGGCTTTAGCCTATAGCACTTGTGCACATAAGTTTGTAAATCACAACATAGGCTTCAGCATCAACATTATTCCTCTTAGTTCTAGAATGTTGTTTTTCCAAACTGTCATCCTATATTACAGAAGCACTGCTAGACTTTGAATTTTTAAGGTATTGTTTATTAATATTTATTATGTCCAGGACTAAAAGTAAAATCTCTTTTGTTTATTCTGGTAAATATGAATGTTTTATTTTTTCATTTTACTCTTTCAGCCAGCAGGAATCGATCTAGGCTACTTTTTACTTGTTTACAAAGTTGACCTAAAACCTATGTTACACCCTACTGATTTAACCCCTACTTTAAGGATCTCAACGGTTCCTCTCCATACATATACTCTATTGACGGATTCTTGTGGAACTGTTTTGGCTTTTATATCCATCTTGCCATCAGCTTATTGGCTTCATTGATTTTCTGGACTTCAGTGCTTTCGCTGTTTTTTATTCTTTTTATAAAGTTGACTGCTTTACTGAAAAAATTCTGTTGCTTTAAAGAGTTGAACTGCAGATACTTAACCACTTGCCGACCGGCTTACGACGATATACGTCAGCAAAGTGGCATGGGTGCGCAAAACGACGTACCCGTACGTAACTCCATCATCCGCAGCTAGTGGGCGCATGCCGCGGAACCGTGCTAGCGGGTCCCGCGGACTCAATGTCCACCGGTGGCCCGCGATCGTGACACGGAGAGGCAGAACTGGGAGATGCCTATGTAAACAAGGCATTTCCCTGTTCTGCCTAGCAACATGACAGGGATCTACTGCTCCCAGTGATCAGAGCAGTGATTTCTGTCATGTTCTAGTGAGTCCATCCCCCCTACAGTTAGAACACACTGAGGGAACACACTTAACACCTTGATCGCCTCCTAGTGTTTAACCCCTTACCGGCCAGTGACATTTATTAAGTAATCAGTGCATTTTTATAGCACTGATCGCTGTATAAATGCCAATGGTCCCAAAATAGTGTCAAAAGTGTCCGATCTGTCTGCTGCAATGTCGCAGTCATGATAAATAGATCGCCGCCATTACGAATAAAAAAATAATAATTATAATAAAAATGCCATAAATCTATCCCCTATTTTGTAGACGCAATAACTTTTGCGCAAACCAATCAATGAACGCTTACCAAAAATATGTAGATCAATACATATTGGCCTAAACTGAGGAAGACATTTTTTTTAATATTTATTATTATTATTATTATATTTTTTGGGGACATTTATTATAGCAAAAAGTAAAAAAATATGATTTTTTTTTCCAAATTGTCGCTCTCTTTTTTTGTTTATAGAGCAAAAAATTAAAAATGCAGCAGTGATCAAATACCACCAAAAGAAATCTCTATTTGTGGGAAAAAAAGGACATCAATTTTGTTTGGGTACAAGGTCGCACGACCACGCAATTGTCAGTTAAAGCGATGCAAGCCGTATTGCAAAAAAGGGCTTGGTCAGGAAGTGGGTAAATCCTTCCGGGGCTGGAGTGGTTAAGTTACTCTCCCCTCTCTCCTTATTCTGTATGGCTCCCTATATAGATTCAATCAAGCAGAAAGAAAAAGAGAGATACTCTCAAAAGGAAAAAGTTTCTGATATGGTTTGTTTTTAATGAGTTTTAAAGTTGTAGTAAAGACAGCTTGGTGATTTTTTATGTACAAGTAAGCCTATAATGAGGTAAATTGAAAATCTTCTAAATGTGCACCGTTTAGGAGATATTCACCCTGAATGCAGCCAGTGACATGACTGGCGCATGCGCACTGAAGGTCCTGCATACCTTGCCGGACCGTTAGAGCTCCGTGCCGAAATCGAGGGCTTCCATGCGCATGCTTTAAGGCTCTTCAGTACTGCAATTACTCTTTGAGAAGGGTCCCTTTGGACTCCTCAGTACTTCATGGGATATCATTACTGGCAGGCAGTATAATAATTCAGTATGATTTGAAATAAACAAGGCATTTTTTCATAGAAAACCTTGTGTATAATTGCAGAATTATAAATGTTTATGCTACAATCAAAGAGTATACAGCTTGTGCTGAGATTTCTGTAAAATTGAATTCAGTGAACTGTGCAGTCACAGTGTAATGCAATTTAACAGCTTGTGAGCCCTAAACATTGCTCTATGATATCTACAAATATGTTACTTGAACCAGACTTCACCTGCTGGGGTAATTCATGGAATAAAACAATAGGAAATGGTCATCAAAAAGAGAAATGGGGAAGAAGAAAGGAAATTATTAGACTCAAAAAACAAAACTTTGAGAATTAAAAAATAAAACATTTAGATGCATGTGAAGGTTTTTATTTATTCTGACCATGGTACATCTAGATGTTGTTAGTATTGAAGAGGGAACTGGGCAAGTTTTGGTTCTCTGGGTGCTCAACGAACCCAGCAGCAAGATCACAAACACCCAGCCCAGCATCAAATCCCATTGAATCCCATTGTTTTTTTTTTCAAGGTTCTTAATTTTATTTTTCTATACTTTTTTTCAAGGTTAATTTGCAAGTTTTTGTTAAAAAGGTGCATAACTTCTGAAAAAAAAATGTCATTCAGCGGAGGTTCTTTTAATGCAACTTAAAGGGAACTATTAAAAAATACACAAATCTCTTAAATAACAAGTTTAGGGGATCCAACTATCGGTTTAACCCCTGAAGTTTAGGGGATGGTTTAACCCCCAGCCCAGCCCAGCCCACCCAAGTGCAGTATCGGAAGTCACTTCCTATAAGCACACATAACTGCAGCGTTAAAAAGTGTCTATTTATTTATTCCAATATGCTCATGTGCTATACGGAGCTTCAGGCGGGACGTTACCCTTCCTTGAATTCCAGGGAGCGGTTGTCATGCTCCTTTAACCCACTTGTATGTCCTCCCGAGTACCCCTACCCAACGAGCCCCCCAAAAATATTAGCACAGGCCACGTTATTTTTGCTATTGCGTTGGTGAATGTTTTGGCACTGTGCTACGTTAACTGGCAATTGTGCAGTTCAGTTGCAGGGCACTTGCAGTTTTACCGTTACAGTTAAAATTATAGTTATAGTTAAAAAAAAAAAAGTGTAAAAAATAAAAAAAAAATTACAAAAAAAAAAAACCCCCAAAAAAATAAAAAAACCAAAAATAGTTGTCGTTTTATTGTTACTCTCTCTCTCTCTCTCTCTCTCTATTGTTGCTCTTTTTTACTCTATTCTGCAATGTTTTATTATGTTTTATCATGCTTGCTTTTCAGGTATGTTTTATTGTTAACCATTTTTTTGTTTTCAGGTGCGCCATTCAGTTGCAGCGCGGATTTATTTATCTTGACAGCAACAGCGTTTGCTCCCACGATACATAAAGCCGCGACTCCAACACTGTAGGAGGTGATTTCACCACCACAGTTAAAAAAAAGAGCATATATGCCGAAGCATGGGGGCAGAAGAGGGCGGAGGAGCGATTTTGCTCCTAATGCCACGTACATACGGTCGAAAAAAGTCCGACCATGTGTACGTGGCATAACTTTTTTGCGGGAGGATGCCCCCATGCTTCGGCATATATATATATTTTAGGCACCGGTTGCGTTAACAAAATGTTTTATTTTTTACTATGTTTTTTTTTGGTATTTGCTTTGCAGGTATGGTATGGTAAGGTCTTACTGTTATACTCTAATGTTACTTTGTTTTAATGTTAACCATTATTTGCTTAGCAGGTACGCCATTCAGTTGCAGCGTGGATTTATTTATCTTGACAGCAACAGCGTTTGCTCCCACGATACATAAAGCCGCGACTCCAACGCTGTAGGAGGTGATTTCACCACCACAGTTAAAAAAAAGAGCATATATGCCGAAGCATGGGGGCAGCAGAGGCGGAGGAGCGATTTTGCTCCTAATGCCACGTACATACGGTCGAAAAAAGTGCGACCATGTGTACGTGGCATAACTTTTTTGCGGGAGGATGCCCCCATGCTTCGGCATATATATATTTTAGGCACCGGTTGCGTTAACAAAATGTTTTATTTTTTACTATGTTTTTTTTTTGGTATTTGCTTTGCAGGTATGGTATGGTAAGGTCTTACTGTTATACTGTAATGTTACTTAGTTTTAATGTTAACCATTATTTGCTTAGCAGGTACGCCATTCAGTTGCAGCGTGGATTTATTTATCTTGACAGCAACAGCGTTTGCTCCCACGATACATAAAGCCGCGACTCCAACGCTGTAGGAGGTGATTTCACCACCACAGTTAAAAAAAAGAGCATATATGCCGAAGCATGGGGGCAGCAGAGGGCGGAGGAGCGATTTTGCTCCTAATGCCACGTACATACGGTCGAAAAAAGTGCGACCATGTGTACGTGGCATAACTTTTTTTGCGGGAGGATGCCCCCATGCTTCGGCATATATAAATGGTGCATGTATGCCCATCATTAGAAGTGGGTGGATGAAGGGAGGTATTCTAATGGTGGGCATACCCACCGCGCCATTGGGAAATTGGGAAAGCATTTTATCACACCGATCTTGGTGTGGTCAGATGCTTTGAGGGCAGAGGAAAGATCTAGGGTCTAATAGACCCCAATTTTTTCAAAAAAAGAGTACCTGTCACTGCCTATTGCTATCATAGGGGATATTTACATTCCCTGCGATAACAATAAAAATGACAACTAAGAAAAAAAAATGGAAGGAACATTTTAAAAATAAAATAAAAAAGCTAAATAAAAAGAAAAACTAAAAAAAAAAAAAAAAAAGCACCCCTGCCCCCCTTTTCTTGCGCAAAGGCGAACACAAGCGTCGGTCTGGCGTCATATGTAAACAGCAATTGCACCATGCATGTGAGGTATCACCGCGAAGGTCAGATCAAGGGCAGTAATTTTAGCAGTAGACCTCCTCCGTGAATCTAATGTGGTAACCTGTAAAGGCTTTTAAAGGCTTTTAAAAATGTATGTAGTTTGTCGCCACTGTGTGTTTGTGCGCAATTTTAAAGCATGTCGTGTTTGGTATCCATGTACTCGGCCTAAGATCATATTTTTTTATTTCATCAAAAATTTGAGCAATATAGTGTGTTTAAGTGCATTAAAATAAAAAAAAGTGTATTTTTTCCACAAAAAATGCGTTTGAAAAATCGCTGCGCAAATACTGTGTGGAAAAAAAAAATGCAACACCCACCATTTTAATCTGTAGGGCCTTTGCTTTAACAATATATATAGTGTTGGGGGGTTCAACGTAATTTTCTTGCAAAAAAAAAAATATGTTTTCATGTAAACAAAAAGTGTCAGAAAGGGCTTTATCTTCAAGTGGTTAGAAGAGTGGGTGACGTGTGACATAGGCTTCTAAATGTTGTGCATAAAATGCCAGGACAGTTCAAACCCCCCCCAAATGACCCCATTTTGGAAAGTAGACACCCCAAGCTATTTGCTGAGAGCAATGTTGAGCCCATTAAATATTTTTTTTTTTGGTCCCAAGAGATTGAATAATGAAAAAAAAAAAAATAATATTTTTTTTTACAAAAAGTTGTCACTAAATGATATATTGCTCAAACATGCCATGGGCATATGTGGAGATACACCCCAAAATACATTCTGTTGCTTCTCCTGAGTACGGGGATACCACATGTGTGGGACTTTTTGGGAGCCTAGCCGCGTACGGGACCCCAAAATCCAAGCACCGCCTTCAGGCTTTCTAAGGGTGTAATTTTTTATTTCACTCCTCACTGCCAATCACAGTTTCGGAGGCCATGGAATGCCCAGATGGCACAAACCACCCCCAAATGACCCCATTTTGGAAAGTAGACACCCCAAGCTATTTGCTGAGAGGTATGGTGAGTATTTTGCAGATCTCGCTTTTTGTCACAATGTTTTGAAAATTGAAAAAAGAAAAAAAAAAATTTTTTTTCTTTACTTTCTTCATTTTCAAAAACACATGAGAGCTGTAAAATACTCACCATGCCTCTCAACAAATAGCTTGGGGTGTCTACTTTCCAAAATGGGGTCATTTGGGGGGGTTTTGTGCTACTTTGGCATTTTATGGCCTTCGAAACTGTGATAGGTAGTGAGGAGTGAAATCAAAAATTTGCACCCTTAGAAATCCTGAAGGCGGTGCTTGGGTTTCGGGGCCCCGTACGCGGCTAGGCTCCCAAAAAGTCCCACACATGTGGTATCCCCATACTCAGGAGAAGCAGCAAAATGTATTTTGGGGTGCAATTCCACATATAACCATGGCATGTGTGAGCAATATATCATTTAGTGACAACTTTTTGAATAAATTTTTTTTATTTATTTTTTTTTGTCTTTATTCAATCACTTGGGACTAAAAAAAAAAATATTCAACGGGCTCAACATGCCTCTCAGCAAATAGCTTGGGGTGTCTACTTTCCAAAATGGGGTCATTTGGGGGGTTTTGTGCCATCTTGGCATTTTATGGTCTTCAAAACTGTGATAGGTAGTGATAGGTAGTGAGGAGTGAAATCAAAAATTTATGCCCTTAGAAATCCTGAAAGCGTTGCTTGGTTTTCGGGGTCCCGTATGCAGATAGGCTCCCAAAAAGTCCCACACATGTGGTATCCCCGTACTCAGGAGAAGCAGCAGAATGTATTTTGGGGTGTAATTCCACATATGCCCATGGCATGTGTGGGCAATATATCATTTAGTGACAACTTTGGGCAAAAAAAAAAAAGTTTGTAATATTCCCGCAACTTGTGGCAAAATATAAAATATTCCATGTACTCAACATGCCTCTCAGCAAATAGCTTGGGGTGTCTACTTTCCAAAATGGGGTCATTTTGGGGGGTTTTGTGCAATTTTGGCATTTTATGGCCTTCGAAACTGTGATAGGTAGTGAGGAGTGAAATCAAAGATTTGCACCCTTAGAAACCCTGAAGACGTTGATTGGGTTTCGTGGCCCCGTGCGCGGCTAGGCTCCCAAAAAGTCCCACACATGTGGTATCCCCGTACTCAGGAGAAGTGGCAAAATGTATTTTGGGGTGCAATTATACATATAACCATGGCATGTGTGAGCAATATATCATTTAGTGACAACTTTTTTGAATAAATTTTTTTTTTTTTTTTTTTTTTGTCTTTATTCAATCACTTGGGACTAAAAAAAAAAAAATATTCAATGGGCTCAACATGCCTCTCAGCAAATAGCTTGGGGTGTCTACTTTCCAAAATGGGGTCATTTGGGGGGGTTTTGTGCCATCTTGGCATTTTATGGCCTTCAAAACTGTGATAGGTAGTGATAGGTAGTGAGGAGTGAAATCAAAAATTTATGCCCTTAGAAATCCTGAAGGCGGTGCTTGGTTTTCGGGTCCCGTATGCGGATAGGCTCCCAAAAAGTCCCCACATGTGGTATCCCCGTACTCAGGAGAAGCAGCAGAATGTATTTTGGGGTGTAATTCCACATATGCCCATGGCATGTGTGGGCAATATATCATTTAGTGACAACTTTGGGCAAAAAAAAAAAAGTTTGTAATATTCCCGCAACTTGTGGCAAAATATAAAATATTCCATGTACTCAACATGCCTCTCAGCAAATAGCTTGGGGTGTCTACTTTCCAAAATGGGGTCATTTGGGGGGGTTTTGTGCTATTTTGGCATTTTATGGCCTTCAAAACTGTGATAGGTAGTGAGGAGTGAAATCAAAGATTTGCACCCTTAGAAACCCTGAAGGCGTTGATTGGGTTTCGTGGCCCCGTGCGCGGCTAGGCTCCCAAAAAGTCCCACACATGTGGTATCCCCATACTCGGGAGAAGCAGCAAAATGTATTTTGGGGTGCATCTCCACATATAACCATGGCATGTGTGAGCAATATATCATTTAGTGACAACTTTTTGAAAAAAAAAAAAAATCTTTTTTATTTTTGTCTTTATTCAATCACTTGGGACTAAAAAAAAAAATATTCAATGGGCTCAACATGCCTCTCAGCAAATAGCTTGGGGTGTCTACTTTCCAAAATGGGGTCATTTGGGGGGGGTTTGTACTTCTCTGCCATTTTTAGCACCTCAAGAAATGAAATAGGCAGTCATAAATTAAAAGCGGTGTAAATTCCAGAAAATGTACTCTAGTTTGTAGACGCTATAACTTTTGCGCAAACCAATAAATATACGCTTATTGGCATTTTTTTTACTAAAGACATGTGGCTGAATTCATTTTGGCCCAAATGTTTGACTAAAATTGAGTTTATTAGATTTTTTTTATAACAAAAAGTAGAAAATCTCTTTTTTTTTCTAAATTTTCGCTCTTTTTCCGTTTATATCGCAAAAAATAAAAATCACAGAGGCAATCAAATACCATCAAAAGAAAGCTCTATTTGTGGGAAGAAAAGGACGCAAATTTCGTTTGGTTACAAAATTGCATGACCGCGCAATTACCAGTTAAAGTAGTGCAGTGCGAAATTGAAAAAAGACCTCTGGTCCTTTGGCTGCCAAATGGTCCGGGGCTGAAGTGGTTAATGCAACTTAAAGGGAACTATTAAAAAATACACAAATCTCTTAAATAACAAGTTTAGGGGATGGTTTAAACCTGCATGGGAAGCTATAGCGATATAATGTGCTCCTTTAACCACTTGTACCCCCTATATTACCAGGCCACTTTTTGCTATTCAGCACTGTGCTACGTTAACTGGCAATTGTGCAGTCATGCAGCACTGTACCCAAATAAATTTATATAATTTTTTCGAACAAATAGAGCTTTCTTTTGGTGGTATTTGGTGGTATTTGATCACCACTGGGTTTTTTATTTTTTGCTATATAAACAAAAAAAGACTTAATAATATTTTGGGGAAAAAAACAATATTTTCTTTCTGTCATAAACTTTTTCAAGAAAATACAATGTCTTCATAAATGTAGGCCAAATTTTATTTTGCTACATGTTTCGGTTAAAAGAGAATCCCAATAAGTGTATATTATTATTATTATTCACGATTTATAAGGTGCCAACAGTTTATGCAGCGCTTTACAATGTAGAGGGGGGACAACACAATTACAGTACAATACAGAAGGGACAGGAGGGCCCTGCTCGTAGAGCTTACATTCTAATAGGGAGGGGGTGGTGTTACAAAAGGTAATAGATGCAGAGAATGATTTGTTGGGGAGGTGATTAATATTAATTGGTTTGTGTGAAAGTTATAGCATCTACAAACCATGGTACTGTATGTATATTTGAAAACGGATCAATCCTGATGTACTGCGGGTCTATATCATTTCTCGAGGCCCTTAAAATGCCAGGACAGTATCAATATTTTCAAATGACCCCTTTTTGAAAAGTAGATTGTCTGATGTATTTATTAAGAGGCATAGCGAGTTTTTTGAAGTTGTAATTTTTTGTCACAATTTTACGTAAATTAAATAAATGTAATAACTTTTTTCACTATTTTATTTTTTACATAATGTCACCAGTGCAGTACAGCGTCGTCATATGACTGGCGTGGAAGTTATTAGTGATACTGACTGGTGACAGTATGTCATGAAAAAATGTATTTAAATAATTTTTATTCAAATTTTTTCCTGGGGACTCAGAGGTCTCAGGAGGGGCATGCTGTGTACCTCTAACCCGGAAGAGGTAGGATGATGTTCATTTACAGGATCCTGCTTGCCTGTGCCGCCGCTGCCCTGCCGTGAGGGCTAACCCCTAGTTGTTAGTAATTCAACTGGGTTTATTCTTTAATGATGATGTTTTGCCACCCATTAAACCAGCTTCCTCGGTTTTAATGAGTGTCAAGAATTTATTCCAACACTTATGCCCACACAAGTAAATCAGTCCGTTAATCAAATTCCCATTGATTACATCCAGGCAGATTTCATTTCCCAAGAAGATGATGGGAGAAGTGAAGTTTGTGAAACCCCATATCCAAAATGTATCAAAATGGAATCCTATCACCATAATTCCTGCTTGACACCTCTTATGCTTAGAAAGCTTGATGAGTCAACACATTCCTTACCATTCAGATTCAAATCTGCTTCAGAAGTTTAAATGTTATTGTTGATACAGAACAAAAATGGAGAAAAAGCTGCGCAGATTAACCACTTCAATACAGGACTTTTAAACACCCTTCCTTACCAGACCAATTTTTAGCTTTCAGCGCTCTCACACTTTGAATGACAATTACTCAGTCATGCTACACTCTACCCAAACCAAATTTTTATATTTTTTTTCTCACAAACAGAGATTTCTTTTGGTGGTATTTACTGCTGGGTTTTTTATTTTTTGCAATATAAGCGAAAAAAGTGAGAAATTTTTGAAAAAAAAAAAATTTTTTTTTTTTTTTAGTTTCTATTGAAAATTTTTGCAAATAAAACATTTTTTTTCATAAATTTGGGCCAAAATGTATACTGCTACTTATCTTTAGTAAAAATAACCCAAATAAGTGTATATTATTTTTATTTTTTTTTGTAAGCCCCATGTTTAGCGTTAGGCCTTAAAACAATTTAAACTCCATTGTTAGGGGTCGCCATTCAAAAGGGCAGGCATAGCTGGAGCTGAGGTTGGCTGTAATAAATTGTTGGGCAAAAAGGTTAGTTTGGTCCATGATGACTTGAAGCAATTCCTCTGGGAAAAATAAATTAAAAAAATCCATCTGGGAAAAACCCGCAGTATTGACCTGCACACCTGGCTGTGCTGTAAAAGGGGGGATCGTGGCCGACCCTGTGGTAAAAGGCAGCCACAATGGGTTTGCCAAGCTTTTTGGCAGCTGGTTTTGGGCCCTAATTCTTTGGCGCGCACTGGGCCTCTCCTCCTGGGGTCTAGCAGCGCTTGAACTGGGCCTCTCCTCCTGGGGTCTACCACAGTTGGCACTGCTGGTAGATGCCTGGGGTTCGGACCGTCTTCTTTTAGGAGGGACTGCTTCCTCCTCCAATTCGGATCCTGATGTGCTGCCTTCAGGGGGCTCATAGTCTGAACCAGAAACGGAAACAGAAATGAGCAGTGAGAGCTCCCCGATGCTCTCATCGCTCAGACTGAGTGTTTGGTATGCCTCCTCTGGGGTGTACACCTTTCTGTACATAGTGGCAGGTACTCTGGTGGCAGGTGGTGAGGTGGCGGGTATTCTGGTGAGGTGGCGGGTATTCTGGTGGCAGGTGGTGAGGTGGCAGGTACTCTAGTGGCAGGTACTCTGGTGGCAGCTGGTGAGGTGGTGGGTACTCTGGTGGTACTCTGGTGGTAGGAACACTGGTGGCAGGTACACTGGTGGCAGGTGATGAGGTGGCGGGTACTATGGTGGTACTCTGATGGCAGGTACTCTGGTTGCAGGTACTCTGGTGGCAGGTACTCTGGCAGGTGGTGGGTACTCTGGTGGTACTCTGGCAGGTGGTGAGGTGGCGGGTACTCTGGTGGTACTCTGGCAGGTGGTGAGGTGGCGGGTATTCTGGTGGTACTCTGGCAGGTGGTGAGGTGACGGGTACTCTGGTGGTACTCTGGCAGGTGGTGAGGTGGCAGGTACTCTGGTGGCAGGTACTCTGGTGAGGTGACAGGTACTACTGATGACAGGTACTACTGATGACAGGTACTCCTGATGACAGGTACACCTGATGACAGGTTCTCTTTATTTAGGGGAGGGTGATCTGGGCACAGAGCTGTATATATACTAGTGGGTACAGGTATATAGGTAACTCACTGTTAGCTTATCTCCTCCTCACACAGGATCGGTGTGTGAAGAGGAGAACCCAGCAACAGGAGTTACCACACTTTTTTGTTTACATTTAGTGACTGGCTGTCATTGGACACATCCAGTCACTAAATAGCCAATTACTTTTTATTTATACATTGATCGGGGCTGAGCTGTATCCAAGGAAAAAGCCTCAGCCAGCCTCAGTCCCGGCACTGCTCGTCCCTGGGAGCGTGCGCATGCGCAGTGCACAGGCAGTCAGTGCCGGCTAGTGACGAATCACAGACGGTAACGCTGCTGCCCCGGACACCGCTACCACTTCAATACCCCCATCGGGGGACGACTGTGTCCCGAGGGACACACCGGATCCCCGATCGCCCCCGGGGCCCGCAGTAGCGGCGGAAAGCCGAGGACGTCATGTAACGTCCACCCAGGATGGGAGATTCACCTTGTGGACGTCTTTTGACTATGGCTGGGTATTGAAGTGGTTAAACAAAAATTAACCAAAAATTATTAGTGATAAATCAAACTGGTGCCAAGACATAAAAGTGTATATAACAATATGTGGCCCAAACTCAGTAGAAATTAGATAGTCCAATAAAAGAAAAAATCCAGTAAATCCAAGTGAAGAGTGAGTAGAAATCCTTGATAAACAGACACCCCCTGATGTGATCCACCACCACATGAATAACGCGCTTACCAGAGGGCAAGCTTGGATAAGCCTGTATGATGGATTGACATCCAGACACCAAATATTGGACTATCTAAATTCTACTTTTGGGCCACATATTGTTATATACACTTTTATGTCTTGGCACCAGGTTGATTTATCACTAATAATTTTTGGTAAATTTTTGTTTAATTTGCGCAGCTTTTTCTCCATTTTTGTTCTGTTTTTTGAGTATATCTCACAATTTGAGCTGCTGCAGTTAGGGTTTATTAAGATAGCGCAGTATTTTTTCCTATTTCTATATTGTTGATACAGAAAGCAGAAAAATGGGAAGTTACACAGCATAGACTCTGAAGAATATTACCAACACTCTCCTACTGACACAAAACTAATTATCCTGGTCTGATTAGCATAATCCATTGCAGCTAGCAGGGCTGCTTTAAAGTAGAACTGAAATGAAAAAGTGAAAAATTGCTACATTATAGGGAACATGTTAATTGTGTCTAGGCAGTACCCTTAAAGTGATTGTAAACGATCACCTTGTAAAACAACCCATTCAGTTTAAAATAGAAATGAAAGGCAAAACATTTTTGTATAGATATAAAAAAAAAAAAAACATTATAAATACCTTTTTTCCTTTTTTTATAAGTGATCACATTCCCTCTGTTCTCAGCTGCATAGGAGCTGGAGGAGGAGAAGCAGCAGAACACCGATCTTGGCAGTGAATGGCTGTGCAGCGCGGAGGGGTGGGGGGTGTCAGGACAAGTCTGATCATTGGAGGAAAGTACACTGAGTTCTCAGCATAGCTAGAAAACTGACCACAGTGTGCTCTCCTGCTTAGTGTGGTCAGTTTTTAATAGGAAACAGAGGGTCTGGCAAGAACACCAGGGATTTCACACAAAGGAAGCAATAGAAAGAGAACAGGATACTTTTTCATACAAGTACATAGTACAGCAGGTACAGATCAGGAATATGAAGTGTTGGGGTAACAAACGCTTTAAGAGTTACCGTTTGTCTTGAATTCATCCTATATATTATAAGCGCACTTATGTGGGGATGCCTAGGCACTCCTGTGCTTACAGCCTCATAGCTGTATATCTGCAGTGTGAGTTCTAAGGCACAGCTGCATCTGTCCACTAGTCGTAAGATATTTAGAGTGAGATTTAGTGATGTTACTACTTGCTGCTCACTGTCCTCCTTGCTAGAAGCCCTAACATGAGCAAGTAATTCCCAGCCTCTACCAAGATGGCCATCTCAACACTGAGATACAGTGCAAAAAAATGAATGGTAGGTCAGTTATGGAGAAAGATCAGCTGCAGGGAGCCCACAGGCAATGCTGGTGATTAGTCTTTTGCCCCCTGCCTGCCTTTATTGGCAAAGATTCTAGAGTTCAGTTCCTCTTTATTCATAATAAAAATTGGGCCTCAGATAGGTTAGAGAGGCCTACTACCAATTATCCCCCAGCAGTCCTAAATTCTGGGAGCATTGCCTGGAATTTGCCAGAGGGTATAGCTTAATACTACTGGACTATATTTTCACAGGTTTCAATTCAGCACCATTTTGAAAAAAATAATACCTTAGCGATCAGGATCACTCAGTGCACTTAATCATTTTGAGAATGAAGTTTAAAGACCAGCATGCAGAATATATCCCAACAATAGGGTCTTTTTAAAGATGGAGATTTTTATTATTGCTATTTGTTACTTTAAAAAATGATTTAAAAAAAAAATAAAGTTTATTGCATTGATAAGCCAATACACTGTAGAAAATAGATTTTTGCAGTAGTTTGTATGTGAAAGTCTATTTTCTCGGGCGTGGCCTGACCTTGCTTGAAGATGGACGCTTAGTTCCAGAGCTCCTGCTGCCTCAAGACTGTTCATCTGCCTAACCGAGGTATATTCATCTAAAAACCTCCGGTATTGATGGGGACTGCCTCTAGGAACTCATCAGCTTCCAGCTCCCGCTCTCCCCGCAGGAATCCCGGGGGCACAACTAATAATATCCCGGACATGTTCCGCTCCAACAGGGGTAACATGGCGCCTGTTCCTCACGGAGTCTCTCAGAACCCGACTCCTGAGCCGATCGACACACCGCCCTCTCCACTGCCGCCCTTATCCGCCAACGTTACTGACCCAGACACGCGACTGGCAAACTCCCAACCCCACCTCAATATTCACGACCTCCGGACCATCGCAGCGGATATAAAAGACACTCTGTCAGCCGCCATATCAGAGCTCCGCTTAGACATTCGCACCCTTAATGACAGGGTTCTAACGGTGGAGGAAAACATGGACCGGCAGCACTCACAATTAAAAAAGACTACCCACCATGTGGATACCCATACCCTCCAGCTGCGGGACATGCAGAGGCACCTAGAAGACCTCGACAACAGAGGCAGACGCCATAATCTGAGGGTACGAGGTCTTCCAGAGGCCATAGAGGGCTCTCAACTCATGCCTGCAGTGACGGCCTTGTTCAACAACCTGATGAATAGACCCCCCTTAACTCCCATCGCTATGGACAGGATCCACCGGGCTCTGCGTCCCAAAGGGAAAGATACTGACCCTCCGCGTGACATAGTCTGCTGCCTGCCTGATTTCAGGCTCAAAGAGGACATTCTTAAGCAAGCCAGAGGGAGACAGCAAATCACCCATGATGGCAATCCTGTTCAAATATACCAGGACTTATCCGGTATCACACTGCAACATCGCAGGGACCTGCGACCTTTACTGGATGTCCTCCGCTCTAACGGAGTTACCTATAAATGGAAGTTCCCGTTCTGTCTGGCAGCCACCACACACGGCCGCACAGCATTCCTGAAGGTGCCAGAAGACCTCCCGCACTTTTGCCGTGTGTTGGACATACCGCTGACTGAAGTACCCGACTGGTACGCGGACTTTCGCCGCTCGGCGGTCAGAAGGGAAGTGCCACCATCAGAAGCTATGGAAGCTCAAGACGCCGGTTCCCACTACAACGGATCACCCTCGTCACGCTCCGCTGTTTATGGACCCCGGAATACCCGCTCCGGCCGTAGCCCCTTCTCTCCACCGAGCTCGCGGAGGGCAAGAAGGGACCACTAACTCGGATCTCTCATTGTGATTTTTCCCTCAGGGGCCGATGCACTTCACAATCGTCGTTTCTAGTTCCCAGTTTTATTGATTTATCGCCTATACGAATGTGTTTACGGTCGTGACTGTTGTGCCACACTTTATACTGTGTGCCTGTTGACTGCACGAGTTCCCACTTCCTCGCCTATAGCCCGTCTCGTTTGTCCCTCACTACCGCCACACTCTGGTTTTGGCGCCACAGCATCCTCCCTGTTTGCCTACAATCCCCAGGAAGCCTTGCGGTTACGTAACCGTCACTCTCGCTCTACCCCCACAACGTCACGTGCCTTACTCCTCGATGCCTCAGGACGTACATCTGATACCGCCTTCCCAGAGACTTACGTTTGTGACGCTCCTGCAGTATGCCCCCCATCTTATCGATGCATCCTCGCTGGACTGTACGGTATCATACACCTTACTCACCAGGTGGGCTTACCTTGTGCCCCCCCTTGTTGATTCCCCAGGTTAATTACCCGCCTCCGTCCTGGACGATACCTAACTATATGGCCGATCCTTTCAGCCTGGTCCGCCATGTACCCACTCAGGTCTGCCTACTGATCACCTATAAACGGGTCGCCCACCTACCTGATTATGCATGCTCCTTCGGATCCAACCGCCGCCTACACATTGTAAGACTGCTCTCTCATCCCCTCACCATGCCAGTTTACTGAACTACCGTTCCTCATTTTATTCACTAACACTCCTTTACAGGTTGTATTACTCCTAATTGTTCTTGTTTTACAATATAAGTATGCATGTTTTTTGCTGTTAGCTGCGATACTCACTTCTAGTCCTGGTTGCTATGCAGTGTGCGTGTCAATCTCATATTTTAACTATGTGCTTCCTACCACAGTGTACTCGGTTAAAATATCAGCATTGAGATTCCAAGTGTTTTTGTACACATACCTTTATACTACACGCTTACCTTAGCCGATCACCTGTACGGTACTTTATTGTTTCCTGACAGTCAACTCCTCCAACCTCAGATACCCTAACTCACTGTATTTCACCATCGTACCCCAGTCTTCGCTTATTTTAACATCCTCTCCAATATAATACCTTAGTCGGGCATCAGGATAACCTCATCTGATTTTTATTCTTTTTACTTACGTCTTCATCCAGTCGGTTTCGACCCCCACACAGAGGTGCCAGGTGGTGCGTTTACGTGACCCTACGTGAATTATCCCCTGTCACCCTGACCACTACCGAAATCCCTTTCTTTTCTTTTGAGGCTCGTGGGAGTATTTATACTCTCCCCCTCTTCGGTGTTTTTTTTTTTTTTCCTGGGTGGTTGTTCCCACCCTTCGCTTCACTAAAACTTGTCGCTCCTTTATTATTATATTTTTTACATTCCACCAATTCCTATATTGTGGATATTCCTCTCCGATACTCCTTGATGGCGGATACCGTGACCCCCTCACACACCCCACCCTCACATACACAATTCAACGACCAGCTCAAGCTTTATTCTATAAATATACAAGGCCTTAATACACCCGAGAAACGTTCTCTTCTGCTTTCCACCCTACACAAAGCCAAAGCACATATAGTATTGGTTCAAGAAACTCATTTCAGGTCTGATAGCATTCCAAAATTACATAACTACCACTTTCCCATGGTTTTTCATGCTTCTAACGATATCGCTAAATCCAAAGGGGTGTCGATTCTCATCTCCAAACATTGCCCTATTCAAGACATAACAACACAATCTGATACACAAGGGAGATTTCTTTTTCTCAAGGGCACGCTTCATGGTAAACCCATCACTATTGCTAATATCTATGCCCCAAACAAACACCAAGTGCCCTTTTTTCGGACAACGCTCAGGTCATTAACACTGTTTCAAACTGGCACCCTTATTGTAGGCGGAGATTTTAATGTGGCCCTTAACCCCACCCTGGACTCTTCCAATGGTACCTCTACCCTACCTTACACAGCTCTTAGAGCAATCAAATTGGAACTACACGACCTTCTACTCCACGATACTTGGCGCACCCTTCACACCAATGACAAAGACTTTACTTTCTTTTCTGCTCCTCACAACAAACATTCCAGATTAGACTACTTCTTTATCTCGCAACCAGCTCTTTCTTACCTCACTAAAGCCACCATTGAACCCATGATATTGTCTGACCATAACCCAATTACTTTGCTCCTCTCGATGACTACTACACAGACTCCCTCTCGTATATGGCGGTTAGATGATTCGCTACTCTCAGACTCGGACACACTACACCAACTTTCGATTTACATTTCTCAATATTTTGCTGACAACACAACGTCTGACATAGACCCTGCAACACTATGGGCAGCACATAAATGTGTCTTAAGAGGGCGCCTTATTTCTTTGGCATCAGCTCGGGCTAAACAACGAAAAGCGTACGTCGAATCCCTGACCCAACGTATACGTGTCCTTGAGAGGACTCATAAAGCCTCCCGTGCGGCGAATACCTTGGCTGACCTAACCCAAGCCAGAGCGGATCTCTTAGAAGTTCTACACAAAACCTTGCGAAGAAAATATGCTTTGACACAAAAGATCTTCTACGAATTTAGTAACAAATCAGGGAAGATGTTAGCCAGGGCTCTCCAAACCAAGAAGGCTGCCCACACAGTTCGACTGATACAAACTGAACAGGGAACCGCCATGACCAAAACTGAAGATATTGCCCGTCAGTTTGTTCAATACTTCACGAAATTATACAACCTCCCGAAACCTTTGACTTCTTCACACCAAACAAACAGACTTGACCTAATCCACGACTTCTTACAACAACATTCCCCGACCCCCCTCTCTACAGATGACACTGCTGGTCTAGACTCCCCTATCTCAGTGGAGGAAGCATTAAATGCTTTAAAGCAACTTAAACCCGGGAAGTGCCCGGGCCCGGACGGTCTCACCACCTGTTACTTTAAATCATTTAACGAATCCTTGCTACCGCATTTTGTCAAAGCATTCAACAACTTTTCCTCTAACCCTACGACCACCAGAGACCTATTGGAAGCCCACATTACCCTCATACCAAAACCGAACAAAGACACCACACTAGTCTCTAACTATAGACCCATCTCATTACTTAATTTGGATGTCAAACTGTACGCCAAGATCATAGCGAATCGCCTACAACCCCTTCTCCCCAAGCTGATTGATCTAGACCAGGTGGGATTTGTCTCTGGCAGGGAGGCCAGAGACAACACCATAAAAGCTATAAACTTACACCATTGGATGACCTCCACCTCTACCGAGGGGTTCTTCTTATCCTTGGATGCGGAGAAGGCGTTCGATAGAGTGGCATGGGACTTTATGGAAGCAACACTAGGTAAGATAGGCCTCCCGCAATCCCTGCTTAAAATGATAATGGCTCTGTATTCGTCCCCTACGGCAAAAGTGAGAGTTAATGGCCACCTATCGAGCGCCTTCTCTGTTTCCAACGGTACCCGTCAGGGTTGTCCCCTTTCTCCCCTTTTATTCCTGCTTACATTAGAACCCTTTCTCCGTAAGATAAGAGATAACCCGGATATCGTTGGCATTTCAATCCGTCACAAAACATACAAAGTGGCAGCGTATGCCGACGATGTCCTCTTGTTTCTTTCAAACCCCCTGATCACCATCCCAAATCTCCTCAAGGAATTCTCCCTATTTCATGATCTGTCCAACCTCCTGATTAACTTTAAGAAATCCCATGCTCTTAATGTATCGCTTGCCAGTACATTGGTCGCGCACTGTAAAGCCGTTTTTCCCTTCCTCTGGGAACCCACAGCTATTACATATCTGGGTACCCGGATTCCTACTAATCTTGCCGAATTGTACTCGCTTAATTTCCTGCCCACATTGAAGGCTATCCAAACTGATCTTTTACGCTGGAACCGTGGTACATTCTCCTGGTTTGGAAGGATAGCTATTTTAAAAATGAACGTACTACCCTGAATCCTTTATCTGTTGCAAACTATCCCAATAAAACTCCCACCGTCCTTTCACCTTTCATATAAACGTATGTGCAGAACCTTCATATGGGCTACCCAACCTCTGAGACTTAATTGGACTAGACTAACTCTTCCCAAAAACCAAGGTGGGGTGGGTCTACCGGACCTACAAAAATACCAATGGGCCTGCCATATGGCCAGAATTGTGGACTGGCACGTCCATGACTCTTGTAAAGCTTGGGTCCACCTTGAACAGTCCTTCACCGATATTCCCTTACAACATTTCCCATGGTTGCACACCTCCCACGTTCCCAAACAATTGACACTCCATCCTTTGATTGGAGCCACTATCCTGTACTCCCGCCTGGCTAACAAACAGTCCACATTTCTCCATGCCCCGGGTCCCATGACCCCACTAACCAATAATCCTGACTTCCCTGCTGATCTTGCCAGAAGGAACTCCACACTCCCGTGCACCACTGGCCCTCCCAGAGCCCAACATTTTTTTACCAATGGCGAACTCTCCTCATATCAATCTCTATCCCAGGCTCTTCCGGACCACCGAATTTCTTTTTTTACCTACATGCAACTCAGTCATTTCTTCCAGACGTGTAGGCCCGTTGCGCCTTGGCATCATACATTTACGCCATTCTAAACCCTTTGTCTTCAGAAGGAACCCCAAACACACGTTATATCCACGACCTACTCATTCCTGTTCCCTACCCACGATGACACGTCTGATGCTCTGGTTCGCAAATGGGAATCCGACCTCGGTATGACCTTTACCCCCCATGACTGGGAAAAGATTTATGCACTTATACACAAGGGCTCTCTCAATGTCTCTATACAAGAAAATCGTTACAAACTGTTTTCCAGGTGGTATAGGACGTCCCTACTCCTTCATAAAATCCACCCAAACATAACCCCTCTCTGCTGGCGTTGCAACGCTCATCCTGGCTCCCTCTTACATATCTGGTGGGAATGCCCTCTCATCCGTACTTTTTGGTCAGAAATACGATCCCTCATTCAACACATCACTACCTACGATATACCATTCACCCCGGGCCCGATTTCTTCTACACCACTCCCCTTCCTCCGTTCATACACACAAACACTCTCTCACAATTCATCTAATTAATGCCGCTAATCAATGCATCCCGGTCCATTGGAAGAGTCCTTCACCTCCCACAATCACTGAATGGACCCGCAGGGTCGACAGAGTAGAAGAAATGGAAAGCCTCATCCACCAGGCCAGAGACACTATCACACGTCATGAACATACTTGGGCTTGCTGGAAACACTTTAGGTCATCTCCTCTACCCGTTCTGAACGCCATCGCTGCACTTCCATCTTGATTACTGAATGTCTACTGTCCTGTACCTCTGTTGTTTTTGACCTGTCTATATGTCATACTGATATGAATTTCTATACTTTTTGTGATATTCTCATTCTCTACTGGGCACATCCTACGCATTCTGATTAACCTTTTGTTCATGTGTCCTTCCCCATTCACAGCAAGTGCCCTTATCGGGGTGAATGGGGTTGGACTCGCTTCTGATGCCCCATGTATCCATACTCGCCCTTGCAATTATACACCTCTCGCTCTGATAAGTGTTTTGTCACCCTGTTATTACTGCATGTTAGAGGATTTGCTTCTTCTCCTTCCACATGATTTGCATACTCATATCCCGTTATACTAATGTTGCTATATCTCATTGCCATGTTTAACCTTTACATGTTTCACCAACATACTATTCTGGCTTATTGCATGTTGTCTATTTTTCCAATGTACGATATATTGATACTTACCAATGCTTTGTTGTTCAGCATGCATTTCTTGCAGATTTTAAATGTACTGCTTTGAAATCTTTAATAAAATATATTAAAAAAAAAAAGAAAGTCTATTTTCTAAAAATGACAGCACAGGTCCTTTTTAAATAGCTTTTGAATAGCATTTAGGCAAAACATTTGTGTATAGATATATAAAAAAAAAAATTATAAATACCTTTTCCCCTTTTTGATAAGTGATCATATTCCCTCTGTACACAGCTGTATAAGAGCTGGGGGGAGGAGAAACAGCAGCACACTGATATTCCCAAAAAGAGGCTGTGTAAGGGGGGGCATGTCAGGACAAGTCTGGAGGAGAGCAGGCTGAGTTTCCAGCATAGCAAGAGAACTGACCATGCTGTAATCTCCTATTTAGTGTGGTCAGTTTTTATTAGGAACACAGAGGGACTGGCAAGAACACCAGGGATTTCCCACAAAGGAAGCAATACAGAGAACAGGATATTTTCTCATACCAGTACATGGTACATCAGGCACATCAGAAATATGGAATGTTGGTGTAACAGTTGAGGAGAGCAGAAAGTGTAGCCTTTCTAGTTGGTGGTAAAATACTATGTAGCGCCTACCCCAATTTTTCAGGAGCATGGTGGTGACTACCAGAGGTAGGGAGGGCTGACATACTTCCTCAGGGTGTAGGTTACTAGGCATGGTGGGTGATAAACAAGAAATTTGGGCGCCAGTCACTTTTATGCTTAAACAAGGATACATTTATTTCTCACAACAGGAATAATGTGCAAGAGAGGGGATAGGGCACAGGACACCCTTAGTCAAAAATAGTAACAATCAGCAAAAAAGCAAATTGGCAGACTCCTTAGAAAAAAAAGTGAGATAAAGCAGACAGCAGTACAGGAAAAGAGCCTTTAATCAGAACCAGCACATCTGTACTTTGTAGGATAGGCTTTCTCCTCTAGTAACTGAACTTTACTTACAGCATCACAGATCATTTCTGGATCTTTAGCAGGCTTTTCTCAACAGAATCTTGAACACCCGGATAGGCCTTGGATAGGCCTAGCAGCCAGGAGGCCACCTGGATAGGCCTCAGGCTTCAGGCCTAGCAGCCAGGAGCCGTTCCATACACATCCACCCAGGCCACAGCCCTGGGTGGGAAGACTAAACCCACCTGACTTCTCCCCAATAAATACATTTTCCCTGCATTCATATCAGCGAATTTGATTGGCTGAGAAATGTATGTTTATTCATAACCTGAACTCACTGTAGCTCATCACACTAATGTCAAAGGCAACAGCACCACCTACTGACAAAAGGGAGAAACCACAGCTAAACAGGATTAGAAGGGAAGCCATTTGACCTCTAAACACTACAAATTAGCCAGGCTGGCTACCACCTAGCACAACTAAATTTACCCGTAGCCCTATTCTAGGACGAGGGTGCTACAATTATATGGAAAAAGTACTGATCAATGAGAAATAAAAGCTTTCAGCTGTTAAATATATATTATGAAAATCATGTATTACACCTGTGCAGTATTCATGTATTTTAAAGAGAAAAATGTTATAACATTAAATCATGCATACAGCCAAGTGAATTGGACCCTAATGAGTACATGATTGATTGACATTTGCTAAAAGACTGTGTATCATACACACCTGCCATTTTTTTCAATAAAATATTTGTTTTAACCTTTTCTAACTTTGTTGAATGCTACCGATCTCCTGCAGAATTTTAGTAGCCAATTTTGGTCTACATGCATACACTCCAGCGATAGCATGGCATTTCTCAGGACAGGTTTTCTGATGGTAATAACACTGGAACATGCCTGCATAATGTGCGATAACATGGGAACTATCAGAAGCACAGTTGGGTTAAGATGCCATTTACAGTAAAAGGGGCTGATTTACTAAAGATATAGTAACGTTCACTAAACTTAGACAGTGTGGTGAAGCTCTTACTTGGAATACTCAATTATGTGCAACAGAAATTAAATACAAAAAACAGGACTTTTCTTATACATTATTGTATGATGAGTATGATAAAAGTAAACACAGATTCCTTTATTTTCCAAAGGAAATTACTTGTCACTGGATAGTCAGACTTGCTCCCCATCAGGTCCACTTTACTTTTGATTGACAGAGCATGGCAGTGGGCGGATTCGAAAGCTGCCATTGGACCGAATAGCAGCTATGAATCCGCCCACTGTCTTGCACTATGTATCAAATGTAAAGTGAACCTGATGGGGAACTAATCTCTCAGTTACCCTACACCCAACTTCAAGAGGACTGAGCAGGAAGGAGGAAGGGAAGGAGTGAGTGAACTGAGGAAGGAGTGTCAAGTGTGGACACCCTTTCCTTAGTGCAGACATGGACAGATTCATGTACCTATCTGTGTGCAAGAATTGACACTTCGATGGAATTCTAATTGGTGTCCACGACACCCTTTCGGGAGAGTTCATCTCTCCCGAATGTCACCTGATTGTCAAATACTGTATTAAATCAATCAAGTAAATTAAAGAAAAACATAAAAAACACTGGGTCTTCTTGCAGAAAAGCTGAGGATCCTATATACCAGGAGAAGCATCTTCTAAAGAGATTTAGGAGGATTTTGGGCTTTTCAACAATCCTGCTCTGAGGCCCACCAACATTACAGACAGGAAGCAGGGCAGCCAGAACCCGAGGAGTACATTAAATATTGTTTTCAAGAGGGTGAGGGGTTGCCAACTAGGTTGACTTTGTGTTTTTGTGTAAGGTCTTTAAGTAAGCAGCCTTTTCTAAAAGGTAAAATAGTACAACATACTAGAACAGTATTCGGCTCTTTAAGCCAGCAACAATGTATCATTTTGCTTGAACTCTGATTAGTTGTGTTATTGTAAAATCCAGAATATGTGAAAATTGTCCTAGACTGGAGAAAATGCTAAATTTAAGTGCATCTTGCAAGGAAGGGAATGCCACTGAATGAGTTTTGAAATTGTATTTTTGTCATTCAGCAATAATGGTCCATCTGGATAGCTGGATACATTTCAACAAAGAAATGTTTACAGATTTTAAACTGCTAAATTTTATTATCTTTTCAAGACCATTGTTTTAATTTGATGACGCGTTAAGAGGTTATGTATAGACTATAGACTGTCGACGCAACTATTTTACATCCAGTTTTAGCATTTGCACATATTGCTGGGGCTGAATACTTTTTAAGTGTTTATATGAAATCATATACATTTTACACAAACATATAAATTCCATGCTGCTAACTAAAAGAAAAGGCAACTAAAATGAAAAGATACTGAAGTAATACAGTTGATGTGTGATGTTTATTTCAATAAGTCTAGAGAGGTAACGACTATAGGTCTCCAAGCAGACGCTTACAAATTACAACTGTGAAATGCACAGATAGAAATTCAAGAGCATTAAAATACTTCACAGTCTGTTAGGGGTAATTGTTAAAGCCAATACCATGTGTACAGCTATGTTCACACTGGGTTGCATGTAGACAAGCTTACAATATAGTCTATTTTCAAATAATGTTCCAGACATGGCCGTACTGCTCTCCCTGTGGAGGGAGTCGCTGGAGGAAGCAACAGAAAGAAATACCCATCCAGGGCCCAAATTCTGCTTATAATATTCAGACCACAGTGCTGCATCTGCCTGGACACTGATGTGAACTTAGCTGTTCAGTGGGTTTTGTATGGGTTTCAAGGGCGAACACCATGAAAAAAACTGAAAAAAAAAGTAAGGAACATCCCCCAAAAAAATCTATACCAGCCCCTTATCCAAGCATGCACCCTGGCAGGCATGGAAAGGGTGGAACAAGCATTCTGGCCCACCTCCTAAACCATACCAGACCTGGCCCAGTGGTTGTGGGGATCACTGAGAAGAGAGCTTATCAAAATCTGAAAGACCCCTTAAAGTGGAAGTAAACCCCCCTATCGTTTTCAGCCAAGGAAGCTGCCATCTTTGCCTCTGTTTAATCTTCAACTGCCACAGTGCTGCACATGTGATCCGTTATGACACCAGCCATTGGATGGTTTGACTGTTTGGTTGAGAGCACAGCCAATGTGCAGTTAGCATTCCCGGCATGCCTTTTTTTTTAAAACTGTTAAATCGATGGGTTTACTTCCGCTTTAACAATCAGAGGACTCCAAACTACCTGCCAACCCATATGAGTGAGTAAGGCATACATACAACCACTATTTATTCACATTAAAATAAAAAACATACCGTATTTATCGGCGTAAAACACGCACTTTTTTCCCCTTAAAATCAGGGGAAAATCGTGGGTGCATGTTATACGCTGATCCCCACCGATCCCCCGATTGTGAGCCTCTCGCCCGTTCTCTGCGGCTTTCGGACGCTTTCGACCATTCTCAGCGGCTTTCGGACACTTTCAGTGGCTCTCGGCGGCTTTTGGCAAAGAGCGGAGAAAAGGAAATGGCAGAAAGTCTTCCGGATCCGGCTGAATTGGCGTGAAAAGCATCTTTCTGCTGACTGTCACGGTTGTTAGGACGATGAAAGGCGACGCCTCGCTCAATCTGTCTGCGCTGCTGGTAGAGCTGGCTGGAACTTGTAGTTTTGCACACCTAGAAGAGATGGCTGGGACTTGTAGTGTTGCAGAGATGGCTGGGACTTGTAGTGTTGCAGAGATGGCTGGGACTTGTAGTGTTGCAGAGATGGCTGGGACTTGTAGTGTTGCAGAGAAGGCTGGGACTTGTAGTGTTGCAGAGAAGGCTGGGACTTGTAATGTTGCAGAGAAGGCTGGGACTTGTAGTGTTGCAGAGAAGGCTGCAGATGGACACTGACAAGGCTGCAATGATGGACAAGGCTGCAGATGGACACTGACAAGGCTGCAATGATGGACAAGGCTGCAGATGGACACTGACAAGGCTGCAATGATGGACAAGGCTGCAGATGGACACTGATAAGGCTGCATTGATGGGCTTTTAAATGTAAGGTTTTTTTTTCCTTAAAGTTCCCTCCTAAAAGTTTTTCTCCTTAAAATTCCCTCCTAAACTTGGGGTGCGTGTTATACGCCGGCGCTTGTTTTATACGCCGATAAATACGGTATACGCAGTTTATGACATCTTTTAATTACAAAAAGGCAAATGTCCCATGATGTACATCCACTATCAATCATGTCATCCAGCAATGTAGATCCACAATAATCCTAATGCCTGGCAACCCACTGAAAAAAAACGCTGCCAATGGACACATGTCTGGTCCTGTCTTGTCACTCCATATTTGTCCATGACATTACCCAGGAAGCCCCAGTCCTGTGAATATACAGTATAAGCTGTCATCCACTAAACCTGTCATTCAGCAGGCGCTAGGCAACGTGATTAGATGTACATCGTGTTGTTTTTCTTTTGGCAGGTGGACAGGCATTAGGTATCACGGTTAATGTGAATCTACATCACTGGATGATATGATGTGATTGATAATGGATGTACATCATGGAGCACTTTTGTTTTTGTTTTTTTACTACAGATTTTATTAAGCCCCCCCCCCCCACAGACCCCCCACAACCCTGCCCCAGTGGTTGGGGGGGACAGTATCTGGGAGTGGACCTCCAGATTTCAATAAACCTCCCACCCACAGACCCCCCACAACCAATGAGGCAGGGTTGTGGGGAAGAGGCCCTCATCCTCTTCAACGTAGAAAGAAGGTGCTTTGCTAAGTGCCCCCCCCCAGGCAAGGTATTCCCTCCATGTTATGGGCATGTGGCCTAGAATGGTTCAGGATGGGGGGCAGCACACTTTCCTTTCTCCACTTTTATGGCCTGTCAAGTTGCATGTTTAAGGGTCTAGTATGAATTTTTAGGGGAGACACCTGCTTTTTTCTTGATATTTGGGGGTTCCCTCTTCAAATCCATTCCAGATCTGAATGGTCTGTATAGAGTTTGAAGGGGAACCTCACACCATTTTTTTTTTTTTGCTTTATTGTGTAGGGTCCCCCTTAAAATTCATACCAGACTTAAATGGCCTGGTAGTAATTGGAGGGAATCAATTATTCTTGCTCCTATTCCTGGCCATGTAAGTGAATTGGGTCAGTGATGTCACTGATTGTTAAGAACTCGTTGGTGCCTGCAACCACTGACAGCGGAAAGCTGTCATGTATAACAGTGGAAGTAATATCATTATTATACTTAATGTTCAGCCCATGTCAAACAGGTAAATGTCCAGGTCTTTATCCAAACACCCGAACAGCCGACTTAACGTCCAGACTGAACCTTCAGCTCATCCCTAATCATTTATAACCTTCCAGCCATTCCTCATGCACAGCTTCTGCCCCTCTCTGCCAGGCTCATGCATGGCTTGAGCTAGGCTAAGGTGGTTTCTATATAAAACAGAAAAAAGGTTTATCATACATTGAGCATTGCTTTAAAAAAAAGATCATGTTCAATTTTCAGCAATTGCTGGACACAGTCAGCCCATTCATAATGAATGCCTTTACAGACATTAACATGTGACTTCAGGAGGTGCAGATTTAAGTTGTGAGCATTATTAAATGTTTTGATAAACCCCTTGCCCTATAAACTCAAATCAGTAGAGCGCAAAATGCTGCATATACTATCTTTTGTGTGAAATGGTCTAATGGAAATTAAACATTTTTTAGATGGCTTGGGGTTGTTTTTGGATGCACACTAAAACATCCTGGTGTAAATGAATAAATGAATCCTAAACCTGCCAATGCACACTACTGTTTTAAGCATTTTAAGCCAGTTTTGAATTATTAAAATAAGAGATTGGGTTGATTATACTGTACCTACATCAACATTTTCAGTCAAAATTGGTTGCAAACTGAATTGATCTTTTCTTCATTTTTGTTGGTCACATGCTGGGTAAAAGTGCTAAAAATGTAGTAACCATAGGAAATCAGCCATAATTCCATTTGTAATCATATCACTTAGTTAGTGTGGGTTACTGCATTTGCAAATGACTTATTGAACAACTGTAGGCCTTCTTCTGTTCTCATTTAAAGAATTTCAGACTTGCATCATGCCTCTCTCTAACCCACACTTATGCATCACTCTGTATATAGTCAGATCTTTTAGATTGGTAAAAGCAGGAACAGAGGGGCACCAGACTTGGTGCAGCATTAAAAGCGGCGGTTTAATTAATCTAAGTAAAACAATTGTCAACTCACAAGATAGATGAGTAATATAGGCACAACAAGTGTGTGGTAATTAGCATCGATGTCTCTCCAGGCAGTCCCAGTATAATGGCAGCCTCGGGCAGTGGTTGCTGGATGGAAACAGGAAGTGGCGCTTGCCACCGTAACCAGCCTGGAATGCAAGATGGCGCTGGGCCGGACATGATGTCACACCGTGGGCGTGTTAGGCATGCTGACGTGGAGTGGGCAGTTGTTGTGCCTATATTACTCATCTATCTTGTGCGTTGCCAATTGTTTATACTTATATTAAACCACCATTTTTAATGCTGCACTTAGTCTGGCGCCCCTCTGTTCCTGCTTTTACCTACAGAGTCACCTACTTCGCTTTAAGGGTGCTGCCTCCTAGTGCTACCTGAAAACCATCTTTCATGAACTTTTCCATGGACTGATTGATTACCATTATATATTATTAAGGATGGCCTCAGGCGTGTTCGCCCACTCCACGTGCAGAGCCCGCCAGGAAGTCGGCACGGCGCTGCGCTAATCACAGGCCGTGAGACATTTCCCGAACTCTGCAGCCGCACATCGGGACAAATGTCTCACTGCCTGTAAATAGCTAAGCGCCGTGCCGACTTCCTGCGGGCTCTGCACGTGGAGTGTGCGAACACGCCTGAGGCCATCCTTATATATTATGCTGTTATAATCATATGTGTACTACATACTAGAGTATCATTGCTAGTCACTGCCTGATTACCCCTCATTATTGATTTATATTGAACTGAATTATCATCTTTGTTGTTCATAGTGATATTTATATAGGTTTCTAATACACCCCTCTATCGCCACTGTATATTTTGTTCTTTTATCGGATCTTTTCGATTAGTCAGGGTCAGCTTTTCAACTAGGCCGAAAAGGCCTATGGCACCATGGTTGCTGCTATAGGCTGAATGTAGCTGTCCAGGTTAGTTTCAAATTTCACCACCCACTATCAATAATTGTAGGCACAATCGGGATGATTTACTAAAGGTAAATAGGTTGCTCACTTTGCAATGGAAGATGTATTTTGAAAGGGAGTTTTAAATGACCCCCTCCTATCCCCAAGAGCTCTCTCAAAGTCTTATGCTTACCTGCCCTCACTTCACACCCAGCCTATGCTACTACCAACTGGGAGCAGCACTGCCACCACTGCAAAGTCTTACAGCTAGGGTCTTCTTCGTGCTGGGAAAATATTTATTAATTCCTACAGAGAGTCAATCAACCATCACATAATAAGCAGCCTTACGAATGGAGATTTTTCTTTGCATGCACAGAAGACAATGTCCACTCAGGAGACTGGATTTCAGCGGCAGCTGTGTAGCTCCATGTGGGCTGCACTGCAGGGATCTGGCAGCAGCAAGGACTGATAAGTATAATATTAGTCATATAATATTAGTCATACATGTTAACATTCTCTTGTTCAGCCCCTCTTCAGCGCTGATCGAAGAAAACACTTTTAACAAGCTCATTTGTGAGAACATGAGAAGTCAATCAATAGATCAACTTTTCAGGAATGGCCATAGATAGATCAAAATTGAAATCCATCTATAGCCAGCTTTAGGTTCCTGCTAGCAAAAGCCAGGGGTAATTATGTAGGATCAATCATTAGTGTTGTTTATATATACTCCTATAGGCTACCCAGGATAGTATTCTACAAACATCTATTGTGTCTCCAATATAGAAAAAAACATCAATATAACTTTACAGAAATGAATACCTCATTTAATGAGATCCAAGAGAGTCAAACATCAGCAGAAATACAAAGAGAACAGGATACTTTTTGAACACAAGTACAGTGCCTTGAAAAAGTATTCATACCCCTTGATATTTTCCACATTTTGTCATGTTACAACCAAAAACGTAAATGTATTTTATTGGGATTTTATGTGCTAGACCAACACAAAGAAGCACTTAATTATGCAGTGGAAGAAAAATGATAAATGGTTTTTAACATTTTTTACAAATAAATATCTGACATATCTGAAATAAATATCTGAAAAGTGTGGTGTGCATTTGTATTCAGCCCCCCTGAGTTAATACTTTATAGAACCACCTTTAGCTGCAATTACAGCTGCAAGTTGGGAATGTCTCTATCAGCTTTGCTTATCTAGAGAGTGACATTTTTGCCCACTCTTCTTTGCAAAATAGCTCAAGCTCTATCAGATTGGGTGGAGAGCGTCTGTGAACAGCAATCTCAAGTCTTTCCACAGATTCTCATTTGGATTTAGGTCTGGACTTTGACAGAGCCATTCTAACACATGAATATGTTTGATCTAAATCATTCTATTCTAGCTCTGGCTATATGTTTAGGGTCGGTGTTCTGCTGAAAGGTGAACCTCCACCCCAGTCTCAAGTCTTTTGCAGACTCTAACAGGTTTTCTTTCTAATATTGTCCTGTATTTTGCTCTAAACATCTTCCCATCAACTCTGACCAGCTTCCATAGGCATGCGCACAGGGTGTGCCAGGTGTGCCTGGGCACACCCTAATGACCCTGTGCTGGGCAGATTCCCCCTGCCACTTGGCTGCAGAGAAATGGACTGGGAATTCTCTGTCCTTAGTCCCTTTCTCTGTCTTAAAAGTGAGAAATCAGGGGTCTGTTTAAACTCCTGATATTTCAATAAGGTCCCCAATGGAGTTCCTAAAAAAAATGTAAAACATTTAAATAAAATAATATTGTAAAAAAATGTAATGTATTGTAAAAAATTATAAAATTGTAAAAAAGTAATAATAAAAAAAAATACTGATACCAGTCTCTGCCCTTTTGACATCGTCCACTGCTCTACTGACACTGTCCACTGCCCTATAGCTTTGGGGTGCACACCCTAATGCAATAGGCTGCGCACACCTATGCCAGCTTCCCTGTCCCTGCTTAAGAAAAGAATCTCCACAAAATGATGCTGCCACCACCATGTTTCACTGTGGGGATTGGGGTCTTCAGAGTGATGTGCAGCGTTAGCTTTCTGCCACACAGCGTTTTGCTTTTAGGCCAAAAATTCTCATCTGACTAGAGCACCTTCTTCCACATGTTTGCTGTGTCCCCCACATGGCTTCTCGCAAACTGCAAACAGGACTTCTTATGGCTTTTTTTAACAATGGGTTTTTTCTTGCCACACTTCCAGAAAGGCCAGATTTGTGGAGTGCACCACTAATAGTTGTCCTGTAAACAGATTCTCCCACCTGAGCTGTGGATCTCTGCAGTTCCTCCAGAGTTACCATGGGCCTCTTGGCTGCTTCTCTGATTAACGCTCTGCCCGTTCTGCCAGTTTAGATGGATGGCCATGTCTTGGTAGGTTTGCAGTTGTGCTATACTCTTTCCATTTTCGGATGATGCTCTGTGAGATGTTCAAATTTTGGGATATTTTTTTTATAACCTAACCCTGAATAAACCTCTCCACAACTTTATCCCTGACCTGTCTGGTGTGTTCCTTGGCCTTCATGATGCTGTTTGTTCACTAAGGTTCTTTAACAAACCTCGGAGGGCTTCACAGAACAGCTGTATTTATACTGAGATTACATTACACAGAGGTGGACTCTAGTTACTAATGACTTCTGACTCTGACTTCAATTGGTTCCACTAGATTCTAGTTAGGGGTATCAGAGTAAAGGGGGCTGAATAAAAATGCACGCCACACTTTTCAGATATTTATTTGTAAAAAATGTTGAAAAACATTTATCATTTTCCTTCCACTTCACAATTATGTGCCACTTTGTGTTGGTCTATGAAAACCATAAAGCCCCAATAAAATGCATTTACGTTTTTGATTGTAACATGAAAAAATTTGGAAAGTTTCCAGGGGTGTGAATACTTTTTCAAGGCACTGTACATGGTACAACAGACACATATTAGCGTAATGAAATGGTGGAGTGAAATGTTCTGTAAGACTCTATTCTGGATTAACTTCAACTTTTGGACAGAGGACTGCATATACTCATTAATCTCCCTAGCGGTATGATTATGTCTGGAATTTTGTACCAAAAGTGGTACAATTATTTTGCATGGAAATTTGGCGTTTTATATTGTAGGCATGCAATTCTTATGAATAACTCACTTAAATCTGTCCAAACCAGAGTCTAGTAGACATCCCGGTATGATAAAGTTTGAAACACAAAATCATAAATTATAATATAATAAATAACTATAAAAATTATTTAATAATGTAATCAAATCAAAAAACACTGAAATTTGCTCAGTTGCAGAATTGTCGCTGTCATTAAATTTAGTGTTTGACGATGAATTGTGATTCTAATTTATTATCGCTGTTTTCTAGCTGGTCTAAAACCACTTTTGACATAAAGGGACACTTTTTGGTTGCTATGGACAATCTCCAGTTTCCAGGCAGAAAAAAATGTATTTATTATATAAAACGACATGCAGGGCACTGGACAGACCACTAGGGACAAAGGGAATGTGTATTTTTTTTTATACAGTACTGTAATCTGTAAGATTACAGTACTGTATGTGTATTGTGTGTTTTAACTTTTTTGAATTTGGCGCCGATCTCTGCTCCCGTGCGTCGTAACGTCGCAGGGAATGGAGATCAGCGACACTCAGAACTGTGTGAATCGAGCGGAGGAGCTCGCACACACAGTGGGGAGACATCGCAGGATCCAGGGGACAAGGTAAGTAACTTCCCCTGTATGCTGCAATGCGAGCCCGAGTCTGGCTCTGGGTTACCGCTTATGGTACTAAAGTTTCCACCCCGAGCCAGACTCGGGATTACCGCCAGGGAGGTTAAGCACATTTTAATTTGATGCAGACTGTATGGTTAACCCCAATTCATAACATTTCTACCACCATGCTTCATAGTTGGTATGAGGATCTGAACAAATTAGCAGTTGCTTATAGTCTATGCCACTTGTAGATTACTTTCCTTACAGTGGGAATGATTCCCTTCAAATAATTTGGTGCTCTTTTTAAACTCTTTGTCAGACTCAAAGACATGCACAACTTTTTTTCTGATATTGAGCTTGTCATGATAATAGCACACATGTCAATAGAAAATACAACACCACAGTTTAAATAGAACAGGTTCCACCTGCACACATCCTAATGCCTGGTACACAATGAGAAAATCAAATGGAAAATACTGCTTTCGAATCGATCATACGATAATCTGGTTGTTAGTACACAGCTTTCAAGAGCCAATCACAACAGTTCATGCTAAATTATCAGAAGATAAAAACAGGAAAAATGTTCTCGTAGAATACCTTAAAAAACTATTTTCGTTTAATCAGTACAGTATTCCTCCAAAACAAATCAGAAGACCAAGACCACGCAGGCTCGGAAATTAAATAATACATTACAATACAATACAACACATTACATCACTTCGGAAGTTGTATTCTGCCATACAAAAAATTTCATAACTTTAGTAACATATTGGTTTTCAACATGAGACTAGCATGCAAAATAAAAATTGAACAATCATTTGTCAGATATTCTTATCGTGTGTATGAGGCTTAAGAAGGATCGAATCAATGGCACCTAATCTGAAACACATTTCATTGATTTGTAATGGGGATAAATGTAGGGGTGTACTTACCTTTTTTAACTTAACAATCTGCAAAATTAATATGAATTTGTTTAAAGCGTAAGTAAACCCATCCATAAAACAGTTTCATGTAACACTCATGTAACACCTACATTGGTTGTGCTCTCAACCAAACTGTCAAACCATCCAATGGCTGGTGTCATAACTGATCACATGTGCAGCATCATGGCAGTTGTAGATTAAACAGGCAAAGATGGCACCTTCTTTAGCTGAAAACAATAGGGGGGTTTACTTACACTTTAAGTATATCTTAATCTTTAGGCATTATTTGAATCAAGGTATAATGTTTGCCTGTTACACTATGCTGAAAAAATCAACAATTTTTATGGAGTCTACTTTCTTTTTTACAGGAGGTAAACTTACTTTTTACCATATGAGAAAGAATTATTAAGCTACTACAGAGCTATTTGTGTGCAATATACAGAAGCAATCAAATTGTGTGTTGAGTGTGTCAACAAAATCCCAGAAGTTCATCAACCTAACAAAATATATAAACAAAGTGTATAAAAAAAGAAAAAGAATAAGGCCTCTTTCACACGGGGCGGATCAGTGCGATCTCTGCTGAGCAGGAAGATGACAGGTCCATCTCTGCACACTGTGCAGGGATGGACCTGTCAGAGCGCCGCTCTCCCCTATGGAACATAGGGTGACGACGGACCGTAGAGTCAGTTTTTTTAAAAAAATTTGCGGGGGTTCCCCTTAATATCCATACCAGACCTAAGGGCCTGGTATGCTCTTGGAGGGGAACCCATGCCGGTTTTTTATTTAAAATTCGGCATGGAGTTCCCCCTCGAGAGCTGACTATTCCTGGCCTGGAGGCGACTTAAAGTCGTGTTGTAAGTCGCCCTAAGTTGTATTGAAGTCGTCCCAAGTCGCGCTGTGATTCATACTCAAGTCGTGTCCAAGTTGCCTCCTAAAGTCGCGCTGGAAGACGTGTTTCCCCTGTGTGAATGGGCTCTTAATGATACGGCGTGCGCTATTATCAATGGCATATTATTATTGCTGTTGCGCATATGAGTGCGCCGGTTCACACGCTCAATTAATGATTTATCCAGAGCACCAATTAAGGTATGGACTGGCGCAGCGCATTCATCTTAGTAAATGACCCCCATTGTGTTTTTTTCAAAACTGTCGCTCTTCTTTTGTTTATAGCGCAAAAAATAAAAACCGCAGAGGTGATCAAATACCACCAAAAGAAAGCTCTAATTGTGGGGAAAAAAGGACATCAATTTTGTTTGGGTACAGTGTCGCATGACCACGCAATGCTCAAAAAATGGCCTGGTCATTGAGCAGCCTGACTTGAACTACTGACTTTGCATCTGCTTGATCCACTGTGTTTGACCTCGGCTTGGCTCACCAACTCTGCTATTATCTGTCTACCCGTGTGTGATCACAGCTGGTTCCAGTTTCTGCTACCTGCCTATGCTACTGACTGATCCACTGTGTATGACCCCTGGCCTGGCTTTTGGTGATGGTTCCTGTTTGCCCTGCTGCCAAGTACGCCCAAAACTGCTAAGGACACCTGCCCTGCAGCGCATCCTGCTTGTTCCTGCTGCCATCCAGTGATAAGCTCTGCAGACTACTACAACTGGCAATATCAAGAAGAGAAGAAAAGATTGATCGCACACTTGAATCCAAAAGATGCTGTCAGGAGCCAGACAAAATTGCAGTGATGATCAGTTGACGCGTTTCACACGAAAAGAACCGTGCTGTGAACAACCACGGTTCTTTTAGTGTGAAACGCATATACTTATCATCACTGCAATTTTGTCTGGCTCCTGACAGCATCTTTTGGATTCAAGTGTGCGATCAATCTTTTCTTCTCTTCTTGATATTGCCTACGGTGATGAGCCAGGATTAGCACCTTGGATCGGGTGTGTCCATTTTTTGCCTGAAGCAGTGTGTGCACCCTTGTTCTGTTTCCTGATTACTACAACTGGCAACCCATGCTTCTTTGGGCACTGCATTCCCTGTACCACCTCTCAGGGGTGTTCTTCACTTAGCCGCAAGGGGAGCCCTCTCAGCACTCAAGTACATGACAAGGAGCTCCAGGCACAAATACTGTAGCTGTTGACTTTTATTATTTGGACACTTACCTGTGTTACTTAAGCTGTGTCTTCACTCGAGCCGATTTTTTCAATCAGCTATCGAGTGGTGCCACTGCCATCTCCTCTAAGGGAAACCAGTAGTGAAGCTGTGCGGCTTTACAGCGGGTTCCCTACTGCGCATGCATGAACCATGCTGCGCTCTCTGATTGGGCCGGCTGCAGGGGGAAGGAGGAGGGGGGCCAGATTTCCAGCTGAGTACCAGCTCCACTCCAAAGGTGGCAAATGTGACAGCGGAGGGGGGTAGGAGGCAGATAAACGGAGCTTCCCCGTTTGGGGGAGCTCCGCTTTAACTTGCAATAAAAAAATATGTTTGATGGAATAGTATGGGGACATGCTCTCTTTATGTATAAATTATTTCACCCCTGTGATGTGCACTAGATAATCAATATGAATGTGCAACATCAGTGGAGCATACATATAATTCATGCTGCTGTGCTTATATAGTACAGTATATGCTAATAAACTTACAGCCAGTGGTACACCCTTGAAGGTCTTTGATTGTATCAGCAAACCAATGTAACAAGTTTAAAGTAAGCTCAAACAGTCAATACACGCAAAATACATGCATGCATCGCAAGGTTTTACAAATATTAATTAGCCATTCAAAAAATCTGCAGCATTTTAATGTGTTCCTATTTAAAAATCCTTCAGGTTGGAGGCTAATGAAAGTTTTATGAGAGCGGTTGATGAGGTATTTATTAGATGCATTTGCTCAATGGCGTTTATTTGTCACCGTTATGTCTATAAGATTTACCACATAGTGCTGCAGTTCTCATATGGTCTTTTACTTCAGTGCTGAAAGGGTAGCAGAGCAAGTCTGAGCTCTCCCCTGGGGCCAAAACAGAAGAATAAAAACAGCTAAACATTTGCATCTATTTAAGAATCCCAGTTCTAAGAGTTCTATCAGCACAGGAAAAAAAAATATATATGTATCTCCAGGTTAAACTGAGCTGTTCTGGAACTTTGAAGGCAGCTAAACTCTTAAGGCAGATATTTATTGTCAGCATTGACCCGAGAATCCATGCCTTGCTGATTAAAAAGACAAAGTCTTATAATATTTTGCATTTTCTTTTTTTTTTCTTTTTTTTTTGCTCCTGCCATTTAACACCGAACATCAGCTTAGGTGGCTGAAGAACCAATTTCATGTGTCTACTGTAAGAGGAAATGAACTGAGCCAAAGGCGAAAATAAAATTATACAAATGTTATTATAGACTAGCCTGCTCCTGTCCTAGTTTAATTCACAATTTGAAGCTGTGGGCTGTGCTTCTGGCTTTCGCCTTCCTGAATAAATCAACATTTGCTTACATCTAAATTATAGGGGCCACATGTGACTTTGTTTATTGTATAAATTATACTCAAGGTTGATGTATTAACTCTTCCAATTGCTGCTAAAAATCAAAGCAAACTACTACGGGAGACTAGGAAATAGCACTGTACCACCTGCTCCAGAAATGTGATTTTTAAGTATAACCCCCCTGTGTTAAGATAATTTACATGTATTTTAATGTCCCTTCTCAGGTCCCTTACACTTCTGTGTGCTCACTTATAATTAGTAAGCCATTTAAACAGATCCAACAGCAAACTTTAACTTTATCAAATATATGCTTTTTTTTAATGACTGGAGCAATACATGTACATGTAAGTTCTTTACTATTTCCACTATTAGAATATTATTTTGTTACTTTTGTTATTTTTCATATTTCTATGATTTACATATAACCCGTTGTAAGAGAAGCATGATGGCTACAATTTCTGATCCCTTGGCCTTCTTACTTTCATACTTTCTGTGTTACTGTTTTGTAAACGAAACATGCAGATAAAGGCTTCTGATTTGTTTCTGACACCCCGGATCTGCATACTTGATTCAGGTCAGCAGACCCCAATTTTTCCCCTGCCAGGCTTAATTTAAAGGGAACCTTCACCCTATCAAACAAAAACCTTCACCTTTCTACTCACCCTCCCTCTCCCACAATTAGATATTTATTCTAAAGGTTTCTAACTTTTTTGTGCTGCAGTACAGCACATCTTTCTTCCTCGCCTAGGTGAGAATGACTTTGACCCATCCGTTGACTACTGGGATGTCCGCATTATACACCCCAGGAGACAGTTTCACTGTGGGTGCATTGATGCCGTCACATGCACAGATATGCCACAGGGTTTCAAGTCCCAGTAGAGCCCTGCAGCATGAAAAGATTGTCAGGGTGTATGCCTGACGGTAGCCCATTCCTCCTCAAAGGCACAGGGACACACAAGAAATTCTGATTCCTTAAGATAATACAATTACAGGTAGATTTTAAAGGACTTTAAGTAAGATACAAAACAAATTAAAGCACAACACCAGTGCATTTTATGCAGATACAGCAAAACTTTTTCTTGTTATTTTATTTTTTTTTTTATTTACTGTTGAAGTCATATTTACAAAAGCTGGCCATTCTAAGCACCACCGCCAGTGTAATATATTTTTTCATTAGCCTTTTAACTGTCACTGGATAACAAAGAAAAATTGCAGCACTCAGCACAATATCAAAAAAACCAAAACACCTGAAGTGTTATGATAGTGAGTCCAACATTGAAAATACTCAAAATCATCAAACATAGAATAGTTCTTATAAAGAAATATCAAATGATATGATTCAGGTGATCTCATCTAGTGCTTCAATCACCCAGTGCGACCTCCACCAATGTCAGAAAAACGCGCTCACCAGATATAGTTGCTGTCTAATGAATAGAACAGCAAAAATCGCATATGGATAAGATCCAGATAATATCCAGATCATCAGAGGTATGTAGTCATCATTAACTCACACTTATCCCCTCTATCCGAATCACAGGACCCTCTCCAAAATGTATCCAAGTGCATGGCCACGAAATTGTATTTCTCATGGTAAAAACACCATCCGTAGTAATAAGTCACCAATGACAAAGAAGAAAAAATCTCATGGTGCACTTACATGGAGCGTTGTATAGTAATAAACCTCTACAGCTGTTTCATGCACACGCGCATCATCAGTATGCAAAAAGTTATAAGTATAAAAGTATAAAAAGTAGTATAAAAAGTTGAATAACTCCTAAACTGTCAGTTTACTGTCCAAAACGACAGGGACCTTGCCAGGCCACAACGTCAACCTTCCTCATCCAGGTCCAGACGTGATTCTCCATCTAGGACCCACCAGCAGAGGAGATGTTCCCATTCCTCCTCCAGACAGAGGAGATGTTCCCATTCCTCCTCTAGACAGAGGAGATGCTCCCATTCCTCCTCTAGACAGAGGAGATGCTCCCATTCCTCCTCCAGACACCGCACCCACCGCCATGGCAGCCGCTCTGATCACAAAGCCTGCTGGGGATGTGAGACACAAGTCCCCCAGGGCAAGTCACTGTGTGATTCATGTTATGCCCAGGCGGTCGGGGAAAAAGAGACGGAAAACCAACAAATTAAGTCTCTTGTTGAGCGGGTGGTGCAGCAATCCCTGAAGGAGTGGGATACAACCCGCAGGCGGAGCCAGTCCGCCACTCTATCTGGCTCCCTGGTTGACGTTGCCCAGAAGGATTTGGGCCCATTCCAGCCTTATATACCTTCATATACCGAATGAGATATGCTCTTCATATACCGAATTGGAGGGAGATGATTTTGTCAGTGGCTTCAG
Organism: Lithobates sylvaticus; assembly: GCA_028564925.1. Taxonomy (NCBI): domain Eukaryota; kingdom Metazoa; phylum Chordata; class Amphibia; order Anura; family Ranidae; genus Lithobates; species Lithobates sylvaticus. The sequence goes on from CM053030.1 coordinate 148,282,022, forward strand.
CTTCACCCTTGTTTTCGCACTAATTAAGGTGGTCAAAGAGGCCCTTAAGTGGGAAGATCCTTCCACTCCTCTGGCTAGGCAAAGAAAGTTCTTTAAGCACCTGGGAAGGAACGTTCCATCTTCCCGCTCCGTTCCGAATTGAAGGATATCATTAACGAGAAGTGGAGTAAGATAGACAAGAAGACTTCTATGTCAAGCAAAACCTCCAGATTATACCCCTTCAAGGCAGAGGAAGTGAAATAACTGGAAAATGCGCCTCTTGTAGATGCAGCATTGATGCGACTGGCCAAACACTTCACTATTCCTTTAGAGGACACTGTATCCTTCAAGGACGGGTTTGAGGGGAGAATAGATCAAGACTAGGGATGGGCCCGGTGTTCGATTCGAACCCATGTTCGAATTGAACATCGGGCGTTCGACCGCTCGTCGAGCCCAGAACTATTTGGGCCGCCCCCTCTGACGTACAGGTGGCCCCGCCCTCCGTTATAAAAGACCTATCAGACGCAGCGAAGCCTTTACACAGCGGGAGCCTCCCATTGCGCGGAGCGGCCCAAGAAGAGACGCCGACGCCATGGAAGAAGATGCCGGACGAGAAGACCAGAGCAAGAAGAAGCAGATCGGAGGAAGAAGAGGATGGAAGAAGAAGATGGAAGAAGATGCCGGAAGGAGAAGATGAAGAAACCGAAGGATGAAGAAAGGAAGAAGGAAGAAGACCAGAAGAAAGAAGATGAAAGAAGATTTTAATAAAGGAATTGTCAAAGACCGTCTCCTGTCATTTTTAAAATTTTTGTCACTTTTTTGGTGAAATGGTAGGGGTACTTTTGTACCCCCTTACCATTTCACACAGGGGGGGCGGGATCTTGGGGTCCCCTTGTTAAAGGGGGCTTCCAAATTCCGATAAGCCCCCCGCCCGCAGACCCCCACAACCAATGGCCAGGGTTGTGGGGAAGAGGCCCTTGTCCTCATCAACATGGGGACAAGGTGCTTTGAGGGGTCACAGACCCCCAAAGCACCCTCCCAATGTTGAGGGCATGTGGCCTGGTACGGTTCAGGAGGGAGGGGGGCGCTCTCGTCCCCCCCTCTTTTCCTGCGGCCTGCCAGGTTGCGTGCTTTTTTTTTTTTTGGCCGGGGTTCCCCTTAAAATCCATCCCAGACCTCAAGGGTCTGGGATGGATTTTGAGGGGGACCCCACGCCATTTATTTTTTTTTGGCTGGGGTTCCCCTTAATATCCATAGCAGACCTGAAGGGCCTGGTAATTGAATTTGGGGGTAACCCCTTGTTTTTTTTTATTTTTTTTTTTTTTTTATCAATGACTTTTTTTTTATCAATGACTTTCAATGAATGACTGTTCTCTGTGTTACGGGAGCCGACAATTCATTAGCCGCGAGTGATTTTAAATAACTTTTTCTCCTGCAAAAATGACACATTGTGCAGGGACAGTTCTAAGTACGGGAAACATGCGCCCCTTCACAGGCATACTACCCACACCCCCCCCCCAGGTACGAAATTTAAAGGAATATTACACTTTTATTGTTTCACATTAAGCATTATTAAAATCACTGCTCCTGAAAAAACAGCCGTTTTAAAAAAAAAAATTTGCATTGATACATGTCCCCTGGGGCAGGACCCAGGTCCCCAAACACTTTTTATGACAATAACATGCATATTAGCCTTTAAAATTAGCACTTTTGATTTCGAATGTTTCTAGGGTTCTAATGTTCGCACAAACTTTAGGTCCGTTCGCGGGTTCTGGTTTTCCATCAGTGGAGCTCAGGGGACAGCAATCAGTCCATTCACATAACCTCAAGGATGAGGAACAACCTTTCTGGTGGCTTCAACGCAGAAATCTGCTCACCTGTCACTCCATTGCCCACTTCTCATGGGTCACAGTCACGACCGATGCCAGCGGTGCTGGTTGGGGAGACCTTAGGGGGTCAGAACTTGCTCAAGGCAGGTGGAATGCATGCCTTCACAACCCGGGCTTAAATGTCCTGGAACTACGGGCAGCCTGGTGTGCCCTTAAATTTTTTTACTCATCTCCCGAAAGAGGAATCAGTTTTACTGAAAATGGACAACACCACAGCGGTCTCTTATGTGAAGAGGCAAGGGGGCACTTAAAGCTCCACACTTCTCCAAGAAGTCGAGCCCATCATGTCCTGGGCTCAGAAAAACCTGACCAATATTTCAGTAGTCTTTGTCCCCGTAGTCCAGAATGTCCAAGCGGACCTACTGTCTTGCACACAGTTAGACAACAACGAGTGGTCTCTTCATGTGCAGACGTTCAAATGGATCCTGTCCTTGGGGGTCAATCCCAAAGTAGACCTATTTGCATCCCCCTGCAACTTCAAAAATCTAGAAGTATTACACTCGGGGCTGTTGCAGCCAGGCCTTTGGAGTAGACGCACTGACAGATCAGTGGAGCTTTAACAGAGCATACGCCTGTTCCCCGCTTCCGGTTATCCTCAGGTTCTTGCGGAGACTCCAAGCAGAAGCAGTCGTGGTGGTAGTGATTGCACCTTACTGGTTGAACAGGCCATGGTTCCCCCCTTGACCCAACTCAACTTCCGGGACCTGGTGCCTCTTCCTCCCAGGCTGGACCTTCTTTCTCATGGGGCAGTCCTGCACCCGTGTCCAGCATCACTAAGACTAATGGTCTGGTTCTTGAGAGGAAGGCTGAAATCTTTCAGGTGTGCTTCAAGAGTGATTTCCACCCTGATTTCATGAGCTTGAGAAAAGCGAGCATGAATAAAGTCAATGAGAGGATATGGGCCAAGTTCGTTGAATCCTCATCCTCTATGGGCAGATCGTTCTGGCATCCAGGATCCAGGAGTCCAGGATATCCATGGCTTCTTCCAATCCGGCCTAGATCTGTCTCTATCCATCAGCTCTCTCAGAGGTCAAGTGAGATTTCCGGCAGTTCTTCCGTGGGGCGACAAGACTCAGACCCCAAAGAAGACCAAGATTCCCCAAATGGGATCTTCCTCTTGTTCTTGACTCGCTGACTGGTCTCAGTACCGCAGGATTCGCTCCGCTTTCTATCAAATATTTTTCTGCAAAGTTGCCTTCCTAGTTGCCATCACTTTGGCCAAAAGGGTTTCAGAGATCGGGTCCTTGGGTCATGATGAACCTTTCCTGACTTTCTTTCTGGACCGGGTGGTCCTCATCCCTATGCTCGGCTCAAACGTGAAAGTTACTTTAGTGTTCCATGAGAACCAAGAAATTGTCCTATCTACATTCAGGACCCCGGGGTCCTCTGAAGTTCGTCCTCTGGGAGTGGGCAAAATGCTGAAGGCAATACCTGCAAGTTACTTCCTCCTTTAGACACTTCCGACTACCTGTTTATCTTGCACTCTGGCAGTAACAGAGGGAAGCGAGCTTCGTCCAGAACAATTGCGGCCTGGATCGTCCAGTCCATCCAGCAAGCTTATAAAGCTAAGGGCTTGGCTCCTCCAAAGGCAGTGATGGCACATCCCACCAGGGGTATGGCGGCTTTGTGGACAGCAGCCCGGCATGTGGCTCCAGATGTCATCTGTTAAGTGGCCTCTTGGGCCTCCATTAATACCTTTATGTCACCTTATTGCATAGAGCCTGCGTCTCTATCTTCTGTGAGCTTTGGTTTAAGAGTCCTGTCAGTTGATGGGCTAAATTTAATTTCTTTTGATCAGCATACCCACCCATGTGGGCTGGCTAATTATTTCCCACAAGTAGTCTGCCATGGAGCCTGTCAGGAAAACTGAAAATGTATTATCAATACTTACCGTAATATTCCTTTCCTGATGGACTCCATGGCAGACAGAGTTCCCACCCATCGGTCAAAGAGTTGGCTAGTTACGGAATGCAGTCTCTAGTAGTGAGCTCAAATTTATAAGAGTGGGGTCCTATAGCATTGGAGAGGAGGCAGGGTTAACCCACACGTAGTCTGCCATGGAGTCCATCAGGAAAGGAAAATTACGGTAAGTATTGATAATACATTTTCCGGGGGGTTTTTTTGTGCTTCAAGTAGATGATGCAAAGAAAGATGAACATCTTCATTGGTTGTTCCTAAAGATAAAAAGTGGACAGGGGTAGAGTAGTAATAAAATTAGCAATGTATTTTTAGGTCAAGATGAGCAAATTAATTATTTAGCGGATGACATAATTATATGAAAAAGAATGAATTTTGTCAGCTTACAGACTCTTTTTTTACACACGTAGCAGAAGCAAGATTTATTTTGTTACTAATAAAAATTAGGCATAGTGTTCTGCAAACAGAGAAGGATTATCTAGCTACAAACAATTTAAGGAGCACAAAACATCTTTTGCCTATGGGGAAAAATACAATATAAAATAATAAAATACAAACATAATGCAAAACTAATCTTTCACTATTAACATTCTGTACTGCAAGCTCCAAAAACGACAAATTTCACTTTTCAAAGACATAACCTGTTCCCAAAAAAAAAAAATCTTTAATAAACAGTAAGTGTTAAAGCAGATCTCTAGCCTGTCCAGCATATATATATATATATATATATATATATATATATATATATATATATATTCTTAAGTGACATCATTAGAGACCCGGCAGCCTTTCTGGGTTAACCCGCTGGCCCTTATGATCCTGCGGCGCTAGGCCTACCCCCTCCTCCTTTCTTAATGAAGGACTATGCCTCCTGGTATATGTGATGTGCATATCTCGGGAGGCACAGCAGGCATAATGCAAGTAATTTGCCTAGGCGAATGATGTGCATTGGGGGAGGCCTGACATTTTTACAGGAAAAAAAAGTGCGTTCTGCAAGGGAGGACATGTGGACAGGAGGTAAGATGTGTTGGAGATCGAATATCCACTTTAACCATAAGATTCAAATCTACACTGAGAAAAATAAACCTGTATTTGGTGGCAAATAGTATGCTACCCGACATGTCACAAAATAAAGCAATAGTATTATTTTTCCCAAAAGCTTTATCTTTTATCAATAAAAAGTGACCTCCCACTCCTGGCCAGTGTCTTTGTGTAAGCTTAGAAGATGCCATCAGTCTGCTGTAAGCAGGGGGAAGCATTTCCTAAGTCTCCTCTCACCCAGTTACCAGAATGCATTGCAACTTTGTAACTTTCTAGCAAACTAGAGGCTGCAACAGTAGTCTGAGCTGTGAGCCCTTTCACGCTGGGGAGCGGGGCGCGTCGGCGGTAAAGCTAAAATTAACATCGCTTTACCGGCGCTGTGCGGCCAGGAACAGGGTGCCTTTAACTCCAAAGAAAAGGTTAACAAGGGATTAAAAACGCCCGAAAAAGTGCCACTGCCAAATAGTTTTTCAGGCTCTTCGACAGCGCTGTCCATTGATTCCAATGGCAGGGGCGGTTTAGGAGCGGTGTATACACCGCTCTCACACCGCCCCAAAGACGCTGCTTGCAGGACTTTTTTTTTTTTTTTCCGTCCTGCAAGCGCACGGCCCCATTATGAAAGCACTCAGGCTTTCACACTGGATGGCTTGAGAGGCCCTTTTCAGGCGATTTACAGACGCTATTTTTAGCGCTAAAACGCCTAAAATGTGCCTTTAGTGTGAAAGGTGTCTAAGAAAACCAAGAACTACACAGACAGCAGAATTGCCATGACTATTTCATTGGGGAAATAGATGCTGACCCCAGATAATACTTATAAGGTTAAAGTGTTATGCCGCGTACACATGATCGCACTATCCGGCTTTGGACTTTTGGAACGCGTGGACTTGCCCACACACGACTGGACTTTTCCGGCGGACTTTTGGCGGAGGTCCACCGGACTTTTGAAATGAACGGACTTGCCCACACACGGAGTAAAGTCTGTTAATTTTGAACGTGACTCCAGGTAGATGGAACTAGTCAATGCTGCCACCTCCATCAGCGAGATTGACACCTTACTAGCCCAGTCGCCTGGTATGGATTTAAAGGGAAACCCCTACACCGAAAAAACAGCGTGGGGATCCCCCCAAAGTCCATAAAAGACCCTTATCTGAGCACGCAGCCCGGCCAGTCAGGAAAGGGGGTGGGGATGAGCGAGCACCCCCCTCCTGAGCCGTACCAGTCCGCGTGCCCTCAACATGGGGGGGTGCTTTGGTGAAGGGGGGCCCCAAAGCACCTTGTACCCATGTTGATGAGGACAAGGGCCTCTTCTCGACAACCCTGGCCGTTGGTTGTCGGGGTCTGCGGGCGGGAAGCTTATCGGAATCCGGGAGCCCCCTTTAATAAGGGGGCCCACAGATCCCGGACTCCCCACCCTATGTGAATGAGTATGGGGTACATGGTACCCCTACCCATTCACCTGAGGGAAAAAGTGTTAAAAAAACACACAACACAGGTTTTTAAAGTACTTTATTAGACAGCTCCGGGGGTCTTCTTCCGACTTCGGGGGTCATCTTCCGACTTCGGGGGTCTTGTCCCGCTCTTCGTTTCTTCTGCCGGGCCTCCGCTATCTTCTTGCAGCTCTTTTACTAGCGTTGGCCCAGTCTTCTGGTTCGTCGCTGTTGTCGCCGTCGCCGCCGCCTTGTTCTTCTTCTTCTTCCTTCTTCTTTCCTTTCCTTCTTCTTCTCTTCTTCCGATGTTGCCACAACACTCTCTCCACCTGTAATGGCCGGGATGTGTTGCGCGGCAACTTATATAGAGACAAGGGGCGGGGTCACCGGCTGATGTCACATGGCATTACTAAACCCAGGAGCCTGCATTCACTATATCTGGTCTCCCACAGTACACAGAACATGGAGATGCAATTATGTTTGTAAATATAAACTGCTAAATACCTTTTCTCATCAGCAGTACCGTATTTATCGGTGTATAACACGCACTTTTTCCCCCTTAAAATCGGGGGAAAGTCGTGGGTGCGTGTTATACGCCGATACCCCCAAAAAAAGTGACAAAAATGGCAAGCGCCGCCGAAAAATAGCAAGCGCTGCCGAAAAAGACCGAATCGCGGGCGAAAAAAAACGAAGTGGCGCCGGAAAAGACCAAGCCGACCAGTGCCGGACTGGCCTACCGGGATACCGGGACATTTCCCGGTAGGCCGTCTGCTCTCAGTGCCCTGGGGCCGCTTTTATCTGTGGGCTTGGCTGGCAGTGTCAGCACAGCAAAAAAAAAACAGCAGCAGCGGCCGCCGCACTTTGCAATGCTGCCTGTGTGTGCAGCACGCGTCCCTGTACCTCCTCTTCTGATCTGGCGCCGCCCCCCACTGATATGCCTGTCTGCCTCAGTAAGGGGAGGAGCATGAGAAGATTTCTAGATGCATTCGGCCCGTGCGGCGCCACGCACGGAGGCACCGCTGATTTCTCCTTCCATTCGGCCCGCCCACTAGTTTGCAGGAGGAGTAATGGACGGCCGCTCAAGGATCAGAAGAATTAAGGTGCCTCTCTCCCCCCTCTCCCCCCCCCCTCTCTCTCTCTCTCTCCCCCCTCTCTCTCTCTCATTCCCTCTCTCTCTCTCCCCCCCCCTCTCTCTCTCTCTCTCTCTCTCCCCTCCCCCTCTCTCTCTCTCTCCCTCCCTCTATCTCTCTCTCTCCATCTCCTCTCTCTCTCTCTCTCTCTCTCTCTCTCCCTCTTGTAAAAGTGAGTGAGTGCATTTTTTTGCAGAGCATTGCCGTTTCTGGAGGGGGGGGGGGGGGGCACAAACTAAAAATAAATAAATAAAACATCAATTGCATCACTGTGCCCCTCAAATGCATGCCACTGTGCCCATCAAACGCAGCCACTGTGCCCTCAAATGCATACCACTGTGCCCATCAAACGCAGCCACTGTGCCCTCAAACGTATGCCACTGTGCCCTTAAATGCATACCACTGTGCGCATCAAACACAGCCACTGTGCCCTCAAACGCATGCCACTGTGCCCTCAAATGCATGCCACTGTGCCCTCAAACGCATGCCACTGTGCCCATCAAACGCATGCCACTGTGCCCATCAAATGCAGCCACTGAGCCCTCAAACGCAGCCACTGTGCCCTCAAACGCAGCCACTGTGCCCTCAAACGCATGCCACTGTGCCCATAAATTGCTGCCACTGTGCCATCAAACACAGCCACTGTGCCCACAAAACGCAGCCACTGTGCCATCAAACGCAGCCATTGTGCCATCAAACGCAGCCACTGTACCCATAAATTGCCATCACTGTGCCCATCAAACGCAGCCACTGTGCCATCAAACGCAGCCATTGTGCCCATCAAACGCAGCCACTGTGCCATCAAACGCAGCCACTGTACCCATAAATTGCCACCACTGTGCCCATCAAACGCAGCCACCGTAACATCAAACGCAGCCACTGTGCCCTTAAATTGCCACCACTGTGCCCTCAAACGCAGCCACTATGCCCTCAAATTGCCACCACTGTGCCCATTAAACGCAGCCACTGTGCCCTCAAACGCAGCAACTGTGCCCTAAAACGCATGCCACTGTGCCCTCAAACGCATGCCACTGTGCCCTCAAACACATGCCACTGTGCCCATAAATTGCCACCACTGTGCCCATCAAACATAGCCACTGTGCCCATAAATTTCCACCACTGTGCCCATTAAACGCTGCCACTGTGCCATCAAACGCACTCACTGTGCCCATCAAACGCAGCCACTGTGCCATCAAACGCAGCCACTGTGCCATCAAACGCAGCCACTGTACCCATAAATTGCCACCACTGTGCCCATGAAACGTAGCCACTGTAACATCAAACGCAGCCACTGTACCTATAAATTGCCACCACTGTGCCCATCAAACACAGCCACTGTGCCATCAAACGCAGCCACCGTACCCTTAAATTGCCACCACTGTGCCCATTAAACCCTGCCACTGTGTCCATCAATCGCAGCCACTATGCCATCAAACGCAGCCACTGTACCCATAAATTGCCACCACTGTGCCCATTAAACGCAGCCACTGTGCCCATCAAACGTAGCCACTGTGCCCATCAAACGCAGCCACTGTGCCCATAAATTGCCACCACTGTGCCCATTAAACCCTGCCACTGTGCCATCAAATGCACTCACTGTGCCCATCAAACGCAGCCACTGTGCCATCAAACGCAGCCACTGTACCCATAAATTGCCACCACTGTGCCCATGAAACGTAGCCACTGTAACATCAAACGCAGCCACTGTACCTATAAATTGCCACCACTGTGCCCATCAAACACAGCCACTGTGCCATCAAACGCAGCCACCGTACCCTTAAATTGCCACCACTGTGCCCATTAAACCCTGCCACTGTGTCCATCAATCGCAGCCACTATGCCATCAAACGCAGCCACTGTACCCATAAATTGCCACCACTGTGCCCATTAAACGCAGCCACTGTGCCCATCAAACGTAGCCACTGTGCCCATCAAACGCAGCCACTGTGCCCATAAATTGCCACCACTGTGCCCATCAAACGCAGCCACTGTACCCATAAATTGCCACCACTGTGCCCATTAAACGCTGCCACTGTGTCCATCAATCACAGCCACTATGCCATCCATCGCAGCCACTGTAAACATAAATTGCCACCACTGTGCCCATCAAACACAGCCACTGTACCATCAAACGCAGCCACTGTACCCATAAATTGCCACCACTGTGCCCATTAAACGCAGCCACTGTGCCCATCAAACGCAGCCACTTTGCCCATCAAACGCAGCCACTGTACCATCAAACGCAGCCACTGTACCCATAAATTGCCACCACTGTGCCCATTAAACGCAGCCACTGTGCCCATCAAACGCAGCCACTGTGCCCATCAAACGCAGCCACTGTGCCCATCAAACACAGCCACTGTACCATCAAACGCAGCCACTGTACCCATAAATTGCCACCACTGTGCCCATTAAACGCAGCCACTGTGCCCATCAAACGCAGCCACTGTGCCCATCAAACGCAGCCACTGTGCCCATCAAACACAGCCACTGTACCCATAAATTGCCACCATTGTGCCCATTAAACACAGCCACTGTGCCCATCAAACGCAGCTACTGTGCCTATCAAACGCAGCCACTGTACCCATAAATTGCCACCACTGTGCCCATCAAATGCAGCCACTGTGCCCAATAAATGCAGCCACTGTGCCCATCAAACACAGCCACTGTGCCCATCAAACGTAGCCGTTGTACCATTAAACGCAGCCACTGTACCTATAAATTGCCACCACTGTGCCCATTAAATGCAGCCATTGTGCCATCAAGCGCAGCCACTGCCATCAAACGCAGCCACTGTAACCATCAATTGCCGCCTGTTTGCCCCATCAATTGCCACCAGTTTGCCCCATCAAATGCTCCCAGTGTCCCCCCCCCCCGTCACTTACCTGTCTCGGGTCAGCGCATTCCTCCACGCTCCCTTAATGTCTTCCGTCCTCTTCTGCTATGATTGGACGCCCGATAGGCATCCAATCACAGCACCTGATTGGCTGAGAGGCAGGTCAGTGTTAGGGAAGCGATTTATTTGATTCCCTAACACAGCACTGTGTAAGCAGCGAACGCACAGCAGTGCGCCCGCTGTTTACCAATTTGGAAGCCTATTAGAGCCGACGGCTATATATATAAAGCCCTATGTGCTTTTATATGTGTCTTATCTATATATAATGCACTCTTCAAATGTGCTTTAAAATGCATGGTTTTCCCTTTTATGAACAAGAAAATAATGACGTTATGCTGTTGGGCTGGTATAATAATGCTGTGGGGCTGGTATGAAATTTTTTCCAGGGCTGGTTTTCATTCCCAGTTCGGCCCTGGAGCCGTCTGTTCGGCTCCGCTCGTAGTTCCGCCTCCCTGCGCTCGCTCCGGAAACAGCAGGGAGGCGGGACCGCGAGCGGAGCCAAACAGTCGGCTCGGTCTTTTCCGGGGGCGGGAAATTTAAACCCGGACAAGACTGCAAATGACGCTGGCAAGCTACAATGACACTGGGCAAGCTACAATGACACTGGGCAAGGCTGCAATGACACTGGGCAAGGCTGCAATGACACTGGGCAAGGCTGCAATGACACTGGGAAAGCTACAATGACACTGGGCAAGCTACAATGACACTGGGCAAGCTGCAATGACACTGGGCAAGCTGCAATGACACTGGGCAAAGCTGCAAATGACGCTGGGCAAGCTGCAAATGACACTTAAATGTAAGTTTTTTTTTTTTCCCTAAACTTCCCTCCTAAAACTTTTTTTCCTTAAAATGCCCTCCTAAACTTGGGGTGCGTGTTATACGCCGGTGCATGTTATACGCCGATAAATACGGTATACACCAGTCCTGTGTCTTCTATCAGTGTCTGGTTAAAGCTTATGGGAGAAGTTTTCATTCTACTCTGACTTTCCTATGAGGCTATGATTAAAGTGGATGTAAACCCAATGTCATCCTTTCTAAACTACTGCCATAGGGTTTATCTATAAGGATATACATGCATCCTGCATGTATCTTTACGTGGCAAATGTCTCCCCTCTGTCTGTTATGACACCCGAAAAACTGCAGATTCTGTGGGTGGGTCTGTTGTCTGGAGCTCGGTGGGTGAAGTCGTGAGGTCAATAGACTGCCCGCCCACCTCTACACTCCCCTTGTCAATATGCATTTTCTCCTGTGTATTTTTTACACTGACCTTCTACTATGATCTCTAACATCCAGTGAAAAGACAGGAAAGTAACCACATGACTTCAGCATGCCCAATTATGATGAGGTGTGGAACATCCAATCCTGGCAGAGCAGCAGAAGAAAGGAGTGGGAGGGAATTAAAAAATAATACATGTCTCTTAGGCTAGTACACGAGATATGTAAATAACCTGGGGGAGGATTTGACAGTTTTTCCCGGTTGGTCAAGATTTATCTCACTGAACAATAAAAGAGGATTGCTCAGAGCTGGATTAACTCTTTGTGGCAAGACTGGGCTCAAATGATAGGAAATCTTATACTCTACATTATGACATCAAAAAAAAGAAAAAAAATTCGGGTTTACATCCACTTTAAGCAATGATGATGTTGTGAAATGCGTCAGTCATCTTACCCTGCTTCTGCTGTTACGTGAATTTTGATTATCTGCTACAATAAAGGCTTTTATTGTAGTACGGCTGTCCAGATTCCTTTTATTCATTATTGTTTGTGCTGAGCCAGCAGCTGTTACTTCCAAAACAATATAAAAAGCCGCGCTAATTACACAAATGAAGTGGTAAGTGGCCTATACCACGATATGAAATAAAGTCCAAAAGCAACAATGTAGTAAGTGCAGGAGAAAAAAGTTTGTGAAAAGAATATTGAAGTGACTTTGTCTGATGAAAGTGCCAAAAATAATATCAAAATAAATTGGTGACTTGTGCTGTGATCAACCAAAAGCAAACGTGCTCCACCACCGCTCAAAGAATGCGCTTACCAAAAGGCAAGCTCAATTAAGCCTGCAACTCAACGATGTCCTGGTGTAACCAAACCCTCAGACCTCCAGACCGAATCCAATCATCTTAAATGGATCCAAATACATTCAGTATTCCCTTGGACCGCCTCAGTGAGATGTGTCAATATGGAAATATTTTATCCTCCCGAATCCAAAGCCCAGACTCATCGATCAGCATTTAGTAGCATGAAATCATAAAAACACAGGGAAGCTCCCATAGTGTAAAACCAAAATTTAATTAAATAAAAAAAGTAAGTACTACTTACATCAAGAACGAACAAAACAGTCACAGTATTGTTTAAGAGGAAACGCCGGCCGGCTAGCAAAAACACCCGCTCTCGTTGCGGAACGTGATGACGTCAGTGCGTCAACCTCCCTTTGCTGCTGCTACTCATATATATATTTTTTTATGTTATTCATTTAGCCTTATTACTTCCTGTATTAGGGCATTTCATCATTTTTGCACATATTAGCGCGGTGTTTGCAACATTTTTTAGCTGTTACTTCCACACTGAGGAGGGTGTCACTTTCAGTTCACCACTTGGAGCAGTTCTCTTTTTTTCCCTTGTCCTATGAGGCTGCAGGACCATTGACCCTCTATCTAGACAGAGCTAATTGACTCATTGCTGATCACATGCACCCTCAATATAACGAAAAAAACTTCATAGCAATACACACCAAACTGTGCATGTGCAGAGTGCAGAGTGCCCCCAAGGCTCTTTACTGTCAGGAGATGGATTGTGGAAAAAGGGGAGGATCAGAGAAGACTCGATCAAACAGCCTTTTTACACAATGTGAAGGATTACCTCCTTAGGTTCCACAGTGAGTATAACAAGCATGCTTTACTGCATACAGTGTATCCAGAAAGTATTCACAGTGCTTCAATTTTTCCATATTTTGTTATGTTACAGCCTTATTCCAAAACTGATTAAATTCATTATTTTCCTCAAAATTCTACAAACAATACTCCATAATGACAACCCAAAAGAAGTTTATTTGAAATCTTTGCAAATTTATTAAAAATAAAAAATGAAAAAATCACATGTACATAAGTATTCACAGCATTTGGCATGACACTCAAAATTGAGCTCAGGTGCATCCTGTTTCCACTGATCATTATTATTATTATTATTATACAGGATTTATATAGTGCCAACAGTTTGCGCATCCTTGAGATGTTTCTACATCTCAAGGATGTGTAAGTTTTCAAATATGGTATCCCATTGTTCGAGGGAGAATGTTACATTCAGGTCTGATTGCCATTGTAGCATGGGGTGTGATTTTTCAGGCGTGTTAAATTGTCACATGGAGAGGAAATGCAGATCTGTTGGAATTGTGAGAAGGGGGAAGGGAGAGTGAGTAGTATTTTTGGTAGAAGAGTTTTATCTTTGTATAATTATCGAGTTCTGTTGGAGTCAGATCATACTTGGTTTGTAGTTCTGTGAAAGAGAGAAATGTATTGTTATGGATAAGTGATTTTATGTTTGTTAGGTTATGTAGTTTCCATATTGCTAAATAATTTTGGTTATTGTCTGGAGAATTGAAGTAAGGGTCACCTAAAAAGGTTGCTAAGGGAGGGATGTCAGAGGACATGTTATATTTAGTGGCGTGTCTGTTCCACATTTGTAGGGATTGTGTTAAAATTATATTTAAAGGTCTTATTTTCTGTGGAGAAATGAACTTGGACCAGAGTAGTCCTTGTAGGTGATATGGGTGGACTAATTGTTCTGCAAATATGAGCCAAGGGATTTGAGGGGCTGGGGCATACCATTGTGCTAGGTGTGTGAATCTAGCTGACAGGTAATATAGCCATAAGTTTGGAATATTCATACCTCCTTTTTAATTGAGGCCTAAACATTAAGGAGTAGCTAAACCTAGGTTTTTTTGTTATGCCAAATAAATTTGTTGATATCTCTTTGCAGAGAATCTAACATTTTTTTAGACAGTGTAAGAGGAAGGGCTCTAAAAAAAAATAATAGTTTGGGTAGTATAACCATTTTTGTAGCCACTATTCTTCCTGAGAATGATATTTGGTAAGATGGCCATAGTTTAATTACGTTTTTGATGCTGTTAAATATTGGTGGATAGTTTGCATGGAAAAGGGTTTTGTATGAGGGGGTAACATGCATTCCTAGGTATCTAAATGAGTCAGAGTGCAATTGAATTGGAATTTGTCTTTGAGTGATGATATCAAGGATGGTGGAATATTGATGGGTAGGGCTGTGCATTTAGACAGATTTACACTTAGGCCAGATAAGTCATGAAAATGCCTAGTGTTTTGTTTAAATTAGGTAAAGAGATAAGGAGGTCTGTTAAAAATAGAAGGACGTCATCTGCGTAAAGACTTACTTTGAATTCTTTGGATCCTTTAGTGCATCCTTTAATACCTATGTTGTTTCTAATCGCACAAGCGAGGGGTTCTATTGCCAGGGCAAAGAGGAGTGGGGAAAGCAGACATCCCTGCCTGGTACCTCTGCTCAGAGGGAAACATTTGGAATTGTAGCCAAGGAGTTTGATGCGTGTTTGGGGGTTATGGTAAAGGGCTTTGAAACCATGTAAAAATTCACTGTTAATGCCATATCTTGGGAGTAGTGTGTCTAAGTATGGCCAGCTAACACTGTTGAAGGCTTTGTGAATATCAAGACTGAGTATACGTGTAGATTTGGAGTGTAAGTTTGAGTCTAGAAGGATGTTTGTGGTCAGTCTTGTGTTGTCTGTTATTTGTCTGTTTGGAATGAATCCTGTTTGGTCTGGGTCAATTAATGGGGAGATAACTGCAGCCAATCTGTCTGCTAGCATGCGGCAAAATATTTTAAGATCATTATCAATGACTGAAATTGGGCAATAATTTTGTGGCATGGAGTGATCTTTATTTGGTTTGGGAAGAAGGGACATGTTTGCTAGAATCATTACTGATGGGAATTGGTTTCCTTGTAGGATATGATTATATCATTTTGTAAGGTGTGGGGTTAATGTGGAGGCACATTTTTTATAATAGGATGTGGAGTAACCATCAGGGCCTGGGGCTGTAGAGGTTTTTAACAAGCTTATAATTCTATTAATTTCTATGTCTGAGCATGGGGCGTTTAGAGTTTCTATTTGTTGGTCAGAGAGAATAGTTAATGTGATATCTTTAAGCCAATTAATGGAGGAGTTTTTAGGTGATGTTTGGGGAGTGGAAAGAAGCTTTTTATAGAAATCTCAAAATATGTTCATAACTTCTTTGGGATGGGATACCTGATGAATTCCCTAATTTATAGGTGTAGGGAGGTTTTGTAGTTTGATTACGTTTTCTGGCAAACATGGTAGAGTAGGAATTACTATTGAGTAGGAATCTAGCTTTAGACCATCTAAGGGCTTTTTCCGTATCCTGAGGTGAGTAATAAGTCTAAAGCTGTGCGTTTTTCTTGAATCTGTTTTATAAGATCACTAGAAGAATTTTGGTTGTTTCTGTGGTACAAAAGATTGAGATCTCTTGTAAGGGTTCTTATGTCAGAAAGTGTGGATTTGTTTTTGGTTGAGGCGATGTTTATCAAGTGGCCTCTCATGACTGCCTTATGTGCCATCCATATAGTTGAAGGAGGCATGTCTGGGGCTATGTTAAGTGCAATGTATTGTTCCAAGTAAGATAGGATTTGTTCAGTGATTGTTGGGTCGGTTAGTAAAGAGTCATTTATTCGCCAATTGTGTGATGTGGTTGGCAGGCCTATATGTGTGGTATTGAAGAAGACTATATGGTGGTCTGACCAGGGACATGGGTGGATCTCCGCTTTTGAGGAATTTGCTAATAAGATCGGGGTACAAAAAATATAATGCAGACGTGCAAAACTATTGTGGGTGAGAGTAGAATGTGTAAGCTTTGATGCCAACATTATAGGCTCTCCATGTATCTACTAGTTGGTGATTGTATAATGATCAATTTAATGATTTGGAGAATGCTTTAGAGCAGTGGTCATCAACCCTGTCCTCAGGGCCCACTAACAGGCCAGGTTTTATGTATTACCTTGGGGAGATGCAGACTAGAATACTGCAATCACTGAGCAGCAAATTATATCACCTGTGATGTATTTCAGTTATCTTGCAAACCTGGCCTGTTAGTGGGCCCTGAGGACAGGGTTGATGACCACTGCTTTAGAGGATAGGACGACCCCCTACTATTAAGTGTGTGAAGTGAAATTTATCTACAGTATCAAAGAAGTCTGAAAGAAAACTTGATTGTGCTTCGTTGGGAGCATATACCAAAGCAATGGTGACTGAGCGTCCTTTTATTGAGCCTTTAAAATTAAATATCGACTGTCTGGGTCTTTATAGACACTTTCGGTTTCAAATACCACTGAGTTCCTTACAAAGATAGCTGCGCCCCTAGATTTTGTATTATATGTTGTGCAATAGAATTGACTGTAACATTTGTCAAAAAATGTAGGGTGT
Source organism: Lithobates sylvaticus (assembly GCA_028564925.1). Taxonomy (NCBI): domain Eukaryota; kingdom Metazoa; phylum Chordata; class Amphibia; order Anura; family Ranidae; genus Lithobates; species Lithobates sylvaticus. The sequence continues at coordinate 148,298,779 of CM053030.1, forward strand.
TTATCTGTTGCAAAATGCGTTTCTTGCATTAGAATAACGTCAGCCACCAAACTTTTGTAGTGACGGAAAGCTTTTTTCCTCTTCTGAGGTGACTTGATGCCCTGGGCATTGTGAGATATCACCTTAAGCCCCATCGATCAGGTGGTGGGTAACTGTGGTAGTTATATGGTGATATGATAAGCTCACGAGGCCCAGGGCACAGCATATATATAAAAAGGTGTAAAAATATTGATATCATAAACAATGTCAATATTTGGATATCAATATGATCTGTAAGAGAGATCAGTCTGTTCATTACTATAATACAGAGAAATGTATCACTTGTATGCAGTATCATAAAATATATCAATCTTAACTCTAGGATTTCTATGGTTGCCCTTCTTATAGAAACAAATTTGTAAAAACATATTCTAAACATATATAGAATTGTATAACTCAATAACTGGAGGGCAAACTGAAAAAAGCAGTTTGGCCTAAAAACAATTAAACTAGGTCAAAAATGTCCAAAACTCACACGGAGAGTCTAAACATGGTGGACCCATATAAGGAGGGTCGAAAGCAATAGAAATATTGCTATATGAACCATGCGGGGACTTCCAATTGTGAGCTGGGGGTCGATCAAACGGAGGCGGAGAGTCACGACACCACTCCATTTCTTTTTATCTAATTGAAAAAGCGTGCATGCAATTATGTTGAATATCCCTTAAACTTTAGCTATAAAGTACAGTGGTGTGAAAAAGTGTTTGCCCCCTTCCTCATTTCCTGTTCCTTTGCATGTTTGTCACACTTAAGTGTTTCGGAACATCAAACCAATTTAAACAATAGTCAAGGACAACACAAGTAAACACAAAATGCAATTTGTAAATGAAGGTGTTTATTATTAAAGGTGAAAAAAAATCCAAACCATCATGGCCCTGTGTGAAAAAGTGATTGCCCCCCTTGTTAAAACATACTATAACTGTGGTTGTCCACACCTGAGTTCATTTTCTCTAGCCACACCCAGGCCTGATTATTGCCACACCTGTTCACAATCAAGGCATCACTTAAATAGGAGCTGCTTGACACAGTAAGGTCCACCAGAAGATCCTTAAAAGCTACACATCATGCCGAGACCCAAAGAAATTCAGGAACAATTGAGAAAGAAAGTAATTGAGATCTATCAGTCTGGAAAGGGTTATAAAGCCATTTCCAAAGCTTTGGGAATCCAGCGAACCACAGTGAGAGCCATTATCCACAAATGGCGAAGACATGGAACAGTGGTGAACCTTCCCAGGAGTGGCCGGCCGCCCAAAATTACCCCAAGAGCGCAGCCACGACTCATCCAAGAGGTCACAAAAGACCCCACAACAACGTCCAAGGAACTGCAGGCCTCACTTGCCTCAGTTAAGGTCAGTGTTCATGCCTCCACCATCAGGAAAAGACTGGGCAAAAATGGCCTGCATGGCAGAGTTCCAAGGAGAAAACCACTGCTGAGCAAAAAGAACATCAAAGCTCGTCTCAATTTCTCCACAACACATCTTGATGATCCCCAAGACTTTTGGGACAACATTCTGTGGACCGATGAGACAAAAGTGGAACTCTTTGGAAGGTGTGTGTCCAAGTATATCTGGCGTAGAAGGAACACTGCATTTCAGAAAAAGAACATTATACCAACAGTAAAATATGGTGGTGGTAGTGTGATGGTCTGGGGCTGTTTTGCTGCTTCAGGACCTGGAAGACTTGCCGTGATAAAAGGAACTATGAATTCTGCTGTCTACCAAGAGATCCTGAAGGAGAATGTCCGACCATCTGTTCGTGTACTCAAGCTGAAACGAACTTGGGTTCTGCAGCAGGACAATGATCCTAAACACACCAGCAAGTCCACCACCGAATGGCTGAAGAAAAACAAAATGAAGACTTTGGAGTGGCCTAGCCAAAATCCTGACCTGAATCCTATTGAGATGTTGTGGTATGACCTTAAAAAGGCCGTTCATGCTCGAAAACCCTCTAATGTAACTGAATTAGGACAATTCTGCAAAGATGAGTGGGCCAAAATTCCTCCAGGACGCTGTAAAAGCCTCATTGCACGTTATCGCAAACGCTTGGTTGCAGTTGTTGCTGCTAAGGGTGGCCCAATCAGTTATTAGGTTTAGGGGGCAATCACTTTTTCACACAGGGCCATGATGGTTTGGATTTTTTTTCACCTTTAATAATAAACACCTTCATTTACAAATTGCATTTTGTGTTTACTTGTGTTGTCCTTGACTATTGTTTAAATTGGTTTGATGTTCCGAAACACTTAAGTGTGACAAACATGCAAAGGAACAGGAAATGAGGAAGGGGGCAAACACTTTTTTCACACCACTGTATATAGGAAAGCTTATATGTAGAAAGATTTAGATAGTTAAAAAAATGAAAAACATATGTAGCGTCATACCCCCTTGGGGCGGCTGGATTTTTCTGGGCTTACCAATTACCTCCTCCATCTTGTAGCTCATCGTTCTTGTCTAGGGGTTCCCAGGGTTGATACACATATAATAATAGTAAAAAAAAGTTTTTTAGTTTCATTTTATTTTCTTCTTTTCACTAAAGAGGGGATCAAGTTTCCAAGAGGGAGATCAATGGTATTCTTTTGATGAACTTATCGCTATTGTTGGTGATTTGAAAAAGAACCAATGGAGAAAGTTTATCTTCTTCGATTTCTCTCTCCTATATGGCAGACATTGAAAGGAAAAAAAAAGAAGTTTGTGTCTTCGTTTTTGCTTGTAGTTACTTCTATGGGAATGCATTTCTTAGGGATAGTCTTTCTCTTCTTTGGTCTCATCTAGAAGATGGGGTGGCCCAGAGTGGTGATAATTTTGCGTGGAAAGAGGTCTAGGATTTTGTTCTGGGTCAAGTAACCCCAATTTGACCAACAGATCTTTGCCTTCAGCGACATTTAGGACCGTATAGGTTGTTCCATTATGAGGCACTGTAAGTTTAAACGGGAGTCCCCATCTGTATCTTATATGGACAGATTGCAGGATAGACGTGATTTCTTTCATCTTGCGTCTTCTCTCTAATGTGGCTTGGGAGATATCAGGGAATATCTGAATCTTTGCGCCATTTAACTCAATGTTGTGTTAGTTTCTTGAGGCTCTCTGGATATTTTCTTTAGTAATGAAATATTTCATACATAGAATGATATCTCTTGATGGTTTGTAAGGAGGTGGGTTTGGGGTGAAGAGCTCTGTGTATTCTGTCACATATGAAGGAAGATGGAGGTGTATCAGGGAGGAGAGATTGAAATAGCTTAGAAGCAGCAGGCATTAATTCAGTAACAGACTCTGGAATTCCACAGAGTCTTAAATTATTCCTGCGATTTCTATTGTCCAAATCTTCGACTTGGGTTTGAAGATAGGAATAGTTGTAAGCCAGGAGTTCACAATCTTTCCTTAGGTCGATGTGTGCAAGGGATAGTTCATAATGTTTTGTTTCCAATTTGTCTGTCTCCTGCTTTAGTGTGCTGGTTGTCTTGTATAGTTCACTCTGAAACTTGTTTGCTAACTTATCATATATGGCAGACAGGCAGACATCTAAGTCTGCCTTAGTAAGTTGTGGAGTGTACTCACTGTCATGTTGTGCAGCAGTGTTTTCAGTCGAGGCATGTGTGGTAGCAGGAGATGCCTGTGGAGAGTGACAGGCGCCATCTTGGGACATCTTCTGCTTCTCTTTGGTCCGGAGTAAATAAGTTGTTAGGGAGTGCTGTGATTGGCGACCACGCGCCTTTTTGCCTGACGGCATGCACGATAGTGTCCTGCAGGGGTGCGGGTAAAAATCGGGTGTCCTGTGTTGAGTATGGCATTGCGGAATGAGCTTTAATCTCTGTGATCGGCGGAGCTGTTATGAAGTGCTGCCGTTCCTCATCGTGCCACGTATGCGCCCCTCCAGAACTGCTTTTTCAAAGTGATTTATCAGCAAATTAACGTATGGAAACATGCATTGGTGGATGGGTTTGCTTTAAATATTAAAAATGAAGTAAGCTTTTTTTAATTTGTGGTGTTTATAAGCAGTATAGTTCCACTTTAAGAACCATATTAGACACTATCAGCATTCAAGGCATATATTACAACATAAAATTATAACAAAATATGTTATTAACTGCTATGTACTTTGATGTTTTGTTTCTACTCATGCCTGTCCTTCCACAGAAGATCATTGCTAAAAATGACTTGGAACAGATGGCTGGAGAAAAAAACATAGATCCCATGTATACTGAGATTTTCTGTCTTTGCTCTCACGTGACTCGTGCAGTAAGTGAGTAAGATATAATAGAGGGAATGGTCACAGACACATTTTGTGGGGGGTGTCGGGGCTGTGCTGCTGTGCTGTTATTTTATTTCAAAGAAAGAAGACAAAAGTGCAAAATGGTTATAGTGAGTTTATCTTTACTTTGACTGAAAGATAAGAACGTGTTCTTTTTTAACAAGTCTCTTAAAAAAAAAGAGCAAATAAATCTGTACTGACAGAATACCAAGGCTGAAATTGCAGACCTCTGCTTCTCAAAATGCTAGCTGTCATGCTGAGCTAATGGCTTTCCCAGAAGAGTTGAAGCTGATTTAGCAGCAAAGGGTGGGCCAACTCAATATTGGACCCTACAGACTAAGACTGGGATGCCATTAAAGTTCATGTGCATGTAAAGGCAGGCATCACAATACTTTTGACAATATAGTGTATATCGACTTGCCGACCGGCGCACGACGATATACGTCGACAGAATGGCACGTACAGGCAGGAGGGCGTATATATAAGTCCCTCCTTTAGCCTGTCCGTGCCATCGGGAGCGCGCCGGGAGCGGCACGGTCCCACGCCGGTCGGGACCCCCGTGAGTCCGATCGCGGTCCCCGCGGACTCGATCGCCGCGGGGACCCCCGCGATCGTCTCACGGGGCGGCTGAACGGGGAGATGCCGAGATAAACAGCATCTCCCCGTTCTGCCTAGCAACTAGTGACGCCGATCTCTGCTCCCTGTGATTGGAGCAGAGATCAGCATTCACTAGCTGACAGCCACGCCCCCCCACAGTAAAAAACACACCCCTAGGCATACTTAACTCTTACACTGCCCCCTTGTGGTTAACCACTTCACTGCCAGTGTCATTTATACAGAAATCAATGCATTTAAATGCATTAATTGCTGTAAAAATGACAATGATCCCAAAAATGTGTCAACAATGTCCGATGTGTCCGCCATAATGTCGCAGTCACAAAAAAAATCGCAGATCTCCGCCATTACTAAATAAAAAAAAATTATTAATAAAAATGCTATAAAACTATCCCCTATCTTGTAAACGCTATAACTTCTGCGCAAACCGATCAATAATCGCTTATTGCGATTTTTTTTACCAAAAATATGTAGAAGAATACGTATCGGCCTAAACTGTGGAAAAAAAATGTTTTTTTATATATTTTTTGGGGATATTTATTATAGCAAAAAATAAAAAATAATGCATTTTTTTTCAAAATTGTCGCTCTATTTTTGTTTATAGCGCAAAAAATAAAAACCGCAGGGGCGATCAAATACCACCAAAAGAAAGCTCAATTTGTGGGAAAAAAAGGACGTCAATTTTGTTTGGGAGCCACGTCGCACGACCGCGCAATTGTCAGTTAAAGCGACACAGTGCCGAATCGCAAAAAGGGGCCTGGTCCTTTGGCTGCAAATTGGTCCGGTCTGAAAGTGGATATATATATATATATAGTATATAAAGACTGTATACATATAAATATTGTATATATACAGTATATAGTGACAGATGAACTGTAACTGTGTAAAGATGCAGTTAGTGCCTTTTTACGCAGAGAAAATTCCCTGGTATGGAAGGTTTATAGATGATCTGTTAAATATTTGGACTAGGAAGGGGGAGGATTTTGATTTGATGCAATTTTGAGTTATATTAGTGATAATGATCTAAATATAAAACTAAATATAAAAGGTGATCCTAAAGCTCCTATCATAAGTACTAAACCCTATAGAAAGATCTTATACCGGTGAGTGAATTCACTAGAGCAAGAAGGAATTTGTCATGGTTAGCACATGCAGGTATCCAGCAAGGGTGATCAGATCAATTGGCTGCACTTTAAGGACCCAGATTGAATAAGGTTAAAATAAATGTATTAACCTAAATGGCACACTTCCAATACCAACACCAGTAAGCCATAAACAAAGTAAGTGAAAAATAAATGTGACCGTGCAAAACCCCAAATAATACCTTAACTTATTATATAAAAAATGGAGGGAGCACACATGAGCAAGACAGGACAGGGACAGGAGACAATGGGAGCAGGAAGCCAGGTACTGGGAGCAGGAAGCAGGGTACAGGGAGCAGGTCTCAAGGATCAGGAACGGATCAGGCTCAGGCTCAGACAGGTACACGGCTTGCAGGAAGAATATTAAAGCCCCGAACCTCAGTTAAGGTAGGGGTAACATACCTCCAGCAGTCCACAGCAGGTGCAGATTAAGTTCTTGTATAGTCCTGCTGGGAGACACTGGAACTACACACTTCGATTCCAGGAAAACAGTGCCACCAGTAGGTGGCCCAAGTAATGAGTGTAAGAAAGAGATGGAAGGCGCGTGATCTAATACATTAATCAAGATGTTGCGGTTTATTCACGAAAAAAGAAATCCATACAAAAAGTATCTACATATTCAATAAATCAGGTTACAAGTATACACATTAAATTAGAAAAATAGGCACGCCCATGCAAGTACTAGAATTCTTTACTGACGCGTTTCGAGGAAAGAAACCCTCTTCATCAGAGCCTTGTAGAATGACAAGAGAGGTCTGTATAGTGTTGTGGATCAAACATACAAGGGATTGGTTGGTTGGGAGACAGCTGGTATCCTAACTGCAACACAAGACCACTTTCTGTTTGGAGCTTTGGAGCTTTGATTGGGCCTTTGATTGTCTGGACTTTGATTGGGCCATTCTAACACATAAATATGCTTTGATCTAAACAATTTGTAGCTATGGCTGTATGTTTAGGGTCGTTGTCCTGCTGGAAGTTGAACCTCCGCCCCAGTCTCAAGACTTTAGCAGACTCTAATAAAAATTTCTTCTAAAATTGCCCTGTATTCATCCATCTTCCCATCAACCATTGACCAACTTCTCTGTCCCTGCTGAAGAAACGCATCCCCACAACATGATGCTGCCACCATCATGTTTCACGGTGGGGATGTTGTGTTGGGAGTGATGTACATTGTTAGTTTTCCGCCACACATTTTTCTTTTAGGCCAAAAAATGTAATTTTGGTTTCATCTGACCAGAGCACCTTCTTCCACATGTTTGCTGTGTTCCCCACATGGCTTTTCGCAAACTACAAAAGGGACTTCTTTTGGCTTTCTTTCAACAATGGCTTTCTTCTTGCCACTCTTCCATAAAGGCCAGATTTGTGGAGTGCATGACTAATAGTTGTCCTGTGGACAGATTCTCCCACCTAAGCTGTAAATCTCTGCATGGGCCTCTTGGCTGCTTCTTTGATTATTGCTCTCCTTGCCCGGCCTGTCAGTTTAGGTGGACGGACATGTCTTGGTAGGTCTGTAGTTGTGCCGTACTCTTTCCTTTTCCGGATGATGGATTAAACAATGCTCCGTGAGATGTTCAAAGCTTGCAATATTTTTTTATAACCTAACCCTGCTTTAAACTTTTTCACAGCTTTATCCCTGACCTGTCTGGTGTGTTCCTTGGCCTTCATGATGCTGTTTGTTCACTAAGGTTCTCTAACATACCTCTGAGGGCTTCACAGGACAGCTGTATTTATACTGCGAATAAATTACACACAGGTGGACTCTATTTACTATTTTGGTGACTTCTGAAGGCAATTGGTTCCACTAGATTTTAGTTAGGGGTATCAGAGTAAAGGGGGCTGAATATAAATTCACACCACACTTCACATATTTATTTGTAAAAACATTTGAAAACCATTTATCATTTTTCTTCAACTTCACAATTATGTGCCACTTTCTATCACATAAAATCCCAATAAAATACATTTATGCTTTTGGTTGTAACTTGACAAAATGTGGAACATTTCAAGGGGTATGAATACCTTTTCAAGGTACTGTATGTATGTATTGCAGAACATTACTTTAACAGCATGAATACCAATGGCATTTCTAATGTTTCAAAGGAATGTACATAAGGGGGACATGTCCTCCTTCTTGTTCTGTGACATTGAAAGGGTTTTACCAGCTGACGGGTAGAGATAGACATTGTCAATTATTAGAACGTGAAGCCTTTTGGAGTCATAGGCTGCAAATCCACATTCCACATGGATTGAATCATAGATGGGAAGTGGGTGTGTATCTCAGGTACTTCCACTCCATTCCTGTTTCCATTTTTTTGATTTCAATTGTTGATGGCCTGGATTGCATTTCTTTTTTCTCACTTATTCATCATGTCACAATGGATTCAAAATTTTTTTTTATGTAACATTTCCCTTTTATGTGTTTGGAGTAATGATTCTTTTTTTATACAGCATATGTGTATATATGATGAATACAATGTCTATACTCATGCACATATGTTTCTTAGTACTTGATGCACATACTCTCACCAAGCACATTATTAGGTACACCTTTTCAATTGACTTTGAACGTGGCATGGTTGTTGGTGCCAGATGGGCTGCTCTGAGTATTTCAAAAACTGCTAATCTACTGGGATTTTCACGCACAACCATCTCTAGAGTTTACAGAGAATGGTCAGAAAAAGAGAAAATATCCAGTGGGCAGCAGTTGTGTGAAGGAAAATGCCTTGTTGATGTCAGAGGTCAGAGGAAAATGGCAGACTGGTTTGAGATGATAGAAAGGCAACAGTAACTCAAATAATTACTCGTTACAACCAAAGTATGCAGAATACCATATCTGAACGCACAACACATCACACCTTGAAGCAGATGGGCTTACGGCAGCAGAAGTGCGGGTGGCAATCCTGTCAGCAAACAACAGTAAACTGAGGCTACAATTCACACAGGCTCACCAAAATTGGACAATAGAAGATTGGAAAAAGTTTGCCTGGTCTGAGTCTCGATTTCATCTGTGACATTCAGATGGTAGGGTCAGAATTTGGCATAAACATGAAAGCATGGATTCATCCTGCCTTGTATCAATGGTTCAGGCTGGTGGTAGTGGCGTAATGGTGTGGGGAATATTTTCTTGGCACACTTTGGGCCCCTTAGCACCAATTGAGCATCATTTAACCACTTCCAGACAGCCCACCGTCATTATACTTTAGCTGTTTGAAGAGGAATGTCATTTTTGTGGCAGCAGCCAGCTGGCATAACCCTGGTATCCTCTTCTTCAGTGAGCGGTCCGGTTTAAGATAAAAGGATTCGCCGCAAGATCACTTTTACCGGCGGTGGGAGAGGTGCCCTCCGCCACTTACCGAAGCCGTCGGCATCGGCGGAAGCGATCAGATCCTTCTTGTGGTCTGACACGGAGACGAGTGAGGGGAAGATGGCCCCCACGCGTCTCCATATCATTGCAGGGCGTAAGCGACCTCAAAACGTCACTTCCGCCGATAGCTCCTCACCGATTGACGCCCACCAGCTGTTATATGCGTGTGAGCGTGTGCACGCAGCCCTGTACTGTCGATGTCGGCATGTCACGGAGACATTAATCGTCACCGAGGGGGGTTAACAGCCATTGGGCATGGCTGTTTACCACGTGATCAGCCTGATCAGCCGTGATGAAGTCACGGCCGATCACAGATGGTACCTCTCCACTTTGCACAGCGCATGCGCGAGATCGCGAGCGTGTGCGCATGCACGTCGTGGCAGCATGTTCCTGGGAACACTGCTTGTCACCGACGCTGGCAAACAGCCATTGGCCGGTGGCTGTTTACCATGTGATCGGCTGTGATCCTTTCACAGCCGATCACTAAATGTAAACACAGAGCGGTAATAAGATGTTACCGGGTTATCCTCCTCACACACCGTTCGTGTGTGAGAAGGAGATTGCGGTAAGAAGGAGATTGCAGTAACATCTTGTTACCACTTATAGTGTACACCAATCAGACTGATTGCCCCCCCAATAAAGAGGACCTGTCACTACCCATCAAAGTACCTGTCAGTTCATCTGAGTACCCGAATACCTGTCACAGTTCATCTGAGTACCCAAGTACCTGTCACAGTCCATCCGAGTACCTGTCACAGTTCATCTGAGTACCCGAGTACCTGTCACAATTCATCTGAGTACCTGAGTACCTGTCACAAACCATCTGAGTACCTGTCACAGTTCATCTGAGTATTGAGTACCTGTCACAGTACATCTGAGTACCTGTCACAGTTCATATGAATACTGAGTACCTTTCACAGTCCATCTGAGTACCTGTCACCGCCCTTCAGAGTACCCAAATACCAGTCACCAGCCCATCAGAGTACCAGAGTACCTATCTGTAGCCCATCAGAGTACCTGAGTACCTGTCACCAGCCCATCAGAGTAACCGAGTACCTGTCACAAGCCCATCGGAGTACCCGAGTACCGGTCACCAGCCCATCAGAGTACCCGAGTACCTATCTGCAGCCCATCAGAGTACCTGAGCACATGCCTCATAGAATATACGTTGAGTCATTTTGTGGGTAATTCCACTGTGCTGGTGCTCAAGGACCTTCAAAAGTGTGATAGGTATTAATGAAATGAGATGTGTGATTTATGCTCCTAGAACGCCTGAAGGTACTACTTCAATTTTGGGCCTCTGTATGTGGCCAGGCTGTGTAAAAGTCTCACACATGTGGTATTGCCATACTCAGGATGAGTAGCAAAATGTGTTTTGGGGTGTCATTTTTGCCATATACATGCTATGTGTTAGAAATATCTTATAAATTGACAACTTTGTGTAAAAAAAAAAAATGCGTTTTCATTGTAGCGGGCATAATCCCTAGGGGCGGCCTTGACTTTGCTGGGCTTACCATTTACCTCCTCATAGCTCGTCTTTCATTGTCTAGGGGTTCCCAGGGTTAGTAACCAGTAACTTCAGAAGCTGACACACAAAAGTCCTTTTGAGGAGTTTTATTTTGTAGGGGTAACATCCAACAGTAACACAGTCTCAGGTGGGAATAGAGGGCACGGGTGATAAAACTCAGGCACTTTGAACTGCTGACATCCACTGAATGTCTCTAGTTAGCCCAGAGAGTAGCCACTCGCAACTGTGCGCTTCACTGCTGGATAAACCTCTAACCACAAATTTAGCAGCCAACATGTGATCCGGAAACTTAGCAAAGTCTCTGCCACAGACTAGATTGTAACTGAAGATAAGTAGGAACCTTTCCCACAGTACCTGGATCTCTCAGCCTTCTTGGAGATACTGTGAGAAGTGTGGATTCTCTAGTGTCCATACAACTCAGCTCCCAGGCTCTTACTGAGCAGCCAGCTTCTTGGCCCTCCGAAGAGTCCTCCCCTGGTCACTTGTACAAGTTACCGTGTCCCTCCAATACCGAGAGCACACCGAGACACCTCTGAATCCTCCTTCAGTTACTGGGCCTCGAACTAGCCAGTTCCGAAGCTCGGGAATGGACGAATCCCCACCCCAGACCATGAGGGCCTCTGGGGCTGGTCAGGGTGACCATGCTTGCGGGGATGGCAGACTCTCCTGGGTTCGGGACCCCTCACGGGGCTGACCCGGACTGGAACCAGGAATCAAAGTAGCAGCCGAACCCCGAACACGTGACTTCAGCACCTTAAATACCCCTTCCCAGACTACGCAGCGGGTCCAGACGCGCCCACTGATTGGCTCCGGGAAAGATTGGTACCTAACACGTCCAACCAGGCTTGGTTCTCAGCCTGTCACGGGTGCCTCACTGCACCTATGACCAGGCATAACTTCAGTACAGCCCAGCCAAACTAATGCCAAAGTGAAAAACCTGTACAATTAACCCCCAGAACTCTGTTACAGTTCTGGAAAACTAAATTTACAAATGCATAGCGCACACTTTAGTTTTTTCCACATTTTTCAAAAACGTATGGAAAAAAATGAACCGTTCAAAAGATTCATTATGCCTCATATATTATACGTTGCGGTTTTAGCTTTCCAAAATGTGGTAATTTTGTGGGCAATTCCATTGTCCTGGTGCTCCAGGGCCTTCAAAAGTGTAATAGGTGAGAGAAATTAGATGTGTAATTTATGCTCGTAGAACGCCTGAAGGTGCTACTTCAATGTTGGGCCTTTGTATGTCGGTAGGCTGTGTAAAAGTCTCAGAATCAATTTTGGGGTGTAATTTGTTGTATGCATATGCTGTGTGTGAGAAATAACCTGATAATATGACAATTTTGTAAAAAAATAAAAAAATCTTAATTTGGCAAAAAATTGTGGGGAAAAAAACTTAAAAAAAACTCACCATGCTACTTATTTAATACCTTGGAATGTCTACTTTTGAAAAAGGGGTCATTTGGGGGGTATTTGTACTTTCCTGACTTGTTAGTGTCTCAAGAAATGAGATACACCTGATGTACTGAAGGCCTGATCAGATGTGATCAATTTTCAGTGATTGGCACCATAGTTTGTAGACTCTAGAACTTTCACAAAGACCAAATAATATACACTAATTTGGGTTATTTTTTACCAAAGCTATGTAGCAGTATAAATTTTGGCCAAAATGTATGAAGAAAAATGGGTACAGTGTTGCATGACTGAGTAATTGTCATTCAAAGTGCGAGAGTGCTGAAAGCTGAAAATTGGTCTGGGAAGTAAGTGCCTTGTAAGTGCCTTGTATTGCGGTGGTTAAAGGGCCTTTTTTTATTTATTTTTATTTTATTTTTTTAATGACAAATCTTTATTTAATTTTTTTATTGCATTTTAGTGTAAATATGAGATCTGAGGTCTTTTTGACCCCAGATCTCATATTTAAGAGGTCCTGTCTTGCTTTTTTTTTTTATATATTACAAGGGATGTTTACATTCCTTGTAATAGGAATAAAAGTGACACAATTTAAATTTTTTTTTAAAAACAGTGTATAAATAAAAAATAAAAGGTAAAATAAATAAGAAAAACTTATTTTTTTAAACACGCCCCGTCCCGCCGAGCTCACGTGCAGAAGCAAAAGCATACATCAGTAGCGCCTGCATATGAAAATAGTGTTTAAACCACACATGTGAGGTATCACTGCGATCGGTAGAGCGAGAGCAATAATTCTAACCCTAGACCTACTCTGTAAATTAAAACATTCAACCTTTAGAATTTTATAAACATCGCGTATGGAGATTTTAAAGGGTAAAAGTTTGTCGTCATTCCAGGAGCGGGTGCAATTTTGAAGCGTGACATGTTGGGTATCAATTTACTCAGTGTAACATTATCTTTCACAATCTAAAAAAATTGGGCTAACTTTACTGTTGTCTTATTTTTTAATTCAAAAAAGTGTATTTTTTCCCAAAAAAGTGCGCTTGTAAGGCCGCTGCGCAAATATGTGACAGAATGTATTGCAACGACCGCTTTTCTATTCTCTATGGTGTTAGAAAAAAAAGTATAATGTTTGGGGGTTCTAAGTAATTTTCTAGCAAAAAAAATGTTTTTAACTTGTAAACAACAAATCTCAGAGGCTCGGTCCTTAAGTGGTTAAACGCCACAGCCTACCTGAGTATTGTTGCTGACCTTGTCCATCCCTTTATGACTACAGTGTACCCATCTTCTGATGGCTACTTCCAGCAGGATAATGCACCAAGTCACAAAGCTCAAATCATCTCAAACTGGTTTCTTGAACATGACAACGAGTTCACTGTACTCCAGTGGCCTCCACAGTCACCAAATCTCCATCCAATAGAGCACCTTTGGGATGTTATGGAATGGGGAATTCACATCATGGATGTGCAGCCGACAAACTGTGTGGTGCTATTATGTCAATATGGACCAAAATCTCAGAGGAATGTTTCCAACACCTTGTTGAATCTATGCCACGAAGAATCAAGGCAGTTCTGAATGCAAAAGGGGTTCCAACCCGGCACTAGCAAGGTGTACCTAATGAAGTGGCCGGTGAGTGTATTTTAAATTTTATTGTTTATTTAATTGTGTGCTTTGTTTGCTCCTCCCCTTTTGTGTCCATGTGATTTTATTGTGATCATGTGATTGTTCGTTTGTTATTTAACAACTTGCCGACCAGCCGCCACAGCTGCGACAGGTTGGATCTCTTGAGCGAATCGCCGTCATTGTACGTCGGGCACGTACATGGCGATTTGGGGGTGCGTACTGCCAGGGGCGCGCACTGCCGGGGCGCGCACTGCCGGAGGCGCGCGTGCATGCCCATTTGCTAGTAGGGGAGCCAATCAGCGGGTCCGGCGAACTCGATGTCCGGCCACCCACCATCGCTTCACAGAGAGGCAGAACGGGGATCTGCCAGTGTAAACAAAGCAGATCCCCGTTTTGTCAGGGAAGTAGAGTGAGATTGTCTGTTTGTTCCTAGTGATTAGGAACAGCGATCTCTCTCTACTCCCTGTCAGTCCACTCCCCCCACAATTAGAAAGCACCTCCCTAGGGAACATTTAACCCTTTGATCACCCCTGGTGTTAACCCCTTCCCTGTCAGTGTCATTTGTACAGTAATCAGTGCATTTTTATAGCACTGATCGCTGTATAAATGTCACTGGTCCCAAAAAAGTGTCAAGTGTCCGATCTGTCTGCCACAATGTTACAGTCCCGCTAACAATCGCAGAACACGTTTTTATCTTCTGTAATCCCGATTCTTCAATAAAGGATATCCATTTGTGTTAATATATCGGAGCTCCGGATTTTCCCTGTGGTCTACAAACTTCCAGCGGTGTGCCATAGGTATTTCCTAAGAAAGAAGAATGCTGGGAAACATACGTCAGTTTTTGGAGAGACTGGCATTGAAAGAGTTTGCCATGAAGTGTGGTTTATTAATGCATTGGATGATACGACGACAGGAGCTTGCAAAATAGCAGTAACTGATTGGATATTTGAGTTCTTCCCTTATAGTTTTTATTGGACTATAATGTTAAAACAATGCCCAGCTCTTAAGTACGTTGTGTATATATAAAAATTATTTATTGCTGTTTGGCACAAAGCCGTTCACTGATGATGTCCCCCATCATAAGCTTTATTCCTCCAGCACACAATATGGGTGATTTACTAAAACTGGTGCCCACAGAATCTGGTGCAGCTCTGCATAGTAACCAATCATCTTCTAACTTCAGCATGCTCAATTAAGCTTCAATTTAACCCAGAAGCTGACTGTGTACTATGCACAGCTGCACCTGATTCTTTGTGCACTAGTTTTAGTAAATCTCCCCCAATGAGTCCCCCACCTGCGAGGTTTGTTTTCCGTCCTTATGCTGGCATAACAAAATTTATGTTAGGTGACATCATCAGTGTGTGGCCATGTGTTTTCACAGTGACGATATACAGAGCAGAGATGGGCTCTCTTCGGCTGCCACCTGGCATGCCTGAGACTGAGATGGTTAGTGGAGTTTGGAGCAGTTCCTTTATTCCGGAATCTGCAAACAATAATCATTTATATCTGGCATACTTTAAATTATGACAGTTGAGTGTGTGGAAAAGTTCTTTTTTTTACAGAGAACAAAAAGGCAATATGCAATGTGTCATATCGTTTTCTGACACTAGGTGGCATATGTAATTTTTAAATGAAATGAAAGAGTAGTTAGTCCAATATTTAAACAGACATTTAAACCTAAAAAGGGCTACATAAAAAGCCATTATGCATTTCAAACAATATATGTATGTGCTCCTCTATCTTGGCTAAACTTTTAGTATTTACATTGTAATGACATTTGCTGTATAGTTACATGATAACATTTTCAGGCTGCAGAGAGATTGAGATTTGATTACTGTACATACTGGTTATTTTAGTTAATTAATGCACATGGATTAAAAAGGGTGTAGTGGTTCATATGATAAACATTTATCTAAATATCTTCAGCCCTTAATCTTTTTCACTGTACCTGTATATATTACTTATAGCAAGCTTCTTTGGAAAGGTCTATAAGTCATGGCCATGGTGGCAACGTGTATTTCACTATATTCTTTATTTCGTTCAACACTGCATGAAATACAATGAGGATTCTTTTCAAGTTAATGTATATCTTTATTTTACATGAGATGCATGAAAATTTAGCCAAAGGCAAGGCTCTATCAAGGTGACTAGAAGGATGCATAACTGAAATCTTACTCTGTTTAGAGCTATTTTATGTGAACCAGTCTGTACTTTAGACTTATCAATTATATAAAGATATAAAGCTGCCACTGTGAACAGCTTGATACCAATACCATGACAAACCAATTTAATTTAAAGTGGGGTGCCCCTTAAATTTCTTTTTTTTTAAAGTCAGCAGCTACAAATACTGCAGCTGGTGACTTTTAATAATCGGACACCTACCTATCCCAGGGTCCAGTGATGCAGGTGAACAAAGCCCCCCTCGTTCCCTGCTCCGCTCGCGTCGCCGGCATTCTTACTGTGGGCAACCGGCTGTGGCTTCACAGCCGGGCACCCACTGCGCATGCGCAAGCGGCGCTGCGTGCCGTGATACGTCGCACAGTTATCTGGGACCTGTCACAGTGATGTCAGTGCCCGGGCACTGAAGGAGGCAGACTACGAGGGACCCCCTAGCAACAGGCATTTAGAGGTGAGTTCTATTTTTTTATTTTTCAATTATTTCTTTTTTTATATTCTTAGGATTTTTAAGCTATTATTTATTTTTTGGGGGAAACACCACTTTAAAGTGAAACCATAGTCTACTTTCTCTAAATATAATTTGTGAAATGCCATTTAAATCTGGACTCCTAGCAGATGTAAAATACAGCAATATGTTCATTAACCCCCCTGGCGGTAATCCCGAGCCTGGCTCTGGGCCGGATCTTCAGTACCAAAAGCGGTAACCCGAGCCAGACTCGGGCTTGCATTGCAGGATACAGGGGGAAGTTACTTACCTTGTCCCCTGGATCCTGCGATGTCTCCCTGCTGTGTGAGCGAGCCGTCTGCTCGCTCGATTCACACAGTGCCCAAGTGCCGCTGATCTCCATTCTCTGCAACGTTACGACGCAAAATTCAAAAAAGTTTAAAAACACAGTACACTAATGGTTACACTGATTGTTACTTATGGGTGGCACTGATAGGCGGCACTGCTGGGCACTGATAGGTGGCACTGCTGAGCACTGATACATGGCACTGATGGGCACTAATATGTGGCACTAATAGATGGCATTGATAGGCATCACTGATGGCACTGGCACTGGCAGGCATTGGGGATGGGCACTGATTGGCAGCTGCCTGGGCACTGATTGGCATTTCCCTGGTGGTCTAGGGTGGCATACCTGGTGGTCCAGTGTGGTGCCAATCCCTGGTGGTCCTGGCGGCATCCTGGTGGTCCTGGGTGGGCATCCGAGGGGGGGGGGGGTTCGCTGATCAACAATCAGCACAGCTGTCATCAGACACGAGTGAGGAAAAGCCGATGAACGATTCTTCCTGTTTACATGGTGATCAGCCGTGATTGGACAATCAATTTTTAAGTCTTGCCACAGATTTTCAATTAAATTTAGGTCTGGACTTTGGCCGGTTCATTCTAACACATGAATATGCTTTGATCTAAACCATTCCATTGTAGCTCTAACTGTATATTTAGGGTCGTTGTCCTGCTGAAAGGTGAACCTCCTAGCGTCCTGGTCATAAAAGGGGTAAAACTTTCTGGAGCTTAAGTGGTTAAAAATAAGCTTTGGCTTTCAGTGGAAATTTTAATAGAATAATGGTGTTGAATTACTGCGAGAAGGAAAACCTGATATATATAACCTTGTTGTACTTTCCACTGGCAGTACAACGAGGGATCATGTAAGTTTGGGGGGCATGCCATTTTAAACATGAGTGCTCTGGATGTGGAGGTTCACATCTCGTGTCCCGCTAAATAAATAAAGATAAACTGGTGGCACTCAAGTCAGAGTTTCGTGGGACATTGGGACTATGCAAGATTCAGCTTCGGAAGCTACAATCTCTGTTGGTTAAGTTTAATTTTGCAATTCGCATTATTCCCATGGGCAGGGAGTTTTGCCGACGGCTGTCGGCGGCTACCATGGGGGTTAGGTCTCCCACCCATTTTATCTGTCTCAATAGGGAACATCAAAAGGACTTGAGGGTGTGGCACACGTTTTTGGAAACCTATAATGGACGATCAGTTTGGATATACGGTCCAGTAAGCAACTTTGACTTTGAGCTGTTTCCGGACACAGCTGGGTCGACAGGTTATGGGCCTTCTATCAGGGTCACTGGATCGCGGAACCTTGGCTGGGTTCCTGGTTAGATGCAGGCTTTCTCCGTAACCTGGTGCTCCAGTGTTGCTGGCTATGGAAATTTGGGGTGAGTCGATTCGGAATTTAAAAATACAGTTAAACTGTGACAACATGGAAGTGGTTCAAGTCATAAACTGCATCTCAGCGTCATCACAACCTGTAATACGGCTGCTTCACCACATGGTGCTGCGTTGTTTGCAGTTGAATATTTTTCTGTATGCTGTACACCTCCCTGGGGTCCATAATACTTTGGCTGACTCCTTGTCTCGATTTCAGTGGGACAGGTTCCCAGAGCTGGCACCAGCAGCCGAGCAACGGGGGGTTCCTTGTCCCGGATGGCTGTTGGAGTCATCACTGGATGGATCAGATGGTCGGGGAATGAGGCCACGTGGGCGGCCTACACCACGGTATGGCAGGAATGGTTGGGGATGGTTCGGCAAGCTTGGGTTGATCAGGAAGGTCCAGAGGTAAGGCTGATGGTCCTTTACTTAATTTCCAGAAACTTGGAGCAGGGGGTGTCGGTGTCTGCCATCGAGCGGGAACTGGCTGGCTTGGCGTTTTTCTTCAAATTATAGGGTTGTGTGGATTTTACGAAAGATTTTTAAGTCGCATAAGTGCAGAGATGCTAGGCGGCCCGTGTCCTTTGCTAATTTGCAGGCCATTTTTGTTCAGCTGGGTTCGTTGTGTACATCAAGGTATGAGGTCTCCGTATTTAAAGCGGCTTTTTCTCTGGCCTTTTTTGGAGCGTTTCGGATCAGAAAACTGGTCAGTCCATCTAAGAGAGTTCCAGAGGGGGTATTGGTGCAGGATGTGATTTGCCGGAAGGACAGAGTCCAGTTATTGCTGCGCAGGTCCAAGACAGACCAGTTCGGCAAGGGCACGCGTGTGCAGCTGTTTTCTCTGCCAGGTTCCCCTGTGTGCCCGGTGGGGGTGGTACAGGAGTTGTTAGCAGTTCGCCCGGTCTTGGGAGGGGGCATTTTTGTTGCATGGGGATGGGTCTCCTTTATCTAAGTTTCAGTTTGTGTCTTAGGGCAGCGGGGTTAGATTACAATCAGTATGCCTCGCACTCCTTCTGCATCGGGACGGCCACGGAGGACGCACGGTGTGGCTGGACGAGGCAGCTGTTAAGCGGATTGGTAGATGGGATTCCAGGAGATTCCGTACCTACATTCGCCTGCATTTGTTGGCAGATTAGATGATGATGGAGGGGGGGACAGTAACAGGTGCATGTCTCTATGTGGTTTTCATATTGGGTGAGTATCCGTTGTTTGTCTTGGTGTTATCCCATGGTGTTTTGTTCTTTTCTTTCAGATGGAGTGCAGCTAAGCCTCGTCTGGATCATGGGCCACTCATATGTGTTTTGGGGGCCAGTCGAACTGACGTTAGGCCTGATGACAGACAGCTGGGTATTTCTAGGCAGAAGGTGTGTATTCGTTGGTTGGGGGTATCAGGGATGATGTGAAGCAGGGTCGTGCCTGTGGTGTATCATTTTGCACGTCTAAACAGGCCACCTGACATTCTGGTACTCGATGTTGGCAGGAACGATCTGGGGGTTTGTTCCATTAGTGAGCTTATTATGGATGTCAAGTTTGATTTCCTGCAGCGCCACACAGCCTTTCCCGACATGCTGGTCTTGTGGTCCGACATTGTGGCTCGGACAACTTAGCGCTTGGTGAGGTCAGTGGCGAGGCTCAACAAGGCCCGTATAAAGGTAAATAAGGTGGTGGGCCGATTCATTATTTGTAATGGGGGCATGGAGTCAGATACCAGGCTGTATCTCCAGAGGGATGGTGTACACCTATCTGCGATGGGCATCGATTTATGGGCCCTGGGGCTACAGGATGGGATTCAGTGTGCTTTTCAGGTGTGGAGGGGCCCTCAAGGGTAAGGTGTTACCCTTGTGGGCAGCGGCGGTGGTTGGTCTTTGATGGTGTTGGGTACTCATCGGTGGTATGTGCCCCTCTGGTGTATTCCAGTTAACACGGTTTAGCTGGAATATGGTAATGGTTGCACTACGGGTAGTGGGTTGTCTCCCAGCTGGTGTGTTACGGCTGGGGGCCTATCATGGTAAAAGGTCCCGCAGTGTAGAAGTGGAACATATTTTAATTTTGGGTGCCGTCAAAGACCAACGGGCCGTTAAGGGGTGGGGTGTAGTACGAGTGGTCGGGCAGGCAACAAGAAGATTGGAGACATCTGGTCTACACTGGTCATGCATCTGTGAGCAACAACACACTTCCTGGTGTCTGCTCACTTACTGGATAGCGCAATAAAGTCTCCAGCTCCACCCTACATGTTACATCACAATCACATGGATTATTCACTGAACCATGTATTACTGGCCATTACAATTGTTATTTCTAACCACATTACAGATATTTTAGCTCTAATGGGCCATGTGTGCTAAAAATAACAGATATTATGGTATATAGCAATCATTCCATTTTAGTAAATCAAGCCAATACATGTCATTAATTGAAATATACTGACTGTCATCTACTGACTGTCACGGGAATCTGGCTTTATGCAAGGAAGAAATATAACTCAGGCCGGGGTACAGTCTAGAGTCCAAACACAAATGTGATTTGTAAATAAAAATGTCTGTTCTATTTTCCATTCACTTGTCATCTAATTTAGCCTTAAAGAGGTTGTAAACCCTTGTGTTTTTTTCACCTTAATGCATTCTATGCATTAAGGTGAAAAAACTTCTGGCAGTGACTAGCCCCCCAGCCCCCCCCCCCCCCTGTTTTACTTACCTGAGCCCCTTCATCCCCTCGGTGGAGACACGCTCTCCCTCTCTGCATGGGGTCCCAGCTCTTGATTGGATAGATTGATAGCAGCACAGCAATTGGCTCCCACTGCTGTCAATCAAATCCAATGATGTGTGCACCGGGGGCGTGGCTGAGTCCAGCATTCGTGTCTTTGGACGCAAATTCCGGACTCGGGAGCGCGCCCGCAAGGTAACCCCCCGGGAGAGCGCTTCTCCTAGGGGGTTATCTGATGCGAGGAGGAGCCACAAGAGCCACCGAGGGACCCCAGAAGAGGATGATCAGGATGATCTGTGTAAAACGAGCTGCACAGTGGAGGTAAGTATGACATGTTTGTTATTAAAAAAAAAAAAACACGAAGCTTTACAATCACTTTAAATACTACAGAAACTATACTGTAAACCCAGTAGCTGGGAGCTGTAAGGGAATTCTTCATAGCTGATAAATACGATGCAAGGAAGATACAAGGGGTTCCAAGTTCAGATCGCAAGCTAGAACCCTGTGGGGTGTATTTGCTAAAACTGGGAAGTGCAACATTTGGTGCAGAGGTGCATGGTGGCCAATCAGTTCAGCTTGTTCAATTAAGCTTTAAAAAAAATGGAAGCTGATTGGTTTCTTTGCAGAGCTACACCAGATTTTGCACTTTCCAGTTTTAGTAAATCAACCCCTATTAATTATAGCTTTACCTTTAAATAACATACTGGTGAATCCTTTGTTTTCTGGAAAGGCTGACAGTAATTCATGTACATCTATTGACGCAAGAAAAGCTATCTGCTTATTCTATGCCAAAATGAGTAACATGCATACAAACGGTGCATATGTATGTCAGACATCATACATACTGGCTTGTCAGTGTAGCCTGACAGGAAGTCGGCACAGCGCTGCGCTAATCACACCACCACAAACCACCACTGCCACCAACACCATGATGATATAAACAAAGAAATGTAATGGATATTCGATTCATAAGGCATTTGTACCTTCACTGGCACTCTAATCAAGAATTAAATCCATGTTTCAGGGTATAAAAAATAGCAACTGTGTGATTTTAATAGCAACAGTGTCACTTTTGTCAGTCCTTCTAACTGGATTTATTACCCTGAATTGAAAAATTATCAAATTAAAGTACAAAATACAATGTCAATAAAATTAAATATTCATCTATAACTCAACACATTTATGAAGAATTTGTATTAGGAGACAGTCTAAACCTAATGTCAGTTTGCATGATTTCTATCTAGCACCAAATCAATGTGAGGGAAGAGTTGTTGAACAAAGATTAGATATGCTAACACACTTAGCCTGGAGCTGAGGAGGTTTAGTAGAGATATAACATCAGCCTTAAATGACAAAATGGACTGAACAGATTTATTAACCCATAATCAGAATGTAGATATTTCAAAACACGCTCTGAGTATGTGTTTTGAATTTAGTTTGGCAGGTAACTTGCTTAAAGGTACCAGCAGAAATCTAGCAGTGATTCGAAGATACAACTGCTGCACACTCTATCGAATGATTGCAGCATCACCCCACATAATCACATCAACCAAGCATGCATACAATATTTATAAACTGTGCAAAAACATGATTGATTCTTCTTTCCAGATTGGCCAGCCTCTGGGTGTCTGAACAGTATACCCACTATATAATGTGATCTTCAGGGGGTACCTTGATTCTGATGAAGGACCCCTAGCTCTTAAAACAAGGGTTGGATTTATTTACAAATGGATATACATAGATTATAGTTACAAATAGGGAAATCGGAAAGGGGATAAAGTAACAGGTAGACGGAGGGAGATGGAAAGGGAATAAAGGGGGTCCTCTCTAGGACAGCGCACAACCATTCTGACCAAATCTTTCACACCAGTGCTTCTTGTTAAGTCCTGGGACACACCCTCAGTTGGATCCCAATAAATCATATCCTTCATCCATCATTGAAGAAATCTTTTACAAGAAATACCAAAAGATCATTCCCGTCCCCGGCTCAGAGTTGAGTAGTAAAGCAGATGATTACCCAGAATGACCATATGATGCTTCCTCCAGAAAGCATGCTGCAATGCTGAATAGGAGTGAGCAGTCAACAAGACCAGGGGTCCTGCTGATCAATGTGCTGACAATCTTAGGCATTCGTCCAGTCCTTTTGGTGACAATTGGCTTTAAAATCTTAATTTGCCTTAAAAACAAATCCATTTGCAACTTGCTTTTGGAGAAGGTATATTTTAGTTCATGCCCAAAGCTACATGGGTATTAATTGTAGCGCCGGGCTCCTAACGAGCTGCGCTATGTGTTTTTCAAATTTAATGCCACAGTTGGGTTTTGGGGAAAATTATCCAAATTATGGTCTCGGTATCAGTCTGGCTGGATTGCACTGGGTTCTACTTGGCCATGGGTGTCGCTGTCACCTCTGGCAAGTGTGAGAACGCAGCTTGGCTAGGCGCATTGAGTGCCAATCTCTCTCGGAACCAGCCCAGTGGGAGTATCGTCTTGCTGTGTATTCTGGGAGAGGGTACTTAAGGTATGGAGATCACGTGTTTCGGGGTTCCGGTCCAGAAGCCATCTTCTGTCTGTTTGGTCCTGGTCCTCCTGACCAGCCCCCGTGGCCCTCCTGGCCTGGGGTGCGGATCCATGCAATTCCGAGTCTCGGGCTGGATAGCCTGAGGCGAAGCAACTGCAGGGACAGGCCTGAATGGATGTCAGGGCTGAACTATCCAAAAGTGCTCCGGTGATGTCTCGGTTAGGAGAGGCCCAACAACTAGAGAAGCGTCCAGGGGAGGACTCTTCGGGAGGAAGCCATGCGCTAAGTCTGTCTTTCAAGAAGAAGCCTGGAGGCTCAGTTGAAGGACACTAAATGGATCATCTACACTCATGCGGTATCGCCGGACCGGCTGCAAGATACTGGTACTGTATGACAGCTTTCTAAATTGATCTAGTCCCTCAGTTACAACAAGTCTGTGGCAGAGACTTTATTCACAAGTGTTCTACAACCAAGTCTGTGGCAGAGACTTTGCTTTATCTAACACTTCACCGGCTGCTAGGCCTAGTGTGAGGAGGTCTATCCAGGTTGTGATATTCCAGTTGTGAGACAGTTGCTCTCTGGATTTCTACAGTGAGAGACTTTCTAACTAAGCAGTTCCAAAGGTACCTGAACTTCCACCCTAATCCTCTACCCTAATTTTAAGAGACTGTGTTTGTCTACTTTATTTTTGCAAATAAAAATCCCAAAGCGGATCCAGGGTCGGTTTCTACAATTCTTTGGGCCATCTACCTTGGGAAATCCCTAGACGCACACGAGGTCAAGAAGGTAACGGTAAGCCCAATCAAACCAGCAGATCCTTCGGGTGTTAGTGCTACATAATGTTTATCAATTAGCATACCCACCAACATACTATTATCTCCTTCTCTTTTCTACTCTGCAACTGACCACTTCCATAACAAAATCTCACACCTTTCTTGCCTGACCTGGCCACCTCTTTCTACAACAGTTCACTTCCATCCTCTCACAAAATAACAGGCCCCCGACCATTACAACCTTGGCAGACCGAGGACACCAGAAACCTTAAGAGACATAGCCGCGCACTGGAGTGTGGTGTAAAACCAAATCCCAGCATGCATTCACCCAATATGAATCTGCCTTCTTAAAATACAATTCTTCCCTCCATGCTGCCAAAACAAGCCTACTTTGTCCCCCTCATTAATACTCTGTCCTCCAGTCCTTGTCATCTCTTCTCTACTTTTAACTCTCTACTTTCACCACCACCATCTCCACCCAGTAACTCGCTCACTGCTTACGAGATTTCCAATCACTTCAAAAACAAGATTGATGCCATTTGTGGGGACATCTCCACTGCACAGACAGTTAACACACTTAACATACCCTGTACAAATCCGCTCTCAACACTCTCCTCTTTTGACTACCAAACAGGTCTCTAAAGTTTTCTCAGAAGCCCACCTTACCACCTGTCCCCTGGATCCTGTTCCCTCACATCTACTACGGTCACCCTCTTCTATCTTATGCTCCCTCACTCTCATCTTAAATCGCTCCCTCTGCTGGCAACTTCCACTCCCCTCTAAAACATGTCCTGATCACCCCATACTTAAACCCCTCACTGGACCCCAGCAGCCTGAACAACTTAAGATCCATCTCCTTGCTCCCGTTTGCATCAAAACTTTGAGGAACGCTTAGTCTACAACCGTCTTAGCTCCTACCTGACCAACAACCTTCTTGACCCCTTACAGTCCGGCTTTTGCTTGCTACACTCCACTGAAACTGCCCTACTGAAACTCACTAATGACCTACTGACTGTTAAAACTAATGGACACTACTCCATACACATACTACTCGACCTCTCTGCAGCCTTTGATACTTATGACCACCCCCTCCTCCTCAAAAAATTCCACTCTCTTGAGCTTCAAGACTCTGCTTTCTCATGGCTCTCCTCCTACCTATCACATCGCTCCTTCAGTGTGACCCATAACTCTCTCCACTTCCTCTTTCTGTAGGGGTGCCTCAAGGTTCTGTCCTTGGACACCTTCTCTTCTCCATTTACACCTCCTCCCTTGTTCTGTTAATAAACTCCCATGGCTTCCAGTGCCACCTCTATGCTGACGACACACAAATCTATCTACTCCTCACCTCACTCCTTCAATCTCCTCTCACATTACTAACTCCCTAACTGACATATCAGCATGGATGTCACACCACTTCCTCAAACTCAATCTTTCGAAAATTGAGCTCATAATTTTTCCTCCAGCCCCTGCCCCCCGACTTCTCAATCAAGATCAATAACACAACCATTAGTCCCTGCCCTCATGCCACGATACTAGGTGTAATCCTAGACTCTGACCTGTCCTTTCAGCCCCAAATTCAATCACTGTCCAAATCGTGCAGACTTCACCTCCGGAACATCTCCAAAATACATCCCTTTCTAACCGTTGACATCACTAAGTAACTTATTCACTCCCTTGTTATCTCTCGCCTTGACTATTGCAACTCCCTCCTCATTGGCCTACCTCCCTGTAAGCTATCCTCTCTTCAGTCTATCATGAATGCCGCTGCCAGACTAATCCACCTTATCAACAGTTCAGTGTCCGCCACACCTCTCTTCCAATCCCTCCACTGGCTTCCCATTGGCCAACAAATAAAATTCAAAACACTAATGATAACATACAAAGCCATTTACAATTCTGCCCCGAGCTACATCACCAATATTATCTCCAAATATCACCCAAACTGTCCTCTCCGCTCCTCCCAACACCTTCTGCTCTCTAGCTCCCTTGTCTCCTCCACCCATGCTTGTCTCCAGGACTTTGCCAGAGCCTCTCTCATCCTCTGAAACTCACTACCCCAATCTGTCCGGTTAATTCCTACTCTATACACTTTTAGGCGATCCCTGAAAACTCATCTCTTCCGGGAGGCCTATCCTGCCTCCAGCTAACAACCAAACCTTCTACTTCCCTCATCAGTTCATCCCCCATTCACTAACTTTTGTTTAACCAGCCCCTACCTCTTAGATTGTAAGCTTGTTCTGAATTGTACTGTTGGTGTATTGTTTCTCTTTATATTGTAAAGTGCTGCGCAAACTGTTGGCGCTATATAAATCCTGTATAATAATAAATACTGTATAATTATCTCCAGATCTGGCCATTTTGATCTAACTAACAATCATCTCATGTCTTTGGAGATATTCATTCTTTTTTTTTCTTAAAAGGATTAAAGTGGTTCTAAAGCCTTAAGGTTTTTTTTACCTTAAAGTGTTTGTAAAGGTTCTTTTTTTTAAAATAACAAGCATATAATACTTACCTGCTCTGTGCAAGGGTTTTGCACAGAGCAGCCCCGATCCTCCTCTTCTGCAGTGCCCCACCGCCGCTCCTGGCTCCTCCCCTTGATCAGGTGCCCCCAAGGAAAGTCGCTTTCCATGGGGGCACCCATGCCTGCACGATCCTGAGTCCCACTGCTGTGTCCATTGACACAGACAGCAGGACTCAGTCCCGTCCCCTGCTCCAATGTCACAGGATTTGATTGACAGCAGCGGGATGCCCAATGAGGAGAGAGACCGCTCATGCACATCGCTGGATTAGGCTCAGATAAGAAAAAGGGGGTATGGGGGGGGGCAGCTGCAGCACATAAGTTTTTTTTACCTTAAATAGAATACATTAAAGTGAAAAACCTTGAGATTTCACACTTCACAACCACTTTAATGCATTCTCAACATTAAGATTAAAAACCTGTGCCCAGGATCTCCCCTAGCCCCCCCCTCCCTTATATTTACATGAGCCCAATCTCGATCCAGCTCTGTGCCTGAGAGCAGCGGCTCTCTCTGCTCTTCTCCTCCTCACAGGGCAGATTGATAGCAGCAGGAGCCAATGGCTCCTGTCTTTGTCTATGGACACAGGTAGTGCAACTTGGGATCGAGCCCACATGAGTGCCCCCATAGGAAGTGTCTTTCTATTGGAGCACTCACCCAACAGGAGGAGTCAGTAGCACCAGTGGGGGACCCCAGAAGAGGAGGATTTGAGCTGCTCTGTGCAAAACCATTGCACAGAGCAGGTGGGTATAACATTTACAAAAAAAAATAAGGTTTAGAATTTAAATGTTTTCTAAGAAATTACAGTCTGGTGTCTGAATTTTACATCCAATTCTGCTTCTTCTTCTTGTTTTGTGTCAGCTATTGTATTGATATGTAATATTGTTAATTCAACCACTGAGGTCTTAAAGGATTGATTCCACCCAAACTGATATTTGGACTTTGGATTGGATGCATATAGGTTAAATTAATTAATCTTAAAGGTGCATAATACCAATATCTCTGTAGTGATCAATCCAAAAATATGTGCGTAAAAATTAATGCATCACATAAATGATGAAATAACAGTCCCATAACATACACTATATTGTCAAAGGTATTG
Organism: Lithobates sylvaticus; assembly: GCA_028564925.1. NCBI lineage: Eukaryota > Metazoa > Chordata > Amphibia > Anura > Ranidae > Lithobates > Lithobates sylvaticus. Next base: position 148,326,699 of record CM053030.1, read on the forward strand.
GGAAGCCTGCCTTTACACGCATATGAACTTTAACGGCATCCCAGTCTTAGTCCATAGGGTTCAATATTGAGTTGGCCCACCATGTGCAGCTATAACAGCTATAAGTCTTCTTGGAAGGATGTCCACAAGGTTTAGCAGTGTGTCTATGGGAATGTTTGACCATTTTTCCAGACGCGCACTTGTGAGGTCAGGCACTGATGTTGGACGAGAAGGTCTTTAAGGACCTTGCTTTGTGCACTGGTTCAAATCATTTGGTGGAGGGGAGATTATGGTGTGGGGTTGGGCTTGGCCCCTTAGTTCCAATGAAGGGAACTCTTAAGGAACTCTTAAGGCATCAGCATACCAAGACATGTTTGGACAATTTCATGCTCCCAACTTTGTGGGAATAGTTTGGGGATGTCCTCTTCCTGTTCCTATATGACTGTTCACCAGTGCACAAAGCAAGGTCCATAAAGACATGGGTGAGCAAGTTTGGGGTGAAGGAACTTGACTGGCCTGCACAGAGTCCTAAACTCAACCCAATAGAACACCTTTGGGATGAATTAGAGTGGAGACTGTGAGCCAGGCCTTCTCATCCAACATCCGTGTCTGACCTCACATATGCGCTTCTGGAAGAATGGTTAAACATTCCCATAGACACACTCCTAAACCTTGTGGACAGCCTTCCCAGAAGAGTTGAAGCTGTTATAGCTGCAAAGGGTGGGCCAATTCAATATTGAACCCTACGGATGAAGACTGGGATGCCATTAAAGTTCATGCATGTGTAAAGGCAGGTGTCTCAATACTTTTGACAATATAGTGTATACTTCACTTATGCATAACAAAGAAGTGATCTGCAAAAGAGAAATATATAAAAGTCCAAATGTGAAATCTTAAAAAATGAAATGAAAGTCCATGTGTAAAAATCCCAATCCATCTCACAGACAAGTGTGCCAGTTCCCTTACCAAACAGTAATGATCTCCAAATGATAAGAGATCAACAGCGCAGAAACAATCCAATTGGGGGGCCACCACTCAGGAAACCATCGACTCCACTGACTCCACCACCTCCACGGTCCTTTACTGATTTGCCAAAGCCAGCATCTCCAAGTAATAATGGGTAGGAGAAAAAACAAAGAACCATAGAGTAGTATGTTAAAACCGCATGATTTATTAAAAGTAGATACAGTATACTGACACTGACTGGCAAAACACACCACACCAGGGATCAACAGTGGGTGTATAACATCATTGTCACTGACCAGTAGTAAGGAAAGTGGCATAGGATGGTGTACCCCTGCTTGGGTTACTATGCACAGCTGCACCAGATTCGGTGTGTTCCTGTTTTAGTAAAACTCCTCCCCCAACTGTGTGGCGTTTGCACGTTCTCTGCATCTTTCTGTGGGTTTCCTCCTACAGTCCAAACACATAAATAACCCCTAATTGTGTGTTTGTGGGACTTTGGATAGTAACCTGTGAGCTCTAGCCTAAAATTTATAAAAAAGGTTCGCTGGTCCGTCTAAAGGGATGAGGAAGTGTCAGACAGGGGCAGATCGGGGGGGCAATGGGGCAATTGCTGCCCCAGAGAAAATAGTGAGCGGGCCGGGTGGCCGGCAAGTGAGCGGGCGAGCAGTCCGGTCAGTAGGTGGCCGGCAAGTGTGCGAGCAGGTCTGTAGGCGGCTGGCAAGTGAGCCGGCGAGTAGGTCAGTAGGCGGCCGGCAAGTGAGCGGAATGGGCGAGCAGGCCAGTAAATGGGCTAGCAGGTGAGCAGAGCGGGCAGTCATGTCAGTAAGCGGGCCGCTGGGTGAACAGGAAGGCAGTACAGTGAGCGGGCGGACAAGGGAGCAGATAGATGACATCACCTCTCACTACCCGTCCTCACATGTGCTGAAAAACTGAGGAGAGAAGCCTGTTTCTCTGCTGTCACTGTTTTTGCCGGATAGTGACAAGCTGCATCTGGTGGCAATTAACGTGGCAAGTGACAAGCTGCATCTGGTGGCAATTAACGTAGCAAATGACAATCTGCATCTGGTGGCAATTAATGTGGCAAGTGACAATCTGCATCTGGTGACAATTAACGTGGCAAGTGAAAAGCTGCATCTGGTGGCAGGCAATGTGGCAAGTGACAGTCCGCATCCGGTGGCAAGTAACATGGCAAGTGACAATCTGCATCTGGTGACAATTAACGTGGCAAGTGAAAAGCTGCATCTGGTGGCAGGCAATGTGGCAAGTGACAGTCCGCATCCGGTGGCAAGTAACATGGCAAGTGACAATCCGCATCTGGTGGCAATTACCGTGGCAAGTGACAAGCTGCATCTGGGCTGCATCTGGTGGCAGGGGACGTGGCAAGTGACAAGCTGCATCTGGTGGCAGGCAATGGTGGCAAGTGACGATCTGCATTTGGTGGCAAGTGAGAATCCGCATCTGGTGGCAGGTGACGCGGCTAGTGACCAGCTGCATCTGAAGGCAGGTGACGTGGCAAGTAACAAGCTACATCTGGGGGCAGGCAATGTGGCAAGTGAAAATCTGCATCTGGTGGCAGGTGATGGTGGCAATCGACACGCTCAGGGCTCCCACTGATTCGGCATTCGGCAAATTTCATTTTATGTTACAATGTAATAATAGAAATAATGCGCTTCAATCATCCTGACATCATAACGACCATGGTGCCAGGATGATTGAAGCGCCAACACCAGCCATTTCCCCGACAAATTGCCCGCAAAAAAAAATCCTGCCATGGTCCCCTCCCGAGACTAAACCCTGGATCTGTCCCTGGTGTCAGAGCTATTAAAGTGTATATTCTGCCTAAACATTTTGTTTAGCTTTGGATAGATTGGAGAAAGATTAGATCCCCTGTTGGGTTTGTGCTGCGAGAAAGATTTCCCCTCATTTGTCATCACAGTGACACCAAACAGGAAATGAGGGAAAATCTGCAACAGGGATACATGTAGCATTAAAAAAAAAATAATAAATTAACGGTGTTTAGCTTTCCCTACTTTATGAAAAAAAAAAAAGATTTTTATTTGTGTCTGTGCTGCTGTCGGATGTTTGTCTTTACCTCCTGTCTAATGAAACCATTGTCATTAGAACAGTAAGTGAAGGGAGCACTGTATAGCAGTACAAACTTGACAGGTATTCTAATCCTTTCCCATGCAACCAAAAAATAAAAGGTTTGCTTAGGCTTATATATTAAATTAGATAAATCTGAGTATTTCTGCATACTCTTCTCTGTAAATAGATACATCTTCTTTCTGACTAGAGGTATTAATGCCACATTATAAATGCTAATTAGCAATTATTATGATGTGACGGTAGAACTAGCAGTGCCCAGTACCTAACCATACACCTCAATGTCCTCCATCCTTTATGGGTGGGGTCAATAAATAAATAAAGCAATATTTTTATGTAGAGTAGCATCGAGACATTAGGACATCAATGTCATAGATAATATGTGCCTTGTAAAATGTTTTTATGATTGCAAAGCATGTATTATTAAAATAAATTCTTTATCAGCTTATATTAGAGACTATTCACTGTAACAAAAATATTTAAGAAATATAATAATATTATTAATAAATTACTATAGTTTCATTTTTACAATGACATAGACCTAGCTTTCTTGGGTCTAGGATCATTGGCCCCCAAACTGCATAATATTTTATGGGAAACTAAAGGGAAAATGAGATGAACTTTCCATATAGCTGAGAGACTGAGCACCAGGCTTCAACCTCGCAGGTTTCTAGAAAATTATGAAACTCCCTACCAGCTATCAACAAAGACAAAAAGTGAACTGGACTGAAAGAAATGTGGGAGTGGTAATGAATTTGATGTGGCATGTCTCCCAGCAATCAGGAAGCTTGTAAATAATAAAGTAAAGAAATAGAAAGTGATGTTCTCATAAATATATATCTGCAGGCTGCTGTGCCACTAGAAATTCTCCTGTCACTTTTGAATATTTCGCTCTGGGGAGCTCTAGTTACAGAGTATATTTTCATGATGAGCAGGTTGCACATACTAAGACAAGGAAGGGAAGACATATTCCTAGAGTATTTATGCAACTTTATTTAACCACCTGAGACCCAGGCCAATTCTGACATTTCTCTCCTACATGAAAAATTCCAAATTTTTTTGCTAGAAAATTTAGAACCCCCAAACATTATATGTTTTTTTAGCAAAGACCCTAAAGAATACAATGGCGGTCGTTGCAACTTTTTATCTCGCACGGTATTTGCGCAGCAATTTTTCGAACGCGTTTTTTTCAGAAAAAAAACAGTTTCCTGCTTTAAAAAAAAACAAAACAGTGCGCTTTAAATTTTTTGTTTTTTTTCTTTTATTTAAAAATTGTTTTAACATTTTTTATTTTATTTTTTTAGTTCAACAACCTTTAAAATAAAAAATATTTATATATTTGATTACTTTTATTCCTATTACAAGGAATGTAAACATCCCTTGTAATAGGAATATGACACGATCGGACCTATTTACAGTGAGATATGGGGTCAATAAGACCCCACATCTCACCTCTAGGCTGGGAAGCCTAAAATCAAAAAAAAAAAAAAACGATCACCGCTTCCCAGCGGAGGCGGCGCCGCTTTTTGAATGCAGAGGCCGGGCGTGACGTCATAACATCGCGCCCGGCCTCCGAACGATCATAGAGACTCTGGCGACCATCTGGTCCGCCGGAAATCTCTATGTGCATCATCCGGTGCCGGCGGATCCCGAGTCCGACTCACCGATGGAAGCGGTGAGTCGGTAGAAGCACCGGAGGGCGGCGGGAGGGGGGGGGCGTCCCCTCCCGCCGCCGTTAGAACGATCAAGCGGCGGAACAGCCGCTATGATTTTTTGAATTTTATATGCAGTTTAAGAAATCTCACTTTTCTATCAATGTATGTCATAACATCTAAGTATGACTGTAAGTAGGATTGCCCCAGGTCTTTTATTCTGTCCAGGCACTTATGACATGATCTTCAGGCCTGGACAGAAGAAAAGAGTACAATTACAATTATAATGCCCCGTACACACGGTCGGAAAATCCGACGGGAAAAGTCCGATCGGATTATGTTGTCGGAAAATCCGACCGTGTATGGGCTCTATCAGACTCTGTCGGAAAAAATTTGAGAGCAGGATCTCAAATTTTCCGAAAACAAAATCCTATCAGACTTTTTCCCATCGCGTGTCGAGAATTCCGACGGACAAAGTGCCACGCATGCTCAGATTAAATTACGAGACCAAAGCTATTGGCTACTAATGTGAACGTAGTCCCGTCGTAACGAACGAACGTCATCACGTTCAGAATGATTGGATTTTCCGATAACTTTGTATGTATGTGTGTATGCAACACCAGTTTCGGACAAAGTCCGTCGGAAAAAATTCGACGGATTTTGTGGTCGGATTTTCCGACCGTGTGTATGGGGGCTAAGAGTCTAGATAAGTTGTTCACGTTACCTTTGTCCACAAGAGAATTCTATAAAGATTTAGGTACAGGCAAATTATTCATTATTTATTTTTTTCTTTTAACCACATAGTAGCATATGGAATACTGACCTGGTTATCTAAAATAGCTTAACCCATCCTAACTAGCAATGAGCAAAATTTCAATTATTATTATTGATGAGAGGGATTTCCATGAAATGTCACCATTTTGGAGAAATGCATTAAATGCATCAAAGGGGAAGATTTAGGGTCCATGCACACTGCCTTAAAAATGCTACTTCTAGAGGAGTTTAGCGTTTTGCCTATAGAAGCAGCTCAATGTTATCCTATATGTCCATGCATACTAGGATGCTTAGAGGCATATTTTAAGCTCAGCATTTAGAGGCAGAAAAAAAAAACCTTTTGCATTTTTGAGAGCAGTTTTCTGGCAGAAAAAATGCTAAATACTCCAAATTGCTCCTAAACACCTGTACAAAAACACTCTATATAAGAGTTTTTTTTCTGCCAAAAGAACTGCCTTTTTTTAAACCCAGTGTGCATTAACCTTCAAGGAGTTTTTGTTGGTTTGTAATGGCAGCATTTGACTTAATGGCGCCTGAGAGTTACAGAAGTGTTGTTCAAATAACCTGGCTAAAAATAAAAAATCATTATTATTCCCCAATGCCAGGAATGGTGCAAGACTATCAGCACTCACCAACTTATGGGAAACGTAAATGATGCAGTTATAAAATAATCCATAAAATCGATAAAGACAATTAATACAAACCAAAATGGTGGGGGGGGAGATGGGTAGCCCTTATAGCTGTTAATGGGGAATTGTCTCTGACAGCCCAGTAAGCATGTGTAGTGCCACAGCTTCCTTATTCCCGGTGTCATCTGAGGAAGAGGAAGGTCCCTCGAAATGCGTCCTGTGACCCTGGACTCCAGGTGGACATTACCAGCGGAACCGGGGAAGCCGCAGCACTACACATGCTTACTGGGCTGTCAGAGCCATTTCCCCATTAACAGCCAGTGGCAGAGAGATCCGGACTTTGTGCCTATAGAAGCTCATCATTAATCCAGCTGCACCCTTTTAGGACTGTGCCTCCACAACAGGCTTACACTTTCCTGTGAACTCCCATATATACTTTTGTGAGTATTAAATTTAAACTTTTCTTTGTGAATACATTTTCTTGAAACTTACTACACCAGAGGGGTCTCCCTTCCTTCTACTCTCTTTGTTCAACTAACCTGGACCTGTTCTTGTGTCAAAACAATTGCCTCTCATTAGCCTTATTATTTTACATTTTTTTCACAAAAAAAAAGAAGAGTAAAAAAGCAAGTAAAATTGTAAACATTTAAGGCAACATATACTCAAAAAATGATAACAATACAAATAATATTGATAACATAACTAAAATAACTAAATTAAATAAACTACAATAAATAACAAATACACACACACAAATGCTCTTTGAAAAAAAATTAGCAAAAGTTGAGTTTTTTTTAAGCATATTTCATCTAAGTGGGTCAATGAGTGGAATTGAGTGATTCCACTGATGGTGGAATAGATTTTGCACCCCTAATCACAACTATGCTATAGTGGGGTGGGAATTTCTTCAATAGAATCTGGGAAGTAGTAAAGACCCAGTGGGGAAGTACAATTGTACCATGTATCAACAATTTAAAGGCCAGCTTTACTTTTAGCATGCCTTGTTCTCAACACATTTGCTGTTCTGCTTTTTTAAGTTAATTTAAGAGTTAATTGAGACTGCGACATGCATGCACAGTAGGAGCAGAGACAGTTGGGAGATGTTTGATGAAAATCCTATGCAACATCCAAAGGGGCGCACTTCTCTGTGGAGAAGGGGCAGGCAAGTATGAAACTTGGAAGTGCTGCTGTGGAAAGAGTGTTGGGCATAAGAATGAAATTATACTCAAAGCATACTTCTCCTTTAAGCCCAAAAAAAAAATACTTGAAGATGAAAAAAAGATGAGGATTTGTAAAGACTGGCAATAACAATTACTTACAAGGTTCTTATATTTCAGTTATGTAGATTGCCTACTTCTAGACAAGAACTGTATTCCAGTTCGTTGCTTCTCATTTTATAAAAAAAAGGCATGGTTTTCACATTTATATGCAAAGCTCCACTCATTATTATTCATCTCCTCCATTCCATATGGAGCATGTTCTGTATATTTATCAAACATTTGCTCAGCCTTTAACCGACAGCTTGCTAATCACAATCCAACAGGATGAAAGGTAATTATCTCTTTTAATGGTTAAATTCTTGTAAGCATTCTTTTTTGGATAAGGATTTACCATTTCATATTACCAGCCTCTTAGTACACATAATTACACCTGATGTCTATCTATCAACTTTAATACATTTAATCGGTTCATGAGCTGAAATGCTTGTGTATCAAAATTCTTGTACAATTAAAAATGTACTATCTCAGTAATTAAGACCCTCTACACTCATAAAGCAAAATGGGGGCTGACACTGCCGACATCAAATTCTGCAAATGCTAGTTACCTGGATGTCATAGTGAACCTCTAACTCCAACATTTCAAATCAGTCATCCAGAACAAGGATGCAGTTCGGGAGTTCTGATTTTGACCCGCTTTGCTGATTTGCATATTTGCTTTCAGTCAAAAGTATTACATTTAGCTGGTCAGTATTTGGGGCAAACTGACAAGAACCCACACACTCACACATCACCTGCCCACCCACACACTCACAGTCACCTTCATTCGCATATGCCATCTCTTCATTTTTTCATCGGGGCCCTTGAGAAATACTTATGTGATCTCCTCCCCATTCACCCAATATGTCTAGGATTTAAGACACAAAAAGGTAAAACAACAAACCAACAATTTTTTTTTTTTGCACATTTGTTTGCAGAATTGTACTTTGTCTTCCAAATGACGCATGCTAAAAAAAAAAGAGATGTAGTATATGTACACAGCTATTCATTAAGCACATGTATTGGTTAAAATGGGTTTAGTTTAGAATTCTCTAATAATGCTACATTTGAACATACGGTGGGTTCTTTAAATAATGTGACAAGCAAATCAATAACGTCTTTCCTATTCTCAATCCACAAACAATCTGATCTGTGAAATCTTAGATAGATCTCAAGGTGTCAAAGTGCCATTAATGCTGTAAACAGAAAAAGTATAATATTGCAGTTTACTATTACTAATCCTTAGGTGTGGTGGATCCTTTGTTGTCTTTTTTTTCCCCTTTTTTTCCCCCCTGGTGATTCAGCCACTAAATGTATTATTTTCCAATAGACCAAAATATTTACCACTGACAGAGGTGAGTACAATGGTCAGGTTTTATTCATTTATGTAAAACCATTATCCCAAAACGAAACAAAATGCTATAACTGCTTAAAAAGTGTTAGCTCAAGTCCATCTAAATCTGCTAGTGTTTCCAACTCTACCCTCTTCCCAGATTGAAAATAAAGACAGGAAGTGTGTAAACCCTCATACACATGATCGGATTTTCCGCAGACAAAACCTCTGACTTTTGTCCGAAGGGGTTGGCCAGGAACTTGTCTTGCATACAAACGGCAAGGAATTGTCGGCCAACAAACATGAAAGTAGTGACGTACTATGTGTTTTTTCAGCTCTTTAGCGCCACCCTTTGGGCACCTTCTGCTAATTTCGTGTTAGTAGAAGCTTGGTGAGTGATGATTTGTGCTTTTCATTTTGCGCTGTTCATTTTGCGCTTTTCATTTCGCGCTTTTCAGTTAGTTTCTGAGCAGCCGTTCATCAACCAGCCAAGTTGAGGAATCGGAGGCGATAACGTGTTATTTATTATTGGCCTTGGAGTTATTGCTTTGACCCAAGTCCAGTCCAGGAACAGGAGAAGGAGGATTTCTTGGACCAAAAATTGGTTGCTTTATTAATCGTGACCAATTATGTCATATGCCTTTGCTGCATGAGCTCCAGGAGAATAATCCAGATGATTTTCGGAATTATCTCTGGATGACGGACCCCTGCTTTCGCCAACTCTTGGCATTGTTGACCCCCTATATTAAGAAGCAGGACACATGCATGAGGCTTTTATTTTATTTTTTGGCTGAATAATGATTTGATTTGGTATATTTTCTATATTTTTGGATGCATAGAATGCACTTTTTGGTTAAGTTCTATTGGCAGATAGCATGTCTAATTTTTTTGTTTTGTTTTCCTTTTTTTAATGCACAATAAAAAAAATTGTGGAGAATAATACTTGACTATGGGGGTTATTTACTTAAGGAAAATCAACTTTGCACTGCAAGTGCACTTGAAAGTAAAGTCGCTGTAGATCCGAGGGGGACATGCAAATAAAATAAAAAACAGCATTTTAGCTTGCACATGATTGGATGATAAAATCAGCACAGCTTCCACTCATTTCAGATCTACCCCTTAGATTTAGAGCGACTGCACTTCCAAGTGGACTTTCAGTGCAAAGTGAATTTTCCTTTCGTAAATAACCCCCTATGTGTTTTACTCCAAATGACAGTTTGGGAGTAGGCAGTTACATTTAAAAAAAATGCAATATAAACTTAACAAGGGACACCAACATAGTTGTATCTTTGATCTTAAAAACTACAGGATAATAGTGTTGTGGTAACTTGCACCAAAAAAAATAAAAATAACGAGCATAATAATATTATTCTTGATATCACTAGAAAAAAAAAGCCTTTAAAAAATTGTTTGCAATAACTCCATCAGTATCACCAGCAAAGCAGCTTCATTATGTAAAGGAAATTTGTAAGTTCTGTATATAATTGTATTCTATTTTATATGTATTGCACACTGTCCTCACTGTGCACACGGCACTAATAATGTTTCCATTACATGTTTGTATTCTTTCGAGTCTTGATTAGACTTAGCCTGCCTATGATACGCCCCTTGTTACCATAAAAGTACAATTGTAATATTAATGTGATACCTAGGTACTCATGTGTATAAAAACCTTCAATTGCGTCATAATAAAGCAGAACCGTTATTTGGAAAGATGCAGAGTGTATCTTTTGTGTCTGTTCCCTACTGCAGTAGTTATTATTAATTTGGAACCACTAATCAATATGAGGATAGGAGTTGCCTATCTATAAATTTCCATGTCAATTATTATCCCATTAACCTCCCTGGCGGTATGATTCTGTCTGAAATTTTGTGCTGAAAGCGGTACAATTATTTTGCATGGAAATTTGGCGTTTCTATATTGTAGGCATGCAATTCTTATGAATAACTCACTTAAATCTGTCCGAACCAGAGTCTAGTAGACATCCCAGGTATGATAAAGTTTGAAACACAAAATCATAAATTATAATATAATAAAAATATATATAAAAATGATTCAATAATGTAATCAAATCAAAAACACTGAAATTTGCTCAGTTGCAGAATTGTCGCTGTCATTAAATTTAGTGTTTGATGATAAATTGTGATTCTAATTTTATATTGGTGTTTTCTAGCTGGTCTAAAACCACTTTTGACATAAAGGGACACTTTTTGGTTGCTATGGACAATCTCCAGTTTCCAGGTAGAAAAAAATCTTTTTATTATATAAAATGACATGCAGGGCACTGGGCAGACCACTAGGGACAAAGGGGATGTGTATTTTTTGTATACAGTACTGTAATCTGTAAGATTACAGTACTGTATGTGTATTGTGTTTTTAAACTTTTTTGAATTTGGCGCCGATCTCCGCTCCCGTGCGTCATAACGTCGCAGGAAACGGAGATCAGCGTCACTCGGGCACTGTGTGAATCGAGCGGAGGAGATCGCTCACACAGTGGGGAGACATCGCAGGATCCAGGGGATAAGGTAAGTAACCCCCCCCTGTATCCTGCAACGCAAGCCCGAGTCCGGCTCGGGGTTACCGCTTTTGGTACAGAAGTTCCTGCCCCGAGCCAGACTCGGGAATACCGCCAGAGAGGTTAAAGAAGAAGAGAATGCGCGCTGCATTTTGAGATTTCATAATTTGGCGCGTCACCATGTTGGAGAATGTTAATTCTCCATTATGAACGCTAGTTTACAAGACTGACCGCTTCTGGCTCGTCCTTGCTTCCGAACATGCGTGTTTGTACTTTCGACTTTTGTCCTACGGACTTGTGTACACACGCTCGGAAAATCTGACAACAGACATTTGTCGGCGGAAAATTTTAAAGCCCTGCCATCCAACATTGTTTGTGGAAAATCCAACAACAATTGGCCGATGGATCGTAAAAACAGTCGGATTTTCCGCCAACAGCTTGTCATCACACAATTCCCGTCAGAAAATCCGATCGTGTGTACGAGGTTTTACAGACTGGATTACTACATGAAAATAAAGGAGAAAAGCCTAAAAGAAAAAAAGAAAAGAAATGCAGCCCCCACATTTAAGGATTGGTAAACCGAAACACAGTATACTATATTTTTGTTTTGGGGTTTCGTACCACTTTAAAACCAAATAGTGAAAATCAGCCTTACATTACCTTTTACCAGGGCCTTGAAGTCCAGAAGAGTAGCCATTATCACAAAAAGAAAAGACTACTGGATTGCCATTTTAAGAAACTCCAGAATGCTCTCCAAGGGCAATATCATGGGTGTAAAAAGAAAAAAGGGCAAATACTGCGCTGTGCAAATCAATATATGAGCAACCTAGCTGCCAACACTGCTATGGACAAAACAACTTACAATAATAAACGGAAAAAAGTGTAGCGCTTCGGTTGCAATAATCAAACAATTGTATACCCAATACAGATAAAGTGTTGAAAATATAACTCAATACGTGAAGAAAGTGAGTTAAATGAATATAAATAAATAACAAATGAATGTTATCATCCAGAAACTGATTCAAAAACAGCCTTTTTAAAGTGATAAAATCCTTCACACTCTCCCAAGAGTGCGATGTGACATAAAGTTCAAATATAAAGTGATAAACGGTGAAAATCCAGCCTCTGGTATGACACTTTAGGCCCGTACACACGATCTGACTTTTTGACAACCAACATGCAAATTAGCTGTTTTGGACCAACATCCGACCGTGTGTACGCTCCATCGGACCAACTTTTTCCAGGTTTCATCGGACTTTTGTTGGCTGTGCAAACGGACCAACTTTCTGCCAACAAAAGTCCGATAGACCAAAGTCGACCGTGTGTACACAAAACCAACAGACTTTTGTACAAAGTACAAACACGCATGCTCAGAACCAATGCAAAAGATCAGACAACAATATAGAAGTTGACCAAAGGTGGCGCTGGAGTATTCGAACGTCCTCTTTTAAAGTGTCGTCAGTACGTTGAAACGTCACTACGTTCATGTTTGTTGCCTAAAAAGTCAGATCGTGTGTATGCAATACCAACTTGGGGCCAACGCCCTTTGTACAAAAATCCAGGGGAAAGTTGGTCCACGGTCCGATCGTGTGTATGAGGCTTTAGAAGGACAGGAGAATGACACCACCACTGCAGTAAAAGGAGGAGGCTTACCGGACAGCAATGACCTGGCGGGCTTACGCCTCCCAAGTCAAACGGGCCTGTTGGTTACAATGAACCCAATGAAGATCAGATGTTCCGTCTCAGGAGGAAGGGACTTCAAACAATCGGTTCACTGGTAGTTGCCACCAGATATCCAGTTACCAGACAGGAATGGGGAGCTCATATATCATACGCCTTGGAGATGGTTCCTGAATGCTGATCAGTATGATTTGCAGTATAGCTTTTTTTGCTGTAGCAAAAGTATTGGCATCCAATCCCAACAGTTCTACGCTAAGAAACCCTAGGTTTTGAATTCCCAATACTAATAAAGATATAGATATTTAAAAGTCTAATAAACATGTAGCAATCTACCTTATCTACATATTTGTATAGACTGATATATAACTTTATAATAGGAACCACATTATTTACAGCCCTTTTAAAATATGGCACCTATTCTATAAAATTAAATGTAAAACCAGGTTTTCTGGTATTGACAACAACTGCATTCTTCTACTTTCTTTTTTCAGTTTTTCTGTACAAATTACCAACTGCAACCATGTCTGCTTAATAATCCCCACAGTAACAATTTTAATCCTTTCAGATAATGCTTTTTTATGTTATATAATGATTTAGGGAAGTGTACATTTATTGTGTTGTATCACTGAAATCGATTATTCTTTTCCTATGACCCTGTTATTATACTGTATATCAATTTGATATCTATGTTTTCTTTCTTTGTTTTCCAGGATGTGCTTTAATTCAAGGCTTCAGATAACAATTGGGTCACTGGTGTGTTATTGATCTTTCCTTTAAACTTTCTTTTCCTAACAACATATTGTTTACTGTACACAGTGTTAGATTTGTCATTTTTAGTTGAAAACAATATATTATATTTGGTATGTACTGTAATTCCCCTTTAACAAGCATGTAGGCATGATTAATTCTCAAAATTGTATATTGTGGTGTAGTTGTTTAGGGGCTAATTCAGTTGTTGTCTAAAGCAAGCAATTAGATTTCACCTTTTTTTCTATTGAAAAAATAAATGAGAGTTAGTTATTTTAGCAGTCTTTAAAACTCTGGGTTTAAATTTGATTACAATAGATTAGGAGCTGAGAAGTAACTGGTCCCAACTCAGATGAAAAAAAAATAAATAAATCAACAAAATTTCCCTTTAGCACACATACCTAACCTTATTTTAACCCTGCACTATTGTATGAGCCACGTTGTCAGCAGAAACAAAATACTATAGTGTCTAAATATCTAAATAGCTTATAAAAATCTTATAGAAAAGACTTAAAAAATTTACACTAAGACACCTTTTACACTGGGGCGTTTTTCAGGTGCTTTTGGACTAAAAATAGCGCCTGTAAAGAGCCTGAAAAATGCCTCCCATGCAGCCCCAGTGTAAGAGCCCGAGTGCTTTCACACTGGAGCGGTGTGCTTGCGGGACGTTAGAAAAAGTCCTGCAAGCCGCATCTTTCAGGCGGTGCGGGAGCAGTGAATACACTGCTCCTCCACCGCCCCTGCCATTGGAATCAATGGGCACCGCTGCCGAAGCGCCTGCAAAGCGCCTGCAAAGCGTTTCGGCATCGGCTAGCGGACGAAAAGCGCTGCTATTACACGGTAAAGGGCCGCTAAAGTTAGCAGCGTTTTACTGCTAACGCCCCCCGCCCCAATATGAAAGTACTCTAAACCAGTAACAATTTTCCAGGATTTGTATGTCTATAAATTGTGTCTATTGATAGAATTCAGAAAATACAGCCACTTACTGCCTTTGAAAATAATAGAATATGCTACATTTTGGGAAGTTTCAATTCATGCATGTTTTCCAAGAAAAAAAAATCATAAAACCTTTATAAATCAGTTATTTCTGTCTTTGAAACAAGTGTTTATTACCAAAGTGTAGGGAAAATACATACAGTCAACATTTCACATGAAAAATACATAAATATCAATTCCGACCTTTTATAAATAGACCATATAGGGCATTTTATCAACAAATGATGCATGTAAACTTTATCTAATGCAGACAGTAATCTTGATCTTTTTAGAGGCCATGTATATGCCTATTTTACCTAAAGGCCAGAGCCTTAGAGAACATCCATTAATATTCAGTAGTGATTCTAAAGTTATGTCATTCATGTAGAGTTCCATCCTCATTTAAAAATATAGATACATTGCCTGACCTTCATGAAATATGTATTCTATGTGCACTCATAAAGTACCCCATGCCATATCAGAACTTAACTGCAATCATAGCACCCAAAAATGACCTACCTAGTGCTGATTTTTTAGCTAGTTAACATCATGACCAAGGCAGCCACAGGGGACCGACTTTTTAAAGATTTTTTAAAAATCTTAGATGTCTAATGATCTGCAACCCCAAGATCCTGTTTCAAAGCAGATTTCCCTGCTGTTTACACATATCATACTTAGTGTGATGCTGTAAACGCATTGAACTTTTTCCATATATTACAATACAATAGTACAACCCACCACAGGAAAACTCTATATTCAACACTGCAGTTAAAAACACCATCATGAACTGTGTAGACATTTTATCTATCTGATAGGATGTAAAGACTGTCCTGATGCACAAAGCTGGTTGTCTAGTTTACAAATGGAAAATTCAATACACAACCACAGACCCTAGGAGGGGTAGTGTATGTAGCCCATTGCAATACAGAGTAAAAACTAGTACAATCCACCCCACTTCCTGTTAATATCACACCTTTTTGCTGTCCACTGCTGCCTCCCATCTGACTTCACACTATCAGTGCTGGCTCTTCCTGGTTTTCAGCCTATGGTTGGCTTGTTCCATTCCCTGAGAGACCCATATATCTGTGGTCATTGGAGATGTGTCATCCATTTGCCACTTTTTGGTTTCTATGAAATGGTGCCATCTACTGATATCTGCGCATAATGCCTATTTACCTATGTATGAGGGGAGGCCAAAAAGTTCTTACCCTCACCAAGATCAAGATGTGCTAGGGATCTGACTCCTCCTTGTCTACATATCCACCTCCTATGGTTACACACTCATATCTGTGGAAAAGAGCGTAGATGTATGCAGATTTGGAGGAAAAAATCAGGGCTCCCACTGATTCTGCATTATGGTGAGTTGAACTATTTCATTTTATATTACAATGTAATAATATAAATAATGTGCTTCAATCATCCTAACACCATAACAACCATGGTGCCAGGATGATTGAAGCACTAACACCAGCCATTTCCCTGATAAATTGCCCGCAAAGAAAAATATATATTTTCTGGCTGTGCCCCTCCCGAGACTAGACTCTGGATCCGCCCCTGCTTGTAGAACTTAATCAGCTATAAGTTGTACCAAAGAGGGTTATCTGTCAGTGGAACCTATTCAATACCTCTGCTCACACTTGATGTATTGGCTCAATTATTTTGAGATTTAATGACCTGGAGACTCAGGCTCAGTTCATGCTGCCGCAACTTGTCATGTGACTTGAGAGTTCCAAGTCGCACCCCATTAACTGCAATAGAACCCTTCTAATTGGTGCGACTCAAGGTGCAGCAACTTAGAAAAAGGTTCCTGCGCTATTTTGGGGCAACTTCATCGTGACTTGCATTGACTTCTATTAATGAAGTTGCAAGCAAGCCGCAATTAAGTCACGCAGGATGTCGGCTGTCAAAGTCGTGCGACTTTGAAACCACATAGATGTGTACTTAATGTTTCCATGATTTATGTAAATGTAAACACTCTATGAATGGCTATTATTTTTTTAACATTCTCAATGAAGACAACTTCTATACTTAAATATAATCACATTTAGTACTAATAGAGTAAACAACAACACAGTATCTATAAAACAAAATTGAGATCTTTATTTAACATCATCAACATTTATTATTTATACCTTGAACAGGCTGAGAGCATTCATGTGTTGACATTTATGTTTTTATACAACAATACATGTTGACAATGCTAGGTTGTAAACACTTGTGGAACTACCAGAGCCCCAGTGCAAAATTTGCTACAGGGGTTGCCTCGACTCGTATCTAAGGAAACCTGGAGCCGTTCATTTCAGCAAAACCTGTCCTATCATGTTAAGAACAGAATACAATAGCAGGTCTCATTACTAGCTAGGATATATATCATAAAGCAGCACATAAGTATATATTTGTTACAGGGAACCACACCCTAATAGTATAGATAGCAAAAGATATATACAGTATATGTCACCCTGAGGAGCATTTTTCACCATTATTATTGAATATGTGTTAGTAAATGCATCTAAACATTTAATAGGGATAAGCAATCAATTTGTGAATTTGTGATAAATTAATCTGGTTTTCTTAGCAGCAAGGTCAGCTGATTATGACGGATCTTATATCTGCATTGTCACAATTTGCATCATTTTAGAAGCATTGCTATGAGACTGGTGGCTCTCTATTATTTCATGCATCTCCTCTAGTACCTATCTCACATTCTGGGTAGATCTAAAGCACAAGCAAGCCTCTGAAAACAACAATCAGGAACCATGCTATCATGTCATAGTGCTCACATGACATTGTTTACAAACAAGCCAGCACCAGTTGAACTGTCATTGCGTCTTACAAATAGAAAGGCACATTAACAGAAGTAGTTGGCAGACTGTGGCTGACAAAGTAAAGGGTAATATGCAAAAAAACATTAAAAAAATAATTTTAAGATGTTAAAGATTTTTGTATTTTGTCCATTTGTCAGAGCATAAAAAATCTAAGCAGGGTATTTAAAAAAATAATATGGCAAACTTACAAATAAAACAACTTTATTTTTCCTTAAAATAAAATTTAAACAGTTTTAGATAAGCAAAAGAGTTATTGTCAAGTTTAATTACTTGACTAGGCATCTATGAGCCACAGTCATCGAAGGATTTAGGCCCAAGACCCCCAAAAAATTTGCCATGTATGCCCAAATCAGATGCAGGCACTGTTTGGATATTTTGACAGCCACTGGAGCCAGCTGTCAGATCACAATAGCCAGCAGAAGAGATTTGCCTATCTGAGCTGTTTAGTATGGATGGAGAAATCAGTTTTTTGATCAGCCTGCAGGCCAACAAGTGTATGGCCAGCTTTAGCCACCTGCCCTTGGAGGGCCGGATTGATGTCATGACGTCACTTTCAGATTCTCAGGCCATGCAAACTATTTTTTTTTTTTTTATCTTTTGCTTTTAAATGTAGAGGAGAGATTTGGGGTCTTATTGACTTGCTATCGCAAGGGATGTTTACATTTCTTGTGATAGCAATAAAAATTATAAAAATTAATGAATAAAGGAAAACTGTAAAAATAAAAAAGTGGAATAAAATTAATAATAATAATAATAATAATAATAAAATGTCTAAAGAGCCCCCCGTCCAAAATGTGCTTGCATGCAGTGGTGAACACATACGTAGGTCCCGCCCACATATGTAACCCCACATGTGATGGATCGCCACGAACATCAGAGTCTGTAACTCTAAACTGCGCAAAAAACATGTGACATAAAAAAATTGCAATGACCACCATTTTATTCTCTAGGGCCCCTGCTAAAAAACATATAATGTTTAGTTCTAAGTACTTTTCTAGCAAACAAAATACAGATTTTTTAATTGTAAACAAAAATTGTCAGAAAAAAGCCTGGTCCTTAAGTGGTCCTTCTGTGTAGGTCATATCACACTGCAGCACACCTGCCCTCAATTAAAGAGTGCTTAAATTGAGGTCAGTGCATTCAGCCTGTGTCTCATCAAAGGTGTTTGCCTACACTTTGACTGACTACACTGTGATTCTGAATGATCTTGGTTTTGACTACCTACAGATTCTGCTTCTACCTGCTGCCTGCCCTGACCTTCTGCCTATTTTTGGATTTTATTATCTGTTGCCTGCCCTGACCTCTAATCCTACCTCATGTTTTTGGATTGTGTTTTGTTGCGCCTGCAGTAGGCTATCATCCTTCGACGACACAGAGAACCCACAATACACCATGAGCCTCTGACACAAAGAGAGATTTTCAACACTGACCAGGAACTAATGCCATTGCCACTTTTGCTAATAACTCAATTGTCCAAAGAGGTGAGGAAGATATTGGCAGCAGTTTCCTCTATTTTCTAAACATTGTAAGATGCCCATTACCAAAAAGAGCCAGCTCCGACTGCTGTCTTCTCAGTCTTCTTCTCATCTCATGTCTTCGTTGTTGCAGGGAGATCTTAGGGAACTATTTGGCGCTAAAACTCCCACTTAACTTCTGAAGCCATAATCCACAAAGCCGTAATTTGGGGTCAATGATATCAGTTCCCCTGTATTAGAAATATGGATCTACTGTGCATCCGGAAAGTATTCACAGCGCTTCACTTTTTTCACATTTTGTTATGTTACAGCCTTATTACAAAATTGATTAAATTCATTATTTTCATCAAAATTCTACAAACAATACCCCATAATGACAACGTGAAAGACGTTTGTTTAAACTCTTTGAAAATGTATTAAAATAAAAAACAAAGACACTCATCCACATTTATTGGGACTGTCCACAGATTGTTCCTTTCTGTAACTCAGTCCAGCAATTGCTTGCCCGCCTACTTGATAAGGTAATACCCGCCACCCCTAAATTTTTTCTACTGGGCCTCTCCTCATTGAAAGCCCCACAGAAGAAATTAACTAGGCACATCCTCACAGCGGCACGTTGCCTGGTGGTGCTAAATTGGAAGCGTAGCACTCCCCCCTCCAGTGAAGCCCTCTATGCCAGGATTAAAGATGTTGAGTTGATGGAGAAGATGACAGCAAGAATACAAGACCGCTTAGAAACACATGATGAGGTCTGGGAGCTCTGGCACCGCCGGGAGGAACAACACGATCCAAACACTGACCCAGGATGACAATGACCTACTCACCCCCCCCCCCCCCTTCTCCTCTTTTCTCTCTTTTCTTCCTTCCATACTAGGAGTCGCTCTAGAACTCCCGTTTACTACTTGTTATGCAAATTACAATGTTTAGTTGATAGCTACTCTTTATGCAAAAGTTGAGTTACCTTGTTATAAAAGGAAGAAACATGGCTGTCGGAAAGCCAGAGGCTACAAGTTTCAGAAGTAGACTAGCCATGTAAGTTAAGACAGCAAATTAGTCATGTGTTGATGACTAAGTATTGCATTTAAGATGTATCTGATAAAACCTTGAATAAAAGTGTTATTGATAAAAAATAAAAAACAAAAAAGATCCCATGTACATAAGTATTCACAGCCTTTTGCTCAATACTTTGTTGAAGCACCTTTGGCACCAATTACAGCCTAAAGTTTTTTTGAGTATGATGCTACAAGCTTGGCACACCTAGTTTTGGGAAGTTTCTCCCATTCTTCTTTGCAGGACCTCTCAAACTCCACCATGTTGGATGGGGAGTGTCGGTACACAGCCATTTTCAGATCTCTCTAGAGTTGTTCAATCGGGTTCAAGTCTGGGCTCTGGCTGGGCCACTCAAGGACATTCACAGAGTTGTCCCGTAGCCACTCCTTTGTTATCTTAGCTGTGTGCTTAGGGTCGTTTTCCTGTTGAAAGTTGAACCTTCACACCAGTCTGAGTTCCAGAGCGCTCTGGAGCAGGTTTTCATCAAGGATGTGTTGGTACATTGCTGCATTCAACTTTCCCTCGATCCTGACTAGTCTCCCAGTTCCTGATTCTAAAAAACATCTCCACAGCATAATGCTGCCACCACCATGCTTCACTGTAGGGATGGTATTGGCCAGGTGATAAACGGTGACTGGTTTCCTCCAGACATGACACTTGCTATTCAGGCCAAAGAGTTCAATCTTTCTTTCAGCAGACCAGAGAATTCTTTTTTTTCATGGTGTGAGAGTCCCTCAGGTGCTTTTTGGCAAACTCCAGATGGGCTGTCACATGCCTTTTACTGGTGAGTGGCTTCCGTCTGGCCACTCTACCATACAGGCCTGATTGGTGAAGTGCTGTAGAGATGGTTGTTCTTCTGGAAGGTTCTCCTCACTCCACAGAGAAATGCTGGAGCATCGGGTTCTTGGTCACCTCCCTGACTAAGGCCCTTATCCCCCAATCGCTCAGTTTGGCTGGACGGCTGGCTCTAGGAAGAGTCCTGGTGGTTCCAAACTTCTTCCATTTACGGATGATGGAGGCCACTGTGCTCATTGGGACCTTCAATGCTGCAGACATTTTTCTGTACCCTTCCTAAGATCTGCCCCTCGATACAATCCTGTCTCGGAGGTCTACAGACAATTCCTAGGACTTCATTGCTTTGTTTGTGCTCTGACATGCACTGTTAACTGTGGGACCTTATATACACAGGTGTGTGCCTTTCCAAATCATGTCCAGTCAACTGAATTTACCACAGGTGTACTCCAATTAGGGATGAGCCGAACACCCCGGGTTCGGTTCGAACCAGAACCTTCGAACGGACCGAAAGTTCGCGCGAATTTTCGAACCCTATACGTTATAATGGACGCGAACGTTCGAAATCAAAAGTGCTAATTACAACGGCCAATATGCATGTTAATGTCATAAAACAGGTTTGGGGACCCGGGTCCTGCCCCAGGGGACATATATCAATGCAAAAAGAACTTTTAAAAACTAACGTTTTTTCGGGAGCAGTCATTTTAATGATGCATAAAGTGAAAAAAAAAAAAGTGACATTTTCCTTTAAATATGGTACCTGGGGGGTGTCCAAAGTATGCCTGTGAAGTGGCATGTGTTTCCCGTGTTTAGAACTGTCCTTGCACAAAATGACATTTGTAAAGGAAAAAAAGAAGCCATTTAAAACCACTTGCGGCTTTAGGTTTGATCTTAAGTAGAATCTGAACAGGTACATTATGAAGTGTAGCTCCATCCCAAAAAAATCTATTTTTAAGCTTTTTGGAGAACATAGGGAGGGGTTATCACCCCTGTAACATTTGCTGTCTTTGCACATCTGTTCAGAACATGTCACCTCACTTTCCGTCCCAATGATAAATGTTTTTGGAAAAGTGGGGTTTTAATTGAAACAAGGATTGGTGATAAAGTATCAGTAGAGAGGAGATACCTTTTTCCCAAATTAAATCTAACAGGATAGAATTTCCCTTCCTAGGGGTAGATTTCCTCTCACTTCCTGTTTTCTCTTTCCATTTGCAAGTAGGAGTCGTTTGTAAGTTGGATGTTTGAAAGTAGGGGCCTGGCGTATATACTCTGCAGAAATTTGCCCTATTAGATGTTGGTGTAGCCACAAGACTGGTGGGCACAGGAATGGGCCCTGCTGTGAGTTAATAGATCAAGATTTGTAATTGCATGCACCTGTTGAACAGGGCAGAAAAATTGGGGGTGGTGGTGGTGGACGGTTTTGCCACAAGACTGTAAGCTCTCACAGTTACTCTTGGTGGGCGCAGGAATGGGCCCTGCTGTGAGTTATTAGATCAAGATTTGTAATTGCAAGCACCTGATGAACAGGGCAGAAAAATTGGGCCTTTGGCGGTGGTGGTGGACGGTGTTGCCACAAGACTGTAGGCCCTCATAGTTACTCTTGGTGGGCGCAGGAATGGGCCCTGCTGTGAACTATTAGATCAAGATTTGTAATTACCCGCCCCTGTTAAACAGGGGCTGAAAAATTGTGCCTTAGGCACTGGTGCTGGTGCCACAACACTGCAACCCCTCACAGAGACTGTACTTGGAGCACAGCAGTCACACGTGTTGCGAAGCATTTTTTTAAAAAATTGTAAGTACACGCCCCTGTTAAACAGGGGCTGAAAAATTGTGCCTTAGGCACTGGTGCTGGTGCCACAACACTGCAACACGGCCCTCACAGAGACTGTACTTGGAGCACAGCAGTCACACGTGTTGCGAAGCATTTTTTTAAAAAATTGTAAGTACACGCCCCTGTTAAACAGGGGCTGAAAAATTGTGCCTTAGGCACTGGTGCTGGTGCCACAACACTGCAACACGGCCCTCACAGAGACTGTACTTGGAGCACAGCAGTCACACGTGTTGCGAAGCATTTTTTTAAAAAATTGTAAGTACACGCCCCTGTTAAACAGGGGCTGAAAAATTGTGCCTTAGGCACTGGTGCTGGTGCCACAACACTGCAACACGGCCCTCACAGAGACTGTACTTGGAGCACAGCAGTCACACGTGTTGCGAAGCATTTTTTTAAAAAATTGTAAGTACACGCCCCTGTTAAACAGGGGCTGAAAAATTGTGCCTTAGGCACTGGTGCTGGTGCCACAACACTGCAACACGGCCCTCACAGAGACTGTACTTGGAGCACAGCAGTCACACGTGTTGCGAAGCATTTTTTTAAAAAATTGTAAGTACACGCCCCTGTTAAACAGGGGCTGAAAAATTGTGCCTTAGGCACTGGTGCTGGTGCCACAACACTGCAACACGGCCCTCACAGAGACTGTACTTGGAGCACAGCAGTCACACGTGTTGCGAAGCATTTTTTTAAAAAATTGTAAGTACACGCCCCTGTTAAACAGGGGCTGAAAAATTGTGCCTTAGGCACTGGTGCTGTGGCATGGATCATTGAGGAGGAGGAAGAGGATAGTCAGTGAACATAAGAGGACAGTCACTCAGCATCAGCATAGGCAGTCTTGAAGGGATGTGACATTAAAAATTATTCGGTTATATCCGCCTCAGGTGCCTGGTAGCTGGTGGTGATCCAAGACTGATTCATTTTGATGAATGTCAGTCGATCAACCGAGGCGGTGGACAGGCGCACCCTATGATCAGTCACAAATCCTCCAGCAGCACTGAATGTGCGTTCGGAAAGAACGCTGGAGGCAGGACAGGCCAGTAGCTCAATTGCATACTGTGCAAGCTCTGGCCAGTGATCCATCCTCAGGACCCAGTAAGCCAGAGGATTTTCGGTGGGAAAGGTGTCCAAGTCTGACCTTGCCCCAAGGTATTCCTGCACCATGTATATCAGACGCTGGCGATGGTTGCTGGAACCGATCATACCTTGGGGCTGCGGACTAAAAAATTGTCTGAACGCATCGGTCAGACGTCCACCTTCCCCACCGCTCCTTCTGCCACTGACCGAAGCCTCAGCAACTCGTCGCCCAGGACCAGGAGTTTGTAGCCTCCCAGTTTCTGGGAACGCGTTGCACAGACCTTTCTGCAAGGCCTCCCTGAGATGTCTCATCCTCTGCTCCCTCTGCGACGGCAAGATAAGGTCCGCAACCTTACCCTTGTACCGCGGATCAAGGAGAGTGGCCAGCCAGTAATGGTCCCTCTCCTTGATCCGAAGAACACGAGGATCCTTCCGCAGGCTTTGCAGGATCAGGGAGGCCATGCAGCGTAGGTTAGCTGAGGCATTCGGTCCGGAGTCTTCTGGGTCACTGAGGATGACATGATCGCCAGCCACCTCCTCCCAGCCACGTACAAGTCCACTGGCTTGTTGGGACTGTACATCATCCCTAAAAGACTGCTGCTGCTGATGCTGAGTGCCAGGCTCCACCTCCATGCTCACACAATCCTCCTCCTCCTCCTCCTCCTCCTCATCCTCTTCCTGTGTGATGGGTGGGACAGAAGGAACACTGTCCGGATAAAGGGGGCCTTGAGAGGCAAGGAAGTCCTCCTCTTCCTGCCTCTGTTCTGCCTCAAGTGCCCTGTCCATTATCCCACGCAGCGTATGCTCCAACAGGTGGACAAGAGGGACAGTGTCACTGATGCATGCACTGTCACTGCTCACCATCCTCGTGGCCTCCTCAAATGGTGAGAGGACAGTGCATGCATCCCTGATCATGCTCCACTGACGTGGGGAAAAAAACCCAAGCTCCCCTGACCCTGTCCTGGTGCCGTAGTCGCAAAGGTACTCATTGATGGCCCTCTGCTGCGTGTGCAGTCGCTGCAGCATGGCCAACGTTGAGTTCCACCTGGTGGGCATGTCAGATATTAGGCGGTTCTTGGGCAGGTTCAGCTCCTTTTGCAGCTCAGTCAGCCGAGCACTGGCATTATAAGATCGGCGGAAATGCACACAGACTTTCCTGGCCTGCCTCAGGACATCCTGTAAGCCTGGGAACCTGCCCAAGAACCGCTGCACCACCAGGTTGAGGACGTGAGCCATGCAGGGCACATGGGTGAGCTGCCCCTGTCGCAGGGCGGAGAGGAGGTTGGTGCCATTGTCAGAAACGACCATTCCTGGCTTAAGCTGACGTGGCGTCAACCACCTCTCGGCCTGCCCCTGCAGAGCTGCCAGAACCTCTGGCCCAGTGTGGCTCCTGTCCCCCAAACACACCAGCGCAAGCACGGCATGGCATCTTTTTGCCTGCGTACTTGCGTAGCCCCTTGTACGCCTACGGAGCACCGCTGGTTCCAAGGACAGAGCACTGGAGGAAGAAGAAGAGGAGGGGGTGGAGGAGAGAGGTGTGTCACAACCAGTAGCAGTAGTCGCGTTTTGGAGGCGTGGTGGCGGAACAACCTCCAACACTACTGCACCTTGTCCTGCATCCCTCCCAGCTGCCAATAGAGTGACCCAATGGGCCGTGAAAGAAAGGTACCGTCCCTGTCCATGCCTGCTGGACCATGAGTCAGCGGTAATATGCACCTTACCGCTGACCGCCCTGTCCAGCGAGGCATGGACATTGCCCTCCACATGCCGGTAGAGAGACGGAATCGCCTTCCGCGAGAAAAAGTGGCGTTTGGGAACCTGCCACTGAGGAACCGCACATTGAACAAACTCACGGAAGGGGGCCGAGTCTACCAACTGAAAAGGCAGCAGTTGAAGTGCTAGCAATTTAGCAAGGCTAGCATTCAACCGCTGGGCATGTGGATGGCTGGGAGTGTACTTCTTTCTACGGTCCAGCAGCTGGGGCAGGGAAATTTGCCTGCTGCATTCGGACGTCGGTGTACTGCAAGTACTTGGTTGTGACACACCGAATTCTACACCTTCAGTCCTCTCAGAGCAGCTTTCAGAGAGGACTGAAGGTGTAGTGGGGATGGAGATCCCAGCTGAGGAGGAGCAAGGAGAGGTCCGCTTAGTTCTTTGGTGTGGGTCTTTTATGTGTGCCTGCCAACGAGCTGCATGGCAGGTCGCCATATGTCTGGTCATGCTTGTCGTGCCCAAGCGGCTGATGTTTTGGCCACGCGAGATACGCTTGAGACAAATATTGCAAATAGCAGTGGTGCGATCTGCTGCACTCGTCTCAAAAAAGGCCCACACCAAAGAACTTTTCTGATAACGTGCAGAGGCAGCGCCCTGCACAGGCGGAGCTCTGCGGTGTTGTACAGTTGCTGTGCTGGCCTCTACCTGGCCTCCAGGGGGCATCCTGCCTCGTTGGACATGTGACGCCGCATCCTCCTCCTCCTCGTCCTCCTCCTCATCCTCTCTCCCTTGAGGCACCCACGTGGAGTCAGTGACCTCATCATCCCCTCCCTCTTCACCACTAGAGCAAACCTGGCAGTAAGCTGCAGCTGGTGGAACTGTACTGCCAGATTCCTCAAGCTGGGTATCGTCATCCGAGCCTTCGAATCGTTGGGCATCCTCCTGGAGCATGTACCCAACACTGTGCTCAAAGAGTTCGGGGGACTCCTCAGGAGGACATGGTGGGTCTAGGGAAGGGGTGGCTGATGATGCTCTGTCAGTACCCTGAGCCTGGGTGAGAGAGGATGAGGAGGATGAGGAGGGCTTGGTCATCCATTCTACCAAGCCTTCAGCATGATGCGGCTCCACATGTCCAGCTGCCGAAAACAAAGACGCGCGTGTCCCATGGCCACGTGCTGATGACGATGCACGACCACGTCCACGTCCACGGCCACGTCCACTAGAAACAGAGACTGTCTGCCCTGTGTTCTTGGCTCTGCACGCTCTGCCTCCCCTTGGCGGTCTTCCAGCCATTGTAGTCGGTAGTCCTGTGGGTGCTGCTGAGAAGAAAATATAGGAGCTCTGTGTGATGCCACTAACACACTAGAAGTCCTATAGGTGCTTCTGCAAAGAAAATATAGGAGCTCTGTGTGATGCCACTAACACACTAGAAGTCCTGTGGGTGCTGCTGAGAAGAAAATATAGGAGCTCTGTGTGATGCCACTAACACACTAGAAGTCCTATGGGTGCTTCTGCAAAGAAAATATAGGAGCTCTGTGTGATGCCACTAACACACTAGAAGTCCTGTGGGTGCTGCTGAGAAGAATATATAGGAGCTCTGTGTGATGCCACTAACACACTAGAAGTCCTGTGGGTGCTGCTGAGAAGAAAATATAGGAGCTCTGTGTGATGCCACTAACACACTAGAAGTCCTATGGGTGCTTCTGCAAAGAAAATATAGGAGCTCTGTGTGATGCCACTAACACACTAGAAGTCCTGTGGGTGCTGCTGAGAAGAAAATATAGGAGCTCTGTGTGATGCCACTAACACACTAGAAGTCCTATAGGTGCTTCTGCAAAGAAAATATAGGAGCTCTGTGTGATGCCACTAACACACTAGAAGTCCTGTGGGTGCTGCTGAGAAGAAAATATAGGAGCTCTGTGTGATGCCACTAACACACTAGAAGTCCTGTGGGTGCTTCTGCAAAGAAAATAGAGGAGCTCTGTGTGATGCCACTAACACACTAGAAGTCCTATAGGTGCTTCTGCAAAGAAAATATAGGAGCTCTGTGTGATGCCACTAACACACTAGAAGTCCTGTGGGTGCTGCTGAGAAGAATATATAGGAGCTCTGTGTGATGCCACTAACACACTAGAAGTCCTATGGGTGCTTCTGCAAAGAAAATAGAGGAGCTCTGTGTGATGCCACTAACACACTAGAAGTCCTGTGGGTGCTTCTGCAAAGAAAATAGAGGAGCTCTGTGTGATGCCACTAACACACTAGAAGTCCTGTGGGTGCTTCTGCAAAGAAAATAGAGGAGCTCTGTGTGATGCCACTAACACACTAGAAGTCCTGTGGGTGCTTCTGCAAAGAAAATAGAGGAGCTCTGTGTGATGCCACTAACACACTAGAAGTCCTGTGGGTGCTGCTGAGAAGAATATATAGGAGCTCTGTGTGATGCCACTAACACACTAGAAGTCCTGTGGGTGCTTATGCAAAGAAAATAGAGGAGCTCTGTGTGATGGGACTAACACACTTCAAGTCCTATAGGTGCTTCTGGGAAGAAAATATTGCTCTGTGTGTGTAATGGGACTAACACACTTCAAGTCCTATAGGTGCTTCTGGGAAGAAAATATAGCTCTGTGTGTGTAATGGGACTAACACACTTCAAGTCCTATAGGTGCCTCTGGGAACAAAATATAGGAGCTCTGCCTGCCTGCCACGAACACACTACAAGTCCTATAGGTGCTTCTGGTAACAAAATATAGGAGCTCTGCCTGCCTGCCACTAACACACTACAAGTCCTATAGGTGCTTCTGGGAAGAAAATATAGCTCTGTGTGTGTAATGGGACTAACACACTTCAAGTCCTATAAGTGCTTCTGGGAACAAAATATAGGAGCTCTGCCTGCCTGCCACGAACACACTACAAGTCCTATAGGTGCTTCTGGGAAGAAAATATAGCTCTGTGTGTGTAATGGGACTAACACACTTCAAGTCCTATAGGTGCTTCTGGGAACAAAGTATAGCTCTTTGTGTGTAATGGGACTAACACACTTCAAGTCCTATAGGTGCTTCTGGGAAGAAAATATAGCTCTGTGTGTGTGATGGGACTAACACACTTCAAGTCCTATAGGTGCTTCTGGGAACAAAATATAGCTCTGTGTGTGTAATGGGACTAACACACTTCAAGTCCTATAGGTGCTTCTGGGAACAAAATATAGCTCTGTGTGTGTGATGGGACTAACACACTTCAAGTCCTATAGGTGCTTCTGGGAAGAAAATATAGCTCTGTGTGTGTAATGGGACTAACACACTACAAGTCCTATAGGTGCTTCTGGGAAGAAAATATAGCTCTGTGTGTGTAATGGGACTAACACACTTCAAGTCCTATAGGTGCTTCTGGGAAGAAAATATAGCTCTGTGTGTGTGATGGGACTAACACACTTCAAGTCCTATAGGTGCTTCTGGGAAGAAAATATAGCTCTGTGTGTGTAATGGGACTAACACACTTCAAGTCCTATAGGTGCTTCTGGGAAGAAAATATAGCTCTGTGTGTGTAATGGGACTAACACACTTCAAGTCCTATAGGTGCTTCTGGGAACAAAATATAGCTCTGTGTGTGTAATGGGACTAACACACTTCAAGTCCTATAGGTGCTTCTGGGAAGAAAATATAGCTCTGTGTGTGTAATGGGACTAACACACTTCAAGTCCTATAGGTGCTTCTGGGAACAAAGTATAGCTCTTTGTGTGTAATGGGACTAACACACTTCAAGTCCTATAGGTGCTTCTGGGAAGAAAATATAGCTCTGTGTGTGTAATGGGACTAACACACTTCAAGTCCTATAGGTGCTTCTGGGAAGAAAATATAGCTCTGTGTGTGTGATGGGACTAACACACTTCAAGTCCTATAGGTGCTTCTGGGAACAAAATATAGCTCTGTGTGTGTAATGGGACTAACACACTTCAAGTCCTATAGGTGCTTCTGGGAAGAAAATATAGCTCTGTGTGTGTAATGGGACTAACACACTTCAAGTCCTATAGGTGCTTCTGGAAGAAAATATAGCTCTGTGTGTGTAATGGGACTAACACACTTCAAGTCCTATAGGTGCTTCTGGGAACAAAATATAGCTCTGTGTGTGTGATGGGACTAACACACTTCAAGTCCTATAGGTGCTTCTGGGAAGAAAATATAGCTCTGTGTGTGTAATGGGACTAACACACTACAAGTCCTATAGGTGCTTCTGGGAAGAAAATATAGCTCTGTGTGTGTAATGGGACTAACACACTTCAAGTCCTATAGGTGCTTCTGGGAAGAAAATATAGCTCTGTGTGTGTGATGGGACTAACACACTTCAAGTCCTATAGGTGCTTCTGGGAACAAAATATAGCTCTGTGTGTGTAATGGGACTAACACACTTCAAGTCCTATAGGTGCTTCTGGGAACAAAATATAGCTCTGTGTGTGTGATGGGACTAACACACTTCAAGTCCTATAGGTGCTTCTGGGAACAAAATATAGCTCTGTGTGTGTAATGGGACTAACACACTTCAAGTCCTATAGGTGCTTCTGGGAACAAAATATAGCTCTGTGTGTGTGATGGGACTAACACACTTCAAGTCCTATAGGTGCTTCTGGGAAGAAAATATAGCTCTGTGTGTGTAATGGGACTAACACACTTCAAGTCCTATAGGTGCTTCTGGGAAGAAAATATAGCTCTGTGTGTGTAATGGGACTAACACACTTCAAGTCCTATAGGTGCTTCTGGGAAGAAAATATAGCTCTGTGTGTGTAATGGGACTAACACACTTCAAGTCCTATAGGTGCTTCTGGGAAGAAAATATAGCTCTGTGTGTGTAATGGGACTAACACACTTCAAGTCCTATAGGTGCTTCTGGGAAGAAAATATAGCTCTGTGTGTGTAATGGGACTAACACACTTCAAGTCCTATAGGTGCTTCTGGGAACAAAGTATAGCTCTTTGTGTGTAATGGGACTAACACACTTCAAGTCCTATAGGTGCTTCTGGGAAGAAAATATAGCTCTGTGTGTGTGATGGGACTAACACACTTCAAGTCCTATAGGTGCTTCTGGGAACAAAATATAGGAGCTCTGCCTGCCTGCCACGAACACACTACAAGTCCTATAGGTGCTTCTGGTAACAAAATATAGGAGCTCTGCCTGCCTGCCACTAACACACTACAAGTCCTATAGGTGCTTCTGGTAACAAAATATAGGAGCTCTGCCTGCCTGTCACTAACACACTACAAGTCCTATAGGTGCTTCTGGTAACAAAATATAGGAGCTCTGCCTGCCTGCCACTAACACACTACAAGTCCTATAGGTGCTTCTGGTAACAAAATATAGGAGCTCTGCCTGCCTGTCACTAACACACTACAAGTCCTATAGGTGCTTCTGGTAACAAAATATAGGAGCTCTGCCTGCCTGCCACTAACACACTACAAGTCCTATAGGTGCTTCTGGTAACAAAATATAGGAGCTCTGCCTGCCTGTCACTAACACACTACAAGTCCTATAGGTGCTTCTGGTAACAAAATATAGGAGCTCTGCCTGCCTGCCACTAACACACTACAAGTCCTATAGGTGCTTCTGGTAACAAAATATAGGAGCTCTGCCTGCCTGCCACGAACACACTACAAGTCCTATAGGTGCTTCTGGTAACAAAATATAGGAGCTCTGCCTGCCTGCCACGAGCACACTACAAGCCCCTCTTTGTCAATCAATCTTTGTAACTGAATCTATCTAACTCAATCTCTGCAAGTGAATCTCTCTCTCTATCTATCTAAATGCAGCAGAGTGTCACAGGAACAGCCTGCTCAATCTGCGCCGGAACAGCATGTGACCGGCGCAGACGGCGTGGCGGCGTTTTATAGGGGGGGGCGTGTACTACAGCCCCTGAGCTGTAATTGGCTACAGGCGTCCTGCCTGTAGCCAATTATGGCTCTTCGAGTTTCCGGGGCTGTGATTGGCCAAGCATGCGGGGTCACAGTGCATGCTTGGCCAATCATCAGCCAGCAATGCACTGCGTCGGCCGCGCCGGCCGCAATGCATTGCGGGGCCGCTCGCATCACACGAACGTGATGCGAGCGGCCAAAATAGTTCTGGGCTCGCCGAGCGAGCGAACGCCCGGTGCTCGATGCGAACGTGGGTTCGCATCGAGCACCGGGCCCATCCTTAACTCCAATCAAGTTGTAGAAACATCTCAAGGATGATCAGTGAAAACAGGATGCACCTGAGCTCAATTTTGAGTGTCATGGCAAAGGCTGTGAATACTTATGTACATGTGATTTTTTCATTTTTTTTAAATGTGCAAAGATTTCAAACAAACTTCTTTCACGTTGTCATTATGAGGTATTGTTTGTAGAATTTTGAGGGAAATAATGAATTTAATCCCTTTTGGAAAAAGGCTGTAACATATCAAAATATAGAAAAAGTGAAGCGCTGTGAATACTTTCCGGATGCACTGTATGTTGAGTTTTGCTTACTAAAATGAAAGCAGAGCTGTTTGAAGACCCCTAAATTTTAGAAGGAAACTACTTCCTTGTCACATACTATATAAATTACACAGGAGGATATAGTCACTGTTTAAAGGGAACTGCTGTCTGCATCTATGGGTTTTGAGGTCTCTTTGAGGGGAAGAAATTAGTGTGGGGGTCAATTTAGTAAAGGCATATAGGCAATTTACTTTTCAAGGAAAATTTCCCTTAGCATTATTAATGCGTGGAAGCTCTGCTTACTTTTTTGATTGAGTATTATTTAAAGAGGGAACATTTACTGCATTTACTAAGCTAAGAGAAAATTCCCTTGTTAAGTAAAAAATTTCCTTTCCTTTTCATAGCCTCAATTTGCAAGTTAAAATGGTTGAAAACCCTCACCTTTACCCAGTGAAGTGACTAGCTTCAGGTGATACACAAAGATTAAACAAATCCCTCTAAATAGGTGGTACATTTATCTGCAGCCATTTCTTCTGTAGATCATTTTAACAACACACAGATCAAAGAATTTCAACAGCAACAGACCCCACCCCCTTCACGCAGTACACAGAGAACATGCACAACTGAGAATATCAGTGTGTTGGGGAAACCTGTCAGAAGTGACTCATGCTGACAGCAGAGGAATGAAGGAGCAGGGAGAAATTGCACTCAGTGCTTTGTATGGAGGAAAGTATACAGTATAGAAGGATGTCCTTTGTTCCTTTGTTCATATGTCCATGCCTGAGCTTTACAACCACTTTAAGTTGCCTGGGGGTGCAGGGGCATAACAGGCTGATCAGAAATCAGTTATTCAGAACAGGAAGCAGAAGTTGAAGAATCTGTTGCAATGACTTTGGGTTTGCCCATTTCCAGAGATACAGAGACAGGAACATAAACACTTTAAGAAGCTTAAACTTCAGGTGTGGTAGCAAGTTTTTTAACAAGCAACAGAAGCACGGAGAAATATCAAATTTCAAAATGAATTTGAATAAATCAGAGATCCTTAATATAAATTTAATTAAACATGATGCTCAAAGAATACAAAAGGATTTTCAGTTCCCTTGGAAGCAGGAGGGATTAAAGTACCTAGGTGTGAAGTTAGCAAACTCTATGGAGAAAATATATAAGGATAATTATATTCCCCTACTGGATGAAATTAAAAATGAAATAAAAAAAATATCATTCAGGTCCCTCTCTTGGACAGGACGAATCAACACAGCTAAAATGGTTTTATTACCAAAAATCACGTATAAGTTTAAAATGTTGCCCATTGCCCTAACAGACTATTACTTTCAAACTCTAAAATATATATATATAGCAAAATAAAAAACCTAGAATTTAGTTTACTACATTGAAGCAAGGCAAAAATCAAGGAGGTCTAGGGATACCGGACTTAAAAAAAAAATATTACTACGCTGTGGTTTTATCACGAGTCATAGAGTGGGCACGGC
The DNA here is from genome assembly GCA_028564925.1 of Lithobates sylvaticus. Lineage (NCBI taxonomy): Eukaryota > Metazoa > Chordata > Amphibia > Anura > Ranidae > Lithobates > Lithobates sylvaticus. The sequence goes on from CM053030.1 coordinate 148,359,993, forward strand.
GGGAAAGCGGAAAAACAATGGGTCAATATAGAAAATAACACTTGTGGAGTAAGGCTAAGGGAGGTGATGTGGAACCCCCCACAGTATAGGGGATTGGGAGAAAATACACATAAAATAAAAAGACATGCACTTAAAATATGGGATTTAGTTCACAAACAATATAAATGGAAATACAATTCACCCTTAATTTATTTGAAAGATAGCGATTATTTTCCACCTGGAAAAAGGAGTATAGGAGGGAATTGGGTGGGGAAAAACACACAATTAAGAGATATCACTGACAAAGGGAAAAAAAAAAAAAACACTTCTAGAAATACAACAAAACACGGATTTATGAAAACAAATGAATAGCGCTACCTGCAGTTGAGGCACTTTGTGGAGAATTGACCTCAACCCATAAGAACAGCAGATGAGCTTACAGCGTTAGAAAAAATATGTTTGGGAATAGGACCAAAAAAAGATATATCTCGGTTATATAAAATTCTACTAGCAGAGGAGGAACTGGAGGTACCGCTATTCTTTAAAAAATGGGGTAAGGAACTAGAATCATACGAATATAAACATAAGATAAAACATTTTTTGAAATTAACACATAGTTCAGCAATTGACACCAGAACAGCAGAGATGAATTACAAGTGCCTTGCAAGATGGTATGCAACACGAGACAAAACTAGTAAATACCAGCCAGAGAAATCCCATGAATGTTGGAGAGGATGTAGGACACTAGGAACAATGGCCCACCTTTGGTGGGACTGTCCGAAAATCAAGGAATATTGGAAAGGCGTTCTAGGCCTTATAAACTAAAATAAATGCAGGAAACATAGTAGAAGATCTGTGGATATGCCTGTTACACGGAACAGAAGAGTCAATGAAACAATATAATAAAACGCTAATCCCCATATGCTTAATACAGCATAGAGCCTTATTCCAAAAAGATGGCAGGAAGAAGAAAGTCCTACGAAGGCAGAGTGGGTTTGGGCGATGGAAGAAATATGTCATTTAGAGAAACTGAGATTCAATGGGGAAGAGAGTAATGGATAAATGGGAATGCTGGCAGGAATTTAAGAAGACATGGAGATATGTCGAAATAATAACTTTAATGAGGTATTAAAAACTTCTTGAATACATTTTGACGAGAGGTGGGAGGGGTAAGGGGGAGGGGATAGGGAGGGATAAATATATATGATATTGAAATCGTGTTGCCTATGTTATGCTATTTAAAATGCGTAAGCTATATTGGAAAATGTAATAAATAAAATTATAATGAAAAGAAAATACCACAATGATGTGAAATTGAGAAAGATACATAAATGAACGTTAAGTTGAATAAAGTCTCGAAAATATTCACTGAAGGGGAAAAAGAAAAAAAAGAAAAAAAAAAAACAAGCAACAGAATCAAAACAGTGTAATAAAATTATAATAGCTGGAATTGTTATTAATAAATAAATAAAGTCAAAAAGGTTGCTGTCACGACATGTATTTCACCTCAACAGATCATTATTCAAGAAAAACAAATTTTCTTTAAACGAGGTAATCAGCCTACTGTAGGTTCAAGCACATATTCCCCACACACGGGCAATGTGTAAGGTAAAGTCTACAGGCTTTGAAAAATCAGTTTGTAAATAGATAGAAAACTGGCTAAAAGAACGTATTCAAAGAGTAGTGGTTAATGATTCATATTCTGAATGGTCTAAGGTTGTTAGTGGTGTACCCCAAGGTTCAGTGTTGGGACCCTTACTTTTTAATATATTTATAAATGATATTGGGTCTGGGATTAAAAGTATAATTTCAGTCTTTGCAGATGACACCAAGCTATGCAGTGGAATAACATCCTTACATGATGTCTCCAACTTACAAACCAACTTCAATGCACTGTTTAATTGGGCAACTGTGTGGCAAATGGGGTTAAATGTTAATAAATGTAAAGTTATGCACTTGAGAGCTAAGGATATGCATGCATCATACATACTAGGGGGAGCACAGCTGGGGGAGTCAATGGTGGAAAAGGATCTGGGTGTGCTGGTAGATCATAAGCTTAATAATAACAGCACGCAATGCCAAGCTGCAGTTTCCAAAGAAAACAAAATCCTTTCTTGTTTTAAAAGAGGTATGGACTCCAGAGAGAGAGATATCATTTTTCCCCTGCACATACACTGTATTACCAAAAGTATTGGGAAGCCTGCCTTTACACGCACATGAACTTAGTCCCAGTCTTAGTCCATAGAGTTCAATATTGAGTTGGCCCACTATTTGCAGCTATAACAGCTTCAACTCTTTTGGGAAGGCTGTCCACAAGGTTTAGGAGTGTGTGACTAAGACTGGGATGCCATTAAAGTTCATGCGTGGGTAAAGGCAGGTGTCCCAATACATTTGGTAAAATGTATAATTAGTAAGACCTCATCTGGAATACGCAGTTCAGTTTTGGGCACCAGTTCACAAAAAAGAATATCGGGGACTGGAGAAAGTGCGGTGAAGGGCAACCAAACTGATAAGAGGCATGGAGGAGCTCAGCTATGAGGAAAGATTAGAGAAACTGAATTTATTCTCTCTTGAGAAGAGGAGATTAAGGGGGATATGTATAAATACATAAATGGTACATATAGTGAAATTGGTGTTGAGCTACTCACTTTAAGGTCATCACAGAGGACAAGGGGGCACTCTTTACGTCTGGAGGAAAAGAGATTTAATCTTCAAATACGAAAAGGTTTCTTCACAGTAAGAGCTGTGAAAATGTGAAATAGACTGCCTCAAGAGCTGATTCTGTCCAACTCAGTAGATCGCTTTAAAAAAGGCCTGGATTCTTTCCTAATCATACATAATATAACTGGATACTAACATTTATAGGTAAAGTTGATCCAGTAAATATCCAATTTGCCTCTTGGGGGATCAGGAAATATTTTTTTTACCCTGCTAGAGCAAATTGGATCATACTTTGCTGTGGTTTTTTGCCTTCCTCTGGATTTAACTGTGGGTATAATAATGTATAACGGATTGTATAATTTTTCCCCCTCTTATTGGTTGAACTAGATGGACTTGTGTATTTATAAGTATGTAACTACTGTATGTACTATATACTCTGAATAGATGTGTCTTAGAGCAATTCTATTGCACTCAGAAAAAAATTATGTTTTAGTACTGATGACTTTAACCACTTGCCATCCGCTCTATGGCCGAATGATGGCCACAGCGCGGATCTCAATTCCCAGGAGGCCGTCATATGACGGCCTCCTCTCTGCACGCGCGCTGTGATCACCGAGTCACTGAGACTCGGGTGATCAGCAATACGAGTAAGGCAATGACAGCTGATCACATGATAAAAACAAAAGCTTGGTGATCGTTTTTTTTTCTCCTCACGCTGACAGCGGAGGAGAAAAAAAAAGCCGATCACCGGCATATCTTAAAGGGACATCGGTCCCACCTTGCCATCCCCACAAGTGCCACCTTGCCATCCCCATAAGTGCCACCTGTCAATGCCCATAAGTGCCACCTGTCAATGCCCATAAGTGCCACCTGTTAATGCCCACCAGTGCCACCTGTCAATGCCCACCAGTGCTGCCAATCGGTGCCACCTAAAAGTGCTGCCTATCAGTGTAACCCATCAGTGCCCATCACTGCCACCCATCAGTGCCCATCACTGCCACCTATCGGTGCCCGTCACTGCCGCCTCATCAGCGTACATCAGTGACAGACAAAAATTACCCATTTTATATTTTTATAACAAAATTTAATTATTTTTTTTTTAATTCAGTCTTTTTAAAAAATTTTAACAAAAAATAAAAAAGCGCAGAGGTGATCAAATACCACCAAAAGAAAGCTCTATTTGGGGGGAAAAAAATGATAAAAATGTCATTTGGGTACAGTGTTGTATGACCGCGCAATTGTCATTCAAATTGCGACAGCGCTGAAAGCTGAAAATTGGTCTGGAAAGGAGGGGGTTAAGGTGCCCAGTAAGCAAGTGGTTAAAGCAGATTACCAGGCAAACAGAAGCATATACACTTAAAATATATGTATGGGACCTGTTGAAAAATGTCCTGTTGTGATGACAGCCATAACATTTTGTATTTTCCATAACTTTCTGTCCTGGTGACAATGATCACTGGAACAAATAGAAAGAAAGTGAATATCCCCAATGGGGACACAAAGGAATTCCCCCAAACTTTGAAGAGCCCTACTTTAACTTCCTGTTGTATGTCTTAAACAGGAAGTGAGGAAAAATCTCACCAATGAGGACAAAGACACCAATAAAAACCTGACAATTTTGGCTTTAGATATACTTTAGTTAGTATTTGTTTTCTGGTTTGATTTCAGCTTCAAACCTTTTTACAAAGGGCATATAAGTTTACCTTTCAGGAAGAGGATTACATCTCTGATAACGTAGATATCCTTCAGGGTTTTTGCTGCATACTGTTATAGGCAGTAGGGGAACTTCTGCCTTTTATGTAGAGATTTTGGAAACTCCTGAGGAGAAAGACTTTATGACAGGAGCATAATGGAAATCCATAGCAAAGCAAGAACAGAAATCTGAGCACAGTGCAGACAAAGGTGTACAGGTACCAAGATTGAGACAGACAAACAGAACTATATTATTTTGTCAGCTGATGGAGAAATGCTTTAATTGGGATATAAGGCTGACAGTGTCTGGTCTTCACCAAGGCTGTTGGACCTGTTGATGTGTGCCAGAGGACACCTAGCTATTCCCACCCCCACCCCACCCCCTTCATATTTTGATGCCATTTGGGATTCATAAATTTAATAATTGGATTGGTGGGCTCCCTGGCATTTTTTCTAACATCTATTGGACGGCGCTTTTATGTATAACTCTCTTCTGTCTTCTTTACAAATGTTTATGTGGGGAGTCTTATAAGACCTTTGTATCTCTCCTGTGGCTCACTATCACTTCCTGTGTGGGGGTCGAATGCATGCTGGATATTTGTGATCTACTTATTTTCAGTGGCTTAATATATAGCACTCAAAATAGCTCATGAGGAAGCCAGTGTATTGGCGAAACGTGTAGAGATCAAGTGACTGCATGAACACAGCATATGGATGTTTCAATCCTGTATGTTGCCATGTGAACAGAATTTTTAAAAGACCATTTTAATGTTTTTTTATGGATGAATTGCAAATAAAAATTTGGTTTTAAGGATATATTGTTTTCTTGTTTTGATGGCACTTTCAAAATCCCAAGATTATTTTATGTCATGCCTTTATTCAGGGATGTGGTGCCCTTGATCTCCAGACACACCAGTGTGTTCTTTTTGGTTTTATAAATGGTAATGCAGATGCGGGCAGCAGGAGAAGCAGAGAATCAATATATTGGCTGGAGAAGAGCACAGTAATCTAGCAAACAGGAAGTGCAAAGGCATGGCCTAAATAGGAAATTCATGGGAGGAGCAAGGAGTTCAAGGTTCACCAGAAACAAGATAGAAAGTCAATTTGTCCAATGGATCAGGCAGGGGGCTGTCCAGTATCTCAGGTGGCTCAGCAAGAAGAGCTACAGCCAAACACAGCAGAGGTCTGGGGTTTAGATTCAGGTTCTGACAAACACCTTGGGAAAAAATATCATACAGATATTGAGCTTTTGTCCTGTCTCCAACAGGAAATCACTTGCTGCTTTGGTGAGCACTGTAGTCAGCAACACCATTTGTCTATTGGATTGCAAAAAGATGTTTGAGGAGGTAATCAGGGCTGAAGGGTGTAAAGGCCCTGACCAGGAGACTAAGCTAACAGTTACATAGATCTTACACCACAAAACTAGAAGCCATGCATGGGACTACTTCACACAAGCTGATCTGTAATATTTCCACCAAGTGGAATTCCCTTCTCTACCTGATCCAACACCTACAGTAGCAGAGCAAAGTTGTCACTGAGTACATATTGGAGTGTGAGTTTAGGGGCCTTTATGTATCTAGCTCTCAGTTAAAACTCATCACATCCTTAGTATCTTCGATGAGGCCCCAGATATATTAGTAGAGATTAGTGGGGCATTAACAATATCATACCCCTCATTTATATGTTGGACACAGCAATCGCCAACATCATGGAATGTGGTGATCAAGCAGATGAATCTTAAAGCGGTAGTAAACTGGCTGACACTTTGTTTTTTTTATACCCCTGTAAGGCAAAAGGCATAAGGAGCTACCTAGGCACCGCATACTAGCTCATTATGAAATACTTACCTTAGAACAAGGCATCGGTATCTCACCTGGTCCACGCCGAGGTAGCTAACATGTTGCCTCGGCGTGTCTTCCGGGTATGGCGGCTCCAGCGCTGTGAGTGGCTGAAGCCGCAATGTCATCATTCCCACGCATGCACGCGGGAGACTTCTTTCCGGCAAGGTGCAGCGTCTGCCGAGCTTTCAGCCAAGAATCCCCTGTGCGCATGCGCTGCTGCAGTCAGCGGCTCATTGCAAGGGGAATATTTTTTTTACCTACAGGTAAGCCTTATTTTTAGGCTTACCTGTAGGTAAAAGTTAAAAATTTGACTATACAACCACTTTAAAGCGGAACTAAACTCTCCTATGATTTATAGCCACATAAACTGCCATCTTAGACTTAGTTCGATTTGTAGTTACCATGGTGCTGCACATGTAATTATTTCTGATACCATATGTGATTATTTATGATACCAAAGAATGAAAACTGATCATGCAAGCACAAATCAGCTTCTGTGCTTTGTGTGGTCAGTTTAGAACAAGGAAGAAGGGTAGCTGGTAGGATCAATCAGGTACTTCAGATGGAAAAAGTACATGAAAATGACAGACTATGATTTCTAAAATACCCATACAGTATGTGCACACATACGTAGAAAAAATATATACTGTATATTTATAATAATATACACTTTAATTCTCATTCATTAAAAGTTTTCACTTCAGAAATGTCAGATGCAATTTTTATTTTATTTTTTGCATACGTGCATAAAAATTGCATCAGACATCTCCGGGGTGAGAGAAGTTTAGTAATCAGACATAAAGAAAAAAGTTTCAAAGAGAAAATTTTACGTGTTCTTTGTCACTGATTAATGCATGAGTTTCAGGTGTTAACCACTTACTGCCCGCCCTATAGGCAAATGACCGCAAAGTGGTTTCAAAAACCTGACCGGACGTCATATGACGTCCTCAGGATTTTGAGCTGATGCGCGCCCCCGGGGGCGTGCATCGCGGCGATCTTTGTTTTTGCGGGGTGTCAGTCTGACACCCCGCACCTACGATCTTGGTAAAGAGTCTCCGACGGAGACTCTTTACCACGTGATCAGCCGTGTCCAATCACGGCTGATCACAGTGTAAATAGGAAGAGCCCGTGATCGGCTTTTCCTCACTCGCGTCTGTCAGACGCGAGTAGGGAGAGCCGATCGGCTGCTCCTCTGACAGGGGGGTCTGTGCTGATCGATTATCAGCGCAGCCCCACCGAGGATGCCCACACTGGACCACCAGGGACGCCACCAGACCACCAGGGATGCCCAGCACCAGGTATGCCACCCTAGACCACCAGGGATGCCAGTCAGTGCCCACAATGGTTGCCAATCAGTGCCCACAATGGATGCCAATCAGTGCCCACAATTGGCATCACTGATTGGCATGCATTGTTTGGCACTGATTGGCATCCATCAGTACAAAACAAAAAAAATACAATGCCGTCTATCAGTGCCCATCCGTGCCACCTATCAGTGCCCCCCATGCCGCCTATCAGTGCCCATCCATGCTCATCCATTCCGCCTATCCATGCCCATCTGTGCCGCATATCCATTCCCATCCATGCCGCCTATCCATGCCGATCTGTGCCAGCTATCAGTGCCAATTTGTGCCACCTATCAGTGCCCATCCGTGTCGCCCATCTGTGCCACCTATCAGTGCCCATTAGTGCCACCTATCAGTGCCACATATCAGTGCCCATCAATGCCACCTCATTAGTGCCACTTCATTGGTGCCACCTCGTCGGTGCCCATCAGTGCCGCCTTATCAATGCCCATCAGTGAAGGAGAAAACTTACTTATTTACAAAGTTTTGAAACTGAGACAAAAAAATAAAAAAAAAATTTCAAAATTTTCGGTCTTTTTTTATTTGATTAGCAAAAAATAAAAACCGTAGAGGTGATCAAACACCACCAAAAGAAAGCTCTATTTGTGGGAAAAAAAATTATAAAAAGTTGGGTACAGTGTAGCATGACCGCGCAATTGTCATTCAAAGTGCGACAGCGCTGAAAGCTCAAAATTGGTCTGGGCAGGAAGGTGTTTAAGTGCCCTGTATTGAAGTGGTTAAAAGATGAAGTTTAGGGCTGAAAATGAGATGGCACAGTTGTATCTGTTAAAAGCAGGTGATGTTTAGCTGTGTACAACCACGATGGAGGCTTCTAGGAAGTTTAGGAAGAGTTTCAGTGGGCACAAAGAGGGATTGTGGGTACCATTTACCTGTTTTCACACACAAATTTACTATTAAGATAATTTGGCATTAAAATTGTGTCTTTATTCCCCCACAAATGTGTAAATTAATTAAATATTTTTTGTGAAGGTCAGGTGTTATATTTGATATAATTCCATCTGGACACTGTGAGCTTGTTCTCATCTCATGACTATTTCATGTTTGTTTTTTCATGTCATTTTTGGTTACTTTTTTGCCAATATCATTAGTATTCTAAATTGAATAATATTTTATATTATCGTGTCTAAATTGGTAGGTAATGAGGGAAATCCATGCTTAACATGGCATGGCAACCTGTCTGGCCAGAAATCACCCTCCAGAAATATCATCCTCCTTTTTTCTCCCTTTATTTTGCATAGCTTTGCAAATTTTCCGACAATTGATTGCGTGCAGGCAGGCAAGTTTGCATAGGAAACTCTGTTCATCGTCAAACTATATCAAAGAGGACAGTGCACATTTGTGTCTTATTGGTGCACAATCAGATGTTAAAGTGGAGGGCCACCCTAAAAAAAAAAAAAACTGCATAAAAATGTTAATAGAAATTTAGAAGGAAAAAAAATATATATATTTTTTTTAACTTACCAGAAATGGCTGTTGCTAGGCAGATCGTCCTAATCTGCCTCTTCCTATTCCGCTGTGTTCTTCAGTCTTCTGCTGCTCGCGTCGTCTTCTAGTGAATGGGGCGCGGTGTGTTATGGGAACTGTGTGTGTCCCACAACACAGCGCGCCCCATTCACAAAGCGCTGCACGACTCACGCATGCGCAGTAGGAAACGGGCAGTGAAGCCACAAGGCTCCACTGCCTGTTTCCCTTTAGTTGGAATGGCGGCGCGGGAACCGAGAGCCGAGGGACGGCCGTTCTCGGGGGGGGGCGACATCGCGGGCACCCAGGACGGGTAAGTCTGCTTATTAAAAGTCAGCAGCTACAGTGTTTGAAGCTGCTGACTTTTAAATTTATTTTTTCCTGGCTGGCCCTCACCTTTAATGTACCGTATTTATCGGCGTACTTTTTCCCCCTTAAAATCGGGGGAAAGTCGTGGGTGCGTGTTATACGCTGATACCCCCAAAAAATGACAAAAATGGCAAGCGCCGCCGAAAAAAAACGAATCGCGGCCGAAAAAAAACGAAGCGGGGCCGGAAAAGACCGAGCAGACTGTTCGGCTCTGCTCGTAGTCCCGCTCCGGAAACAGCAGGGAGGCGGGACCGCGAGCGGAGCCGAACAGTCGGCTCGGCTTTTTCCGGCCGCACTTCGGTCTTTTTTGGCGGCGCACGCGAAAGAGCGTCTCGGCGGCGGGAAATTTAAACCCGGAAAAGACTGCAAATGATGCTGGGCAAGGCTGCAAATGACGCTGGGCAAGCTAAAATGACGCTGGGCAAGGCTGCATGACGCTGGGCAAGGCTGCAAATACGCTGGGCAAGCTGCAATGACGCTGGGCAAGGCTGCAAATGACGCTGGGCAAGGCTGCAAATGAGCTGGGCAAGGCTGCAAATGACGCTTAAATGTTTTTTTTCGCTGGGCAAGCTGCAAATGACGCTTTGTAAGGTTTTTTTTTTCCCTAAAATGCCCTCCTAAACTTGAGGTGCGTGTTATACGCCGATAAATACGGGTAAGTGCAAAATCAAGCATTTGATTTTCGTGGTTTGCATTTTTTGCTTGGTGCTTTAGTGAGTCCGCCTCATAGTTTGAGAAACAAGGAACCAACTCAGTCTACCTGATGAAACTGCTTTTACACTTGATATTTTTCTACAGTCCGTCTGTGGAAATCATTCTGGAAAAACTGAATGGCATGGATTGTGATGTGAATTACACATTAGCAGGGCTGCTGAATTTTTAATAGTTAGCTCTGTGGGATTGTATTTTCTACCTTTAGGGGAATCCAGGCACAGGTAATCCCTTTCCTTCTAACCAGCCAGCATGATCTGGAGCTCTACATCAAAGAACTTTTCTCAAACACAAAAGCTTTTATACTACTCTCACAATAAAACCCCAACTCGCCCCCCTCCCAAAACAGGAAAATCTTAGACACCTCCCTACACATAAATCTATTGTATACAACTTTGTATCTTACTGTGAACTTGAGTCAGACGTTATTGTTATTCCGTATATTCATTTTCTGTATATTATTTTTTTTTTTCAATTCTGGTGAGATATTGGCTAGGATTACTATTAAAAAAAAATCTTTGATCTCTGTTTGCACTGTTCCTCTTCTGAGGCACCTGTGAGCTGCACTGTCCATAAGTATACATATGGATGATGTAAGTGTACATCATCTATGGCAACCAGTTAGAGTGGTATTAAAGTAGAAGTTCAGCTTAAAACTAACTCTAAATCTACTGGCAACCATATTCTAATGCCGCGTACACACGAGCGGACTTTGACGGACTAGGTCCGACGGTCTTTCCGACGGACTTTCGACGGAGTTCCGACGAACTTTTCGAATGAACGGACTTGGCCACACACAATCACAGTAAAGTCCAATGGATTCTAACGTGATGACGTACGACTGGACTAGAATAAGGAAGTTCGTAGCCAGTAGCCAATAGCTGCCCTAGCGTCGTTGTTTGTCCGTCAGACTAGCACACAGACGAGCGGATTTTTCGATAGGATCTGGGTCCAGCGGAGTTCCGGCGGGAAAATTTGAAACATGTTCTATTTCTAAAGTCTGTCTGATTTTGCGACAGCAAAAGTCTGATGGAGCCCACACACGATCGAATTGTCCGACGGATTCGTTCCGTCGGACCTTTGCTGTCGAAAAGTCCGGTCGTCTGTACGCGGCATAAGATCTGTAAAGAAGAAATCGCTATACATACTGTGACAGACCCAACCAGGACAGAGGCTTTTGGAGGGGACTGCAAGGTGGCCTCTTGCCTACTTACTATGGGCCTTGGCTTTTGAGAGAGCAGATCGTTCACTAATGATGGACAACCACAATGGACAACGAATGCTGAGAGCAAAGCTTGGATTAATTCTCTGAATAAGGACAATAAAGCTTCCCTTCTGGAGTGGATAGAAAGGTGTAATCTTGCACAGGGTAATGGTCAGAGGGAATGTGGTGGCCCTTCTGCAGACTGGGTTGGAGAGGCTCCTTCACTTGGGACAGAAATACTCATCAACAATATCCCTTGAAATCTATGAAGATACATTATTTCCTATTTTTCAGACCGCTGGAACATTGTACAGTGATTTTAAAAAGTATTCATACCTCTTTAAATGTTCCACATTTTGTCATGTTACAAGCAAAAATCTACCGTATATACTTGAGTATAAGCCGAGTTTTTCAGCACATTTTTTTGTGCTGAAAATGCCCCCCTCGGCTTATACTCGAGTCAAGCATTTTTCTGCTGCAGTGCTTGACATTTTCCAAACAGACTTTGGGGCCCTGTATCTCGGGGCCACTTAGGGCTAGAAACCCCAGCTTTGGACATGTTGTAGTGGTAGTTCCACTGGGTTTGCACACTAAGTGGCCCGAGATACGGGGCCCCAAAATTGGTCAACTGTGTCCATCTGCAGCAATGTCATTTCGGGACCCTTTGGGACGTTCAGAAACCCCAAATTTTGGCTGCAGCTAGGAGGCATCTAGGAATCCTTAACTGCCGAGTTTGAAGTTCGGGGGACCTATGGCTGCAAATGGGCACAGTGAGGCTGCAAAGGGGCATTGTTGACCGTCTTTTCCACTTACAGTAGCTGCGTATTTCTCACCCTAGGCTTATACTGAGTCAATACGTTTTCCCAGTTTTTTGTGATAAAATTAGGTGCCTCAGCTTATATTCGGGTCGGCTTATACTCGAGTATATACGGTAAATGTATTTTATTGGGATTTTATGTGATAGGCCAACACAAAGTGGCATATAATTGTGAAGAAGGAAGGAAAGTAATAATTGATTTACAATTTTTTTTACAAATAAATATCTTAAAAGTGTGATGTGCATTTGTATTCAGCCACCTTTACTCTGATACCCCTGATAACTAAAATCTAGTGGAACCAATTGACTTCAGAAGTCACCTAATTAGTAAATAGAGTTGTCCTATGTGTAAATTACTCTCAGTATAAATACAGCTGTTCTGTGAAGCCCTCAGAGGTTTGTTAGGGAACATTAGTGGACAAACAGCATCATAAAGGCCCAGGTCAGAAGGCAGGTCAGTTATAAAGTTGTGGAAAATTTTTAAGCAGGGTTAGGTTATTAAAAATATCCCAAGCTTTGAACATCTCATGGAGCACTGTTCAATCCATCATCCTAAAATGGAAAGAGTATGGCACAACTGCAAACCTACCCAGACATGGCCATCTACCTAAACTGACAAGCCGGGCGAGGAGAGAATTCATCAGAGAAGCAGCCAAAAGGACCATGATAACTCTGGAAGAGCTGCAGAGATCCACAGCTCAGGTCGGAGAATCTATCCACAGGACAATTATTAGTTGTGCACTCCACAAATCTGGCCCTTATGGAAGAGTGTCAAGAAGAAAGCCATTGTTCAAAGAAAGCTTTAAAAAGTGCCATTTGCAGATTGCAAGAAGCCCCGTGGGGGACACAGCAAACATGTGGAATAAGGTGATCTGGTCAGATGAGACCAAAATTTTACTTTTTGGCCTAAAAGCAAAGACACTGCACATCACCCTGAACACACCATCCCTACCGTGAAACATGTTGGTTGTAGCATCATGTTGTGGGGATGCTTTTGTTTAGCAGGGGCAGGGAAGCTGGTCAGAGTTGATGGGAAGATGGATGGAGCCAAATACAGGGCAATCTTAGAAGAAAACCTGTTAGAGTCTGCTAAAGACTTGAGACTGGGACAGAGGTTCACCTTCCAGGAGGACAACGACCCCAAACATACAGCCAGAGCTACAATGGAATGGTTTAGATCAAAGCATATTCATGTGTTAGAATGGCCCAGTCAATGTCCAGACCTAAATCCAATTGAGAATCTGTGGCAAGACTTGAAAATTGCTGTTCACAGACGCTCTCCATCCAATTTTGATAGAGCTTGAGCTATTTTGCAAAGAAGAATGGGCAAAAATATCACTCTCTAGATGAGAAAAGCTGGTAGAGACATCCCCAAAAAGACTTGCAGCTGTAATTGTAGCGAAAGGTGTATTGACTCAGGGGGGCTGAATACAAATGCACGTCATACTTTTCAGATATTTATTTGTAAAAAAAAATTGAAAACCATTTATCATTTTCCTTCCACTCCACAATTGTGTGCCACTTTATGTTGGTCTATCACATAAAATTCCAATAAAATAAATGTACGTTTTTGGTTGTAACATGACAAAATGTGAAAATTTCAAGGGGTATGAATACTTTTTCAAGACACTGTATATGTTTTGTCTCAGTGTATTTTTAAAATTCACATAGTAACTTACATTTAGGATTACAATTAATGGTAATTCTGTTCATAAATGCTCAGTGCGGTATCCATCACGCTGGTCAACAAAGGAAAGCTGCCTCGGCCGCTCCGTAATCTCTCCTGGCCAGGAGGATTTTATTGTAGTGGGTAGGGATGAGCTTCGAGTTCGAGTCGAACTCATGTTTGACTCGAACATTGCCTCTTCGCCTGTTCACCGAACATCGAACAATTTGGGGTGTTTGCGGCAAATTCAAAAAGCCGCAAACACCCTGTAAAAGTCTATGGGAGAAATCTAAAGTGCTAATTTTAAAAGCCTATATGCAAGTTATTGTCATATAAAGTGTTTGGGGACCTGGGTCCTGCCCCAGGGGACATGTATCAATGCAAAAAAAAGTTTTAAAAACTGCCATTTTTTCAGGAGCAGTGAATTTAATAATGCTTAAACTGAAACAATAAAAGTGTAATATTCCTTTAAATTTCGTACCTGGGGGGTGTGTATAGTATGCCTGTAAAGGGGCGCATGTTTCCCGTGCTTAGAACTGTCCCTGCACAAAGTTACATCAGAGAGGGGCGGGTCACCCGTACATCACTGGGAAGCCCAGCTTCCCCCTTGCGTTGCGTCAGAGGGGGGCGGGGTCAGGTGACGAGTGCTGCTAAGACGGGATTCCCTCAGTGTCTCCATGGAGACAGGATGTGCTGCGCTGGACGTCGGAGAAGAGATCATCAATCGCTGGACCCCGGAGAAGAGACCACCCATCGCTGGATAGCAAGTGGATTACCACCGCTGGAATCTTTTTTCAATTTTTTTATTTTTAATAAAGGACTTTTCTCAACGGTGTCTGTGTGTTTTTTAACATTTTTTACACTTTCTTTGTGAAATGGTAGGGTACTTTTGTACCCCCTTACCATTTCAAACAGGGGGGCGGGATCTGGGGGTCCCCAGGTTAAAGGGGGCTTCCAGATTATGATAAGCCCCCCGCCCGCAGACCCTGGCCAGGGTTGTGGGGATGAGACCCTTCTCCTCATCAACATGGGGACATGGTGCTTTGAGGGGTCACAGACCCCCAAAGCATCCTCCCAATGTTGAGGGCATGTGGCCTGGTATGGTTCAGGAGGGGGGCGCTCTCTCGTCCCCCTCTTTTGCTGCGGCCTGCCAGGTTGCGTGCTCGGATAAGGGTCTGGTATGGATGTTTAGGGGGAACCCCACGTCATTTTTTTTATTTGACCCGGGGTTCCCCTTAATATCCATACCAGACCTGAAGGGCCTGGTAATTGAATTTGGGGGGAACCCCACGCTTTTTTTTTTCTTTTTTTTTTATCAATGACTTTCAATGACTGTTCTCTGTATTATGAGAGCCGACAATTCATTATAGCTGCGAGTGATTTTAAATAGCTTTTTTTTCTGCAAAAATTACACTTTGTGCAGGGACAGTTCTAAGCACGGGAAACATGCGCCCCTTTACAGGCATACTAAACACACCCCCCAGGTACGAAATCTAAAGGAATATTACACTTTTATTGTTTCACTTTAAGCATTATTATTAAAAACTGCTCCTGAAAAAACAGCCGTTTTTATAACTTTTTTTTGCATTGATACATGTCCCCTGGGGCAGGACCCAGGTCCCCAAACACTTTTTATGTAAATAACTTGCATATTAGCCTTTAAATTTTTTGATTTTGAACGTTCGAGTCCCATAGACTTTAATAGGGTTCTAAAGTTCACACAAACTTTAGGTCTGTTCGCAGGTTCTGGTGCTAACCGAACAGGGGGGTGTTCGGCTCATCCCTAGTAGTGGGGGACAGCTGAAGGGGAGGCTTGGAACGCTCCTTGGAAAGCAGCGCTGGTCGAGATGCGGTCACAGGCGATTGTTGATAGTCTGGGATCCCTGATTAATCAAAGCATTGCTAGGTGTGAATTCCAGTTGTTAATTGAGTTAATTTAGTTATTTATTGCTTATTCCCAACTTTCTGTTGGCTAAATTGGCTAAGATGGGATTAGCCTTGTGTCAGCGCTACCTCGTTATCTAACCATTGTGTGATGTTTTGGGTAATATTTGTTTTTTTGTTCATGTGGTGACTGACCTACTTTTGAAGTGTACAAAAAAACTGTATTTCTGTACAATAAAGAGTTCCAGTTTGCAACTAAGCTAGTGTCGCCTAGTTTTGGATGCTTGGTTAAAATATCTGGTTCCTTGTTCCAGACTGGAGGAAGCCATATATCTTGATGGAAGCACCCAAGCTGGGTATGGGACAGTTCCGTCACACATACCTTTTCTGAAGCAACTCCGGTCTGGTTCCCATACTGAGCTGTCAGTGGCGTATTCTGTGTGTGGTTGTGTGCAGAAGAGGCAGCCGACAACAGAAGCCCCATAGTAACTCTATGGGTGATGTCACTTCCCTTTTATTTCTGGTCTCCTCTGCAAAGCTTCCGCCGCTGGAGACTGGACTGGATCGGCTTCAAAAAAGGTATGTATAATGATTTTTGCTTTACAGGGTTAGATAGGTTCGTATTAGAATGTGTCAAGAAAAGGATTCACCTGCTAGTGGCACTGTGGCTCCCAAACCTATGGGCCGCCATTTTATTCTCTCTAGGGTGTTAGAAAAAAATATATATAATGCTTGGGGATCTAAGTAATTTTCTAACAAAAAAAAATGATTTTAACTTGTAAACACCAAATCTCAAAACTAGGCTCTGTCCTTAAGTGGTTAAACCTGGTGCATGCTGTGACTCGTGCCTGCATCCCGTATCCTGTTCCTGGACCATGACCCCGATCCTGCAGCCTGATCCCTTCCTACCTGCTCATTCCATCTCCTGGTTCCCTATGCCTGTCCTGTCTTGTTCCCAGATCCCTCTGCTTGATCTCCCATGTATGACCCTGGCTCTGTTATGTTTAAGATCTGGTTATCCCATTCTCTGTATATATTTGGTTTAGGCTGTCGTTTTTTGTGTGTTCACTGTTTGTTTAGTTCTCTGGTTGTGTTACACTGTTTACTATATTTGAGGTATGTTTTCTTTGTGTTATCCACTTATCTTTTAATAAATTATAAACTTTACCTGTGTTTGGTATACTCTGTGGCAGTCCACACATATTTCTGGTCACACCGGTTCCTGACATAATACAAAGGCCAGTCCTGACCAGCAGTGGCTGCACAGGGAAGCCATCTTGTGGCAAGATGCATCCAGAGAAGGTTATTTATTTTTCTTTTCTGGTGACAGAGGAAAATTAATACTGCCGCCAGATATTGAAGGTAATGCAGTGATGATTTTTCATCATGTAGAATAACTGGTGTCGTTATTGGAGGATGACTCAGCTTATTTTTTTGAGCACTATTCAGCATGTTCCCAACAGGTGCTAGTGGAGTGTATTAACGCAGTGCTCTTGTCAGACAGGCAGCGTGTAAACTGAATTTTGTTCAACCTTTACTACAGGCATGGTCAGATATTTTCAGATATATCAGGTCAGATATATTGCACCCAGCCTCCGTTAGCTTGCAACAACCCATTCCTGCTGCTAGACACCTACCTGCTCAACTGTCTCTCTCTCAATCACCCACAGCAACCACAGTTGCAGCCCAATATACCCTGCTACCAACTAAGTATCAGTACCCTGTTTCCACCTGCTACACCTACTCTGCCTTTAACCCATTTACCTCTACTCCACTGCCTGCAAAAATCCACCCTAAATCCCCCTTAGCAACTGCTCCCTCTTTTTTACCATCCTCCAGCTCTTCTATTCCATCAGCTGTACCCCCTACTTACAGCTCTGCGGTCACTTACAGAACTTCAGTGGCTAAACCTAAAAAGAAACTGATGTTTTTCCCAACCCACACAATCCTGCCACTATCCGATCCTGCTTCCACACCAGCCGATCTGTTCCAGTCTGCTTTCACGCCAGCCAATCTGTTCCAGTCTGCTTTCACGTCTCCTGATCTGTTCACGTCTGCTTTCACGCCAGCCGATCTGTTCCAGTCTGCTTCCACGCCAGCCAATCTGTTCCAGTCTGCTTCCACGCCAGCCAATCTGTTCCAGTCTACCTCCACGATTGCCAATGGGGTTTGGCCTTCGTCTGACAGACCTGAACATACTGCCCAGCCTGATGTTCCAGTGCCTGTTGCCCAGCTTGCTGTTCCGGTGCCCGCTGCCCAGCTTTATGTTCTGGTGTTCGCTGCCCAGCTTGATGTGCCTTTGCCTGCTGATCCGGTGCCAGCTGCCCAACTTGATGTGCCTTTGCCAGCTGCCCACCCTGCTGATCCCAGCCTGCTAATCCAGTGCATATTGCCCAGCTTAATGTGCCTTTGCCGCTGCCCAGCCGGATGTTCCAGTGCCTGCTGCTCAGCCTGATGTTCCGGTGCCCACTGCCAAGCCTGATGTGCCTGCTGCCCAGCCTCATGTGCCTCTGCCCACTGCCCAGCCTCATGTGCCTCTGCCCACTGCCCAGCCTTATGTGCCTCTGCCTGCTGCCCAGCCTTATGTGCCTCTGCCTGCTGCTCAGCCTGATGTGACTCTGCCTGCTGCCCCGCCTGATGTGCCTCTGCCCACTGCCCAGCCTGATAATCCAGTGCCTGTTGATCCAATGCCTGCTTTCCAATCCGCCTCTGATGATCCTTTAACCAATGATCAGCTTGATGTTAATGACCCTTTCCTTACCGCTAGGGATGGGCAAACGGTTCGGCCCGACCATAAGTTCGGGCCGAACTTTGGTTGTTCGGACGTTCGGCAAACAACGAACATTATGCAGTGTTCGCTGCAAATTCAAAAGCCGCGGAACCCCGTTAAAGTCTATGGGACACTAATTTTGAAAACCAAAAGTGCTCACTTTAAAGGCTTATATGCAAGTTATTGTCATAAAAAGTGTTTGGGAGCCTGGGTCCTGCCCCAGGGGATATGTATCAATGCAAAAAAAGTTTTAAAAACAACGTTTTTTTTCGGGAGCAGTGATTTTAATAATGCTTAAAGTGAAACACTAAAAATGAAATATTCCTTTAAATATTGTGCCTGGGGGTTTTTTATAGTATACCTGTAAAGTAGCGCAGTTTTCCCATGTTTAGAACAGTACCACAGCAAAATTAAATTTCTAAAGGAAAAAAAGTAATTCAAAACTGATCGCGGCTGTAATGAATTGTCGAGTCTCGGCAATATAGATAAAACTCATTGAAAAAAATTAGAAGAAGCCGAGGGATGCTTCTTCTCGATGACAGCTGGTATATAGCTGAGAGCGGGGCCACTTGGTGACGTAAGCAGGTGACCCTGCCTTCCTCTGACATCAAGTGGCGTCACCCGTTTATGTCACCTAGAAGAAGCTGTCACCAAGAAGAAGCATCAATCGGCGGAAGTCTCCCATGGAGGCGGAACTGTTGCAGCTTTTTTTTTTTCGGCTTGTCAGACGGCATGAGATGGATCAACATCGCGGGACATTTTTATTTCTTTATTTTTTAATAATGGACTTGTCCCAAAGTGTCTCCTGTCTTTTTTACTTTTTTTTGTGAAATGGTAGGGGTACAATGTACCCGTTACCAATTCACATGGGGGGAGGCCGGGATCTGGTGGTCCCCTTTTAAAAGGGGGCTTACAGATTCCGATAAGCCCCCCGCCCGCAGACCCCCACAACCACTGGGCAAGGGTTGTGGGAATAAGGCCCTTGTCTCCATCAACATGGAGAAAAGATGCTTTGGGTGGCTACTCCAAAGCCCCCTCCCCATGTTAAGGGCATGTGGCCTGGTACGGTGTTACATTTTTGGTTCGGTGCTCCCCTAAATATTCATACCAGACCCAAAGGGCCTGGTAATGAACTGGGGGGGAACCCATGCATTTTTTTCAATGAGTTTTATCTATATTGCCGAGACCCGACAATTCATTACAGCCGCGATCAGTTTTAAATTACTTTTTTTCCTTCAGAAATGTAATTTTGCTGTGGTACTGTTCTAAACATTGGAAAACTGCGCCACTTTACAGGCATACTATAGACACCCCCCAGGCACGATATTTAAAGAAATATAAACATTTTATTGTTTCGCTTTAAGCATTATTAAAATCACTGCTCCCGAAAAAACTGACATTTTTAAAACTTTTTTTTGCATTGATACATGTCCCCTGGGGCAGGACCCGGGTCCCCAAACACTTTTTATGAATATAACTTGCATATAAGCCTTTAAAAAGAGCACTTTTGATTTTTCATGTTCATGTCCCATAGACTTAACGGTGTTCGTGTGTTCGTCAGAATTTTTTTGCTTGTTCGCAAGTTCTGGTGTGAACCAAGACGGAGGGTGTCCGGCTCATCCTTACTGCCCAGCTGGGTTCTACTGACTTTGTGCCTACTGCTCAGCTAGCGTTTATTGACTATGCTTACTGCCCAGCTGCATTGTTCTGCAGAGAGTAGGATTCCATCTATCATTGGGTCTGATGCTTCGGAGTCTTTGTGTACCTGGTATGGGTTACCTTTTTTGCCAAAGATTCTTTTTTCAGTTGTCTCGGTTGGGTCCCCCTCACAGTACATTGCTTCAATGGCACCAAAACCTAGTGGTCCAGACAGACCCCTCACAATTAGTAGCTATGTTTGCCTTTGAGACCTTGGTAGTGGTGAGCTCCAGGGTTGTTGCAGAGTACCATTTGTGCCTTGCCACGACCCGGATGCAATTGCCACAAGTCCAGGTGCATTAGGGGACCCATAGATCTCTCTGCTTGATCTCCAGTGTATGACCCTGGCTCTGTTACGTTTACAATCTCAGTATACAAGTAAATGCGCAGTAAGGTCAAAGAAATTTTTTTCACATATACAGTGCAGGATAAAAATGAAACTATATAAATAAACTATTGATCCAGGCAAAAGTCCATATTATATATACAGTGACTTGCGAAAGTATTCGGCCCCCTTGAACTTTTCAACCTTTTGCCACATTTCAGGCTTCAAACATAAAGATATAACATTTTAATTTTTTGTGAAGAATCACCAACAAGTGGGACACAATTGTGAAGTGGAACGAAATCTATTGGATATTTTAAACTTTTTTAGCAAATAAAAAACTGAAAAGTGGTGCGTGCAAAATTATTCGGCCCCTTTACTTTCAGTGCAGCAAACTCACTCCAGAAGTTCAGCGAGGATCTCTGAATGATCCAATGTTGTCCTAAATGACTGATGGATTTGGATACAAAAAGATTTCCCAAGCTTTAAACATCCCAAGTAGCACTGTGCAAGCGATCATTTTGAAATGGAAGGAGTATCAGACCACTGCAAATCTACCAAGACCTGGCTGTCCCTCTAAACTTTCAGCTCAGACAAGGAGAAGACTGATCAGAGATGCAGCCAAGAGGCCCATGATCACTCTGGATGAACTGCAGAGAACTACAGCTGAGGTGGGAGAGTCTGTCCATAGGACAACAATCAGTCGTACACTGCACAAATCTGGCCTTTATGGAAGAGTGGCAAGAAGAAAGCCATTTCTCAAAGATATCCATAAAAAGTCTTGTCTAAAGTTTGCCACAAGCCACCTGGGAGACACACCAAACATGTGGAAGAAGGTGCTCTGGTCCGATGACACCAAAATCGAACTTTTTGGCCACAATGCAAAACGATATGTTTGGCGTAAAAGCAACACAGCTCATCACCCTCAACACACCATCCCCACTGTGAAACATGGTGGTGGCAGCATCATGGTTTGGGCCTGCTTTTCTTCAGCAGGGACAGGGAAGATGGTTAAAATTGAGGGGAAGATGGATGCAGCCAAATACAGGACCATTCTGGATCCTGTTGGAGTCTGCAAAAGACCTGAAACTGGGACGGAGATGTATCTTCCAACAAGACAATGATCCCAAACATACAGCAAAATCTACAAAGGAATGGTTCACAAATAAACGTATCCAGGTGTTAGAATGGCCAAGTCAAAGTCCAGACCTGAATCCAATCGAGAATCTGTGGAAAGAGCTGAAAACTGCTGTTCACAAACGCTCTCCATCCAACCTCACTGAGCTCGAGCTGTTTTGCAAGGAAGAATGGGCAAGAATTTCAGTCTCTCGATGTGCAAAACTGATAGAGACATACCCCAAGCGACTTGCAGCTGTAATCGCAGCAAAAGGTGGCTCTACAAAGTATTAACGCAAGGGGGCTGAATAATTTTGCACGCCCCACTTTTCATTTTTTTATTAGTTAAAAAAGTTTCAAAAATCCAAAAGATTTCGTTCCACTTCACAATTGTGTCCCACTTGTTGGTGATTCTTCACAAAAAATAAAAATGTTATATCTTTATGTTTGAAGCCCGAAATGTGGCAAAAGGTTGAAAAGTTCAAGGGGGCCGAATACTTTCGCAAGGCACTGTAGTGTATGGTGTCCGTATATAGTCCATATATGTGGTCCATATATAAAAAAAAAAAAGGGGGATTGGGGATCCAATAGCAAGGGGTTCACACACACAGGGCAGCCTCAGAGGAAACAGAAACCATGTTTCAGAACTGTAAGAAAAAACAGTAAGAAAAAACTAAAGAAGAGGCGCCTCTGGGTGTAGTTTTAAAAGCAAATTTAATCATATAAAACAGAAGAATGCAGGCAACTCACATTTTAGTGGTTAGAGGTAGGCATGGGTTAAAGTAGTCCAGAGAGTGGGGATCATCAGATCGGTCTATACATCCAGCCGGCAGAGACGCTGTTGTGTTCAGGGAGCTGCTTGGAGAGAAGCGCTGATCGTGGAGACAGAGCGAGAGATGGAGTGCAGTCGGGGGATGATGACGTCACTGGCATGCGACCGGTTTCGTGAGCGTATGGGCTGAGATGACAAGACAGCCGCGCTCCTTCATCAAGCTAATAGGAGGAGTGAGGGGGACGAAAAAATCAAGCCTGGAGGGGGCGGAGCCTACCTCTAACCACTAAAATGTGAGTTGCCTGCATTCTCCTGTTTTATATGATTAAATTTGCTTTTAAAACTACACCCAGAGGCGCCTCTTCTTTTGTTTTTTCTTACGTCTACAATCTGGTTATCCCATTCTCTGTATATATTTGGTTTAGGGTGTTGTTTATTGTGTGTTCACTGTTTGTTGGGTTAGCTGGTTGTGTTACACTGTTTACTATATTTGAGGTATGTTTTCTTTGTGTTATCCACTTATCTTTTAATAAAATATATTATTTACATTTTACCTGTGTTTTGGTATACTCTGTGACAGCCCACACATATTTCTGGTCACACGGGTTCCTGACAGGCTGCCAGTAGATTTAGAAATACTTTCACTTTAAACCAAAAATGTAATAGGTTGCAGATTTCAAATAATTTGTTGTGGTGGTTGCTTTCTTTTTTAGGCTTTTTCCCTCTTTTTTCACCTGTCTATCTGGCCAGTAACACCCGTCCTGTATTAGAGTGCCCCACTCTAGATGAAAGAGCACATGGGCACCTTTGGGCAGCAGAATTGTCAGTCTGAGGGGAAGAATAGTTATAGACTTACTAGCAGATTTAAACACGCTTACAAATTGAAGCCAAACTCCACTTACAGTATCTCACAAAAGTGAGTACACCCCCACATTGTTGTAAATATTTTATTATATCTTTTCATATGTCAACACTGAAGAAAGGACACTTTGCTACAATGTAAAGAAGTGAGTGTACAGCTTGTATAACAGTGTATATTTGCCGTCCCCTCAAAATAACTCATCACAGCCATTAATGTCTAAACTGCTGGCAACAAAAGTGAGTACACCCCTAAGTGAAAATGTCTAAATTGGGCCCAATTAGCCATTTTCCCTCCCCGGTGTCTTGTGACTCGTTAGTGTTACAAGGTCTCAGGTGTGAATGGGGAGCAGGTGTGTTAAATTTGGTGTTATTGCTCTCACTCTCTCATACTGGTTACTGGAAGTTCAACATGGCACCGCATGGCAAAGAACTCTCTGAGGATCTGAAAAAAAGAATTGTTGCTCTACATAAATATGGCCTAGGCTATAAGAAGATTGCCAAGACCCCAAAACAGCTGCAGCATGGTGGCCAAGACCATACACCGGTTCAACAAGACAGGTTCGACTCAGAACAGGCCTCACCATGGTCAACCAAAGAAGTTGAGTGCACGTGCTCAGCATCATATACAGAGGTTGTCTTTGGGAAATAGACGTGTAGCGCTGACTTTCCTGTCTATTAATGTATGTTAGCATGTTATAACAAAAGTCTATGGATGTTTCTATGGCTTAGTATTTGGTTCTGGTACTGAACTTAAATGATTATTGCTTTGAAAAGCACAAAAGACTAATACAGGAAGTGACTGTTAATTACATGAGAAGGTTGACCTTTTTACCCAGGATGCTTGATGACCTACTCAGGGACACCCTCTCTGGCAGTGCATGCTGGGTAGGATAAAAGCATAAAAGGAACCCGAGCGGCCATTTTAGGTCTCTGGGGATCACATGGCCTGCCTGTGAGGAGCTGTGAGGAGGCCTCCCGGAGGAAGACGCCTACAGCCATTGTGGAACGCAACCCTGCTCGTTTGTGCGAGTGACCTGACGGTGCCAGAGATCCAGAGACACTTGTTTGAGTATCGGAGGACCGGGCTCACCCAGCAGAGCGGAACGGAGGGATGGAGCCAGCTGACGGAGAAGCAAGTTGCAATTACCGGACCAAGGCTACCATACAGAGCTCCGATCCAGTTGGTGAGCGGGTTGTGGCCTACAGTTTACTAACTTTTGGACATAGTCAGACTTATATACAGGCCTCGCTGGGATCTATAGTCCTATGGAGGAGGAGTATAACAACTGACACTAGGCAGCTATGAGGCCTATCTGCATTGCATCTCAAGCCTTGTACTATAGTTACTGAAGTTATACCAGGAGCATCTTTAACTCAATTTGATTTACTTTAACCCCTTGGATTACAAATCATAAGGAATTATTCTAGCTAGCGAAGATCAGAAGACTAAAGACTAAGTACTTCAAGTGAGATCTCACGCATAGCTATAAAAGTAAGGGGAGCTCCCGTGTATTTATATTGTTTGAAATTGTTATACTAATATCCATTGTGCTGTCATTCTATGTTGGGATGACAGAACACTTACTGTAATCACCTGTTTGAAAATATAGTTACAGTAAAACATCTTTTGGTTAAGTACCCAGTTGTGTGGAGTGTTGTTTTCTCCCAGCAGGTGGAGCCAGTGGATCCTGAGGTTACAATACAGGTATATTGTATTATATTATATTGTACTGTATTGTATTGCACCACAGCTATGTCAAGGGGATTGTGCCAAGTTAGTCGGGTTCATCAGCAGAGTGCAGGCCCAAATCAAATCAGCAGCTCATTCGGGGGTTAGTGCTACAGACGTATGAGTGCTGCCAGCATAGCTGCAGAGGTTGAAGGGGTGGGGGGGTCAGCCTGTCAGTGCTCAGACCATACGCCGCACACTGCATCAAATTGGTCTGCATGGCTGTCGTCCCAGAAGAAAGCATCTTCTAAAGATGATGCACAAGAAATCCCACAAACAGTTCTCTGAGGACAAGCAGACTCAGCACATGTATTACTGGAACCATGTCCTGTGGTCTGATGAGACCAAGATAAACTTATTTGGTTCAGATGCTGTCAAGCGTGTGTGGCGGCAACAGGGTGAGGAGTACAAAGACAAATGTGTCTTGCCTACAGTCAAGCATGGTGGTGGGAGTGTCATGGTCTGGGGCTGCATGAGTGCTGCCGGCACTGGGGAGCTACAGTTCATTAAGGGAACCATGAATGCCAACATGTACTGTGACATACTGAAGCAGAGCATGATCCCTTCCCTTTGGAGACTGGGCCACAGGGCAGTATTCCAACATGATAACAACCCCAAACACACCTCCAAGACGACCACTGCCATGCTAAAGAAGCTGAGGGTAAAGGTAATGGACTGGCCAAGCATGTCTCCAGACCTAAACCCTATTGAGCATCTGTGGAGCATCCTCAAATGGAAGGTGCAGGAGTGCAAGGTCTCTAACATCCACCAGATCCGTGATGTCATCATGGAGTGGTGGAAGAGGACTCCAGTGGTAACCTGTGAAGCTCTGGTGAACTCCATGCCCAAAAGGGTTGAGACAGTGCTGGGAAATAATGGTGGCCACACAAAATATTGGGGCCCAATTTGGAAATTTTTCACTTAGGGGTGTACTCACTTTTGTTGCCAGCAGTTTAGACAATAATGGACGTGTGCAGTGTTATTTTGAGGGGACAACATATTTAAACTGTTTTACAAGCTGTACACTCACTACTTTACATTGTAGCAAAGTGTAATTTCATCAGTGTTGTCACATGAAAAGATATAATAAAATATTTACAAAAATGTAAGGGGTGTACTCACTTTTGTGAGATACTGTAACACAGCAATCAGTTTTGTTCCTTTTGGATTAAAGGTTTACCGAAAATAAATAAAAACTGATTATTGTAAGCACCCCATTAGCAGTAATTGGTTTGTCTCAATCATTTAACTGCAACATCTGCAGGACAGCTTGTTCTGTTGAAAAATAACAGACTTACTGGCATGATTACCTGTAAAAGAACACAGTAGGGCACCAGATCAGTGTGAGTACGAGAAAAAAATACTTTATTACATATCACTTATATTTAGAGTAACCTGTGTACTGCTCCAGTGACGGGGCGGCATGCGGTAACAGCTCTCTCCAGACTAGCAAAGCCAACAGCAGCTGCAGGTCAGCGGTAGAGACCTGCTAGTAGATGGACTCAGCGGTGTGTTCCCCCTCGCTCCCGCTAACTGACAGGAGGTAGTGACTGGTGCTGTGAATGACAGATGAGCAGGCTGAAATGCATTTCCAAGGTCCTGCCTCCTTTATAAAGCTCTACTACTGAACTGGCATGATTACCAGGTGAAAATAAAGGAATTAAAGCCTAAACAAGAAAAATAATGCAACCATCACATCTAAGAATTGGTAAGCTGCAATTGAATAAAAAAAGGAACACAAGGGGGCGCCAGCTAAGTGCAACATTAATGGGTTTATTACAATTCAAAAGTCGACTTCAAAATCACAGAAATATAAATTCAAAGTGCTTATCTGCAGCCATGCCACATTGGATTGAAGCCGTCCACCAGAAGAGCCGCTTGTGACAGTAAACAGGGTGTAGTCAGTGAGGAAACCAAGTCCAATGTTCCAGGAGGTGAGGGGAGCCACTGTGGGACACAAGACAGGATGTGATGTCACACCTGGAGTGGGCATGTGGCGATGGTGACGCATTTTAGAACTCCTATTGGTTCCTTCCTCAAACCATGTTGTTTGTGCAATTGAATAAATGTTTATTTTTGGATTTAATACCCCCTTAAAGAGAAACCCTGGTTGACCGCCCCATTTTTTTCCCCCTCTTACCTGATGGTGGTATCTGCACATTTTAGATACTCACCCATCCAGTGGTTTCAGCGTTGACCTGCTGAGATCATCTAATGCCCGGTCACAGGTACGTCCCGCGCAGCCATGTTCTATCTGACGTCATCGAGAGGCCCGTCGACTCTTCCGAGTTCAGCGTGCGGGCCTTTGAATAATATGCCGATAGGCCCACCCCCTCCTCCTGTTCTTCAATGAAAGCCTATGCCTAGTGTGTATAATAATATGTGAGGCACAGTGGGCAATGTGTGCGTCATTCACCTAAGGCGAGTGGCATGAATGAGGAGGCGGGGCAGACTTTCCATGGAAACAAAAAGTAAACAAAAGAAAAAGAAAAATGCCGTTTTCTGCCAGAGGAAGGTAGGAGGGGTGGAGAGGTGGAATTTTCCTCAGGAGGGGGAGGTCCACTTTAAGTTTCCAAAAGGGGCCAGAACCAGGATACAGAAAAACGAAGAATCATAAAAATCATAGGGAAATGTATTGAATGATGACAGAGGAAATGAAGAATGTGTAGCAAATATTAAAGCCTGGAATCTCATCTTCCTGTTGTTGTAGCACATGATAAAACATGCATTGCAGTGAAATGCAAACCAGAGTGCAATGCATTTGTAGCGGTGTAGTTGCCACTAGTAACCATCAAATCACCCCGCTGCCAGACTCCCATACATCACTTACAGAGACAATGAACAGTCTTTTGCTGGTTTTGTTTTTGCTTTTGGGGGGGTACAACTTGGTTGGGGAAAAGGGTATATGGGATGCCCATAGGATAGATAATTTGCCATCATACTTTAAAGATTTCACACACTAGCACATAGTTAGATCCAGAAGAGATGATGTGCATATATTAATTGCTATGATCTTGCTCCCGCATCACCATGCAGACTGTTGCTCCTCCTCTGCTTAAATCCCACAGACTATTGCTTCCAGGCATTCTTCATCCTTTACCGTGTAAAGAATGAGGACATCACTCTTGACCGTGTAAGGGTGATGTCCCCAGAACTCCTCTCCTCCTGCACAAAGCTTATCCTGAAGTAAAGTAATGTCACATCTTCTTCTGTAAGCAAGAAGGACCCACTCTGAATAAGTCCCCAAGCTGGCTCTGATTGCTCGGCCAGAAGCCTGCAGCACCTCTCCCCGGAGGCCTAGTAGTTTCAAAGCACATGTTGGATGGTGGACTACTGTTCCCATCCAGCCCAGCTTGTAAATCCTGTGCCCTCAGGCCACATCGATTTGACACATATCCCCACAGTCTCTCCTCTGATCCAGGACTCCCCATCATTGACCGTGTAATGATGAAGACTTTGCTGATGACCGCATAAAAGCAAAGTTCCCTCGCAGACTTCCGGGCACATCCACATTCCGACAGCATCACCTGCCCCTCTGCTCCAGGAGTTCTTTACCATTGACCGTGTAATGGTAAAGACATTGCCAATGCAAAGTTCCTTCACAGCTCTCCTTGGGCCTCCTCCTGCGATCTGCGCACCACCACCCCCCCCCCCCCCAGATGGGGGTGCCTTCATGCTGCTGTCTAGTATTCCATCCTCCACTTCACTCAGCCGACAACTCCTTTCAGTGGCATGTTAGCTTATATAGGAGGACCGCCCCCTGCCAATTCCAGTTGGGGATTGGTCAGGGCTCCCACATGAGCTGCCTGCCACTCCAGTTCTAGGCCCAGCCCCTCTCCAGAACATTCTCCCTGGAAGCAGGGGACGCGCCGCAGAACTGGAGCACAGGTGGTCACACCCACTGCTACACTAACCACTCCCAGCCCCAGATCAAAACAGACAGGCCTAGCTTGCAGCATAGGCCTGCCTAAATTTACCTGTGCTGACAGTCTTACTAGCAAAAATCTATTACTAGCACCTACCTATTGGTAGAGGGTGCTACACATTGCAATGTCATTCGTTCTGAATAGCACCCTAATGCACATCCCCAAGACACCATAACAAACCTGCATTGTCAAGGACCACAACACAAAGATGTGAACCATCTGTGCATGTGATTGAATTAAGAGGTCTGTACATTGACAGGCCATTTAAAATGAGGCCGTCTCACTGAAACACTTGACATGACATACGTTAACATGGGTGGCGTGCTATCTCACAAAAGAGTGTATGCGGCCTTGTAGCTACTGAACTGAATAATCCAGTAATCCACGTGCTTACTGTATCTTCAATCTCATTATTAGCATGTTAATATACCGTGGTGTCATGAGGTTGATGATATGCATTACAGTTGTATGTTAAAATGAATCAGTTTATGTACCTGCATGTAATTGTATAGCCACACTTTGTGTTACCGTGTTTCAGAGCTGTATACATTCTTCTAGCTAAAGAGCAGTGAATGCCAGTGAGAAATTGTTCTGTATATCTCAGTTAATTCCAAAGGGTGAGTAACAGAAAGGGAATCTGCCTCAGGGCTTAACCATCTGCTGTTTCTCTTATAGCAATACCCCGGGGGGAATCCTGCTCCCTGTTTAATGGCTCACACAACAAAACTGCAGTGGAAATATACTGACATGTAAAGCCAGCCTATGTTATGAAAGTAGACAATGCCTTTTAGAGAAAGGTCACCACATTTACTCTATCTGCACCTTTTAACCAACAATGGTGACGTATTCCCTGAAAACAAACATGTGAGAAGGTCTTATATATAGGGAAAACAGGAAGGGAAAAAAAACATTCTGTCATACTGTATTGATATAAACTGACTTGAGACTGATTCTCCACATCTATTAGTCTGGACACAATGAACTGTAAGGCAATTCCTCAACTCTATTTCAGTATACTGAGAAGAATGCTTACCTCCTGCATGTATAAAGTTCCAACAATTGTACATCATTAGTTATTAATATTAATAGTATCCTTCATACCAGCATTCTCTCTTCCAATTACCTTTGTCCAAGCATTCTCATTTATGCTCACCATTCTAGACAATGGTATGTGGCCCCTAAGACCCCTGTGTACAAAATAATGAGCACAGATTTTAGTGATAAGCCCTTACCAGCTGTTTACAGCACGAGGGAATATAACTGCTAAGGACTCCAAGGCGTTTAGGGTTTTACATTTCCATCATGAAGCTGGGCAACATGTGAAAACCATCTGTTGCACACTCTTCCATGCACATTGCTGAGCACAACTGACCTTCTCCTATGGACACTGCTTAGTGCATGTAGGAACTTCTGTTAGGGACATTCATGAGCATATGGGACATACGGTTGAGTGTATATGAGTAGGGTGACCACATCTCCAAACAGCCATTCAGGGACACCCCCCCCCCCCTCACTTTCAGAAAATCAGAACGAATCACAGCACAGTGATTAGACACAAGAGGCGGGATTTATAAATTCTCCAATCACAAGCAGGGGGCGGGGATTGTGCTCCTCCAGACATTCCTGGCCAGAACAAGTACAGTCAGTGAGTACAGTGGTCATGTGGCAGCCTTTTTTGAGGGCATCAGATTGGCCCGGAGGGTGGCTGTGTCAGTTTCATTCCGGGACACTGTATTGTCCTGGAATGAAGGTACCCGGGACAGACCTGCAAAATTCGGGACTGTCCCGGGCAATCCGGGACACGTGGTCATCCTATATATGAGACCCTACACCGCAGACATTCCTGAGCACAAGGGACCATCTCCTAGGAACACTGCTAAGACTATGTGATATCCTACATCAGGAACATTTATGAGCACAATGGACTTTCTCCTAGGGACACTGCTTAGTGCAAGTATAAACTTCTGCCAAGGAAATTCATGAGCATATGGGACATACAGTTGAGTGCATATGAGGCCCTATACCGCAGACATTCCTAAGGGACCCTCTCTTAGGAACACTGCTAAGACTATGTGATATCCTACACCAGCATAGTTAGCAACATTTCCCCAAAATTTTGTGGGCATGTCTGGTGTTTAAAAAAATTGCGCCACACAAAGCATGCCATTGCGAAAAAGGGCGTGGTTTAAATTACACTAAATATTGGGCATGGCTTAAAGGGGCTGTGGTTAAATCAAGTCGGTTTACATCTGCCTGTCCATAGGGATGCATGGATCTTCCCATCAGGTCCACCTGAAAAACTGACAAGCAGACCTGATAGGACCCACTGTGTGAAAATGGAAAATTTATATCAAATACTTACCGTAATTTTCCTCCTGATGGACTCCATGGCAGCCTACGTATAGGACCCCACTCCCATAAATCTTTGCTCCCAGCTAGGCACCGTGTTCCATAACTTAGCCTACTCCAGCAATGGGAGGGAACTCCTGCTGCCATGGAGTCCATCAGGAAAGGAAAATTACGGTAAGTATTTGATATAAATTTTCCATTTTCCTGACAGACTCCATGGCAGCCTACGTATGGGAAATAACTAGCCATACACTCCCGGTGGGAAATATTGCTGGTTAACAGAAAAAAGGTTTAATTGGCACCGTCAACAGATAAGACATTCAAACCAAAATTAACTGAGGAAAGAGCCGCTGGCTCAACACAATAGTGCGTCATAAATGTATTTATCGATGACCATGATGCCGCTCTGCAAATCACTTCTGCAGACACATGACGGGAAGCTGCCCAAGACGTTGAAACACTTCTAGTCGAGTGTGCCGTCACCGCTTCTGGAGGGACCAGACCCTTAGCCGTATACGCCCTTTGAATAGCCTGGACAATCCAGGCTGATATGGATCTGGAGGAAGCACGTAATCCTCTGTTCTTCCCTTGGAAGTAGATGAAAAGGTAATCCGATTTCCGGAAGGGAGCCGTTGCTTCCAGATAGACTCTTAGGATTTCTCCGACATCTAGAGGATGGATACTAGAATCATCAGATGAATGGAATGTTGGGAGAACTATTTCTTGATTCTCATGAAAGACGGACGTCACTTTGGGATTTGATCCCAACATAGGGATCAAGACCACCCTATCAGGAAAAAAGGTGATAAACGGTTCTTTGAAACCCAGAGAGCTGATCTCAGATACCCTCTTGGCAGATGTTATGGCCACCAGGAACACCGTCTTGAGAAAAAGATCTTTGATGGACAATTGATCCGTTTGTCGAAAATCTTCTCCTGAAAAGAAGTCCAAAACGAGGGGAAGATCCCACTTGGCGAATCTTGGCCTCCTTTAAGGTCTAAGTCTTGTTGCACCTTTAAAGAATTGCCTGACGAGAGGATGTTTTGCCCAAGCAATGCCTGTGAATGCAGAAATTGCAGAGACCTGAACTCTAAGAGAGCTAACGGCCAAGGGCAACTCCAGGCCTGTCTGCAGGAAACTCAGAATGTCCGATATTCTTGGGTCCTTAAATGAACCTCCAACAGTAGGGATGAAACTCACGAATCTTGCCCAGATTCTTTGGTACACTCTGTTAGTACCCGCTCTCCTGGCACTCATCAAGGTTTCAATTGCTGTGTCAGGACACCCTAAGGCTGTCAACCTTTCCCTTTCAACCACCAGACCATCAGGTGGAGATGGGATGGACATGGGTGAAGCGATGCTCCCTGTAGCAGGAGATCTGGCCTGGGAGGAAGAGGGACTGGGTCCCGACAACTGAGCTGCGTCAGGAGAGGAAACCATGGCCTGTTGGGCCAATATGGAATTACCGCTATTACTTCGGCTTCTTCCCAGCGGAGTCTTGACAGAAAACGGAGAATGACCGGTACTGGGGGAAAGGCATACGCCTTGAGAAACCTCCACTGGTCTGTCAACGCATCTATCCCATAAGCTTGGGGACAACGATTCCTCGTGTAATACTTCTCGAGTTTCGCATTGCAGGGTGATGCAAAGAGGTCCACTTCCGGTGTTACTCCTAGAGACAGAATCCAATTGAACACTTCTATGTGGAGGGACCACTCGTTGTTGTCCAATGCTACTCTTGAGAGGAAGTCCGCCTGGACATTCCGGACTCCGGGGAGGTAAACAGCCGTTAGATTCGACAAATTCGCCTGGGCCCAAACCATAATCGGACTGACCTCCTCTAGTAGATCTAGACTGCGTGTACCCCCTTGTCTCTTGATGTAGGCTACCGCGGTCGTGTTGTCCAACCTCAACAGAACCAAAGCTCCTAAAATCAGGTGACGGAAGGCTTGAAGAGCTTGAAAGGCAGCTCGGAGTTCCAAGACATTTGACACTATCCCTTGAGATGGGAAGTCCCATTTCCCTTGGGCTACTTCTGATAGACAGAGGGCTCCCCAGCCGCTGTTGCTGGCATCCGTCGTCACCACAATCCAGGAGATTGGTGCAATAGAGTGGCACTTGAGGAGATTCTCCTGATGAAGCCACCATGGAAGACACTCCCTCATGGACGGGGTCATTCTGACAAAGTGATCTTGTGACTCTGGGATCCATTGCTGAAGAAAACCCTTTTGGAAGGGTCGCATCCTCCACTGTGCCCATTTTACCATGGGAGCCGTGGCCACCATGGTGCCGATAACTCTGAGGCAATATGATGCCCTGAGGCGAGGACATGCCAGGGCGAGCCGAATCCTGTCTTGAATTACTGGGATCTTCTCCATGGGTAAGGAAATGGTACTCTTTACCGTGTCGAACTGCGCCCCTAGGAATATCAGGGACTGGGTCGGATCCAACTGACTCTTCTCCCTGTTCAACAACCAGCCGAACTCCGTCAAGACCGAGATGACTTGGTCCCGATGTAAACAAAGCTGGTCTCTGTACTGCGAGAGCAGGAGTAGATCGTCCAGGTAGTGGTGTAACCGGACACCTTTGACCCTGATTAGGGCTACCACTGCCAGAAGTACTTTTGAAAACACTCGAGGCGATGTTGTCAGCCCGAAAGGAAGACAGGTGAACTGGAGATGTCTCTGCTCCACTGCGAACCTGAGGTATTGCTGAAAATTCTTCGCGATTGGAACATGAAAATACGCATCCTTCAGGTCTACTGAGACCATCCAATCCCCTGGCTGAATCGTTTGACTTATGGTCAAGAGAGTCTCCATCTTGAACCTCTCCTTCTGGATGAAGGAGTTCAAATATGTTAGATCGATGACTGGCCTCCAAGACCCGTTCTTTTTGAGAACCATGAAGAGGGGAGAATATATTCCCTGAAATTTTTCTTCTACTGGTACCGGAATGACGGCCCCTTGAGATATCAGAGAGTCCGTGTATGATAATAGAATTTCCCTCTTCTCTTCTGACTGTGGAAGAATTGTGGGAATAAAGCGGTGTGTAGGTGGGTCGGTGAAAGTCCAGGTATGACCTGTAGATATAGTTTTGATTGTCCAGAAATCTTGAACCGAGGCTGCCCAGACGTGCTGGAAACGGAGTAATCGTGCTCCTACCTGCTCCACCTGGACAGGCTCCATATCAAAAAGACTTAGTCGTATCCCGACCCCCAGAGGGTGTGGCTTTTGTGGACTTCTGTCCTGAAGGTTGATTTCTTCGCCAGTTTTTCCTGAATTCCCTGCCAGGTCTGTAACGACGTGCGTCTCTAGCACGTTCCTGATCATGTTTAGGTTGAGCTCTTCTCTGGCTCAAGAGACGACGATCCTGGGGTAGGAAACCTGACTTACCCCCGGTAGCGCGTGTGATGGCCGAGTCCAGCTTGTTCCCAAAGAGGGAGGAACCCTCAAAGGGAATCTTGCACCATGCCTGTTTGGAGGCAGGATCCGCCACCCATGGACGCAACCACAGGGCCCGTTTAGCTGTGACCGAGGATAGCATGACACGCGATACCAACCGGATAATGTCCAGGGATGCCTCACCCAGAAAAGCCGATGCCATCCTCAATTCGTGCACTGGGGAATTCCTGACCACATCATCGGATATACTTCCCAGGGTTGCACCTACGTCATCTGTCCATGATTCCATGGCTTTCGACAAAGCCGCAAGAGCTAAGGCCGGTTTGCAGGCCATCCCTGCAGTAATATATATCCGTTTGAGATCAGTGTCGATCTTCCTTTCCAAACCATCTCTGAATGACACTGTATCTTCCAGTGGAAGCGTGACATGTCTCACCAATCTCATGAGCGCCGCATCAATGAGGGGGGCTGAATCCAGATATTTCACCTCCTCACTCTTGAATGGGTACATTTTTGCCACTTTGGTGATTAAAGAGTTCTTTCTCTCAACCTTTCCCCACTCATCAGATATGATTTCACCAAGCTCGCTTAGGAAAGGGAAATTCGGGCGCTCTTTTTTCAGATGTTTAAAATACTTCTTTTGTTTGGAGGGCATCTCTATTGGGTCTTCCCATTTTAGCGCATCTTTAACTGCCCTGACCAAATGAGGGACTTGAGAGAAGTCGAATCCCGCTCCATATTCATCCACCTCGACCTCCTCATCTGAGGATCCATTTGACGAGAGATAGTCATGAGAGGGACCCGGAACTTCAAGCTCGACTGCGTCCGCAGTTGAGGCCGGTGCTGAAGGGGGAATGGTTATGTTGGCTGACTCTGTCCTGTTCAGAGATTCTTGCACCACCTTCCTGACCAGTGCTTCCACCTGCTGGTCACCTGCACCTCTCTCTTTCGCAGCTCTGGAGTAGCATGCTTCGCAGAGAGATCTGTCCTCTGGGACATAAGCCCTACACCCCCAGCAGGCTTTTTTTCTCCGTGCGACCGGAATGGCGGCGGGAATCATGTTTAGAGCCGGACCTTGATCTGTCCGTGTGATGTTTAGAAGAAGATCTTGACTTTGATTGGTCACGCTGAGACCTGGATTTCTCTTCACGTGCTGCTGGATGTTGATCGGACCTAGAAGGGCTGAGAAAAGAACAGGAAACAAAATACTTATAATTTTCCCAATAACCCTGACAACCCATGCAAAAACAGGTAGAGGAAAAAAATTCCGTCCTACCTGCGGCATAAGGGCTGACCACTAGGCGGCGACGACACATCCATGGCAAGGAAAAACAGCAGAGACTGCAGGCAAGACATGATAATGCATAAACATCCCATAGCTAGCAGAAGCAAGTAACCATTGCTGCATAGAACAGAAAGGGTGTTCAGCCTACCTTCCACAGATACGCTATAGGGACAAGAGAACCGGCGTCTGTAGATTCCCCTGGAAGCCAGGGCATAGCTGTATCTGACAGCTATTTAAATTTGCCGCCCTTGATGACGTCACGGCGCTCCGAACGTTGTCGTGCGCCGCCTTGCGACGTCCGCGCGCATGCGCGGCCACCGCCGTTCCGCCCGGACTGCGCATGCGCGAGCCAAGCCTCGATCTGGCTCGTGGCCGTGCGCATGCGCCGTAGGGACGAACAGCGGCGGACTGGAACGCAAATGCGCTCCAGCCGCCATCCTTGAGGACAAACAGGGACATACAACAAATATACACACCGGCTGCCATGGAAAAATACACCATACGATACCCATCCAGCACGGAACGATCCGACCTGACCCTCCAAGCGCCATTCACAGGCGGGCACGACCGGGCATCAAAAGTGGAAGGCCTCCTGCTAATAGCGAGGACGAATGGCCAAATTGCCGCTTGCCAGTCAATGACTGGATAGTAAGCTCTTCAGGGCACCACAACATCACCCGTGTCCACCCTGCTAATAGCTGGGCAACTGGACTCCAATACCGCCATCTCTTCACCGCCAACGCAAGGGGAAAACGCCAGGACTGGATCACTACTCCTTAAGGTAAGAACTACCTCTTTAGTCCTAAGGAGGAGGACAAAAAAGGAACACGGTGCCTAGCTGGGAGCAAAGATTTATGGGAGTGGGGTCCTATGAGGTAGGAGAGGCGGGATTAACCCATACGTAGGCTGCCATGGAGTCTGTCAGGAAAGGGGCCTTAGTGATGGTGTCAGCAAGGAGTGACTGTGAGAAACTGTGTTTAAAACTGCACTGCCTAATTTCAGGAAAGGACAGTGCTACATGAAAAAAGGAGATAGCATCTCCAGCTAACAGCATGACAGCTAACAGCATTTTTATTTTTTTTACTTCTATCGAAAAAATAAAAAGAGTGCTGTTAGCTGACATGTAGCACTGTCCTGACTGTGGTAAATTGGCCAGTGCAGCTTAAAAAAAAAAATTTGCACAGTCCAGTGACTGCTGGATAGAAAAAAACTTTAACCACTTTCAGACCGGACCAATTCGCAGCCAAAGGACCAGGCCCCTTTTTGCGATTCGGCACTGCATCACTTTAACTGACAATTGCGCGACGTGGCTCCCAAATAAAATTGACGTCCTTTTTTCCCACAAATAGAGCTTTCTTTTGGTGGTATTTGATCGCCCCTGCGGTTTTTATTTTTTGCGCTATAAACAAAAAAGGGCGACAATTTTGAAAAAAAAACGCATTCTTTTTTATTTTTTGCTATAATAAATATCCCCCAAAAATATATAAAAAAACTTTTTTTTTCCTCAGTTTAGACTGATACGTATTCTTCTACATATTTTTGGTAAAAAAAAAATCGCAATAAGCGATTATTGATTGGTTTGCACAGAAGTTATAGCGTTTACAAGATAGGAGATAGTTTTATAGCATTTTTATTAATAATTTTTTTTTTTTACTAGTAATGGCGGCGATCAGCGATTTTTATTGTGACTGCGACATTATGGCGGACACATCGGACATTTTTGACACATTTTTGGGACCATTGTCATTTATACAGCAATCAATGCTATTTAAATGCATTGATTCCTGTGTAAAAGACACTGGCAGTGAAGGGGTTAACCACTAGGTGGCAGTGTAGGGGTTGCATGTGCCTAGAGGTGTGTTTCTAACTGTGGGGGGGGGGCGTGGCTGTCAGCTAGTGAATGCTGATCTCTGCTCTAATCACAGGGAGCAGAGATCGGCGTCACTAGTTGCTAGGCAGAACGGGAGATGCTGTTTATTTCTGCATCTCCCCGTTCAGCCTTCCCGTGAGACGATCTCGAGTATCCCTGCAGTGATCGAGTCCACGGGACCCGCGACCGGCCTCAAGGGGGTCCTGGCCGATGGCATCTTAAAGGGGACGTACCTGTACGCCCTTATGCCTGTCCGTGCCATTCTGACGACGTACATCGTCGTGCGTCAGTCGGCAAGCAGTTAAAGTAACACCAGAGCCCACCTTTATCATCAGAGCCCTCTTTTACCATCAGTGCAGTCTCATCAGTGCAGCCTATCAGTGCAGCCTCATCAGTGCCCATCAGTGCAGTCTCATCAGTGCATTCTATCAGTGCAGTCTCATCAGTGCAGCTTCATCAGTGCCCATCAGTGCAGTCTCATCAGTGCCCATCAGTGCAGTCTCATTTAGAGCCTCATCGGTGCAGCCTTATCAGTACCCATCAGTGCAGTTTTATCAGTGCCCATCAGTGCAGCCTCATCACTGCCCATCCGTGCAGTCTCATCAGTACAGTCTCATCAGTGCATCCTCATCAATGCCCATCAGTGCAGTCTCATCAGTGTTCATTAGTGCAGTCTCATCTGTGCATTCTCATCATAGCAGTCTCATCAGAGCAGTCTCATCAGTGCAGTCCCATCAGAGCAGTCTATCAGAGCAGTCTCATCAGAGCAGTCTCATCAGAGCAGTCTCATCAGTGCAGTCTCATCAGAGCAGTCTCATCAGTACTACCTTGTGAGAAGGACCTACCTGGTCCTGGCCACACCAGCTGAGCTCCGTTTACAATCCATGTGTCCCTGCTCACAGGAATAATCAGCCATGCCCCTGCTGATTAGTATTGACTAATCGGAGAAGATAGGGGGAGGATCAACTGGTGTCAGTGCCAAAAGTCCTGATGTCCATAACAGAGCCTGATTTTGGGGATTTTGCCCAGGACAGGCTCAGACTGGAACATTGGGCTCGAGCACAGGTAACCTTCTCCCAGGAACACTACTGAGAATATGTGAAATATTATACCAGGAACATTGCTGAGCACAAGGGACCTTCTCCCAGGAACACTGCTGAGAATATATGAAATATTATACCAGGAACATTGCTAAGCACAAGGGATCTTCTCCCAGGAACATTGGTGAGTGCATAAGGAACCTTCGAAAGTTCCTCTTTCAAGTGGAGGGCACTTAACCTGGAACACTGCCATGCACATTGGGTACACCATCATAGACACTGATGAGCACACAAGGCACCTCACAACGGACATGTCAACTACATGGAACACCTTGCCTGGGACATGATAAATACATAGATCACCTCACCTGGTACAGGGTGGCTGTATAGGACACTTTTCTGGAACACAAAGGTTACATAGTTGATTTTGCATTAAGGCCAAAAAGGGCATGGTAACCATGTTGTCACATTGTGACAGTTGACCTTTTTCATCCTCTGACACAATAGTGTGACTCAAATTGTTATCTTAATTTTCCTAACTATTATATGTAGCGCCAGGCTCCTTAAGAGCATGCGCTATCTTTTTGTAAATTTAATGTTACTAAAACCGTAGTTGGGTTTTAGGGTTAATTGTACTAAATGATGGTCTTGGTGCCAGTTTGGCTGGACTGTATTGTGTTCTGCTTGGCCATGGGTGTCGGTGTCACCTCTGGCAAGCATAGGAACGTGGTCCGATTGGACGCATTGGGTGCCAATCTCTCTCGGAACCAATCAGTGGGTGTGTTATCTCGCTGTGCGTCCTGGTAGAGGGTACTTAAGGTACCGAGGTCACGTGATTCTGGGTTCCGGTCCAGAAGATCTTTCTGACTGTTTGCTCCTGGTCCTCCTGACCAGCCCTCAGGGGCCCTCATGGCCTGGGGTGCGGATCCATCTGTTTCCGAGTCTCAGGGCTGGCTAGCCCGAGGGACAGTAACTGGAAGGAGGGTTCCAAGGTGATCCGGTGCCGTTTCAGTTTTAGAGAGACCCAGCAACTGAGAATGCAACCAGGAAAGGACTCTTCAGAAGAGGGCCACGCACAAGACTGGCTGCTCAGCAAGAGCCTGGAAGCTAAGTTGGAAGGACACCAGGTGAATCCACACTCATACGGTATCGCCGGAAAGGCTGCAAGATACTGGTACCGTGTGAGAGTTCTCTAAGTTCGTCATCCTTCAGTTACAACCAAGTCTGTGGCAGAGACTTTTTATTCTAAAGTTCTACAACCAAGTCTGTGGCAGAGACTTTGCTATATCTGAATCACCTGTCAGTTCCTAAATTCACCAAAAAGGGGGATTTATCCGATAGCTGTAGTATCCAGTTGCGAATGGCTATTCCCTGGATTTCCTGGTGAGAGACATACAGTGTCAGCAGTTCCAAGAGTACCTGAACTTCCTACCCATACCCTCTATTCTCTGTTAAGAGACTGTGTTTTGTCTGAAGGTTTTTGTAAATAAAAATCCCTAAAGTGGATCCAGTGTCAGTCTCTGCAGTTCCTTTGGGCCATCTACCTCGGGAAACCCCTAGACGCACATGAGGTCAAGAAGATAATGGTAAGCCCAAAAATAACCAGAAGCTCCTTCGGGGGTCAGTGCTACATATAGATTTGGGCCATTTGATAAGGTTGTGTTAGAAGATAATAGATCACCAGTTAATAATCCTCTGTATATTTCTACAAATAGGTATTCTCTTCTAGTAAAAAGTGCTGCAGATATAAAATGCAGTCTGCAGTTATGGCCAAGCTATTCTGACAGCCAAGGCTTCAGCATTTCCTGGTGATGTTGAGGATTTTTTTTTAGGCATTTTAGCGCTTGAAATAGCCTCTAAAATGTGCCTGATAACTGCCTCCCATTCTGTACAGTGTGTGCTTTCACACTGGGGCTGTGCGCTTGCGGTACGCTAGGAAAAGTCCTGCAAGCAGCATCTTTGGGGCGGCTTGGGGGAGCTGTATTTAGTGCCCAGGCCCATTGCACTAAATGGACAGCGCTTCCAAAGGACCTTAAAAGCGATTTGAAAGCGCTGCAAAACTGGACTTTTTACCTTTTTTTAAAGGTAAAAACTGCCCCGCTAGCAGCCGCTTAAACACAGCTAAAGCGCCACAAAAATGAGTGTCGCTTTAGTGCTAACCGCACTGCGCTGCAGTGTGAAAGCCCTCTGAGAGTAGAGGTCTGCCTTAAGGTTGGGCATTTAAAGTGACCCTGTAACAACGTGTCTAATGTAGCCCAGAAGAACCCACGCAGGGTAGGCCTTCCATGTGACCCAGCACTTGTTGCCCAACGAGTTAATGGGAAAACATGGAGTACATGACAAACAACCACACTAGGGCCCCACCTGCCCACATAAAGATCTTATTTTATTTGCTTGTTTATATGCATGGGCTACACTGTCTTTTAATTCTGTTCCTGCTGTATTCCATTTTCTTACTTTGTAGTCAATGTATCTGAGATTAAGAGTCCATTCACACTTGTCATGCGAATTTGGCAGGTCGTACCCCATGTTTTCCAATGATAGCCATTCATAGGTGTGTGACTTAAAGTTGAAGCGAGTTCAAAGTAGTTCCTGCACTATTTTGGTCCGACTTTCATGCAACTTGAGGGCCATAGACTTCAATGTTAACCCTCAAATGTTGCATGACCTGAATGTTTTACATGCAACAGTTGTACAACAGCTGTCCATTATCACACACACAAACACTTCTATGTGAGCCAGCCTCACAAACTATCAGAACTAGGGCCATTGTGCTAAAGAGAATGATATACTGAAGCGTGCTATAGCAAATATATTCTTAATCCTGCACCCCCAGCACCAATTAAATCCTACCAATTATTTGTATTTTACCTGTAGCTTTGAAGTAAGCATTGAATTTATTTTTTATATCCTATAGCTTATTGGAACTTAGTAGAAATAATAACACATCGCCACATCACTGCAACCTCCTCTAAAAAAAAACATCCGCTGAGAGCTGCAAAAATATAAGCAGGCCGAATCAGTAAAGTCCAACAAGCATTTCATATAAACATGGTGGAGATTATTTATAGTATATGTAGACCCAAGCAATAAAATATTCAATTATAAATTCAATAATCATTTATAAGTGACTTCAGCAATAAAGGCTCTTGAGCATACACTTTCTATTGCCGCCTAGTTGTTCTTCTGCATTGTCACCCTATCAAATGCTCTTAAACTACAAGCAGCTGTTCCAATGCAATGGTTTATCTTGGTAACCATCAGGAAACCAGCCTTAGAGAATAACATCAAACAGCTGGTGGAATGCAGCAGGTTCCTGCCCATTTAATCACCATGCTCAGATGCAGGAGAAGGCCCCATTAACTCCTTTTCCACAACTCCCTGGGTTCCTAGAAATTCACAGGGAAGATAAGTTTTCCCAGTTTCCCTACCTTTAGCAGCTCTTGGGGACATTAATCTGGATAATAACCTGATTTCTCTAGATGATGTACTGCTGTTTTCTTTCACAGTCAAGGACCATCTTGCCCACTTAATGCTATGTTGGCTTGGCTGCATCAGTATGGGCTGAAGCTCAAACCCAGTAAGTGCCATCTATTCAAGCATGAGATAGAGTTTTTAGGACATATCATCTCCAGACAAGGTATATTCCCAATCCCAAGAAAGTAAAGGCCATATAGGAAGTTTGCTGCAGCCATACCTATGAGTAACTAGACCACCAAGACCACTGTCCAGATATTGTGTGCACTTCTACTTTTCTTATGACTGTCTGAAAAAGGGACATTCAAACCAGGGATCCTGGTTCAAAAGCAAATTTTTCCAAAAATGATATCACCCATTACCCATTAAGAAGTTGCACACTACCCCATACCACCCACAAGGCAATGGGGCATGTGAGTGGTTCAATTGCACCCTAATAGAACTGCTTAAAGGTTTAGCTCATGGTTGATGAAGAAAATTATCTATTAGTGTCCTGGAAATACAGCCACATACAGTACATTCCACAACAGGCCGTTCATCTTACGGTGCTATGTTTAGCCATGTTCTCGCGGGGCCCACTAACCTATGGACTTGAATACCCACAGAAGAACTCAAACACACTATGGCCTTCTGGATTCATGAGTATGAACAATGTCTGGCTGAAGTACAACAGTTTGTTAAAGACCAGTGATGGGTACTGCAAGAAGAGTACTTTGCCCTTTAACCTAGGGACAGAGTGGTTGTCTGACTTACCAGCATGGTAGTCAGTAAGTTGCTAAAAGAAGCTGCCGGAGACTGGAAGTGCTGATATATAACAAAGAATGTAACAGAGAATGAAAACCTAAGAGAAGAATTGTATTAAAACACTTGGCATTTGTTTTATCATCCACAGTGTTTTGCTTATCATATACAGTTATCATTGATGAATAATTTATTCAGCTAAGGCTTACAACGCACATGTACTTTAATAGAGAAGTAAAAAGTGCATTGAATGTCCAAAGTACAGGGAACTCTGCCAAATTATTATCATTCCACTCTTTCCACTGCTCAACTATTTCAAACGATGCTTTCCATTTCTTGTATTGTTAGCAAAGATCAGTTTTTGTAGTAAGGATGCCTTTATAACTTACCTTTTTCCTGCACATACCTTTTTCCTCCAGAAAATAACTTCATTACATGAAAAAATGCACTTATCCTGAATTACCATATTAATGATCTACCCTCTAGAAGGTGCGCTTTGAACTTTAAATGAAAACTCAAGAAAACTACAGCAGGAGCTGCAATTTAATGCTCTGATAATTTGCAATTCCTTTTTTACTTGCTGAGCGATCTTTAAATATGGACTCCACGATCACTACTGTCCTAGAATATACTAACTTCAATCTAGCCATCAACGTGGAAGATATAATCTGGTT
Source organism: Lithobates sylvaticus (assembly GCA_028564925.1). Classification (NCBI taxonomy): domain Eukaryota; kingdom Metazoa; phylum Chordata; class Amphibia; order Anura; family Ranidae; genus Lithobates; species Lithobates sylvaticus. The sequence goes on from CM053030.1 coordinate 148,403,679, forward strand.
TACTCCAATCTTTCATTTTAATACTATCCCCATGAAATAGCCTTGATTAAATATTTAAAGTACACCTGTCACAGAAAATAAAAACGCTAGTGTAGCGCTATTTAACCACTTGCCTACTGGGCACTTTTACCCCCTTCCTGCCCAGGCCAATTTTTAGTTTTGTATACCGAAAAATATTTCATAGTTTGTTATAATAGTTTTCAGACAGGTCATTTTTATTCTTCACTCATGTGGGCTGATGAGGCTACACTGATGGGCACTAATGAGGCGGCACTGATGGGCACTCATGAGGCGGCACTGATGGGCACTGATAGGTGGCACTGATGGGGGCACTGATAGGCAGCACTGATAGGCGACACTGATGAAGAGGCACTGGTGGGCACTGATGGCCACTGATTGGCCGCACTGGTGAGCAGTGTTGGGACTGCACTGATAATCAGGACACTTATAATCAGTGCCCTGATTATCAGTGCCGATCTCCCATTCACACAAGCCAACTTGTGTTTACATCCATGACCAGCTGTGATAGGACACTGACGATCATGTGGTAAAGAGCTGCTGATTAGCTCTGTACCCCGATCTGTGATCAGCTGAGTATGGAGGATCACAGGAGGACATCATATGACGGCCTCCCAGAACTGGCCGGCCGCACTGTAGCCATCATTCGGCTATAGCTTGGCCAGCAAGTGGTTACAGAGAAGTCTAGAATTCAACAAATACAAACATTTATACTCACCTAGTTAGATGCAGCATCTCTGCAGCTCTGCAGCGATCAAGCACTGCTGATCGCTCAGTTCTCTGCCTCCGCTCTTAACAGAGAGCCATGACCGTCAGTCACCAGCTCTCTGCTCTGCCCCTCCAGTGCTCACTGGATCGCTGGGCTTTGGAGGGGGCAGAAGGGGCTGGCTCATCCTCTCAGCGGATTGCTGGAAGGCTGAGGCAGGTTCTGGTCCAGGCATCTGAGTGGATACCGACCATATGGAGTGACATCAGCCAACGGCAGACTTTAGCCCTGAGACCTACAGGAGAAGTATATCTAAAAAAGCTTTGGCTATACTTCTCCTTTAAGGGGCCGCTGGTATTAATTGTTTTTTCCCTAAAAGTACAGAGGCTGCCAAACATCAGCTCCAATTACACAGTCTAGAGCAGGGGTAGGCAACCTTAAAGAGGTGGAAAGCTACCTGAACAACAAGGGTGAAGTAAAAAACATCAGGCCCAGTGACGCCTCCTCACACCTGAATTAAATGTCTGCATTGCACGGCATTTGTGGGTTTAAATCAGGTTAATGAGGATGCAACATATCGCCTTCTCACCACCTGTAAAATACACTCGGATCGCTTTTCAGAGGAGCAGCAGCAGTGCCTGCTGCACTTGTGAATAAGCACTTGGTGCATTTGGCAGTGGCACCCCTGGGGTTCCTTCACATGTAAAGTTGGGGGTGGTAAAACCCTGCGGTTGAGTCGCAGTTCAATGTGAAAGCAGCCCTATACTATTATGCCCAGTGTATTGCTTCACACTGACCTGAAGATCTCTTCTTTCCTGCTGCTGGCACCACTCTGGGGACCACTAGCCAGGATAAGAGATAGAGTGCAGTTGGTAGAACTCCGCATTGGGACAGGAGCCAGCACTACAGAGGGGGCAGCGGCAACTCCAACTTTACAAGTAGTCCCTCTGCATTGCACTCTGTTTGATGTTCTGGAATGGCGGGTCAGCAAGCCCAGAACGCAATCTACCAGTCACCTGTCTGCGATCTACTGGTTGCTGACCCCTGGTCTAGAGGATGTCTTTTTAAGGTTTATTGCTTGAAGAAACTCTAAAGTGGTTGCAAAGGCACAAGGTGTTTTTACCTTCATGCATTTATGCATGAAGGTAAAAAACCTTATGCGTAGCAGTCCCCTCAGCCCCCCTCCCCCTCCTTATACTTATATACTTACCTGAGCCCCCTCATGATCCAGCGATGTCCACGAGAGCCTTGCCTCCCCAGGGACTCTCACTCCTGATTGGGTTTTGGCAGCAGTGGGAGCCATTGACTCCCGCTGCTGTCAATCACAGCCAGTGAGACAATCAGAATGGGGGGGGGGGTGCGAGTCATGGCTCTGTGTGTACATGGAGCCATTGCTGCTTGCTGTGGGGACACACGGCAGGAGGGAGGAGACAGGAGTGCCGGCGTGGGACCCGATAAGAGGAAGCTCTTGGCTGCTTTGTGCAAGACCATTGCACAGAGCAGAAAATTATAACATGTTTGTTTTCTTTTGTTTTGTTTTTTTAAACAAGGCTTTAATACCGTTTTAAGGGCTCTTTCACACGGGACGGATCCGTAATGATCCGCCCCGTAAAGATCTGCTGCTCAGCGGGGATCGCTCCGCTGAGCAGGCGGATGAAAGGGCGGTCCCTGCACACTGTGCAGGGACCGCCCTGTCAGATCTCCGCTCTCCTCTATGGGGGATCGGATGAACACGGACCGTCTGTCCGTGTTCATCCAATCCGCTCTGCAGACGGATGGAAAAATAGGGTTTTCCTCCGTCTGCAGAATCGACCACAGCGGAGACGGACAATATCGGGTGTCAGCGGATGTTCATCCGCTGACACCCGCTATCCCATAGGGATGCATGTATGTCCAAAAATGGATGGATGAAATACGGACATACGGTCCGCCCGTGTGAAAGGGGCCTAAGGCTTATTTCACAAGGGCTTCAGCTTGTATAAGAGAGCAGTGTTAACAGCAATATTTGAAAAAGCATTTGCAGAGCTTTCAGCAAGCTTTGTTGAAGCTTTTAAAGTACCATTCAGCTTTAGTTTGTAAATGTTAAACACAGATCCAAATAGGAGTACTAATTGCCACTTAAAACAAGCTGCTAGCAGGCTTCAGCAGTTCTTGAAGCTTGTTAAAAGCCTGCTGAAGCCTGCTAGCAGCTTGCTTAAAGTGGCAATCAACACTCCCATTAGGATCTGTGTTCATCTGTTACAAACTGGAGTGGAACAAGCTTCAACAAAGCTTTCTGAAAGCTCTGTAAATGCTTTGTCAAAGCTTGCTGTTCACATTGCTGTTATATAAGCCGAAGCCTGTGCGAAACAGGCCTAACAGGAGAGGGGTTAGGGCATGGGATACGCCTAAACAATTAGCAGGTAGCAATTAGAGGACAATCTTCTCCTTAAGTAACCGTGACTGTTGGTCAGGGCCGCCATTAGGGGGGTACAGCCCATACACTTGTAAGGGGCCCCAGCATCTGGATGGACCCGGCCGACTGGCAGGGATGTGAAAAGACAGGGGCGGGTGCAGAGGAGCTCCGTGGATGCTCCTGTATATGTGTGGTGAGTCGGCAGGCTGCTGCTCTGTCATGAGCTGACATTGGGCTCTTTGCTGCCACCTCTGGCCATTTCCTGCATGTGCACCCCTCTGCATGTGGAAACAAGAGCTGCGACCAAGACCACCTTACAAGTAAGGGCTGTTGTGCGGGGGGGGGCTGTGTGTGTGACTGTGTACATTTCTGCGTGTGTACAAGTCTCTGCGTGTGTACATGCCTGTGTGTGTGTACATGGCATGCCTGTGAGTGTGTACATGTCTCTTTGTGTACATGTCTTGTGTGTGTACCTCTATGTGTGTGTACGTCTAGGTGTGTGTACATGTCTCTGTGTGTGTACACACCTGTGAGTGAGTACATGTCTCTGTGTGTATACATGCCTGTATGTATACATGCCTGTTTGTGTAAATGCCTATGTGTGTACATGTCTCTGTATGTGTACATGTCTTGTGTGTGTGTGTGTGTGTGTGTGCGTGCGTGCATGTCATATACACATGTGAGTGGTGTTGGGAGCGTACAGGTGTGAGGGGGCTGAGAGCATACAGATGTGAAGGGGCTGTGAGCATACAGGTGTGAGGGGGCTGAGAGCGTACAGATGTGAGGGGGGGCTGAGAGCGTACAGGTGTGAGGGGGCTGAGGGCGTACAGGTGTAAGGGGGGCTGAGAGCGTACAGGTGTGGGGGGCTGAGAGCGTACAGGTGTGAGGGGGGCTGAGAGCGTACAGGTGTGAGGGGGGGCTGAGAGCGTACAGGTGTGAGGGGGGCTGAGAGCATACAGGTGTGAAGGGGCTGAGAGCATACAGGTGTGAGGGGGGCTGAGAGCATACAGGTGTTAGGGGGGGTGAGAGCGTACATGTGTGAGAGGGGGTTGAGAGCGTACAGGTGTGAGGGGGGGCTGAGAGTGTACATGTTTGAGGGGGGCTGAGAGCGTACAGGTGTGAGGGGGCTGAGGCACTGAAGGACTTGATGGGATGGCTAGTGGACAGATTTGGTGGGACGGCCAGTGGGTGAGACCCTGGGGAATGTTGGTGGTCAGGCTCAGGGGGGGGGGGCAGGCCTAAAGCTGTATAAGGGGCCCCACAATTTCTGATGGCTGCCCTGCTGTTGGACAGTCTAAACTCCGTCAGCTGAAGACCATGAGGTAACTTTCTGAACAGGCTAAAACCTCACAGCTGGAGACTATGAGGCAAGTCTCTTTGGCACCTGGTTACCTTGCACCTATGCTCAACTGCTGGTACCCAGTATGATATCCAGAACATCGCACAAGGATCAGTTTAGAGTGTTTACTCACAAGTTCCCAGGACAACTGCCACCTACCAACTTCAGACACAGTCCAATGAGGGAAACGGTCCTTTTAAAGACGAGATTCCTTGTGCAATCAGCTTATAGCACAGCGCGTCCATGCCATCAGCCCTGACCCTGATGAGTTTGCAGTTCACATGCTACCTAAGGGCAACAGCTCCTCGGGCTCTGGAACCCTCCTGGGGAGAAGGAACCCAGATCTCCAGTGCCGCAGACTATTTATCACCCTTCCAGCCTCCTTCTGGACACTCCTCTCCAGGGATGGAGCATGATAAATATTCAGGCTGAGTATCTGAATCTCCCACTCTATGCTCTGGAAGCTTCCTGCAGAGGCATGGGAAGAAACCAAACTTCTAGCCTGTAAGATCTTGAACAAGCCAGAACAAACCATAAGAACTGTTCCGCCGCTTGATCGTTCTTATGGGCGGTGAGAGGGGACACCCCCCCTCCCGCCGCCCTCCGGTGCTTCTACCGACTCACCACTTCCATCGGTGAGTCGGAGGCAGGATCCACCGGCCACGGATTGTGATCATAGAGATTTCCGGCGGACCAGATGGTCGCCAGAGTCTCTATGATCGTTCGGAGGCCAGGCGCGATGTTGTGACATCACGCCTGGCTTCTGCATTCAAACGAATGGCAGCGCCTCGGCTGGAAAGTCGTGATCGTTAATTTATTTATTTTTTTATTTCACGCTTCCCAGCCCAGAGGTGAGATGTGGGGTCGTATTGACCTCATATCACACTGTAAAGAGGACCGATCATGCCATATCCCTATTACAAGGGATGTTTACATTCCTTGTAACAGGAATAAAAGTGATCCAAAAATTTTTATTTTTTTTAAAGTGCCAAAGTAAAAAAATAAAAATAAAATTAACAATAAAAAAAAAAAAAAAATTTAAAGCGCCCCTGTCCCCGTGTGCTTGCACGCAGAAGCGAACACACACATAAGTTCCACCCACATATGAAAACGGTGTTCAAACCCATGTGACATGTGAGGTATCGCCGCGAACGTTAGAGCGAGAGCAATAATTCTAGACCTAGACCTCCTCTGTATCTCAAAACATGTAACCAGTAAAAAAATATTGAAATCGTCGCCTATGGGGATTTTTACGTGCAATTTTGAAGCGTGACATGTTAGGTATCTATTTACTTGGCGTAACTTCATCTTTCACATTATGCAAAAAAATTGGGCTAACTTTAATGTTTTTTTTTTTTTTTTTAAAGCATGAAACAGTTTTTTTTCCCCAAAAAAACGTGTTAAAAAAATTGCTGCACAAATACTGTGCGCAATAAAAAGTTGCAACAACCGCCATTGTATTCTCTAGGGTCTTTGCTAAAAAAAACATATATAATCTATGGGGGTTCTATGTAATTTTTTAGCAAATATAGGAGAGAAATTTCAGAATTGGCCTGGATGGGAAGTGGCTAGGACAGTGTAGCACTGTCCCCGTAGAGCTTGCTGAGTGTTGACTTCTTAGGAGTCTCTCTGGTTACCTGAAGCTGGTTGATAATAGTTTCCACTTGGTTGCTGAGGGTTCCCACTTGGTTGCTAGGGGTTCCCGCTTGTCCCACCCTTCTCTGGCTTGCATGTTACTCAAAGACCAGTCCAGGGTATTTGTGTTTTTTGTATTTTATTTTGGAACTTGGATGGGAGAAGGGATGAGTGGGATACTCCAACTTGAACTATTTATAAGGGACAACTCTCACTTGACCTCACTGGAATATTAGCAGAAGCAGTCACACTGCTTTAAACATGCAGCCACATGTATGGAGGGATTAAGTCTTCTTGCTCTCACTAGCAGCAGACTTGATGCACTACATTATCTTCAGGACACTCTCTAGCATCCCCTTTACTGACACCTGTCCACTGACTCTTCTAGATGAAGGGGGTGGCCCCAAAGACACAGATCTGTACTCAGGCAGAATCAGATCCTTCCTGGTGTCTCCCTTCCAATCAGCTCTGTAGGACCTCTGGGTTCAGCTTCTCTCTCTCTCTAGGCCGACTGGCTCAGTGGAGGAGAGGGCAGCCGCCCCCTCCCTCCTGGACTCTGTTCCCTGACTCAACTAACTCTGAGCACATGTACTCTGGCTTTATATACAGTATCCCAACATGCAATGCAGAACTTTTCCTCTGCCAATTGCCAGGGCTGTAACAAAGCCTGTGCACTCACTTGTCAGGTCCCCTCACATTGTCCAATATGCCTCCCTATTGGACCAGTGAGGGACAGTCAGAACAAGCTGAGCTGCACCTGAGTACAATGAGCAGACCTAACCAATAGATCCTGCTCTCTGGTAGGCAGCGAGCACGCAAAGTTTTACCTGACCATCTTCCTGGTAAGCCGAAAGACCAAAAACTATACTCTCTTCTAGCACCTACCTAGGAGGGTGCTACATCAGTGCTACACTAGTAACTTAAAATTCCTCTGTGCCCTGGAAGACACCCAGCCTCTCAGCTGAAAGGCGGGATCCAGTAAGAGGCACCCACATACTTATTTCAGCTCCTTTCACACACACACACACGTCTGTTTTGACGGACTCCGCTTGCTCAGCAGGGATCGTTCCGTTGATCCCCGCTGAGCCGGCGGATGACAGGTCTGTCTCCGCTCACTGTGCAGGAATGGACCTGTCAGATCTCCGCTCACCTCTATGGGGGATCGGATGAAAACAGATCCGCCTGTCCGTTTTCATCTGATCCAATCCGCCAGATGGATGGAAAATAGGGTTTCCATCCGTCTGAATTTAGTGGAGCAGAGCGGAGCGGGTCGGATGTCAGCGGACATGTCACTGCTGACATCCATCACTCCATAGAACTGTATGGAGCTTCCGTTCAGATCTGCCTAAAATACTGCCTGGTGGACCTGAACGGTCTGCATGTGTGAAAGGGGCCTTACTGCTTCTAGAGTGTTTGTGGGCTGCTATGTCTCAAGTTTTACATTATCTGAATAGCCGCCTGAAAGCTGTGTTGGTTGATACAGAAAAATGTATATACATATAACTACCATGGGATATCTTGTCCCTGTGCTAGACACCTCAGTCAGAAAAAAAATACTGACTGACAAGTACAGCACCACATGCTGGAAAGGAAGAGTGAGACCAAAATGAAAGCAAGCAGTAAACTCATCTCTGTTTATAGGATGTTAACTTAAAGCAGAACTCCGGCCAAAACATTTTTTCCATGTCCTTGTTGCTGATCTCCTACCTTCACTAACGTTGCCATCCATGTTCTTCTGAGCTCCGTAGTTCCTCTGCAATAGGCTGCTAAACTTTCTGAAAACCCGTTATTGCCTGCTGACATACTGTTTGTAAGAAGACCGCTGGCTGCTATCCCTCTCCTAAGCTCAGCCAGCGGTCTGATACATCCCCTTTGTAGTCCTCAAAAAACTAGCAGGGAGGAAGCAGAGATGTAGTGGGTGGATTGGGTCTCACAGCCCCCGGTTTGTGCCGCCCATGGAGAAGGCATCCTCCTCCTCTCTCCTCCCTCCTCCTCCTCCCTGCCAGCAAACCGCCCGCCACTGTCCCCCCGCACCGCCACCCAATCCCCCCCCCATCGCTATCTCTTTGCAGTGCGGGGGTTATTATTAGAAATCAGTTGTATGACACAGCGGGATCTCCCATTGTGTCAGGTATAGTATATCCGAACACCGAGCACTGACATCAGCGCTCGGTGTTCTTATATAACAATACCTGACACTGCAGGAGATCCCCACTGTGTCAATCAACTGATTTCTAACAATAATCTTGGCTATACACTGGTGGGACAGACATCCTGCACTTGTGGTCCCTGCCATTTGGCACTAGTGGTCCCTAGCATTCAGCACTTGTGGTCCCTGGCATTCGGCTCCGGTGGTCCCTGACATTTGGAAGGAGAACGGGGAAATGCTGATTGATGAAACAAGCATTTCCCCCATTCTGCCTAGCGACACAGACACTAATCACCGCTCCCTGTAATCGGGAGCGGCGATCAGTGTCGTGTCACACATAGCCCATCCCCCCAACAGTTAGAACACAGCCCTAGGACACACTTAACCCCTACAGCGCCCCCTAGTGGTTAACCCCTTCACTGACAGTCACATTTACACAGTAATCAATGCATTTTTAATCGCACTGATCACTGTATAAATGTGAATGGTCCCAAAATATCTCCAAAATTGTCCGATGTGTCTGCCATAATGTCGCAGTCACGATAAAAATCGCTGATCACTGCCATTACTATTAAAAAATATTATTAATAAAAACGCCATAAAACTATCCCCTATTTTGTAGATGCTATAACTTTTGCGCAAACCAATCAATAAATGCCTATTGTGATTTTTTTTTACCAAAAATATGTAGAAGAATACGTATCGGCCTAAACTGAGGGAAAAAACATTTTTTTATATATTTTTTGGGGGTATTTATTATAGCAAAATGTAAAAAATAATGTGTTTTTTTCAAAATTGTCGCTATATTTTTGTTTATAGCGCAAAAAATAAAAAACGCAGAGGTGATCAAATACCACCAAAAGAAAGCTCTATTTGTGGGAAAAAAAGGACGTAAATTTTGTTTGGGAGCCACATCGCACGACCGCGCAATTGTCAGTTAAAGCGACACAGTGCAGAATTGCAAGAAACGCTCTGGTCTTTGGCCAGCCAAATGATCCGGGGCTGAAGTGGTTAATGTTCCATGTAAAATCCACTATGTGATTATTGTTCTTGTTATGTTATCCTTAGTGCACAGAGCAATGTTTGCAGAGGTTGGCTGAGTATACAGACAGTGGCAGTATGCTTGCCTATTGTGTTAGAAGTATGTTTCAATCATCTTTCTGCTCTTTATTGTTCGATATAGAAATCTGTTATACAATCACCGTTCCTGTTATGTCACTCTTAGTACACAGAGAAACTTTTACAAAGGTGGGCTGTTGACCTGAGTATTCGCCATTGTCCTCCAGAGAAGTGCGTTCCACCTCAATATAGACTGATAAATCCAAAGCGTCTCTGACTTATGTCTTTAAGTCCACTGATAAATCCAAAGTGTCTCTGTCTTATGTCTTTAAGTCCACTTATGTACATTTTTGGATGTCTGACTGATGACTGGACGGGTGTGTGAAAACCAACTACACGTGCATCATGTGGGTTGCACTTGCTAGAAATTGCTAGTGACTACTACAGGAACAGACAATTCCCTAGAACAGACCTCTCCCTCCTTCCCACATCATTGCCCTCTCCTCTTCAGGAGTATCCCAGCATCTCCACTGTTCCCCTCAGCTGCCTTCATTATCCTTTTATATAGCTGCCGGGGTAGAGGCAAAGGAAAATACTATAGAGCAGTGGTCTCCAAACTGAGGCCAAGGGGCTGGATGCGGCCATTTTCTTGCCTTTATCTTGCTCTTAGAGAACTATTCCTCCCATTGATATGGGGCACTATTCCACCAAGTGACATCAACAATGGGACATAATTCCTCAAATGGGGAGAAAGAAAGTCCTATGAGCCACACATCATTGCAAGACCTTGTACGTGTGTGTATGACAACCTCAGCCCAGGCTCCAGCTAGGCCACGCCTCCAACACATTTCACTTTGCTCCTGGGGCTTAGTTATGGGAATGACTAAGTTCTGGGGCAGAACGAAACATGCTGGGGCGTGGCCTGGCAGAATACACACACCCATAGGGTCTTGCAGTGATGTGCGACTCATAGGACTTTCTTTCTACCCATTTCACGTTTGAAGCTGGGACAAGCTCTGTATTTGCCTGCACTCCCAGTGGCTTGCTTTAGTGGAGGACCTGGTGGAGTCTTGAGCGGTGTCCATCATTTCGGTTTTGCTTCATTGGCATAATTCCTGCCAGTGACACTAAAGCCCCATACAAAAAATACTGCTTTTGAATCTGATCATTAGTACACAGCTTTCATCCAAAATGTTCTCGTACAATACCAGATCGTACGATTTTCCTTTAATCGGTCAAGTTTTTGGCTGAAAATACAATACAAATACATTACATCACTTCCAAATTTTTATTCTGTCATATGAGAATTTTCGTACTTAGTACATGTAATTTTCGTACATAGTAACTTTTTCGATTTCGATATGGAGACTAGCATGCAAAAGAAAAAAGGACAATCATTCATCTGATAATCTCATTCTGGCTTAAGGTTTAGGGATGGGACACTATTCCTTCCCCAATACCAACAATGGGGCACTATCCCTTCCCCTGATATTAATGAGACACTGCTCCCTCCACTGATAGCAAAAATGGGGCACCATTCCTCCCACTAATACCAATGATGGGGGTATCGTTTACTCCCATTGACACCATGTAGTTTTCTACTCACGTTGGCCACAGTCTGCAGCCACCCCCCCTCCCCAAAGTCTGAAGGACAGTAAACTGGCCCTTTGTTTACAAAGTTTAGAGACCCCTGCTATAGAGCGTCACTTGAGAGACAGCTTGGAGTCTACTGGACTAAGAGAACAGTTCATTGGGTGCTTCTGCGTGAAAAAGACCTTCTATATACTGGTACTCTTAGCCCCCGTACACACGGTCGGAAATTCCGACCACAAAATCCATCAGATTTTTTCCGAAACTGGTGTTGCATACACACGGTAGGACAAAGTTGTCGGAAAATCTGATCGTTGCGAACGTGGTGACGTTTGTTGCGTACTACGGAACTACGTAGAGGCTAGTAGCCAATAGCTTTGGTCTCTTAATTTGATCAGAGCATGCGTGGCACTTTGTCCGTTGGAATTCCCTACACACGATTGGAAAAAGTCTGATCGGATTTTGTTGTCGGAAAATTTGAGTTTTTTCCGTCGGAAATTCCGACGGAAAAAGCCCGCTAGAGCCCACACACGATCGGATTTTCCGACAACATAATCCGATCAGACTTTTTCCATCGGAATATCCGACCGTGTGTACGGGGAATTAGTCACCATCCAAGGAAGGGATATGCTGAAGCCAAGAGGACGAGGGACTCTACTGGGGCTGCTAATATCACATCCAAGATGGTGGAGCCCTCCATGGGTGTAATATATACCAAATATTTTATTACAGCTATTGCACACACATATATGAACAAAGTGTGTTAAAAAAAAGTATTTTTGAATTATAGAACAGGATATGTAATGCATTTGTTGTCTTTGGCGTACAGTCCTGAAGAAGCGGTATATCCGTGAAACACCTTGACTTGAAAAGCAACAAAAGCTACTTATTTTATGTTGTACGTTTACGATTTTGATATCGTGGATGTATTACTTACGATTTTTTAACTTACGCTGTAATAAAAATATTTTGATTTTAAGATTTGGATTTTGAAGTTGTCAATACCAGCAGGTCTTTCTTGAACACCCTTTTTCTTCTTTATACACTATGTTTATATATTTTGTTAGGTTGAGGACCTTCTGGGATTTTGTTGACACACTCAACACATAATTTGATTGCTTCTGTATATTGCACACAAATAGCTCTGTAGTAGCTTAATAATTCTTTCTCATAGGGTAAAAGGTAAGTTTACCTCCTGTAAAAAAAGAAAGTAGACTCTATAAAAATTGTTGATTTTTTTCAGCATAGTGTAACAGGCAAACATTATACCTTGATTCAAATAATGCCTAAAGATTAAGATATACTTAAAGTGTAAGTAAACCCCCCTATTGTTTCAGCCAAGGAAGCTGCCATCTTTGCCTTTTTAAACTACAACTGCCATGATGCTGCACATGTGATCAGTTATGACACCAGCCATTGGATGGTTTGACAGTTTGGTTGAGAGCACAACCAATGTAGGAGTTACATTTCCAGTGTCCTGTCGGATAGTGTCCCCCATCGGATACTGTCCGTTGTGTACTGTGCATGCGCAGTACACAGGACAAACAAATTCCGAAAATAGCTGAAGATGAACGACGCCTGCGCCGCGAGTCCAGGTTCAAGCCCCACCATCCAAGTGGACATAGAGTTAGAATAAAAAAAGAGCCGAGCACAGCGAGGCTGTGCCCGAAGCGTGGCGAGCGTAGCGAGGCCGTGCCCGAAGCGTGGCGAGCGTAGCGAGCCCGCGAGGGGCCCTCTAACTTTGTGTAGCCCTATGTCCACTTAGATGGTGGGGCTTGCACCTCGACTCACGGCGCAGGCGCGGTTCATCTTCGGAGATTTTCCAAATCTCATTGTCCTCCATACTGCGCAAGCGCTGCGCCTGCACAGTACGGCCGGACACTATTCGATAGCTGGACTTTTTTTGACAGAACACCGGCACGTGCTGTAAATGAAACTGGTTTTATGGATGGGTTTACTTTTGCTTTAAGGAGGGCCAGACTGTGGCCATTGGGAGTAAAAAAGGTTGTGACATCAATGGGAATAAACAATGAGGAGAGGAATAGTGCACCATTATTATTGTCATTAGGCCCCATTTTTGGTGTCCTTGGGAGGAATTGTGCCCCATCATCTATGTCATTGGGAGGAATTCTGCCCCTTCATTGGTGTCAGTGAGGGAGAATTATGTCCTATTGTTGGTATCAATCTATGAAAATAGCGCCCCAAGGGCTGGATAAAAGCAAGCAAAGGGCCGCTCCTGGCCCCCGGGCCACAGTTTGGAGACCACTGTTCTACAGGTTAACAACATCTTTCAAATGCATTAAATGACCAACAAAAATCTTTTAGGAAGATCTTTGTTGAAATAAACGATCTGGCTACAGGGTCTCTTTCATGGCCATTATTTTTTTTTTTTTTGTCACATGTCCAGCATGCCTAAATACTTCCCTCAATATGGGGATCGGATGGCAGATTCCGAGTGGCATAAAAGCCTGCAGTAAATTCAGCCAAGCATTGGAAGGTTTCAGTACAAAGAACCATGCCTTGTCTTCAGAAAAACTTAGCTTCACTGTAACCTCTACCAGTATTGATGTGTACGTATCCCCTGATATTTTTTTTGATGTACGAAAATAATCAGGACAAAATGCATGGAACTTCTTCAATCTCTTTTGTAATTCTGCATGGTTGAACATTTGAAATGAGTTTGTGCCTCAGCCCGAGGCAGTGATTCAGACTTGATTGGGGTAAATCAGCTTTCCTTGCGCTTATTTTTCTATACGTCACCAAGCCAGAGGAATAAAAAAAAATGTGTATCTATATATCTATCTATTATATATATATATATATATATATATATATATATATATATATATATATATATATATATATATATATATATATATAATGAAATGTGCTGTTCTCTTGCCAAACCGTCACACGTGCCTTGATGAGACAGTAGGTGATCCTTATCAACAAGTTGCACGACCTTAGTCCGGTGACAATGTCAGGTCAACTTTGGGGAAGCGGAACGAGACGCATACATCTAAATACAAATAAAAAAATAAAAAAGAAACAACCAACAATCCTTATAATTATCATCATCTGCTGCTTTTCTCTCTTCTGGCAAGAAACACTCCATCCATTTGCAGAAATCGCCCGGGGAAACCTTACATCAAAACTAATCACAACGATTAAAATCAGCTTTTCTGTGCAAGAGGAGAGTAATAAGCAAGTTGGAAGCTGGAGACTGTCCCCCCTCCCTACACAGAGAGGAAATAAAAGCAGGAACAATACATGCTACATGCTAAACAACACCAAAAAAAACAACATAAAAAAAGATATATATATATATCTATATGTCATATTGTCAAAAAAGAAAAAAAGAAAAAGGGTCTATCTGCTGGTGAGCCAGGCTAATTTAATTTCATTTTTATTCTGGAGATTGATTTAGACTTGGAGGTAGAGGCATGAGCTAATTGTATCCTGATCCTTGCCTTGAGGGGTTTCAAAGCCCTGGAGCAACTATTCTCTGTATTTTGTTCTCTCTACCTTAGCCAAGCTATTGCATTTCTCTCTGGTGTAGCGAGCAGAGCAGATCGCTAGAAGAAATCAGGAGGAAGAGAAAGAAATAAAAGAGGGCAGAAAATAAAAAGGAGAGGAAGAGGGGAAGTTGGCAGCCCACACTTTGGCTTTTTCATGTTTCAGGTAAGATCTGACGCTTTCAGCTTTCCTATTATTTGCTATGGCTGGGGACTTTAGGGCGCAACTTGCTTTTACGCATGTGCCAGGTTCCTGGATAATCTTCTTCTCTCTCTCTCTTTTTTTTTTTTTCCTCCTCTCCTTTCATCGTCAGCACTTCCTCGCTGCACTCAGATGGGAAAAGGCAGCGATCGGTGTCTGTGCGTGTGTGTGAGTGTCGGGATTGGGTGACCGATCCAGAGTCATGTCCGGTGCTGAGTCCGGAGCTGTGTTGTGTCTGTCGGATCCATGCTGTGTGTGTGTGTGTGTGGGGGGGGGCCGATGTCTCTCCAACTTTCCTCCTCCCATCTCACCTCTAGCCTCTCATCTCTTTCTCTGAAGGACGCCATTGTCTTGCTGCACATTGTGCCCGGGGGGTACAAAGGGGGCTTCTCCCTGTTAGCGGGCGGCTGCACGGTCCTTCCGGGGAGGTGTGCCGCCTCCCTACAAAGGGTTAACGCCTGCCTTTATTATCACTTCACCGCAGACCAGACAACACCGACCGGGCCGCCTGTCTCTGTGTGTGTATGGGGGAGAATGGAGGCTGCACTTCCTGCAGGGGGACTGTAGAGGGCGGTGGGTGCCTGTCTGCTGGGAGATACATCAAAGGGATGGCATTGCCCTGTCTGCCTGGCATCTGTGTGTTCAACTTGCAGGGGATGGGAGTTCTCTGCTGGATCGCCTTTTTTTTTTTCCTTAATCAGCTGATTTTTATTATTTATTAATGTGTGTAGGTATGTAGAATGGGGTGCAGTCATCCCAAGTTCTCTGTTTTGTATCAGTGTATGTAAACATAATGTTGTTAGAGGATGGGACACAATCGTATCTCCTTCCACTAAAGTTTCTTTTTTATTTATTTGTATTTACAGTTTGTGTTTTATGATCTCTGTACTATTTGTTTGTTTCTCCTATATAATGTTGTCATGATCTGCCGCATCTTTCAGAATACATAGAATCACCCCAGTGCCATGGGGTATGAGCATTGGGTGTCAGCAAACCCCCCCCCCCCCCCCCCCCCCCCCCAAATAAAAAATTGGGCACTGTTTACTTTATTTATATCAGGTACTTATATAGGTGCTTAAAAAAAAATAAATATTTATATTTATATTTATATATTATTATTATTATTATTATTATTATACAGGTTTTATATAGTGCCAACAGTTTGCGCAGCGCTTTACAACATGAGGGTAGACAGTAAACTTACAATACAAATTAGTACAGGAGGGATCAGAGGGCCCTGCTCGTTATGTATGTATGTATGTATATAGGTATATATATAATCTTCTAGATTGTAAGCTCTATCTAGAGAGATCTCTATATATATCTCTATATATATTCTATATATATATATATCTATATATATATATATATATATATATATATATATATATATACATACATATACATACATATATACACACACACACACACACACACACACAGTAAAACCTTGGATTGTGAGCATAACTCATTCAGGAAGCATGCTTGTAATCTAAAGCACTTGTATATCAAAGCGAATTTCCCTATAAGAAATAATGGAAACTCCAATGATTCGTTCCACAACCATTTATTAATAAGTCCTTCAGTTTATAGTCCATATAAAAAGATTATATATATATATATATATATATATATATGTGTGACCACGTTGTTTAACCATAAAATGTCCGTCCACAAATGGCAGCCTCCACAAGGGGATTAGACGCAAAATCCAGCAGGAGCTACAGACTATAAAAGAGAAGAGAGGCGCCTCTAAGTGTAGCAATATGGTTACATTTAATGAAGGTACAATATTTAGCAACTCACATGGTTGATGATTAAAGGAGGCACATATAAGGCTTCACTCCCACGAGGCGGATCCGCTGCCACGGAGTCCGCCTCTGTCCGCCAGCTCAGCGGGAGATCTCTCCGTTGATCTCCGCTGAGCCGGCGGATGACAGGTCCCTCTCTGCTCACTGAGCGGGGGAGGGGCTTGTCAAGCGCCGTTGGTTGCTATGGAGAGATTGGATGAAAACGGACAGCATGTCTGTTTTCATCAGATCACACCCGATGCGATCCGCCAGGGATGGATGTGAACGTAGGGCCATCCGTCTGATTTTAGAGGATTGGACTGGGTCGTATGTCAGCGGACATGTCAGCGCTGACATCCGTTGCGACAAAACTGACAGGCGGACCTGAACGGTCCAACAGTGTGAAAGGGGCCTTAGTATGCAGGAATCCAGGGTGAAGCTGTCCACACGAGACCATCCTCCACACCGCCGGCACTCACCGCTGTCAGTCTGCAATTGTGACCGGGAAGACTACCCTGCAGTAGAGCGATCTGAAAGCGTGGCTTGAAGCGCTCGTGGAGCGCAGCATGGAAGGGACGACTTCAATGGCGGTGAGGAAGATGGTCTATTTGGACAGCCTGCATACTTAGATGTGCCTATTTTAATCATCAACCATGTGAGTCGAAAAATGTTGTACCTTCAATAAATGGAACTGTATTGGTACACTTGGAGGCACCTTTCTTCTCTTTTATACTCAGTTGTGACATGACGCTACTTGTATATCAAGACATCGCTTGTATATCAAGTCAAAATGTATTAAACATTTTTGCTTGTCTTGCATAACGCTCTCAAACCAAGGTTTTAATATATAGTGTGTGTGTATATATATATATATATATATATATATATATATATATATATATATATATATATATATATATATATATATATATATATTATATTCCATTTTTTTTCTATTTTTACACTGTCCCTTTCATTTTTAATTTTTTTTATCACTTATTGCTATCGCAAGGTATGCAAACATCCCTTGCGATAGCAATACAGGTGATGACATGACATGACAGGTACATGACATACATACATATATGACAGGTCCTCTTTATGGAGAGATCTGGGGTCTAATCTCTTCTGTATCTTTAAAAGGAAAAGATTAAAAAGAGATCTTGCCTGCGCTCATCACTATGCCAATCCAATGCTGGCGCCAGATTGGTCCCGGGCCTACCTGACCACTCGGGGAACCATCACAAAGCAGCAGGAGTGGGGGGGCCATCCCTCTTGCCCCTTCTAAAAGTGATCCAGTGGCGAAGTTGCCATTCGGACCTCTGTAATCTTGTTATGGCAAATTGCTGCAGCCATAGCCCTGGTATTCCACTTCCCGACCAGGAAGTAATTTGTCTATGGCCCGGTCCCCAAGTGGTTAAAAAGTGCCCCTAAAGCCGTGTTTTGAATGCAGAATCATCTATGTGCCTTTGGCGTTAATGCATTCTAATTATTTATTACAGGTACTTATATAGCACCGTCAATTTACGCATCGCTTTATATATATATTGTACATTAATATCAAGAAGCTTACAATCTAAGCAGTGGCAGAACTACCAGGGTTGCAAGGGTCACACTTGCGATGGGGCCCTGGTATTGAGCCACTGTGAGGGGGCTCCAGGCATCCTCCCTCCCTTTCCTTGCAGTAGCTTTTAAATTCACCTAACCAGCGGTCTTGGGATCAGTGGAAAGGCCCTGGGCTCGGGTCAGGGGGGCCCTTCATGGTTTCTTGCACCGGGGGCCCTGAAGGTTCTAGTTACGCCTCTGAATCTAAGTGTCCCTAAATCACATTCATACATACTAGGGCCAATTTAGACAGGATCTGATTAACCTACCAGCAAGTTTTTGGAGTGTGGGAGGAAATCGGAGTACCCAGAGGAAACCCACGCAGGCACAGGGAGAACTTACAAACTTAGTGCAGGAGTTTTGCATTTCGCCTGTAGAAGCAGCTCAATGTTATCCTATGTGTCCATGCACATTAGGATAGTTAGAGGTATATTTTAAACTCAGCATTTTGAAGCAGAAAAAAAGTGCTAAACACGTGTACAAAAACACTATGTAAGTGTTTTTTTCTGCCAAGGGAACTGGCGTTTTTCTAAGCCCAGTGTGCATGAACACTTAAAGCAGATTTTTTGACTTCTTAAGTGCATGAGGCCTTAAAGAGAAGTTCTGGATTGTAAAAGTAAAACGTACATACTTACCTAGGCGTGTGCGGCATCGGTGCAATGCTGCATCTGTCCCCCGCCACCTCTAGGACCGAGAACTGAGTGACCAAAGACCACTGATTGCTCAGTTCTCAGTCTTCAGCAAGCAGAGAGCCAGCGACTGTCCATCACCGGCTGTCGGCTGAATACAGGTCACAGGAGTGCAGAGCTAAGTGCACACCTATGACCCACAGGAGAAGTAAGGCCAAAAGAGATCGAACCCTACTGCTCTTTCTTTTAGCCCTCATTTAGACTTGCAAATTTTTTCTTGCTCATTTCCAGTGGCAGCTGGTGGTATATTTTTGGGGGGGGACTCCCCCCAGTCAGTCACCAGCCCCACATTTACCCCGTCTAGGTCGCGGGCAGCGCTTGCAACGGGCAGCGGCCTCCCCTGCATTTTCTCCTTGCGCATCACGGTGGCTTCCACCGTGCGTCTCCTCCCTCCTCCTAGGCAGCCAATAGGATTGCTTCTCTCTCTCAGGTGACAGGTCTCAGAACCCACTTCCTGATTGGCCAGGAGGAGAATCAGGAAGACAATAGCGTATATGAATTTGCTACTGTTTGAGAACTGGCTCTAATCACATGCTTAAAAAAAAAAATCAAAAAAACCCCATTGGAATCCATGTGTCGGGTGCTCCGCATGTAGATTAGGGGGCAGGACGTATGGACTAGGGGGGCAGCCTTACGGGCATTACGGGCCGCCACTGCACATTTCTCTATGTCTAACTTAACTATCCTCAACATGCAGAATCCCTTGCTTTTTAAGCCTAGGTTCACATAGTAGCAGGTCCAGAAATGCATGTAAATCATGATCAAAGGGCTCTTTTGTAGATGGGCGGAGGGTACCATTAATTCTTAATGCCCATCCCCAACACATCAGAAAACATGGCACATTTTTGGGTGTGTGAAAGAGAAATGTGGGTTGAGCACAATTCAGTTCCATGCAGCTGCATATTTTACAAAAGGACGTCTTTCCCCACATTTCTCGTGGGTAGCCTATTGAAATGAATTGGCTGTCATAACCATGAAGTGCTCATCTAAACGCACGCACCCATATCTAAACAAAGCCTAAATGTCCTGTTCACTCCTGTACTCTGTCGCCCTACCCTTTGTTCAAAAAATATATGAGCTTTTTTTGTATAGCATATTCAGGCATTTTTGGACCCATGACTTCAAAAAGAGCACTTTTAAATGTGCGTTTTTATGTCTGAAGAACTGCTCTCCTCCCCTTGCCCAGCCCAGAAAGCAAATGCCTGAAGCTTAAACCATGTATAAAAACGCTTGTAATATTCCTGTAAAACACCTGAAAAAATGCTTTAAACTCATCAGGAATATGCTCTGTTCATGTGTGACCATCTTTTGATAATACAGACCCTTGGAGGCACATGCTCAGTTTGGTGTGTATTGCTAGAGAGTTTTTTTTTTTTTTTGGGAGGGTTTATGCGATTAGCACAGGGCCAATCAGCACTGTCCAGACAGAGGTTCGGGGGGTCATGCAGCCTCATAGGACAGTCAGAGGAGAATGAAAACTCCTCCTACAAGCTTTAACCGGTGCTCAGCCGGACATTAATAGAAGTCACAAGACTGCTACGGTATATACTGCTGATGAGAAAGGGTATTTAGCAGTTTATATTTACTAAAATAATTGCATTTCCATGTTCTGTGTACTGTGGGGGACCAGATATAGTGAGTGCAGGGTCCTGGGTTTAGTAACACTTTGATTGTGGGGTCTATTTATCAATGTTTTCACTTACTTAGGAAGGTGCACACTGGTCACAATGGATGGGTTTGTAGGGGCTCATTTAGACCAAAGCCAGCCATACATGCAGGGCCGGTGCTACCACTAGGCAAACTAGGCAGCCGCCTAGGGCGCCCTGCTGCCTAGGGTGCCCGGGCCACTGGTGTACCTACTCTCTTCTCTCTGAACTAGGTCTCAGCATCAGCAGGCAGATGCAGCTCCATTCACACATAGTGTCAGAGGCACAGTGGCGGCGGAGGACTGTGTCTGTGTCCTAACTCCCGAATGAATGGAAGCAAGCAAACATTCATTGATGGGCACTGGTAGGCTGCATTGATGGGCACTGGTAGGCTGCATTGATGGGCACTGGTAGGCTGCATTGATGGGCACTGGTGAGGCTGCATTGATGGGCGCTGGTGAGGCTGCATTGATGGGCACTGGTAGGCTGCAGCTGCATTGATGGGCGCTGGTGAGGCTGCATTTTATGGGTGCTGGTGAGGCCGCATTTGATGGGCGCTGGCGAGGCCGCATTTCATGGGCGCTGGCGAGGCCGCATTGATGGGCGCTGGTGAGGCCGCATTGATGGGCGCTGGTGAGGCCGCATTGATAGGCACTGGTGAGGCTGCATTTATGGGCGCTGGTAGGCTGCATTGATGGGCACTGGTGAGGATGCATTTGATTGGTGCTGGTGAGGCAGCATTTGATGGGCGCTTCATTAAAAAGGTGGGGTATACATGAGCAGGGCAAATGGGGTGGAGTCAGGGGTAGAGCCAAGAGGGGGGGCGGCAAAATAAGGTTTCGCCTAGGGTGTCAAAAATCTTTGCACCAGCCCTGCATACATGGATCGAAATTTGGCTGGTTCAGCAGTGATCAGACGAATTTCCATCCATTTAAGGGAGGTTGCACAGAAGTTTTTTTTCTTGCCTGGAGTGGGGATTTAATTACCTGATGGAATTTAACACATAAAGGAAAAGGGCCAGTAACAATGTCATGGGTTATTTGTGGCTTTTTCCTTTTTCATTAGTCAGCCAATTTAAACCAATAAGTACAGATCACACTGTGACTTAAAAGTACATATTTTATATGCGGGGCAGTAGGAGGTGACATAAATCTGTAAGATATTTGTAAAGGGACTTTTCTTTTACTTAGAACCAGGCAATGGTCCCCAAGGTTTATCGGGCATTATAATGTGTCTCGGTTATTTAGAAACTCCATATGCTATTGTTAAATTTATTGTTACAATTTAATCTTGGCAGATTACACACTAAAAACAAAATGCTACATTCAGCAGATTGTTTCTCAAACTCATGAGAAATGCTGTTTTTTAGATTTGAGTACGAAACTTTCAGGTCTTGTCATACAGAACAGAGACGTTGCGCAGATCTTCTTATGAGGCTGTATCACAAAGCTAGCTCCTAATGGGAAAAACATTCAGTAGTTTATCTTTTACCCTTGGAAGCTGCCATTTGAACATTTATTATATGTAACCTATAAGTGATACTACAGCCACTAGTTTATTTTTTTTGCTGTTTTGAATAGCGTATAGAAGGTTTAGACCAGAGGTGGCCAACCAGTGGCCCGGGGGCCACATGTGGCCCGCGAAACCCTCTGATGTGGCCCGCGACCTCCTGCTCTGGAATGGTGGGTTAGCAAGCCCAGATAGCAGGTTGTCGACCCGTCATACCACAGCATCAGTGTTGTGAATGAAGCTGGTGGTAGAGGAAGAAAGTGGCTGCAGGGCAGAGCCCCATAAGCCGATGTACAGTGCCGGCTTTTGCCACAGGCAGAGTCTATGGCAAAGTTCAGTTAACCCGCAGGATAGACACAGGTGCACTATTCTGCACCCGCGGTGTGGGTAAACCACAGCAAATCAGTGTGAAAGCAGTTTAGGCCCTTTTCACACGATCGGCCCTACCCAATCGGACCCTCAATTCACCTCTACAGAGCGGAAAATGTAAACAGACTTTTGTCCGTTTACTCCCGCCTGTCTCCAATCCGATCCTCTAAAAAAAAAAAAAAAATAGAAGGGAATTTGTCTCCTTCCATCTGGGTGAATCGGATCGGAGGGCCTATAGAGTAGCCGTGACCTGTCATATGCCCGCTCCGCTCATTGTGGCCCGCGACTGGTTACCAAGTTGCTTAAGTGGCCCTCGCTCTTAAAAAGGTCGGGCACCCCTGGTTTAGACCCATTGTCAGGTTTTAATGCTCCCTCTTAACCTCACTTCTTGTTCTAATGACAGAGGTTAGTGGGTTAGAAGTTAGGTGACATTTCTGCAACAGGGATACAGAGAACAATAAAAAACCTATAATAGGGATTAAAGTATACCTAAAGGCAAAAGTTCTTTTTAGTTTTGAATAGAGTGGCGAGGGATTGGGTCTTGTGGTCTGTGTCACCATTAGGGAGATTCATCCTCTATATACTGTATGTCCTGGTGACCATTATCACCAAAAGTGAGAGAATTTGGGATGGAGACAGTTCCCCAAACTAGTCTCCAAGGATAGGAGAATAGACTATTTTGGTACCAGTAGGACAAAATACATATTTGAATAAAAATATAATTTTATTTATACACAAGGATAAAACATAAAACACAAGGATAAAAAAATCTATGTTGGATATCCAAACATAGATAAGAACATCATGTTCAAGAAAAGACAATATAAAAATGCAAGGGTGGTCTGTACAAGTGTATTACTGATACTTAAAGGGGTTGTAAAGGTTTGTTTTTTTTTTATTTTCTAAATAGGTTCCTTTAAGCTAGTGCATTGTTGGTTCACTAACCTTTTCCTTCGATTTCCCTTCTAAATGTTTTTTTTTCTTTGTTTTCGTTGTCTGAATTTCTCACTTCCTGTTCCTCCTCATTAAGCTGTTCAGAAAAGCTGTTCTGGCTGACTAAACACCGCTCGGATGATGGTGTGAAGTTTACTGAGGATAAACAGGAAGTGAGAAATTCAGACAAAGAAAAAAAACATTTAGAAGGCAAATCGAATGAAAGGGTAAGTGAACCAACAATGCACTAGCTTAAAGGAACCTATTTAGAAAATAAAAAACAAACCTTTACAACCCCTTTAATGTGCTCCAAAAAATGGAGACAGAAGGTATAGTAGGTCCTCCCAGGTACTAGTGAGGACCTACTACAAGTGAGAGAAAATCCAAAAATTTGAATGGCCACCAGAATAAGAATAGCTGGGATATCTTTCAATAGGAACACTTTCACTTACTGTTGTGGCTTTGGGACACGAAATGAAGGAAATTCTTGGTAATTTTGGTAGGTGCCTTCTTCAGACATTTGTGCAATAATCTTTTTTGTTTTTGTTTAAATAACAGATTTAACAAAGTTCTTATATCGTATATAAACATCCTTTTAGCAAGTGGTTATTATGAGAAGCTCATAGCTGCAGTGGTTCCCAGGCTCTCCCATCCCTTCGGGGAGGTCAGAATCATAGTAAAAGGCCAGGCTAGCTAAACACAAAGAAGATGGAGGAACATCTGTTCCTCAATCTCCTCTGTGACTAATGAAGTGAGCTGTTATGCCACATACACACGACCGGACTTTCCGGCAAACTAGGTCCAACGGTCTTCCCGGTGGACTTTCGGCAGAGTTCCGACAGACTTTCAAAACGAACCGACTTGGCCATACACGAACAAACTAAGTCCGTTCGTTTTGAACATGATGAGGTAAACGGGACTAAACAAGGAAGTTCAATAGGCAGTAGCCAATAGCTTCCCTTGCGTCGTATTTTGATTTTGGGCCGTCGGACCAGCACACAGACGAACGGATTTCCCGACAGTTTAAGATTTGCCCCCCTAGTGTTTATGAAACTTTATGTAGAAGTGTATACCTGGCATGTTTTGATAGTGCCTTGGTCATCACAATGCAATTTCTTTTGATCTGTCTTCTGCGTGTGTATTTGAAAGTTTTGATACACACTGGTGGACTCCACTTAACTAATTAGGCAACAGTTGGTTGCACCAAAAAACTTGGGTGCATGCACACCAGGCGTAAAGAAAAATGTTGCTTCTGCAGGGGTTCGCGTTTTTTTTTTTTTCTCCTGCCTGTAGAAGCAGCTCAATGTGTCCATACGCATAAGTTTGTTTAGAGGTATATTTCAAGAGGAGAGTTTAAAGGCAGAAAAAAAAAAACATCACAAGTGTGTTTTTGAGGTTTTCAGGCAGAAAAAAACGCTAAATGCTCATAAATGCACCTAAACATGCCTAAATGCAGCATTTAAGAGTGTTCAGCGTTTTTGAAGAATGAAAAATGAGTGGAGGGGAATGTTTTGGGAAAAAAATGCTTATAAAAGCAAATGCCCATAAACTCTCCTAAACTATTCTACTATGAGCATTTGTGTTTAAAGAGGGTGGATTCTGCAGTCAAGATTTTCTTTATTTTTTTTAATACATTCAAAATCTATGTAGATGACTTTGACGGTATGGACTAATTTGTAAAGTAACATAAATCTACGGTAAAAAAAATCCATTACAATTAAAGCCTTTAAATCTACAAAATGTTATTAAGGCTACGGGGCATGGATACACTGTGGAAAGGGGCATAGATATACTGTGAAAATGAGCAAGGGGCATAGATATACTGTGAAAGGGAGCAAGGGACATAGATACACTGTGGCAAGGGGCATAGATACACGGTGAAAAGGAGCAAGGGGCATAGATACACTGTGGCAAGGGGCATAGATACACTGTGAAAAGGAGCAAGGGGCATAGATACACTGTGGCAAGGACCAAGGGGCATAGATACACTGTAGCAAGGGGCATAGATACACTGTGAAAAGGAGCAAGGGGCATAGATACACTGTGGCAAGGAGCAGGGGGCATAGATACCCTGTGGCAAGGGGCATAGATACACTGTGAAAAGGAGCAAGGGGCATAGATACACTGTGAAAAGGAGCAAGGGGCATAGATACACTGTGGCAAGGGGCATAGATACACTGTGAAAAGAAGCAAGGGGCATAGATACACTGTGGCAAGGACCAAGGGGCATAGATACACTGTAGCAAGGGGCATAGATACACTGTGAAAAGGAGCAAGGGGCATAGATACACTGTGGCAAGGAGCAGGGGGCATAGATACACTGTGGCAAGGGGCAGAGATACACAGTGGAAATGAGCAAGGGGCATAGATACACCGCAGAGCTTTTAGCAGGTAGTGTTATTGGATGCTGTGTGTAGGCTCCACAATCATCTTAAAATGTGGAATGACAATTATACCATGTACCGTATATACTTGAGTATAAGCCGAGTTTTTCAGCACATTTTTTGTGTGCTGAAACTGCCCCCCTTGGCTTATACTCGAGTCAAGCACTTTTCTGCCGCAGAGAATGACATTTTCCGAACCGACTTTGGGGCCCCGTATTTCAGGGCCACTTGGTGCTAGAGATAGCCCCAAATTAGGTCAACTGTGTCCATCTGTAGCAATGTCATTTTGGGACCCTTTAGGTTCAGAGACCCCAAATGTTGGCTGCAGCTAGGGGGCATCTAGGGACCCTTAACTACCGAGCTGGAAGTCCGGGGGACCTATGGCTGCAAATGGGCACAGTGAGGCTGCAAATGGGCATTGTTGATCCTCTTTTCCACTTGCAGTAGCTGCGTATTTCTCACACTAGGCTTATACTCGAGTCAATACGTTTTCCCATTTTTTTGTGGTAAAATTAGGTGCCTCGGCTTATATTTGGGTCGGCTTATACTTGAGTATATACGGTACATTTAAAAAAAAATATGGAGCCAGCAGCTACTGAACTGTATATTCATGTTGTTGACCTGGGCATATACTCTAAACCAAAGCCAAATAAACAGGTATACTCCATAAAAGACACTGGCAGGACTT
The DNA here is from genome assembly GCA_028564925.1 of Lithobates sylvaticus. NCBI lineage: Eukaryota > Metazoa > Chordata > Amphibia > Anura > Ranidae > Lithobates > Lithobates sylvaticus. The sequence goes on from CM053030.1 coordinate 148,429,900, forward strand.
AATCACCTTCCTTGTGATCTCCATCCACCTACATCCACTGCCAGTGTGCCTCAAAATTACTGTGCAATTTTTACTTTCTAAAGGCCAGAACCTGTGCAAGGCACAGCACTGGCGCCATGTGGCTGCTCATGCAGACAGCACTGCGTTATGATGAGAAAGGGGGAGTATCTGGTGTGCCCACAATTCTGAAAGGTATCTTTCAGGGTTCCACCACAGATTGGGGCAGCGGGGGAATGTGGTTAATGTGGGTAAATAGAAAGTTGTATACAATTATAGAGCACAAATGTATATAGGTCCAGGGAAAAGGGGGGGAGTGGAGGGGAAAAGGAAGATGGGTGGAGAAAACTGTATAGAGAACTATTCATAATAGTGAGTGATGTCCCACTCAAAGTTTAGGCCTTGCGGATACTACATTTGTTTGAATTTTTTTGTATTTTGTGGCATTTTTTGTTTTTGCATTTAGATCAATACTATCCATGTTTTATAGGTCCCTGTGGTCTGATTAGGTTAATTACAGACTTGTTCTGGCTCTCACACACTTATATAATAGCTCCGAACACACCTGACACTTCTTTTTCTCTAATGTGACAGCTGATGATGCATTAAAACTCCTCCACATGCCTGGGATCTCCATCCCCATGACTAAGCCCAGGGGGCCTGACCAAACACATTTTGGACAGGGCGTGGCCAGAGTCCAGGCTGAGGTTGCCACGTACCTTGGGATGATATGGATGTGCAGTCATGGGGACATCTTCCTTCATACTGAGCTATCTTAGGAGCCGGGACAGGCTCCCTCCCAACTAGCACTCCCAGCTGGGGATTTTAAGGATTCATACTCCCTTCACTGAGCCTGAGCGGCACACGATACAGGTCTTTTGGGTCATAATGTGAGTAAAACCAGCCTACCGTGCTTCCAATAAAGCACATCTGTTACTTTTCCTGGTTTTGCCAAAGTACATGTTCACTTTAAAGAAGGTGTGCATGTTTATAATAAAAGTGTTGCTTCTCATACTTGGTTAGATCATGCCTGGCAGAATGGTCATCCGAATTTTTTTTATTCCGAGGGCTTCCCTGAGGTTGCCAGGTGTATGTGCAAATAAACAAGAAGTCGTCAGAGGGAGAAGTGTGGAAGTATAGACCGATAGATAGCAGGTTTTGTTGATACATAAGGGAAGGCATCTTCATCAACCCATAGATATACCTGCAGTTTACTCATTTCCTGAAGGCAAACATATCATTGCCGTCGGCTGTTTCTGATTCCAGAGGCAATCACAGGCTTTACAGATTTCCAGCATGAAATATCCATGTTTTTGAACAGATAGTCTTGATAATACAATTTTATTTGCATATTTTCTTTAATTATTTCATAACATGTAATGCTGTTTGCTAGGTTTTTAAAATGAAAATGGTTTTCGAGAAGTATGTTTAAGGTACAATCCAGTCAACACTGACATTATTTGCCTTTGAATACCCACTGCCATTTGTTCTGTGATTCAGTTTTTGTCTAGACATAGCTGGAGAGCACCTCTGTCCACCGCCTGAAGGCAGTTGGTTGCACCAGAATTTATTTAAGTGTTAAATAGTGAGGGGGGTATACTGCAGTCCAGGCTTTATTTATTATACATCTTTTTAAAAACTATGTAGAGGACTTTGTCATTATGGAATAATTTGTATCATGTATATTTTCGTTAATTCTTTAAAAGAGAAGTATGTTTTTTTTTTGTTTGTGTTTTTATTCATACTTACCTAGGTGGATGCAGCATCAGTCTGATGCTGCATCTGTCTATTGGCACCTCCACACTGAGAACCGAGCAATTCAACACCGACGATCACTCGGTTCTCACATCTCCCCGAGCAGAGAGCTGGTGACTGTCAGTCACCGCTCTCTGCTCTGCACCCTCCTCACTCACTGGAGCACAGAGCTGTGGAGGGGGCGAGAGCAGCCGGCTCAGGCTCTCAGTGGCTCGCTGAGAGGCTGAGCTGGGTGTCGGTCCAGGGATCTAGGTGGATCCCGACTCCGTGGTCCTGATGACGCAGAGCCTTTACAGACTCTGACATCATCAGAGAGTGGACTTCAGCCCGCTCTCTGCTGAAAACAGGTCACAGGAGTGCAAAACGAACTGCACTCCCGTGATCCACAGGAAAAGTACAGCCAAATGAGCTTTGGCTGTACTTCTCCTTTAAATACAGAATTTCTAAACATTTCTGAGATTGCAAAAGCAGGGGGCGAGGATCTGACATCACACCCTGCACAGCATAGAGCAGAGAGCTGAGTGCGGTCTCCACCTGAATGGAGTAAAAGCCCCCCCCCCCCCAACTTTACAGAGTCTCATAGGGATACATGCACAGCTGAGGCTGTCAATCACATGCTGTTTGCTGGGGGGAAAGGGGGCTGTCTCCTGGGATTGCTTGGTGGCAGCATAGACTTTGAGAAATGCAGATAGCAGAGAAATGACAGAGCAGATAGAAATTACACTTGGTGCTTTGGGTTGAGGCAAATACACTTTATAGAAGGATATGCTTTGTTCATTTTTCATTTCAGGGGTTTACAACCACTTTAATATAGTTTCAAAGAGTTATGTTTAAGGTATAATCCAGTTAACATTGACATTAAAACTTTTAAATGCTCACCAATAGTACTGCCATTTGTCCAGTGCTCAAGTTTTGTTTAGACGTAGCTAAAGAGAACCTGTCTATTTAATCCCTTTTTTATTAATCTGGTGACCTGGGAACCAATTTTTTCTTGCAATGCACACAAACACACCCACTACAGGCTGCATCACTTACAGAGAGCAAGATTTATCAATGTGTTAGTTAATGAGATGGTTTACAAGCTATCTTCAATTCAAACCTTCCTTGGAAGTTTAAACCTGATTGAAGAATATAGCAAAAAGATGAAGAAACACCAGGCTGCAGAGAGAAGATTCTCCTACTGTTTATGCAAGAAGCTGTATAGGATCTGACTGCACTATACTACAGAGAATATTTTTTAACAAGCATGTAAGGTTGAATTCAACAATAAACTTCCCTCTCTAATTCACCAAAGGAGTGTTAGAAGGGGTTGTAAAGTAGTTTTTAAGCATGCAAACATTTCCTGATCCAACCATTGATGCCTGGATTAGGCAAATATTTCCCATGGTCTGTGGTCAGCTTTAGATGACAGTGTTATCCTCCTTTAGGATGCCTCATCTTCACAGTATAGTATAGGAAACAGTTTCCAATATCACTTCGGTTCTGTTCTCTACAATGTACTACCACTCACCAGCTGATAAGCTCCTGCCATGCCCTTGCTGATATTTCTGGTGCCATCTGTCTATCTTATAGTGCCAACAGTCTTACTTGCAGTGTACAAGTTAGGACAAAATTAAAAAACATATGCAGTACATCTCTCTAACACATGTACATTCCCCCATGTATTATCCCTTTAAAAAAAAACTGTGCTTCTCCAATCTTGTTTGAACTAACAGCATAGTGCCTTTGCTGCACTGAAATCCTAAACAGCATTGTCAGGCCTGCCTGCTGGACTACAGAATTCCACTTGTCCCCATGCCTCTCTATTCAATAATACCTTGATTTCTTTCCTAGCAAAACAATGCTGATGTCTGGTTGGGAAGGATCTCTTGGGATCAGGGCTGGGACAAGGAGAGTGCAGAAGGGGAACAAGACCCAGGCACACTGTTATAATGTGGAGCAGGGAGGCGCCAGTATGGTTGCTAGTGCCAGTCACCTATGAGCTGTGTGTGCAGGTAGACATGTATGAGACGGATGCCCAGCGGCGGACTGAGACCACCTGCTCCTCCCCAGATTACTCTCTGCAGTGCCATCTAATTCTCACTTTCATCACTTTTGTTAATATTCTGACTCACCTACACCTGGCTGGCTAGAGCAGTGTTTCCCAACCTTTTGTCAGTCAAGACACCCATTAAAAATATGTCTAATCTCGAGGCACACCATTCTAAAATGTAAAAAATGAAACTAATAGTTTTATGTAACATCCACACATGCAAGACACCCAACATGACTTCCAAAGCATATACACCTTTGCACACTGATACTGACTTGTAGTGCAATGTTTCACTTGCTCACTCGGGTAATGTGAGCCCATTGCTGATGGAGAGGGACAGGAGGGGGCAAACAAAGATGCCATGCAGGCACCTGGTGTTCTCCTTATCAATTGATGTCATTAGTAGTGATGGGCCGAACGGTCCCCTGTTTGGTTTGCACCAGAACTTTCGAACACCGTGAAAGTTCAGACCGGAATATTGAACCCCATTAAGGTCAATAGGACCCGAACGTCAAAAATCAAAAGTGCCCATTTTGAAGGTTTGTATGCTAGTAATTGGGCATACAATGGTTATAGGGGTCTGGGTACTGCCCTGAGGCACATCTATCAATAAAAAAAAAAAAAGTTTGTGAAAAACATCATTTTTAAATGAGCAGTGATTTTTTTGATTTTTAAAGTAAAAGCATAAAAATGAAAAAATCCTTCCAATATAGTGCCTGGGGGGTCCCCTAATGCCGCGTACACACGAAGGTTGTCGGGGTCTGCGGGCGGGGGCTTATCGGAATCTGGGAGCCCCCTTTAATAAGGGGGCCCCCAGATCCCGGCCCCCCACCCTATGTGAATGAGTATGGGGTACGATGTACCCCTACCCATTCACCTAAGGTGTAAAATGTAAAGTACAAAAACACACACACTTTTGAAAAAAATATTTTATTGCACTGCTCCGGGGGTCTTCTTCCGTCTTGGGGGTCTTCTCGCCGGACTCCCCCGCTCTCTTCTGCTCTTTTACCTAGCTCTTTCACGAGGGGGGGAGTCCGGCTACCTTCTTCGTCGTCGCCGCCGTCTGGGGGTCTCGATCCGCCTTCGGGGGTCTTCTTCCGTCTTGGGGGTCTTCTCGCCGGACTCCCCCGCCATTTACCAAGCTCTTTTACCGAGCGGGGGAAGTCCGGCTACCTTCTTCGTCGTCGCCGCCGTCGTCTGGGGGTCTCGATCCGCCTTCGGGGGTCTTCCGGGGGTCTCTTCTGTTCTTGCGGCGGTCGTCGTCTTCCGCGCCGCCGGCGCCTTGTCCTTCTTCTTGTTCTTGTTCTTGTTCTTCTTCTTCTTCCGATGTTGACCCGACGCTCTCTCTGCCCGGAATGCCTGTGCCGCTCTGCGCTGAGACTTATATAGGGGAATGGGGACAGGGTCACATGCACATGTCACATGGTGACCCGCCCCCTTGTGTTGTCACAGTCCCGGAGGATGCTGGGACTGTGACATCGCAAGGGGGCGGGGTCACCATGTGACATGAACATGTGACCCTGTCCCCCATGTCCCTATATAAGTCCGAGCGCAGAGCGGCACAGGCATTCCGGGCAGAGAGAGCGTCGGGTCAACATCGGAAGAAGAAGAAGAAGAAGAACAAGAACAAGAAGAAGGACAAGGACAAGGCGCCGGCGGCGCGGAAGACGACGACGACCGCCGCAAGAACAGAAGAGACCCCCGGAAGACCCCCGAAGGCGGATCGAGACCCCCAGACGACGGCGGCGACGACGAAGAAGGTAGCCGGACTTCCCCGCTCGGTAAAAGAGCTTGGTAAATGGCGGGGGAGTCCGGCGAGAAGACCCCAAGACGGAAGAAGACCCCCGAAGGCGGATCGAGACCCCCAGACGGCGGCGACGACGAAGAAGGTAGCCGGACTCCCCCCCTCGTGAAAGAGCTAGGTAAAAGAGCAGAAGAGAGCGGGGGAGTCCGGCGAGAAGACCCCCAAGACGGAAGAAGACCCCGGAGCAGTGCAATAAAATATTTTTTCAAAAGTGTGTGTGTTTTTGTACTTTACATTTTACACCTTAGGTGAATGGGTAGGGGTACATCGTACCCCATACTCATTCACATAGGGTGGGGGGCCGGGATCTGGGGGCCCCCTTATTAAAGGGGGCTCCCAGATTCCGATAAGCCCCCGCCCGCAGACCCCGACAACCAACGGCCAGGGTTGTCGGGAAGAGGCCCTTGTCCTCATCAACATGGGGACAAGGTGCTTTGGGGTGGGGGGGGCCGCACGGCCCCCCTTTCCCCAGGGCACCCCCCATGTTGAGGGCACGCGGCCTGGTACGGCTCAGGAGGGGGGGGGCGCTCGTTCGTCCCCACCCCTTTCCTGGCCTGCCAGGCTGCGTGCTCGGATGAGGGTCTGACATGGATTTGGGGGAACCCCCACGCCGTTTTTTCGGCGTGGGGATTCCCTTTAAATCCATGCCAGCTTGCGGAGCTAGCGCGGCGGCATTTACTGCCTACGCTAGCTACGTAACCTGAAGTTACGTTCGAAATGAACGGACTGCTCCGTGTGTGGGCAAGTCCGTTCATTTCAAAAGTCCCGCGGACTTTTGGCCGGCGGATTATCCGCTGGAGAAGTCCGTGCGTGTGTGGGCAAGTCTACACGCTCGGAAAGTCCAGCGGACCCAGCTGGAAAGTCCCGCGGGATTGTCCGCTGGACTAGGTCCGCCGGCAAAAGTCCGCACGTGTGTACGCGGCATAAGTCTACCTATAAAGTGGCAGATCTGTACCATGTCTAGAATCTGCTGTAGCAGAAATTGCATTTAAAAAGAAAAGAAAAATTCCCTGCATTTATAAAGCACAAAAAAATCCTTGCAAGCTACCTTTATTTTGCTCAACAACAGCTGGGGAGCCAGTGTGTATGATGAGACAATGTAGTGCACTGGGAACAAGACTAGAGATTTTTTGGATACATTCTGGTGTCACTTTGATTTTGGATAGAAGTAACGGGTGCTTAAAAATTGTTCTTTGGGTGTCGGTGGTGCCTTCTCACTGTAACCCTATAGAGGTACTCTTTATGAATGCAAAAATTGACATTGCTGTAAAAAATTGCAATGATATGCATCTGTCAAACAGGTGCAGAAAAATTACTCTTTGGGTGTCGGGGGTGCCTTCCCACCATAACCCTATAGAGGTGCTCTTGATGAAGGCAAAAAAAATGCAATGATATGCACCTGTCAAACAAGTGCTGAAAAATTGGTCTTTGGGTGTTAATTGGGCCCATGAAACCGAAAACATTCTTCCAGATGAAACGATTGAACACCCTCAAAGCTAGGCAGCCTCAAAGTCCTGCAGAGATTTCACATCCCAAAAAGACTTAAAGGGGTTGTAAAGGTAAATTTTTTTTTTTAAATAACAAACATGTTATGCTTACCTCCACTGTGCAGCTCGTTTTGCACAGAGTGGCCCCCAACCTCATCTTCTGGGGTCCCTCGGCAGCTGTCTCGGCTCCTTCCCGCAAGAACTAAGCACCTTCATGCAAGCTCTCTCGCATGGTGGTTAGTTCTTGCGGGCGCGCTCCCGTGATATAGTGAGCGGCTATAGCCGCCGGCTGTATCACTCGGCCCCGCCCCCTGGCGCGCCGCATTATTGGATGTGATTGACAGCAGCACGAGCCAATGGCTGCGCTGCTTTCAATCAATCCACTCTAGCCAATCAGCGGCCAGCCTGAGCGGCGAAGAGGACATCGGAGGCGAGTGCAGCAGGTGAACGGGCTCAGGTAAGTATAACGGGGGGGCCAGTATTGTCGGATGTTTTTTCACCTTAATGCATAGGATGCATTAAGGTGAAAAAACGCGAACCTTTACAACCCCTTTAATCAATGACATCGGCATCAGAGGCTTCATAGCTGGTAATCCAGGACCAATTCATTTTTATAGGGTCCACGGAGTCTGTGGTCAGGCGAGTTCTATGATCAGTAAAGAAACCTCCTGCAGCACTGAATGCTTGTTGTTGTTTTTGCCATATTTGATGTGCCTGAGAAAGTTTGCAGATAGCAACAGTGCGATCTGCTGCAGATGTGCTGAAAAAGGCCCAGACAGCTGAGCTTCAGGGAGTGGGCAGGGAGATAACAACTGCAGAATGTGATGGAATAGGGTGACTGCTCTCTATTCTTTCTTGATGTCGGCCTCCTTGGGGTTGTGCCACCTCACCTTCAGTTTCCTCCTCTGCTCTATCTGGCACCCAAGTCGCATCAGTGACCTCATCATCATCATCATCATCATCTCCTCCATCTTCATCATTATCACTCGAGACAACTTGGCAATACACTGCAGCTTGGGGAACATGAATTCCAATTTGTCTACCAGTGTTCCTCCCTCTCTAGGCTCATGTTCCTGTCATCCTCAACCCTTAGAACCAACATCTGAATCCAGTAATGGCTGGGCATCATCAAGGAGCAAGTGGCTGACGCTGTGGTCAAATAACTCAGCTGAATCATCAATGGCTGATGTTGGGGCTATGGTAGGAATAGATGTGGACAAGAAGGCAGGTTTATCCACTCTGGCAACTGCAGGGGACTACACACTTGTCTCTGCTTGTGTGACAGAGGATGAGGAGGATGAGGAAGGTTTAGTTAGCCAATCCACCACCTCCTCTGCATGCTGTGGCTGGATAGCACGGGCAAACTCACTAAACAGAGGAAATTATGCCCTGCCTGAGGAGTGACCACCATGTCCACATTTGCCTGTGGACACATTTGTTGCTGGCCCCCTTACAGTGCCAAGGGAATGTCTGCCTCTCCTTGTTGTCCTCCCAGACATTATTGGGTGGGAGGGCGCGGTGCTTATAAGCAGAAGAAGAAAGAAGAAGTGGAAATCTGTACATAGATGCACTTTAATCATTGTAAAGAGGTGTTTGGTGCACTTTAATTTGAGTACTCACACTACACAGACACACTCCACGGATACTCTATAATATACTGCAATATAATGGGCCAAACGTACAGTGACGCACAGAACTATATGGCGTTAAACTGGCAGTAACGCACACAAAACTATATGGCGTTAAACTGGCTGTAATGCACACAGAACTATAGGGCGTTAAACTGGCAGTAACGCATACAAAACTATAGTGTTAAAGTGGCAGTAACGCACAAAACTATATGGCGTTAAACTGGCAGTAACGCACACAGAACTATATGCCTTTAAACTGGCAATAACGCAAATAAAATATATGACGTTAAACTGGCAGTAACGCACACAGAAGTAAATGGCATTAAACTGGCAGTAACGCACACAGAAGTAAATGGCAGTAACGCAATCAAATAGATGCTGTTCCACCGTCACTACACTGAAGCTATCTGAACTGTCCCTACTCTAGCTATACACTAATGTATGTATGAATGACACGGTCACACTACACTACAGTGAAACTATATGAGCTGTCCCTACTCTAGCTGCACACTATGCAAAGCTGAATGATGTTCCACCTCACTACACTCACACTATCCCTAGACTGACACTAAACTAATATTATACACTTACAATTGAAGAAAAATAGCACATTATAGCACACTAACTAATTAATAGCACTGAACAGAGCCCTGTTCTATCTCTCTCCACGCCAAAATCACACTGAAAATGGCTGCCATTGAAAGAATACTTTTATACTGCGGGGCGGGAATGAGGCATAATTGGATAAAGTCATGATGACAGTGTCCAATCATGACTCTGACAGTGCTCTGTGCCCTGATTGGCTGAAGCTTTCACTGCTTCAGCCAATCAGGGCTTGCAATGCACTGTTTGGTGCCGCAATGCATTGTGGTCAGTTCGGGGGGGCGAACAAATGGCCGAACAACGAACGTTCGGCCCAAACTTATGCTGAGACCGAACCGTTCACCCATCCCTAGTCATTCGTTGTTAAGACAGTGACGGCTGGAAGGTTGTAATTGTGCACAATGAAAGCCTGTGACTTTGTGTAACTAAAAAGGCAGGCTTGGTCCACCTGCTAGCTTGTATACAGTTTTTGGGCAATTTGTAGGCATTTTGCCAAGGCACCCCGGATTAAACCTGAAGGCACCCCGGTTGAACAAGTCTGCTCTAGACCCCTTGGCTGTCCAGATTGTGCAAGAAGGAGGGATTGGGAGGAAGAGTTTGTGCTTGATTTGTGTTGCGGGAGGAAGGATTTGTGTTGTGGGGAGGGGGCTGAGAGACGGAGGAAGAGGATTTGTGCTGAGGTGATCATAATTTTTACAAGAAGAGGACATTTTAGGGGAGGCAGAGATATTGTGCTAGGAGGAGAACGAGGATTTATGCTGGAGAGAGGGAGTGGTATATACATTAGCAGGGGGAGAGGGATTTTTTGTGGGTGGTGTGTGCCTAGATAGAGGGTTGGGGGGGGGGATTTGTACTGGAAGGGTGTATTTGGGGATTTTATGCTTGGGGGGAATTTTCAGGGGAAGTGGATTTCTACTAGAGCAGTAAATTAGGAGTAATGGGCTTGTGCTGGGAGGGTAAGAAGATTTTTTTCTGGGTGGGGGGGGGGGGTTGTGATGGAGAAGATTTGTGCTAGAAAGGGAGAGAGGGGGGGGGGACCAGCTTTTACAGAACAGTACACAAAACCCACTTCAAAAGATTCAGGTTTTCTTTCCACACTTTCTATAAATTGACACCTTATGTCAGATCCTCGTCTACATCCCATTGAACTCCACCCCCCTCACCATAAGGCAGTTTGTGCGGGTAGCGCAATTAGTTCCATGACTTCTAACTTTCAAGCCAACTTCTGATAAAGTCAGTAATTTTTTTAGTACTGACAAACTTGGCATACATTTTTCCCGCAACATTTTGTCCAGGCTTCAATCAAGCATTTGGCAAAGAAGGGATATTGGCAAATATGCTTGGGTTGTTTCAACAAGTTTACTTTTACCTTCACAGCAGTCAGTGTTGCTGGTCGCCTTTCTGTTTTCTGACGCTTGTATAAAAGAACAATCCATAACCACAATATTTTCTTCTAGGCAGCTTTCAAATCCCATTGATTTCAGTGTCAATGTTGTTAATGAGACAAACAGTAGCTATAACCAAGCTGGGGATGTATTTAAAGAACAACTTCAGGAATTGTATTTAGCTATTTGTATCATTTGTATCCAACCTGACCATATAACATTTCCCCAGTACAAAGACGACAACCCTTTTGTGAATAAAAAAGGCTCTTCCGACAAAACTCCCCCACCCCAGTGGTACTGTATGCTTTTTTAATTATTTATTTTCACTTACCTTTTTCTGATGCCTTCTGGCTGGCCAGTGGTGGTCAGTTATGAGGAAATTACCATTACCTTCTGCCTATATGTGCAGGGTGCTCAGTGGCAAAACCATAATGCCGTGCACGCACATTCTTTGTCATTTAAGACAGAGACATCTTGTGCTACCAGGAGCAGCTCTGGATTGAAGGTGAATATTGCAGACAGAGCTGCCCCAGACGATCCATAGCTGGGCTTTAGAGGAAACTGTAATATATGTTTATTACAGATTTTGAGTTATTATTGTAAAAGTTACCTTACAGGCATATTCCATGATTTGCAAAAAAAAAATTGCAAAATAACCAAACAGTGTGACCAGGCAGCGGGGAAAGCAAATAGAATATATTACTAGAGGGCTCACCAGCAGCATGAAGGAGGTCCTCATTCCCCATAGATCTTTGGTGATACCTCATTTAGAATACTGTGTCCAGTTCTGGAGACCTCACTTACACAAAGATATTGATAAGTTACAACAAGTCCAGAGACGGGTAACAAAAATAGTGAAGGTTCTGAAGGGTAAAACATATCAGGACAAACTGCAAAAACTTAAAGTCATTGTAAACAATCAACTTGTAAAACAACCCATTCGGTTTAAAATAAAATAAAATGAAGGGCAAAACATTTTTGTATAGATATAACAAAAAAAAAAAAAAAAAACATAAATACCCTTTCCCCCTTTTTTATAATTGATCACATTGCCTCTGTTCCCACTGTTCTCAGCTGCATAAGAGCTGGGGGAGGAGAAGCAGCAGTTCACCGAGCTTCCCAGTGAATGGCTGTGCAAGGGGGGAAAAGTCTGGTCATTTGAGGATAGCAGGCTGAGTTCCCAGCATAGCTAGAGAACTGACCACAGTGTGCTGTCCTGCTTAGTGTGGTCACTTTTTAAGAGGAAAGCAGAGAGACTGGCAGGAACACCAGGAATTACACACAAAGGAAGCAATACAAAGAGAACAGGATACTTTATCATACAAGTACATTGTACAGCAGGTACATATCAGGAATATGAAGTGTTGGAGTAACAAATACGTTAATATGTACAGTCTGGAGGAAAGAAGGGAAATGCTATAATCACATGATTCCACTGAGTGTTGTAAAAAGAAAAAAAAATCCTGGAAAAGCTAGCCACATAAGTTTGAAATTAGACTTCTGTGGCCATTTTGTACAGTGTATAGAATGCCCCCATTGTTGCCACATGTGCAAGAAAATAGCATCAGAATGTTTTGGCAATCTGGCAAAAATATAATAACTGGCTGCAAAGGGAGAGCATGGATTTTGTTTTATAATATTTAATTAAAAAATGATTGATGAAGCAAATATATATTTTTTTCATTTTTATTTATTTTAATATGTTTTCTTGATCTTTGAGATAAGCTTATTTGGCTATATAGAGAGTCTGATTTTATTCAGGTCAGACCTAAGCCATAAACATGTAATAAACAAAACGAATCTGCTGTGCTAGGTAAAAAACTAAATATTACACAATAACTACAGTTGAGCTGCTAGTCCATAAATATAAAAAATAATATGATAGTGCAGCGCTAAAATATAATGTCTAAAAATTATAAAAAGTCCATATCAACAAGAGTCCATATAAAGTATCCAGAGGAGGTAATGATACTATAGTGCAACTATGTATCATAAGCGTGAAGAGACCATCACCAACACCCGATCACACTGCCTCCTACCTTCCAGCATAGACCCTCATAACAAAAGGTCAAATATGCAATAGGCAGCAATCCAGTGAAATCGCCAGTAGTATTATTCAACCTCTAGGACTCTCAGGCGTCTCCACCAAGGCTTCATGAATTTCATACAGAGACAAAAAATACGCTCCTCGTGGTGTAGAAATCCCAAACAAATATATTATGTAAAAAGAATAATCACTCACATTCTGATCATATAAATTTGCATATCTGTGTATAACATCCGGCGTTTCTAACCAGCATGAAGGCCTTCGCATTTCGGCATGCAGTAACGTCACACGTCTCCAAATTCTCCCTACGCGTTACGTCATCAAATGACCTTATCAGGGGCCGTAAACAGGGCCGCCATCAGGGGGGTACAGGCAGTACTCCTGTAAGGGGCCCCAGTGTCCCAAGGCGCCTGGCCAGCTGGACCTGCTCCTCCTTCAGCAACACATAAAATGTAACTGTCATGCGCCGGACAGGCCAGCGCAGCGCTTGCTATAGAGAAGGAGAGAGAAGCCTCCCTATAGGGAAGGAGAAGGGAGCTTAGTAGTCGGAGCCATTGCCGCCTTTCACTAGCAGCAACCCGCCCCCCTCTTTCCACCAGTAAAGTGGGTTATTTTCTTCAGCCCAGTGAATACAAGCAGTGCTGTGACAAGGGAGAGAGGGGAGCTGCGGGATGTCAGTGTATCTCCCCCGCTTGCCCCCTCCTTTCTCCTGTCAGCAGTGGAGAAGAGAGAGTGGCTCTCACCTGGTTCCCCGCTTAGCTTGTTTCCCAGTCTGTTTTCCTCCCCATTGGCCACAGCAGAGCCAATCAGAAGAGATTAGGGTCTGGGGGAGCATCATGGGACATGTAGTCCCAGAAGATTGACTGCCCCATTGTTGTGCACAGGCAGCGGACTTCAGGCCCCAGTATGCACTCTGCTGGGGGAGAGAGTCTGGAACCCAGGAAGAAGCTGAGGGAGTGATTGCTACAGGACACAGGAAAAAGAATACTGTGCTGGGGGAAGCCAGAGAGGGAGCCACGCTATATTATTGCCATCAGCGAGGGAGCCACGCTGTGCCCGTGCCATCAGAGAGGGAGCCACGCTGTACCATTGTTATCAGAGAGGGAGCCACGCTGTACTTGTGCCATCAGAGAGGGAGCCACGCTGCCCAGCACCACCAGAGAGGGAGAAAGACTGAGCCACTGCCATGGTACAGACATGCTACACTACGATAGCTGCAGCGATTCTGTCTAGGGAGAAAAAACAGGGGGGGCTTGCTCTGCCCGACTTTGAGAAATATTTTAGCACAGTAGTACTTTCACGAGTTACGGAATGGACAAAAGAGGGTTGTAATAAGAGATGGTTTAATGTTGAGAATTTATTAAGTAATAGACACTTGGGGCACGATATTTGGAATCCACCAAAATTTAGGATATTGGATGGGAGAGCACATGAAATCACACGGGTTACATTAAAAGCTTGGGATAGGTTGTGTAGGGAAAATAAATGGGAATACAATTCCCCCTTAATATATTTAAAAAACAATATTTTCTTCGAACCAGGAAGGAGTGAACTTTGGGGTAATTGGATTAAAAAAGGGGATGCACGTTTGAGAGATATTATTAAACAAGGAAAAATAAGAACGTTTCAAGAGTTAAGTAAAGATGTAGAGTTAATGTCGATTGACGCCTGGAGGTATACACAGTTAAAACATTTCGTAGAGGGACTGCCGCAACCAATCCGAGGCAGAGACGATTACACCGCAATGGAGAGAATTTGCATGCGTCCCTCAACTAGAAATAATATCTCACGTATCTATAAAATGTTGATTCGTGAAGAATTCATAGGAGTCCCTCCATGCGTCAAAAGATGGGAGGAGGAACTTGGGGTTCCCTGTAGTACAAGTAGAAGTGACAAAATATTTAATTTAATACATGGTGCTGCGCTAGACATTAAAACTATAGAAGTAAACTATAAATGCCTCTCCGGTTGGTACCTGACTCCTGTTAAAATGAGTAGATACCAAAAGGATAAATATACCGAGTGCTGGCGAGGATGCAGAGCCTCCGGCACTATGGCCCACATATGGTGGGAATGCCCCATTATTAAAAAATATTGGCAACAAATCTTGGACTTAATTAAAACTGTTACAAAAAAAACTATCCCGGAAGATCCTTGGATGGTATTATTCCATGGGACTGATACACCCATGAGACAATACAGGGCTTCATTAATTCCTATCTTACTAAATGAAGCTAAACATTTAATCCCAAAGAAATGGATGGAACTAGAAAGCCTGCGGATAGGGGAATGGATTGCTCGAGTTAATTTACAACAAAAAATGGAAAGAGCAGAACCTTATAAAGGAAGATAATGCCAAAGAAGGAGAGGGGGACGGAAGGTGGGATTGTTGGGATGACTTTAGAAAATCATTGAGATATTTTGAAGAGATAACTAGATAGTATGTTGGTTCTGCTCTTCCCTATGCGGTTATAGGGTGTGAGAATAATATTGTTATGCGTGAGAAATCAGACCTATATTCCGTGACCTTACCAGATTAGCTTGCAAGGCAGGGGCGGGAGGGTGGGGGGGGGGGGTTTGGGGAGAAAAATGTATAATGGTCTGTTGTAACGAAATGTATGTCGTTGAAAAATTTTGAAATAAATAAAGATTTAAAAAAAAAAAAAAAAAAAGACATGCTATACTACTGACCAGAGTCGGCCTGGTCAACCCAGAGTGAGCAAATGTCCAGCCAGAGGGATCACTGCTACAGATTTTTCGCTGGGTCTGATAAGAGGGCCTGTCAGACATTATCCATTACTGCTCCTGGGGACTGAGCCATTAGGAATTGCCTAACCTGCTATCCTCTAGGCCTTATTGACCGACATAACGTGCACCAACGAGCTCCAATGCAGGATTGCCAGGCCGAAAATATGGGGGGTGACACCATGTTTTGCTGCACCAGGTGACATCAGCCCTAGTGACACCACTGCCCCCTGTGTTTTATATTTGGACTTTATTTAATATCCTTCTCCTTGGATGGGACACCTGAGGCTGCCAAGCTGGCATGATGGAGTTGCATTGTGAAAATGGATGAGAATGACTCTGGGTGGAGAGGAGTTTCATTGTGGAGAGCCTCTTCACTATGTAACTCTCATCTCCATCTATTTTCACAATGCAACTCCATCATCTTCATCCCCACCCAGCATCACCCATCCCTCTCTCCACAATGTATCTCCATCCACGCCCAGCATCACCCATCCCTCTCCAGAATGCTGGCTGTGGATGGGGATAAAGGTATTGTGCTTTAGTCAGTCAAGAGTTGTTATATTGATTGATTTGTGTATCATGCCACACTGAAGGACTCAGTGGGATGGCCAGTGGGTGGGCCCTGGGGAATGTTATTGGTCAGGCCCCCGGGGGGGCCCAGGCCTAAAGCTGTGTAAGCTGTGATGGCTGCCCTGGCCGTAAAACATGCAGTGTGAGAAAGGGGTATCAAAGCCAGTTACCCTAGCAGTACTACTAAGGTCTAGTAAGCAAGAAGCCTGCATGTGTAACAAACAAACATGGCTGCTAGTCTACGTATACAGTTACAAGTTATACCCAGAAACTATTTTTTGAATACATTAATGCTTATTGAAAAATAATTTACAATTGTATTACATTTAGTGGTCTGTCTGATAAACAAAAAGTCTATGATTTATAATTGTCAGGTACTTATGGAAATGTACATTCTCCGTGCAGGTCTAAAAGGAGATGAAATAGAAGCTTCCCTTAAATAGATTACCCTCTACATCATGCTGTCGATGCGGCACGGCTGATGGCACATTCTTTCATCTGATGTGGGAGTGCACTCCGATTAGGAAGTTCTGGTCGGAGGTTACGGCCTTCATCAGCTCCATAACTCACATACCCAATATCTGCAATCCTCTACTGTTTACTGGGATATATTGATGATGAAGGTATATCTAAAAATGTACAAACCTTTTTGCGCATAGTATTGTTCTATGCTAAGAAATCAATAACCATCCATTGGAAGTCTCAATCCTCGGCCACTATAGCCTTTTGGATCACTACCATTAATCATGCTATACCATTATATAAGTTGACGTATGAAGCCAGAGGATTCCCAACAAAAATTCCTAAAGATTTGGGGTTCTTGGGTCAACTCTGAAAGTACCATACAACCGGCTCCTTGAAAGTAAACTAAATGAAGCCGCCGATCATTGATTGGTTCCAATTAAGCAAAATAGACATTTGACCTTTAGGTTGTTATGTATCCACTAAATGTATACCAGTTTGCCAGATTTTGTAATGGTTCGAGCGATGTTCGCTCCATATACAGTTTGTTTTCTTTGTTGTTTGTTGTGTATGGAAAATAAATAAAATGTTACTTTAAAAAAAAAAAAATTGAAGCTTCCCCAGACTTGGTGTTAATAGGCTGTGATGGCCATCATGGCGATGAAGTAGAAAAATACGTAGACACAGCATTTGAAAGGGTGTCAGGGCCAGCTCTGTGTGTAATGCGGCGTACACACGGTCGAAATTTCCGATGAAAACAGTCCGATGGGAGCTTTTCATCGGATTTTCCGACCGTGTGTATGCCCAACGGTCTTTTTCTGTCGGAATTTCCGACGGACTTTGGATTGAGAACCTGTTCTCAATTTTTCCAACGGAAAACCTTTCTATCGGATTTTCCGATCGTGTGTAGGCAATTCCGACATGCAAAATTCCGACGCATGCTCGGAAACAATTCGACGCATGCTCGGAAGCATTAAACTTCCCTTTTATAGTGCTGTCGAACGTGTTTTATGCCGTGGTGTTACTGACCGTCGGAATTTGGTGTGACCGTGTATAGGCAAGACAGTTTGAGCGAAATTCCGTCGGAATTCCGACGGGAAAACCATCAGAGCTTTTTCCGACGAGAATTCCGACCGTGTGTATGCGGCATTAGATTCTCCCCCAATGAAAGAAGGTTAACTTTATTTAAATTTAATGATTTCCACATCTAGCCATTCTAATATCATGCTTTCCTTTTAGATTGCAGGTATTTTTTTTATTCCTGAGACTGTGATCGTGTATTCCTCATTATAATTCTACATTGTTTATCCAAATACCCGTTTTATATCTTCCAGTTTTTCTCCTCGAGTTTAAAGTGTGAATTTCGTTGCATTTTTCATTAGTATAATTTCTGTTTGTTAAAAAATTATTTTCTTCCTACTGCTTGCCGTTTGAAAGATGAAAGTGCTTAATTAACTGCTTTTATGTTAACATACATGATTTTCATTTTTTAATCACTATGGAATAGACTTGCTGAAATGAAAGCTGCACTTTTTCAAATCTGCTGCAGTAACTTTGGTGTATTAATTGTGCCTGGGGCACAAGACAGAATGTTCTCTCACTCTAGAGGGCCCTGTTACATCTAAAATGTTGGAGTGTGATCTTTTGTTTAGACTAATGTTCCAGTATATAAGAGCTGCATTTGGATATGAGAGATGTAAGTGGAAGTATATATGTGTCAGGTTCTTTATGGATTTGTCATACGTTCATTTTAAAATTTCATAGTATTATACATGACCTGAAAAGAAATCAGATTTATGTCAGAATAATTTTATCTCTATGGTAAAGTATGGTGTACTAATTCAGAGTTTTTCAACCTTTTTTCAGTTACGGCATCCGTTAAAAGTATGCAATCACGAGGCACCCCAGGTGAAATTGAAATTGTGATTTTATTCAGGACACTAATGGGGGTTCAAATGTTAATGGATATCTGATGATTTTTTGCTAATAAATAAAATCCGCCCAAAATAGTAAAACAATAAATAAGTTAAATTCATTAAGCTGTATATTGTTATACCATTACCATGGCCTACCACCCAAAAAAACCAAAAAAAATTCACCTACTGCTGACATGCATAAAGGGGCGAGGGAGAAAAATTGGGACTTTAAATGAGGCTTACATATGGTAATATGGGCCTCCATCCCCGATTCAATGAAACATAAAAAGAGGAAATTGGGACTTTGTGTGAGTCAAGAAGCAGCTAAAAAAGGTAAAATGTACATAGTTACCCAATGAGTAGAATAAAAGTCACCATATATGTGATGAAGTACAGTTCATAGACACATTGAATAAAATATAAACAAATATTCCAAACAGTTCATGTAATTGTAACGAAATAGCAGCACATTTCAGTTGCCAATGTATGGAGTATATACTCTGTGTAAGAGAATAACAAGTATAACAAAGATTATAAATAGATGCTAAATGATGATAAACTAAAACATGTTTGCATCCTGTCAATACTAAATGCATTTCGTGTAAAAACACTTCATCAGGAGCGGATGCATCGTTGGTCTGTAAGAAATATATATATATATAAATACCGATAAGTTCTGGTAAGAACTCCAGCATCAAGGGAAGGGGAATAGAAAATGCTATGATCTGGTTACTTACATGGGACTGGAAAACAGGAGTATGTAATCCTGCAATTGAAAGGAACTTCTAGGGTAAGTCATCTGTCCCAGGAGCTGACGAAGCTACACTGCACACGGGGCACCATCCTGTGCTACCACTTACACCATATGGAGAATCTCATTTCCCTGGGGATCTTGTGTTTGGGCGTTCGCACCATGTGCGGTGTAGCTTCCTCAGCTAACGGGACAGACGACTTGCCCTAGCAGTTCCTTTCAATTGCAGGATTACATACTTCTGTTTTCCAGTCCCATGTAAGTAACTAGATCATAACATTTTCTATTCCCCTTCCCTTGATGCTGGAGTTCTTACCAGAACATATCAGTATTTATATATATTTCTTACAGACCAACGGATCTATCCGCTCCTGATGAAGTGTTTTTACACAAAATGCGTTGAGCATTGACAGGATGCAAACTTGTTTTAGTTTATCATCCTCGCATTTATTTATAATCTTTGTTATACTTGTTATTCTCTTACACGGAGTATATACTCCATACATTGGCAACTGGAATGTGCTGCTATTTCGTTTCTAAGGTTACAATTACATGAACTGTTTGGAATATGTATTTATATTTTATTCTATGTGTCTATGAACTGTACTTCATCAAGCAATCACATATATGGTGGCTTTTAATGTACTTCATACTAAATGCAATTCTATATCCTCTTTATGATAATAAACTCATTGGGTCATTATGTGCGTAATAGCTTTTTTAGCTGCCACTTGCCTCACACAAAGTACCAATTCCCTCTTTATGTTTCCTTGTACCGCTGACATGGCTATTTGTTGTTTATACCCATAACAGGGCCATTAAGCAATAGGGTAGATTTTGCTTTTTTTTTTTACCTGAACACACAGACAATGACACTGACACTCAATATACGCCTCTTTCCTCTACCCAAAACTTATATATGGTGTGTGTTTATCATCCATTGAAACTACATGTAAATGAATTCTGTACAAATGGGGCAAAATCAAATGTTCTCAGGCTTTATTCTTTGCAAATCAAGAATGTGTGAATGAAGAACATACTGCAGTATAGCCACTAGAGGGCACTAATGGTACTATAAGAAATCTGCATGATCTTCATCACCATCTTGAGTGTTCATGCAGATGTTGGCGAGTAATTCTTCTAATCCAGAAATCAGCTTACCTGCAAAGATTCACACAGGTATGCCTTATTTTGAGTCCATCCGGGGGTTCTCATTTTAAATGAAAGCCCTGATGAAGGGGAAGTTCCTTCGACCCTCGAAACATGTTTTATACTGACCCTAATGCTAACACTGATACTAACACTAATCTAGATTAAACCCTAAATCTCTGTTCAATTATGTGCGAATTGGATGCGTTTTGAACCCCATCCAATTCACATGGCATATGAACCAAACTGGCTTTCTATGGAGCAGGTTGTGGTGCAGCGGCAGTGCGAGCTCTTAAAAAGAGTCCTGTGCGTTTACTGATCACTGAGGTGCGATTCAGATGTGAATTCCAGGCTCATTGGCTTCTATGGGAACGCATCTGAACCGCACATCAGTTTTAAACAAATCTGAAAAAAAAACATGACACGCCAAAATTTGAAATTTGGGTCCACCCCAAATCCATAACAGACCCTTCCAAACATCCAAAAATTAAATGCTTCTCCCCGCACTAAATACACAGATCATAGTCCAGACTATCAGGCTGTCCCACCCTTATGCCTGGTACACAAAATCTAAAAAATCAGACGAAAAATACCGCTTTCGAATTAACCATACGATAATCTGGTTGTTAGTATGCAGCCTTCGAGAGCCGATCATGACAGTTCATGCAAAATTATCCTAAGGGACATACGGGAAATTTTTTTTCGTACAATACCAGAACAAACAATTTTGTTCTGGTACGTGACTCGCGGCCGCTTTCCAGCTCTGATAGATGTCTTCTGCGGGGGAGGTCAGGATCTCCCACTGATGTCAGGGGGATATCACGTGGCCGCTCATCTCCTCTGCAGAAACCACCCATCGGAGCTGGAAAGCGTCCACAAGTCACGTAACCGGCCTCAAGACAGCTGATATTCAGTATTTAGAATGCTCATTTTTAAATACAACTTACACATTGTGCTATGCCAACCTCTAATAGAGAGGCTGGCAGTGACAAATTTAATATTTTCATATTAAAATAATAGCAACGGGGGGGGTGGGGCCAGGCCGGAAACAGACAGAGAGGGCACTGACAGGGAGGAAGGAGGGGAGAGAGGGTGGAGAGAGGAGAGCAGAGAGCAGGCAGCCTATCACAGAGGGAGGCACTTAGACCACTGTGATCAGGGCGGAGCTGCCCTGGTTATCGTGGTCTGTTTAGAGAGGGCATACAGGAAGTGGTAGGTTTAATTTTTTTTTTTTTTTTACAGTTTAGAGGGGGGCAGATTACATAGCACAAGTGCTGTACTGTGTAATCTGCTTTAGGGGACCAGAATCTACATTTTTTTTGGGGGGGGGGGGTTAAAAATGCTTTAAGTTGTATTCTGTTGTATGACAATTATCGCAACTTTAGATGAACGATCATTCATCCAATATTCTCAGGCATAATAAAGCTTGGCAGTCTCCACTTCTACAGTTTTTTGCTTTTACCAACCTTCAGCTCTCACAGGCACAACCTATCTGCTCCCTAAGCTTTAGGACACTAAGGGCTCTTTCACACGGACGGACCGCATGTCCGTTTTTCATCCTTCTGTTTTCGGATGAAAAACGGACATACAGGTATCCCTATGGGATAGTGGGTGCCAGCGGATGAGCATCCGCTGACACCCGCTCTCGTCCGTGCCCGCTCTGCTCCGTTTCTGCAGACGGAGGAAAACCCCATTTTTTCATCCGTCTGCAGAGCGGATCGGATGACGACGGACTCTACGGTCCGTCGTCACCCGATCTCCCATAGGGGAGAGCGGCGCTCTGACAGGTCCGTCCCTGCACGGAGTGCAGAGACGGACCTGTCATCTTCCTGCTCAGCGGAGATCGCTCCGGCGATCCCCGCTGAGCAAGCGGCTATCCACGGGGCGGATCTGCACTGATCCACCCTGTGTGAAAGAGCCCTAACTGAGTTTCAGGTCATCCTAAAATGTCAAAAAGGAGATGAGCAAAACCTGAACTGGACAGATGATTAGAGTTCTTTAAAAGTGTACGAGAGGAGCCTGGGAGATGTGTAAATCCTTAACAGTATTTTTCCTAGCTCCCTTTAAGACACTCTGCTACTCAATGGCACCTGAAAGTCAGTGGGATATATTAGGCAGCTTGGGAACATGTTGTCTTCAAAGGCAAGTGTGTTGAATGCAGATGTTGTGTATGGGGCTGCATAGCAGCAGACTGGTCTAGGTGCCCATGCTGGCCCGTGTCCACAGCCAAATGTGCCTATAATGGGCACATGAGCATCAGAACTGGACCACAGAACAATTGAAGAAGAAGGTGGCCTGATCTGATGAATCACATTTTCTTTTACATCATGTATCCCCAACAGGCCATGTTTTGGGAATTTCTCTTAGATAAAATAGCTGTCCAAAATACCAAGCCTGTTGGGGGTACTTGGGGACTGGGGTTGAGAACAACTGCAATAGAGCACTGATGTTCCTTCCTGTGTCCTCCGAATTCCCTCCCCCCTCTCCCCTCACTTATTCAAAGTCTGTATCAGCGTCTCCTTCAGCTGATGGGGGGGGAGGGGGGAGAGGCACTGAAAACTTCTCATGTCTATCAATGAACACAGGTAAGTTCTCTACACATAGCACTGTGTTATTTCATAAGAGGAGACATGGTAAGGAGCATAGTGCCCTGTGTCTGTTCTCTGAAATGTACACAGTGCTATGTGTAGAGAGCATACCTGTGTACAGTACATAGGAGACTGACAACTCCCCCACATCTAAAGTGACCTCCGATATGTCCCCAGAGTCTCCTTTATTGTACATAAAAAATCATCCCTCTGATCCCATCCCCCCACCACCGTCCTTCTGCCACTGATGTCATCCCTATCCCCCATCCCCTGTACTCCTATAAAGCCCCCTCATCCCCATCCCCTGTACTCCTATACAGTCCTATCATCGCCATCCCCTGTACTCCTATACAATCCCATCATCCCCTGTACAGTCCTGTCATCCCCATCCCCTGTACTCCTTTACAGTACCATCATTCCCCTCCCCTGTACTCCTATACAATCCCATCATCCCCTGTACAGACCTGTCATCCCCATCCCCTGTACTCCTATACTATACTAGAAATAGCAAAAAATGGCCCGGTCATAAAAGGGGGTAAAACCCTCCAGAGCTGAGGTGGTTAATGTGGGCATATTGTATGGTAAGCACTGAAAGAACCAAGGAAGGCTGCATAGAACAATAATTGGGTTGTTTCATGCATAGGATAGTAAGTCCTGATTTCTGTATAATAGTCATAGTATTGGGGAGCTGCGGAGTACAGAATAGTGCGAGACACACACTGCTGTTGTTTTCTTTCCCCGAGTCATAAAAAATATTAATTTATTAAAGCTCAGCTTACCATCCTCAAAGTGTATCTTCTGGAACAGAACAATTTTGCATGCATTCGTGTTATGCAAAATAATTTTCATTTTAGTGCTATGCAGTCAATAAAATCCTACAGTTTGTAAATAAAACCTCACTGCTACAAGCAGGCATATGGGAATCATTTGGTAGGCACACACTATTTCCCACTACATAAGTAGCTTGACAAATTACTTTGAAACTTGGGGATGCAAAATAAAAGAGAAGAAAATAAATGAAACTATAATTGGTGGGCTTAAAGACAATGTGCAAAATGCACACAATTCATAAAATAATATTAAAAGCACTATTAGAAAGGAGTGTACAGAAGTGGGATGTAGTTTTAAATAGGGAGCAGACTAAATTTAAATCTAAAAATGAGTGTAAAAGAAGAGTGGCAGGATGAGGCTGGGAGAAGTGGTGAAGGGGAATAGGAAGTAGTAAGGGGCTACTGGTGCCAAAGGGGGAATTGTACAGGAGATGGGTGCAGCCTTGAAAGCTGAAGAGGCTACGCTATAAAGTTAGCTAAGGACTACCCTACTATTCTTTTAGGCTGGGTTTACACTGGTGTGATGTTAGACATTGCATGTGATTCGCACTGCACTGCTCTGCAGGTCACATGCGATGTCTGTGTGATGTGAATTCAGCCATACAGATTGTATGACCTGAATTCGCAACGCATTCGCACCAAAATGGTTCAGGACCCTTTTTTTTGTCCACACCCATGCGATCCGATTTCTGCACCATTTGACAGTTCACACTGCGATATGCAAACCGACCTGGGGGTGTCATTAACTTTCTGTGACACCCGCAGTGGTTGGCATAGAGCAGTGTGAACTGCCGGAGAGTCCTATGCGACTGGAATTGCGCTGGTTCAACGCATCGCGCTAGTGTGATCCCGCAATAAAAATGCCATTAAACCCAAAGCCAAAGATGTAATATTGTGCAGTTTATTAATTATTAGATGAGGTGGCTGTATTCGTTTTTTTTTTTTGGCTTTCCCCCTTGTTATCACCTGGTGATCTGACTAGGAACACACCTCCTGTATTAGAGTGTACCCACTGTGGGATGAAAGGAGCACAGAGGGCACCTTTTGCTAATAGCATTGTTAATCTGGGGGAGGGGAGTGTAAGTGGACTAGCAGATTTAGATACACTAACAAATTAAAGCCAAACGCAAGTTCACACTGGAAAGCGATCTTCAGAGGGCATTTGACAGACAGTGAGGAGGTGGTTTATCACCATCTCCCCATCTACTTAAACCCTGTAAATTCTGCACTTCTGTGCCACTATTGCCTGCATTGCATTGGTTAGTTAAGTTTATCTAAATCTGTGCATCTAATGCTGCCTTCTCCACAGGCTGACAATGCTGCTGTCCAAAAGTCTCTCCATTGCTCCTCAATGTAGAAACACCCTTAGGCTTCTTTCACACGAGACGGATCCGTGATGATCCGCCCCGTGAACATCTGCTAGCTCAGCGGGGGATCGCTCCGTCGATCCCCGCTGAGCAGGAAGATGACAGGTCTGCCTCTGCACACTGTGCAGGGACGGACCTGTCAGAGTGCAGCTCTCCCCTATGGGAGATCGGATGATGACGGACCGTAGAGTCCGTAGTCACCCAATCCGATGACGGATGGAAAAGTAGGTTTTTCCTCCGTCACACTTTTTCGGATCGAGTCGGATGTCAGCGGACATGTCACCGCTGACATCCAACGCTTTATAGAGGTCTATGGAGCATCTGTTCAGGTCTGCCTAAAAATCTGACAGGCGGACCTGAACGGATCGTTCGTGTGAAAGAGGCCTTATGCCGCGTACACACGGTCGGAATTTCCGATGGAAACAGTCCAATGGGAGCTTTTCAATGGATTTTCCGACCATGCGTATGCCCATCAGTCTTTTTCTGTCGGAATTTCCGACGGACTTTGGATTGAGAACCTGTTCTCAATTTTTCCGACGTAAAACCTTTTCTATCGGATTTTCCGATCGTGTGTATGCAATTACGACACATGCTTGGAAACAATTTGACGCATGCTCGGAAGCATTAAACTTCCCTTTTTATAGTGCAGTCGAACGTGTTTTATGCCGCTGTGTTACTGACCGTCAGAATTTGGTGTGACCGTGTGTAGGCAAGACAGTTTAAGTGAAATTCCGTCGGAATTCCGACGGGAAAACCATCAGAGCTTTTTCCGACGAGAATTCCGACCGTGTGTACGCGGCATTAGACAGGAAGTGGTTGATTAACTAAAACTGGAGAGTGCAAAATCTGGTGCAGCTGTGCATGGTAGCCGATCATCTTCTAACTTCAGCTCGTTCAGTTAAAGTGGCGCTCCACCCAAAAAGGGAAGCTCCACTCGTCTGTCTCCCCCCCTCCGATGCCACATTTGGCACCTTTTGGGGGGGGGGGGTACGGGTACCTGGTTTCGACAGGTACCTGCTCCCACTTCCGGCTCAGTTGGCCGCAGAAGTCCGCCCCCCACCCTCCTTCCCCCGCAGCCAGCCTATTCACAAAGCACAGCATCCTTTGCACATGTGCTGTAGGAAACCAGCTGTGAAGCTGCAAAGCTTCACTGCTAGTTTCCCTTAGTCAAGATGGCGGCACCGGCACCTGAAGGCCAATTGAAAAATCAGCTTGGGTGAGGACCGGTAAGTCGGATTCCTGAGCCGGTAAGTGCCCTAATTTTAAAAGTCAGCAGCTATAGTATTTAGTATTAGTATATTGTATTAGCTGCTGACTTTTAGGGGGTGGGGTTGGGGGGGGGGGAGCCTGGAGTTTTTCTCTAAGCTTTGACAAAAAAAACTAAAAAGCTAATTTCCATGAAGAGCTGCACCAGATTTTGCACTCTCCAGTTTCAGTAAATCAACCCCAAAGTGTTGGTAATGACCAGATCACCCAGTGTAAATAAAGGAGAAAAGCCTTACAAAAAGAAAATGAATGCAGGCAGCACATATAAAGATGAATTCCATGTATAGATATTTCAGATATACACTGAGCAAAATTATAAACGCAACACTTTTGCACATTCTAGAGTGGCCTTTTATTGTGGCCAACCTAAGGCACACCTGTGCAATAATCATGCTGTCTAATCAGCACCTTGATATGTCACACCTGTGAGGTGAATGGATTATCTCGGCAAAGGAGAAGTGCTCAGATTTAGGCCCCTTTCACATGTGCGGACCGTTCAGATCCGCCTGAAAAAACTGACAGACGGATCTGAACGGCGCTCCATGCACCTCTATGGAGCGTCGGATGTCAGCGGTGACATGTCCGCTGACATCCGATCCACCGCAAAATCCAGACGAATGCAAACCCTATTTTCCATCCGTCTGGCGGATCGAATGAAAACAGACAGGTGGTCCATAATCATCTGATCCCCCCCATAGGGGAGAGCAGAGCTCTGACAGGTCCGTCCCTGCACAGAGTGCAGAGGCGGACTCGTCATCTGCCGGCTCAGCGGAGATCAACGGAGCGATCTCCGCTGAGCAAGCGGAGGAGTAAAAGCGGATCCGTAGGTCTGAAAGGGGCCTTAGACAGATCTGTGAACAATATTTGAGAGAAATTGGCCTTTTGTGTACATAGAAAAAGTCGTAGATCTTTGAGTTCAGCTCATGATAAATAGGGGCAAACATTTTCTGAATGAATGCAAACCGTTCTCCAATTGGACGAGATGGAGAGTGTGATGTCACTGCCCTGCCTCTCCACCTTTCAAAAGAAATGTCCTGTATTTGTGGTGTAGAGTGATGAGAGAGTAGAAGTCCTATTAGATTTTTATTGCTGTCTGTGTCCCATTTAGGGCAGTTAAACTCTTTCTCTTTGTTGTGGTGACCACTGTCACTGGGGCCAAAAGTGAAGAAAAATAGAACATTGTCAGTTTCCGTCAATAAAAATAATAGTGGGGGACACTTGGGGAAGGGACAGTGACAAATGTTTAGTGGCTAACACCCATACATGTTGCTAATCGGCAGTCCCCCCCTCCCCTGTGACAGCAGGCGGGGTTCTTCCCTGCAGCCGCTGTCACATTTATTTACAGTGATCTGGCAGACGGATTTGTAGTTCTCAATGGGATATGAGCACTTCCTGCAGCTCAGCAACTGTCCGCCTATAAAGAGATATGAGCAGAGAGCTGTACAAAGTGTCTACAGGAGCCTGGCATTGTATCTGCCATCCACAGGTGCAATACTCTGCAGGCTCCTGAGAAAGAAAATAAAAGATGCACATTTTGTTTACTTATAAAAACATGTGCATTTCAAATTTTTTTACACAAAGGTGAACTTGGACATGGATTTCAATCACTTTGGAGGGATTTCCTTTAACAGCCTGTAGATAAAAAAATGGTAAAAAAAGGTTATGGCTTTAGAAATAACTTAAAGTGGATGTAAACCCCATTCATGAAATCTGACCTGGGCACATATATCTGTAGTGTTTACTTATCTCTCTCTAAAGCCCTAAGTCCCGTGTCTTTCTGCTGCTTCGTTCCTCTATTATCAGCATGATAACTTCTGATAAGCTCTCCGACATCCGAGATAAAAGCAGTCTGAAATTTGTGTCGGGCTGGGTGCTATAAATGGATTAGCAGAGAGCTGGTCTATTCAAAGCACAGCTCTACATGTATATTTCTTTCTCTGCCTATGTGGAGGGGAGTGGGTATCCCTTTCCTCCAATCAGCTGTCACATAGTGTATGCCCAGACACCACTCCCACTGCTGAAAGGTGAAGTAAAAATACGAGTTACAGCTGCTGCTGACGTGGACAATCTGTGAAGTACTCAGGGTGGAGAGTGGGGGGTAGGGAGCTGGTTAACATGTCACATTTATCAGCCCCTTCCAGAATTAAAACAGTGAGCAATCGGTACTGATCGCTTCTGTGTTCATTCATCACTGAAGCATAGTAAACTGTGTGTACTATGCTTCAGCTTGTGAATAAATAGGAGCCTCTGTACAGAGACTCCTATTCATTCATATGCAGTGCAGCTGAGGCTGCAGAGAAACGGAATAAGCACTGTATGTGCTCAGTCCTTTCCTCTGTCTTAAAAGTCCCCTGATGTTTCGCCAATTCCCCCACTACATACACCAGTGTGAGGCTGTGCTTACCCACACGGGGATGCACAGGTATTCCATGCATCCCTGTGCAGGCAGTCCCATTGATGTCAATTGGGAAATTGTGCATAGACACAGCTACTGCTCTTGATTTGACATCCATGTGGGGGCGGATGCATGTCTCTGAACTTACACTGTTTGCATTCACGGCTGTGCACCCGCACCCATCAAGATGTCAGATTGGGAGCAGCGACTGTCGGTGCAGCCACTGCTTCCCAATTGACATGAACAGAGAAGCTTGCA
Source organism: Lithobates sylvaticus (assembly GCA_028564925.1). Taxonomy (NCBI): domain Eukaryota; kingdom Metazoa; phylum Chordata; class Amphibia; order Anura; family Ranidae; genus Lithobates; species Lithobates sylvaticus. The sequence continues at coordinate 148,458,941 of CM053030.1, forward strand.
CAGGGATGCTCAAAACACCCGTGCATTCCCCATGCACATAAACACAGCACTCACATGGGAGTACACTTTAGTACACCTCATGTGAACAAGGCCCTACTAGGAATTTACTAGGAATTTAACAGGAATTTTGTGCTAATAATTATTTTAGTATATTTTTATTGAAAACTTTGATTTGATTTATGAAACTTTTGTGGGACCCTAAAAAAAAACAACTGACTAACCTAGGGGGGTTGTCCTAGGGGGGGGGGGGTTATACTGGGGATCAGATTGACCGGGGGGGGGGATTATACTGGGGGATAGACTGACCGGGGGGGGGATTATACTGGGGGATAGACTGACCTGGGGGGGGGGGGATTATCCTGGAGGACAGATTGACCTGGGAAAAAGGATTATACTGGGCAACAGACTGACCTGAGGGGATTATACTGATGGACCGATTGACTTTGGAGGGGGGGATTGTACTGGGGGACAGACTGACCTGGGGGGATTATACTGGAGGACAGATTGACCTGGGGGAAAAAAGATTATACTGGGAGACAGACTGACCTGGGGGGATTATACTGGTGGACCGATTGACTTTGGAGGGGGGGAGGATTGTACTGGGGGACAGACTAACCTGGGGTGATTTATACTGGAGGACAGATTGACCTGGGGGGAAAAAGATTATACTGGGAGACAGACTGACCTGGGAAGGATTATACTGGGGGACAGATGAACCTGAGATGGAAGGATTATACTGGGCAACAGATTGACCTGGGGGGAATTATACTGGTGGACCGATTGACCTGGGGGGGGGATTGTACTGGGGACAGACTGACCTGGAGGTGATTATACTGAGGAACAGATAGACCAAGGGGGTGGATTATACTGGGGGACTGACTGATCGCTGCAGTGCGCTAGGGGCCCCGCATTACTCTTATACTTGGCATGCCCAAGGTGCCCCAGGACTTTTACAATCCTAGCAACACCCCTGGCACAATGAAAGTCATGCCTGCTCTTCACTGTGGCTCTTCACTATGCAAATCATATTTTTTTTAATCAAGCAATGGGGCCCAACTTATGGTTTTGCACACGGGCCCACTGATTTCATAAAACGCCCCTGAAAAGCACATAAATATCTTAGTAAGAATGCATGTGCCTCTTGTATTTATACAATATTTGCTTATCCTGCAGTTCAGCTTTAATCCTTCCAGCAGATATTGTAAAGCCTTGCAAATAATAAGAGAGATTGTTTATCTACACAATGTTAAAAAAAGAATAATGTGGCTTTCTATATCAGTTTTGGATACAGATGTGTTTCTACAGCTCCTGGGGAAAAGAGAGAAAGGTCTTGTATTGCCTTAGCTTGATCTTTGTCGTTCAGAAAAAGGGTGAGAACGGTTATGCCTGAGCGCTACAGATCCAGGCTTGGAGGACACAGACTGTGTGCCCGAGCACAAAACTGGAACTGTGGCGATCACAACTGTTTCTCTCCAGCATTACTGATATAAGACGACTTGAAGTTGCTAAAGGAAACCAGCTGTGAAGTTGAAACTCCCCAAGGGAGATGTATTTTTTTTTGTATGCCGTGTTATTTTGGTCTATTGACATAATGCATAAGGACAAATAATTCTAAAATAGCATTTCTTATCAAATACTAAGAGTCCATGTAAAACTGGAAGTACAAAGCAGTCCTGACACATAATACGCAGCAGCCCACATTTTAGTGTGTGATCACACTTTGCAAAGCCTAAAGGAGCAATAATGCTTATGTACTGGGACCGCTGCCAACTCAGTACTGGCACTGGCCAAGAGGAGAGCCTTCTATTAAATGCAGCAAAATGTACAGTTTTATTAGAACAGGGTTTACAGGAGCTTAGATCAATTCACAATACTATCGTAAAAACCTGCCTGTATGGCAAGTGCCAGAATTGCAAGATTGCCAGTCCAGGTCTAAAATAAAACATATAGTAAGTACATATGAGGTTAATAGCGGTATTTCATTGTCAGTATACAGTTACAAAGCTGTAGCCTTGTGTGTATGGAAAATGTTATTTTTTCTTTCTTTAGAGAATCACCTAAAATATTTGTCTTGTTACAGCAAAAGAGTCAATGCTGTATCCTGGCCTAGACCGACAAGACCCAGGCCTAGGGCAGCACGATAGGATTTTCCAACAACAAAATCCATGTTTTTTTTTTCCGACAGATGTTGGCTCAAATTTGTCTTGCATACACATTCCGAACGTCAAGAACGTGGTGACGTACAACGCGTACGACGAGCTGAGAAAAATGAAGTTCAATAGCCAGTGCGGCTCTTCTGCTTGATTCCGAGCATGCCTGGAACTTTGTGCGTCGGAATTGTGTACACAGGATCGGAATTTCTGACAATGGATTTTGTTGTCGGAAAATTTGAGATCCAGATCTCAAATTTTGTGTGTTGGAAATTCCGATGGAAAATGTCTGAGGGAGCCTACACACAGTCGGAATTTCCGACAACAAGCCATCGAACATTTCCCGTCGGAAAATCCGACCGTGTGTACAGGGCATTCGTGTAGCGCCTGTCTTATGGGGCAGACTGGGCTGAGAGGCCAATTAGTCTAGCGCCCCCATAAAACGGCTGCACTGCTCGCTTTGTAATAAAATAAGATGGATGGTGGATATTGCTTCAAAAACGACTCTGTGTCTCCGTGTCTCCAGCGTGCGCTCCAGCTAACGCCGCCGACAACCAGACGAACAGGAACCGGAAGTGATTGGATACAGAACGTGACCAGGTACCGCCTCCGACGTACGCTTCGTTGACATGTCTTCAGGGGGGCGTCACGTGTCAACCAAACGTACGTCGGAGGCGGTACCTGGTCACGTTCTGGTCACGTTCTGTATCCAATCACTTCCGGTTCCTGTTCGTCTGGTTGTCGGCGGCGTTAGCTGGAGCGCACGCTGGAGACACAGAGACGTTTTTGAAGCAATCTCCACCATCCATCTTATTTTATTACAAAGCGAGCAGCCCCAGTTCCGGGTTGGGCACTGAGAAATGTGAGTAGCCAATTGGCTATGTTTTTATCAAAGTTTTTATAAATAAATAAGCAATATTATGCTATGTAGCTGTGTTTTGCTCCTCTTTATGTATCTTGCCTGAGCCACTTGGGAGGAAGAGCACCTGGTATCATCTCCTGGTATATCTATGTGAACAGGCACTACCTGTACAAGCGCGATTGATTGCTTTTTAGAAGTTCGAAATTCGGACCGCGTGTATGCTCCATCGGACTTTTGAGAGCAGGTTCTCAATTTTTCGGTCGGAAAAAGTTCCAATCGGAAATTCCGATCGTCTGTACCAATTCCGACGCACAAAATTCCTCTGCATGCTCGGAAACAATTTGACGCATGCTCTGAAGCATTGAACTTAATTTTCTCAGCTTGTCGTAGTCTTGTACGTCACCGCGTTCTTGACGGTCGAAAGTTCAGAGAACTTTTGTGTAACTGTGTGTATGCAAGCCAAGCTTGAGCGGAATTTCGTCGGAAAAAACATCCAAGATTTTTCCAATGGAAAATCCGCTCGTGTGTACGCGGCTGTAGGGTTCAATATTGAGTCGGCCCACCCTTTGCAGCTATACCAGCTTCAACTCTACTGGGAAGGCTGTCCACAAGGTTTAGGAGTGCTTCTATGGGAATGTTTAACTATTCTTCCAGAAGCCCATTTGTGAGGTCAGGCACTGATGTGGACTAGAAGGCCTGGCTCATAGTCTCCACTCTAATTCATTCCAAAAGGTGTTCTATCGGGTTGAGGTCATGACTGTGCAGGCCAGTCAAGTTCCTCCACCCCAAACTCGCACATCCATGTATTTATAGACCTTGCTTTGTGCAACTCCGCTTTAAATAGCTATGAAGAGAGTTAGGTAAGCTGGTGTAGAATAAATGGAAAGCTGTTTTGTTTTTGCAAAAGAAGTAGATGAATGCTATATTGGTACATAGGGGAGGTGGAATAAAAAAAAAAAAAAAAGAAGGTGAACTTTTAAACCACTTCAAATGAATAGAGGAAAAAGAAGCACTGCTCACAGGTGATTACCATTGATTGGTGATCCAGGAATAATTCCATGGGGTGAGGGGACAGCAAATTTGCACTGTTATACAAGCTGTAAACTCACTACTTTACATTGTAGCAAAGTGTCATTTATTCAGTGTTGTGACACGAAAAGGTATAATAACATATTTACAGAAATGTGAGGGGTGTACACACTTTTTTAAGATACTGTATTATATAGATGTATTACACACAAAGTGATATATTTCAAGCATTTCTAAATTTTAATTTTGATGATTATGGCTTACAGCTAGTAAAAACCCAAATTCTGTATCTCAGAAAATTTTAATCTTGTGAAAAAAGTTCAATATTGTAGACTGATGGTGTCACACTCTAATTAGCTAATTAACTCAAAACACCTGTAAAGGCTTCCTGAGCCTTTAAATGGTCTCTCCGTCTTGTTCAGGAGGTTTACACAATCATGGGGAAGACTGCTGACGTGACAGTTGTCCAGAACACAGTCATTAACACCTTCCACAAGGAGGGTAAGTCACAAAAGGTCATTGCTAAAGAAGCTGGCTGTTCACAGAGTGCTCAATGGTCCTAAGTCCTCTTTTCGGATGAACGCAAATGTGGCATTTAATTTGGAAATCAAGGTCCCAGAGTCTGGAGGAAGAGAGGCACAAAATGCAAGTTGCATGAGGTCCCGCATGAAGTTTACACAGTCGGTGATGATTTGGGGAGCCATGTCATCTGCTGGTGTTGGTCCACTGTGTTTTATCAAGTCCAGAGTCAGCATTGTCCTCTACCAGGACATTCTAGAGCACTTCATGCTTCTCTCTGCTGACCAGCTTTATGGAGATGCTGATTTCATTTTCCAGCAGGGCACTTGATACCAATTGTGGTATCAGTGATCATGGTATCACTGTGCTTGATTAGAGAGAAACTCCAGGCCCAACAATGCAGACAAGCTGAAGGCCGCTATCAAAGCAACCTGGGCTTCCATAACACCTCAACAGTGCCGCAGGCTGATCGCCTCCATGTCACGTCGCATTGATGCAGTAAATCATGCAAAAGGAGCCCCGACCAAGTTTTGAGTGCATACTATCCTGTACATACTTTTTAATGAGCCAACATTTCTGTATTAAAAATCCTTTTTTTATTGGTCTTATGTAAATTCTAATTTTCTGAGATACTAAGTTTTGAGATTTCACTAGCTGCAAGCCATAATCATCAATATTAAAAGAAAGAAATGCTTGAAATATATCACTCTGTGTGTAATGAATCTATATAAAATATATGAGTTTGACTTTTTTAATTGAATTACTGAAATAAATTGACTTTTTGATGATATTCAAATTTTTTGAGATGCAACTGTACCTTAATGCAGTGGTCATCAACCCTGTCCTCAGGGCCCACTAACAGGCCAGGTTTTAAGTATTACCTTGGGGAGCTGCAGACTAGAATACTACAATCACTGAGCAGCAACTGATATCACCTGTGATGTATTTCAGTTATCTTGCAAACCTGGCCTGTTAGTGGGCCCTGAGGACAGGGTTGATGACCACTGCCTTAATGGACCCTGCCGAAACACAGATTAGGCAAAGTATTACTCCTTATTCTGGCATCCCTAGACAAAACAAGCATTTAACTTTTGCAGTGAGAGGGGGGGGGGCTTTTTGTAGCCATTGGCCATCATGCGATTTGCTCCATGGACTGAAGTGGTGCATGCACAGACATGTTTTTTCACTCTTGAAGAGCAAGCAGGACAGTAACCACATGCAAAAAACAAGCCCTTCTGACATTGTAAGTGCTTGGAATTGCCTCCTTCTGGTTCTCCATAATATCATAATCCCCACCTACAGTTTGCTTTAAAACTGGAGTTTGAGTCAGTTATGGCCAGCACTATTTAATTATGAAGTGAAAGTGTGGTAACCCATAGCAACCAGTATTCAAATGTCTGTAATCAGAGCAGTTATGAGATGATCTCTGATGGAGCAGTTATGAGATGATCTCTGATTGAGCAGTTATGAGATGATCTCTGATGGAGCAATTATGAGATGATCTCTGATGGAGCAGTTATGAGATGATCTCTGATGGAGCAATTATGAGATGATCTTTTGGGTTTTCTGTACCTTGCACATTCTCTTGTATCTTTGCACTGCTTTATTCAATAAACTTAATGAGCTTGTAGGGGTTTCTCTTCTGTCACATAATTTTGAAGCTTGTTTTCTAAGTGCAAAGTACAATAACCCTGCAGCAATTAGGCTTTCACTGGTGTGAACTCTGTAAAGTTAATTTTTACTGATTGCAAAGGTTTACTGAACGTTTATTACAGCATTATTAAATAAGCTTAATGATAAATGTGACCCATAACAAAACTAGTAAGAGGTAAAGGGCTATTGTAAAGCCTCGTACACACGATCGGATTTTCCGCAAAAGCGCCAGACTTCTGTCCGACGGGCGTGTGCCGTGAACTTGTCTTGCATACAAACGGTACACAATTGTCGGCCAACAAACGTGAACGTAGTGACGTACTACGTGGAATTTCAGCTCTTGAGCGCAACCCTTCGGGCACCTTCTGCTAATGTTGTGTTTGAGCATTGATTCCGAGAATGCGTGTTTGTACTTTTGTGTGACGGACTTGTGTACACACGATAGGAAAATCTGACACCAGACCGATGTCCGCCGAAAATTTAGTAGCCTGCCATCCAACATTTGTTGATGGAAAGTTGGCCAACAATTGTCTGATAGAGCGTACTAATGGTCGGATTTTAGGCAAACATGTGTACAAGGCTTTAGACTGTGGTTTGCTACTAGAGCTGTTAATGATAGTGTATACTTACCTGGTTACCAGGTTTTTGCAAAAACAAAATGACATTTAATTATTTATTTTTTTATTGCATTTTAGTGCAATAGTTTATTTTTGACCCCCGATCTTATTTAAGAGGTCCTGTCAAGTTTTTCTATTACAAGGGATGTTTACATTCCTTGTAATAGGAATAAAAGTGACCCAATTTTTTTTTTTAAAAGGACAGTGTCAAAAAATAAAATAAAAAGTAAAATAAAGAAAAAATTAAATTTTTAAAGCGCACCATCCCGCCGAACTCGCGCATGAAGCTATTGCATACGTAAGTCATGCGCGCATGAAAACGCTGTTCAAACCACACATGTGAGGTATCGCCACGATCGTTAGAGCAAGAACAATAATTCTAGACCTCCTCTGTAATTAAAAACTGGTAACCTGTAGAAATTTTTAAACGTTGCCTATGGAGATTTTTAAGGGTCAAAGTTTGTCGCCATTCCACGAGCGGGCACAATTTTGGAGCGTGACATGTTGGGTAACAATTTACTCGGCGTAACATTATCTTTCACAATATAAAAAAAAAATTGGGTTAACTTTACTGTTGTCTTATTTTTTATTTAAAAAAAGTGTATTTTTTCCAAAACAATTTTGGAATTTTATGCCATTTTATTCTTTAGGGTGTCTGAAAAAAAATATATAATGTTTGGGGGTTCTAAGTAATTTTCTAGCAAAAAAAAAAAATATTTTAACTTGTAAACACCAAGTTAAAAAATAGGCCTTAAGTGGTTAATGCTATATTGGTACATAGGGGAGTTGGAATTTAGAAAAAAAAAAGTGAACAAAGTTGAACTTAGCCTTTAAGCATTTGGATTAACGTATACTAAAATTAACTCAAATGTTGGTTTGTTGAGTTCATTCTCAGCAATACCATACAATAGATATTTGCTTAAAAAAAATAACATTGTTCATATAATAATGTTTTCCTATAGTTACATACTTTTTTGGGGCACACAATTGAAAAGCAGTCTGTAAAAGTTGTAAGATTGAAAATTCATTGTGGATTTTGCAAAATGTTTGCTACTTACTGAGGCTGCAGTTGGTAATTAGGTCCACAGTGCATGTTAGTTATTCGGGGACTCTGCCAAATATTGTTTGGAACACTAACATTCCTCAGCAAGTCCCAGGGCTCATGTGTGCTCTAAAAATCTTCTTATACAAGATGTATATTTGCTATTTAGTTGCTCACGATGCTTGAATTTCTACATTGCAGAAGTGTCACTGCACAGGGCTCTTGGTCTTCCAGACCATTGTTTCATGAACACAAGAAGCCTAAAGCTAAGCTTGGATATATTGGAGTCCATGTAATGGCACTGACCCACAGGGAATATAAAGTTTACACATACAATAACAATTACTATCAAAATTGAAAGAACAAGTACAATTACAGGACTGTCCATTTATCAGCCAATGGGGATGTCGTGATGGAATTCATAACTTTCTATGAAACAAGTTTGAAATAGACTAATGTATTTTACATAGTAATGTTAACGGTAATGTTTGCTTCTGTTGGTTAGAAATATCTAGTCTGTGTTCTGTCTTCTTCCTTCATTCATTATTGTTCAGAATTGTAGTCCTAATTTTGGCATTTACTTTTATTTATTTTTTAATCTCCAATTAGATTTTTAGAAATTGTTAAATTAAAAAGTTGTAGACTTTTTACTGAAAATGGAAAAGCCTTAAATAATTGACCTCTGTGGCCTCTAGCTCTTTGGGATACAGTGGGGGAAAAATGATTTGATCCTCTGCAGATTTTGTAAGTTTGCCCACTTACAAAGAAATGAAGGGTCTATCATTTTTATCATAGGTGTATTTTAAATGATGGGGACAGAATATCAACCAAAAATCCATAAAAAACACATGAGACAAATGTTATAAATTAGGTTGCAGTTCAGTGAGTAAAATACGTGTTTGGTCCCCAAGCAAAACACGACTTAGTACTTGGTGGATTAGTTCTTGGTGGAGAAACCCTTGTTGGCAAGCACAGAGGTCAGACATTTCTTGTAGTTGGTTACCAAGTTTGCACACATCTCAGGAGGGATTTTGGTCCACTCTTCTTTACAGATCTTCTCTAAAGCCTTAAGGTTTCTTGGCTGTCTCTTAGCAAGTCGAAGTTTCAGCTCCCTCCATAAATTTTCTATAGGATTCAGGTCTGGAGACAGACTAGGCCACTTCATGACCTTAATATGCTTCTTCTTGGGACACTACTTTGTTGCCTTGGCGGTATGTTTTGGGTCAATGTCATGCTGGAAGACTCATCCACCACCCATCTTCAGTGTTCTAGATGAGGGAAGAAGGTTCTCATCCAAGATTTTACAATACATGGTCCCGTCCATTGGCCCCTCAATGCGGCAAAGTCGGCCTGTACCTTTAGCAGAGAAACAGCTCCAAAGCATCATGTTTTCACCTCTGTGTTTGACTGTAGAAATGGTGTTCTTAGGGTCATAGTCAGCATTTTTCTTCCTCCAAACATGGCGAGTCGAGTTAATGCCAAAGAGCTCAATTCTGGTGTCATCTGACCACAGCTCTTTCTCCAATCCTTCTCTGAATCATTTATATGTTCATTGGCATGACTGTACATGTGCCTTCTTGAGGAGCGTGACTCACCCCTCCTCGCCTTTCATTTCTATTTTAAATTGGATGGGTTGTTTTACAAGGTGAGGGTTTACATGTACTTACCTATCTTCACTTTCAATTGTTTTCCCACATATTGTGCTCCACTACGCAGGCGCATATACACACTTCATAGAGATAAGAGCCCAACTCGGAGCACTAAAACTGAAACAGATGACATCGCAATGTTCACTATTAGATTTATATGAGTTCCACACTCAGGATCTATTTACCCTGTAGGTGCCTGCATCTTAAAGGGGTGTGGCTTGATCTATTTACCCTGTAGGTGCCTGCATCTTAAAGGGGTGTTGCTTGATGGGTGCTCTAAGTGTCAATGGACACGCACAGCCCTGACCAAGAGCACATACATGGGTGTCTCCTTTAGGAGTGACTACCTAGAAATCCACAAACAGGAGGGGGGGGGGGGGGTAGTGGCTGTGTGACTAGCTAGCTAAACAAAAATACAAACATTCAAGGAAGCAAACTATACACAAAGACTGGACTTCTTTCGATAATATCATTAAAAAAAAAATAGGCATTAGTACTTAGTAATACTTTAAACTTTTGCAGGTACTGTAAGGTTTCAAACATCTGAAACAGCATCACAGGCCACACAGAGCCAGTTGAATGTCTCAGAAGAAGGACACAATGTTCTTGTCTTTAACAGTAAACAAATGCAGAGCTAGTGCTGGACTTTCAGATTATACACCCCAGTATGCACAAATGTTTTTAAATAAATAATCATTTATAAAAAAGTTTATAAACTTAAATTTCATTAAGTTAAAATAACATTAATTAAAATGCACACTTGTTCCCATTTAGACCTTGCCTATTTTTTGATCCTGTGATTAGCAGTGATTAGCTATGTTTTACAGTATCGTGCATAGAGATTAATAGTACTGCATGTAAAATAGAAAATGGAATAATCTTTCAGGTGTGTATGATAGATGTATATTTATGTTATATTTAAGAAACTAGTATATCTTTCTGTACAAGCAGTGAGGCACTCTTGTTTAACCTCTTGACGACTGCTGCTACAGGGCAGCAGCTGTGTGCAGAATTACACACATTATATATATGTATATATATATATATATATATATATATATATATATATATATATATATATATATATATATATATATATATATATATATATATATATATATATATATATATATATATATATATATATATATATATATATATACACATGATTCTGCACTTTCTGGGTCCGGGGCGTGCATGTGAGCCGCTGGCGACCCACACCCACTGTGATTCTACACAGCGGGAGCTGATCAGCGGGTACCGCGGACTTGATGTCTGCCGACACCCGCCGATCCTTCAGTAAACAGGTAGAACGGTGATCTGCATATGTAAACAAGGCAGATTGCTGTTCTGTCAGTAGGAAGGGCATGGATCTTGTGTTCCTGCAAAGCACAGACATATATCCATGTCTTTCTCTAGTAAAAGCACTTGCCCCACAGTACACAAAGTCACTAGTTAGGCATACATTTAACCCTTTGATCACACCTGATGTTAATCCCTTCCCAGACAGTGTCATTAGTACAGTGACAGAGCATATTTTTAGCACTGATCACTGTATTAGTGTCACTGGTCCCCAAAAAAGTGTCAAGTGTCAGTTAGTGTCTGACTGGCCGCCGCAATATCACTATTACTAGTTAAAAAAAAAAATATATTAATAAATGAATAAATAAAAATATCCCATAGTTTATGACGCTATAGCTTTTGCACAAACCAATCAATATACACTTATTGGGAATACATATTGGCCTAAATTGATGAAGAAATTAGATTTTTTTACATTTTTTAATGGATATGTTTTATAGCAGAAAGTAAAAAAAATATATATATATTTTTTAAATTGTCAGTCTTTTTTTTTGTTTATAGCGCAAAAAATAAAAACGACAGAGATGATCAAATACCACCAAAAGAAATCACTATTTGTGGGGGGAAAAGGGACATATATTTTATTTGGGTACAGTGTTGCACGACCGCGTAATTGTCAGTTAAAGTAACGCAGTACCGTATCTCAAAAAAATGGCCTGGTCATGAAGGGGGGCAAATCTTCCAGAGCTAAAGTAGCTAAAGTATAACTAAAGGCAAACCTTTTTTTTTAGTTTTGGATAGAGTGGAGAGGGATCAGAACACATGTCAGTTTCTATTGCTGTCTGGGCCCTCGTTAGGGAGATTCAACCTCTCTATTTGTCCTGTTCACTATTGTCATTGAAAGTGAAAGTGAAAGTAAAACAAACCCAGATTTTGGGTTGTCCCCAGAAAAGAAATAGAGGGGAAATCTTCCAATGGGGACACTAGTTCTGGTGACCTAGGGGTTGGGTTGCCACCTCATCCCTTTAAACCCGAACACAAATTAATTACACAGGTTCTGAGGCTAATTTAATGCAGGTAAGGCACCAAGTGAGTTTAATTACCACCTTAATCAGCCACAGAACCTGTGTAAATAAACCACTTACGGACCACTGCACGCCGATATACATCCTAACTTTGAAGAGGAATATCATTGTTATGGTAGCAACTAGCTGCCATAACCCCAGTATCCTCTTCTTCGGCAGTCCGCTTTCCGATAATAGTGGTCTCTGCAGCGGATTCACCGCAAGATCTCTTTTATCGGCGGGAGAGGAGCCCCCCCTCCCGCCGCGCTCCGGTGGCCTCCGCCGCTCACCGGAGCCGTCAGCAGCGGTGGAGGTGATCGGATCCTCTCACGTCAGTAGCAAGTGAGGGGAAGGTGGCCCCCACCCACCTCCATACCATTGCAGGGCCGAAGCAACGTCAAAATGTAATTTCCGGCAATAACTTTAAAGGGACGTTTTTTTTAATGACAAAAATTATTTATTTATTTATTGCATTTTAGTGTAAATATGAGATCTGCGGTCTTTTTGACCTCAGATCTCATATTTAAAAGGTCCTGTCATGCTTTTTTCTATTGAAAGAGATGTTTACACTCCTTGTAATAGGAATAAAAGTGACACAATTTTTATTTTTTTATAAAAACAATGTAAGGTAAGGTAAAATAAATAAGAATAAAGAGTAGCGCCCGCATATGAAACCGGTGTTCAAACCACACATGTGAGGTATCGCTGCGATCGGTAAAGCGAGAGCAATAATTCTAGCCCTAGAACTCCTCTGTAACTCAAAACATGCAACATGTAAAACTTTTTAAATGTCATCTATGGAGGGTAAAAGTTTGTCGCCATTCCACGAGTGGGAGCAATTTTGAAGCGTGACATGTCGGGTATCAATTTACTCGGCGTAACATTATCTTTCACAATATCAAAAAAATTGGGCTAACTTTACTGTTGTCTTATTTTTAAATTCAAAAAAAGTGTGCTTGTAAGACCGATGCGCAAATACGGTGTGACAGATAGTATTGCAACGACCGCCATTTTATTCTCTAGGGTGTTAGAAAAAAATGTATAATGTTTGGGGGTTCTAGGTCATTTTCTAGCAAAAAAAAAAATTTTTTAACTTGTAAACAACAAATCTCAAAAAGAGGCTCGGTCCTTAAGTACAAATGGACATCACGCACCATGTAGATCTCCATTTCCACTGCATGGTGCAGTTCTTATATGATATTTGGAACCTTGATAAGACCGTGTAATTGGTAGACCTGAAGGTAAAGTGTGGCACCATCATATAGAGTCCTGAGCCTGGTGTAACACCATCCAGAACCGGAACTTCCTGGAAATTGGAGATCTGTAGGTGTAAGCCCGTCCTCGCCACAGGAGATCCATAAGGCTTATTATAATTCTTATTGAGGTAAGAGCTCTGGGAGCATTAAGCTATTGCGAAGTCACAGAAATTGTGTTCAGAAGAATCCCCTCCATACATATATACCTTTTAGAAGAGTTGTTTGACTACATTTGGATATTTTGGACTTTGAGCACTGTCTTCACTGTTATACTTATTTCATCTTTTAGCACATTATTTTATTTATTATTAACTGTGTTCAGGATTTAGAAAGTTGTGCTGATCATTTTTATTCACACACATACCAGATGAATGAAGGAATCCCCCTGCCAGGACATTGTATTCTGCCATCATTGCTGTATGTGTACTATGTGACAACGAAAATAAAGCTTTGGACCCTTTTGAGAAATCCTTGGTGTGCTGGTGACATTTCTTCTCTCTGATTGTCTACGGTTTCCAGCCTGTGGTCATTTCAGCACCCAACAGCCATTTTCAGGAATGTGCGCTTGGGGAATATTGCGTTTGGAATTGTATTCTGACAGCTGCATCCCTTGCTGTCAGAATACACTGTTCAGCGGTTCTGATCAAGTAAAGTTTTCTAACATGTCTCGTTGACAGTCAAATGATCGACTGTTGAGTGGGGAAGGTCACACTGATTGAAATTCGGCCAATGTGTAGGTGTATGGTCAGCCTTTTTGTTCTATTTACCATTATCACAAAAAGTGAGAAAAATCCCACATTTTGGGTTGTCACCAGGAATAGAGGGGGAACATTTCCAATGGGGACACTAGTTCTGGTGAGAACCAGGGATTCTTTCATTTCTGAGAGATTTACTCTCACTTTCTAATTTGGCTATGGAACAGATATGGGAAAAAAAGGACAGGGGTTATAGCCCTTCCTTACTCTGTCCAAAATGAAATAAAAATTGCATTTAGCTCTACTTTAACTCATTCTCTTTTCCTTGTCTTGGTTGTGGAAGAACATTGAAGTCAGTCATGTATTGTCATTATAGTCTTTAAGTGTTCAATTACCACCTGTTCTGTTTAAGAGGAATTATATTGCTTTCGAGTCAGCTTCTTTTATTTATCTATATATATATATATATATATATATTTATATATATATATGTGTTTAATATTTGTTTTACAAATAAATACTTAATACAAGGGGCACCCATGACACAGATTTGATTAATAGAACAGTATTGGTTTTATGAAGAGAGAATACAGCAGAGGATGTTTGCCTTCAGACTTTCCCTCTCTCATAGCCTTAATGCCCTGTCTATAGGGAGCAAGCAGGGATGGGACTCACTTTTTACTCTCATAAAGTTGTATGTGTACATTTCAGCTGTAGATCTATAAACAACAGTCTTTTGTTAATTTTTTTTATAGATCTGCTATAAATAGACTGGTAAGCTCCTAAAAAGAAGCCCGGAGCTTCATCTGTTTGCTTGAAATGAAAAACTATTAATATGCAATAGTTCATAATTTTCAGACTGAAAATTACTTTTTTAGTCCTGAACAGAAAGAAAGAAAATCTAACAATAAACACTGCAAATACACTATAAAGAGGAACTTGTTTTTTGTTTAGTTGTAGACAGAACAGCCCATGTCCTCCATCTCAATGTATTTCACACAATTCATTATACTATTAAAATAACAAAATATAACTGATCCAATTTAGTTTTTTTCTAAGATTTGGTATTTATTAAACTTTCAACTAATTTATTGGTTAAAGTGTATGCAAAACCTCACCTTGTAAAACAACCCATTCAGTTTAACCACTTGCTCACTGGGCACTTAAACACCCTTCCTAACCAGACCAATTTTCAGCTTTCAGTGCTCTCACTGTTTGAACAACAATTGACAATTACTCAGTCATGCAACATTATACCCATATAAAAATGTTGTCCTTTTCCACAAAAACAGGGCTTTCTTTTGGTGGTATTTGATCACCACTGGGTTTTTTATTTTTTGCGCTACAAATAAAAATTTTGTAAAAAATTGCATTTTTCTTCGTTTTGGTTATAGCATTTTGCAAATTAGTAATTTTTCTTCATAAATTTTGCCCAAAATGTATACTGCTACATATCTTTGGTAAAATAACCAAAATAAGTGTAAAGTATTTGGTCTTTGTGAAGGTTGTAGAGTCTACAAACTACGGTGCCAATCTCTGAAAATTGATCACACCTGATGTACTGACGGCCTATCTCATTTCTTGAGACACTAACAAGCCAGGACAGTACAAATAACCCTAAAATTACCCCTTTTGGAAAGTAGACATTCCAAGGTATTTAGTAAGAGGCATAGTTAGTTTTTTGAAGTTGTCATTTTTTCCCACAATTCTTTGCAAAATTAAGATTTTTCTTTCCACAAAATTGTCATAATAACAAGTTATTTCTGGTATTCATACGTCCAATTTCCCCCAAAATACATTCTAATAGCACCAGGACAATGGGAATGCCCAAAAAAAATACCCCATTTTGTAAAGCAAACACCCCAACGTATAATCTATGAGGCATAATGAGTCTTTTGAACATGTAATTTTTTTTCCACAAGTTTTAAGAAAATGTGGAAAGAAAATGAAAATGTTTTTTTTTTTTTACACAAAGTTGTCCATTTATAAGATATTATTAACACATAGCATGTACATAGCAAAAAATACATTCTGCTACTCCTCCTGAGTATGGCAATACCATATGTGTGAGACTTTTACACAGCCTGGCCACATACAGAGGCCCAACATGCAGGGAGCGCCAACAGATGTTCTAGGAGCATACATTACACATCTAATTTGACTACCTATTACACTTTTTTGAGACATTAATGGGCACTGTAGTGGCACTGATGGGCACTGTAGTGGCATGGATGTGGCACAGATGAGAACTAATGTGGCACGGATGAGTACTGATGTGGCACGGATGAGTACTGATGTGGCATGGATGAGCACTGATGTGGCATGGATGAGCACTGATGTGGCATGGATGGATGAGCATGAATGAGCCATGGATGGGCACAGATGAGAAATGGATAAGCATGGTTGGGGCATGGATGAGCATGGTTGGGCATTGATGAGCATGGTTGGGCATTGATGAGCATGGCCGAGCATGGATGAGCATGGTCGGGCATGGATGAGCATGGCTGGGCATGTATAAGCAAGGATGAGTATGGCTGGGCATGTATGAGCATGGCTGGGCATGGCTGGAGCAAGGCTGGGCATGGATGGAACATGGCCGGGCATGTTCAGAGCATGGATGAGCATGTCTGGAGCATGGATGGGCATGGCTGGAGCATGAATTGGCATGGCTGAAGCATAGATGGGCATGGCTGGAGCATGGATCGAGCATGGATGGGCATGGCTGGAGCATGGATGGGCATGGCTGGAGCATGGATGGGCATCGCTGGCGCATGGATGGGCATGGCTTGAGCATGTATGGAGCATGGATGGGCAGAGATCAGCGCTGTGGGCACTTCAGATCCAGCCCACAGCGCCGCTGCACCCGGCTCCTTCCTCTCCTCACACACTGTGCGGATCAGTGCAAGGAGAGGGGAGGAGCTGACCCAGACATGTGCTGGTCTGTTTACAACTGTTTGCTCCGTCGTTGGACGGAGCGATCATGTGGTAAAGGGCTGCTTTCGTTGGCCCTTTTCCCCGTTCTGTGACACGCCAGGTCCTCCAGGCGCATCATATGACAGCTCCCAGAGTTATCCGGCCGCGCTGTAGCCATCATTCGGCTATGGCCGGTCAGCAAGAAATTAAAGGCAAAACATAGAAATGAAAGGCAAAACATTTTTGAATAGATATATAAAACATTATAAATACCTTTTTTTTTCCCTTTTTTATAAGTGATCACATTTCCTCTGTTCTCAGCTGCATAAGAGCTGGGGGGAGGAGACTTCTAAGTGAAGGGCTGTGCATTGGGGGGGGGGGGGGGGGGTGTCAGGACAAGTATGATCATTGGAGAAGAGCAGGCTCAGTTCCCAGCATAGCGGTGTGGTCAGTTTTTCATAGGAAAGCAGAGGGACTGGCAGGAACACACAAAGGAAGTAATACAAAGAGAACAGGGTACTTTCTTATACAAGTACATGGTACAGCAGACGCATATCAGGAATTTGAAATGTTGGGGTAACCTTATCACAACCAAATGTTTATCTTCAGTGAATGTCAAAATGATCGGTAGACCCAGAGTAATATGCAGCTAAAGCTCTGTGATGAGTGGCCTCTTTGGCTAGTGAGGAGGTACAGAACATAAATGTGTAGTGATTGTGTATATTTTTCTAATTATAATCAGATAAATAATGCATATTAATATGTTGGATTCTCCTTTTGAGTCAGCAGCTTTAGGCTTCTTTTCACATTTTCAAATGTTTCGACCTTCAGCTAAAAGAAACAAAATACATCTTACATAGTTCAGTAGCTCAAGCTGAAATCTGTACTCTATGAGAATCCATTGTTATGTAGTAAATGTTGCTAGCCTGCAAAAAAAAAGCTAAGTAAGTCCACTATATTAACAGCCATGCATTTGTTGTGCTCTGTAATGCAACTTTTATTTTGTAGTGTGACTGATACCCTCACTGATTTGAGAAGAAAAGTGGAGATATTTATTTTGCGGCTTGTAAAGATGTTATTGTACTAGAGTTCTTTAGGAAATGTAACAAGTCTTAGCAGTTTGTTTACCTGCTGCTGATCAGAGTTCTGTATTGGCTTTCCTACTACAGGGCTCCAAAGTAACTGTGCCTCTATGCTTTGCGACTTACATGGCCTATGAGCGTTTGGTGATTTCTGTCATTATGAAGAGGCAGGAAGACTCATGATCATTTTAAATGTGCTATGTGACCTGATTTCATAAGGGGATGACCCAGATCACTGTGTACCGTATTTGCTTTAAAAAAAATCACCCAAGTTTGGCTAATCGGTCACAAAAAGCTTTGTTCTCTAGTAAGTCTTCTGAAAAAATAGCTCACCTCAGTAGTTTAAGAACGTAGCTGGCCTTAGCTAAGTGTGGCCTGTGTGATCAATTCATTAATGATTATCACATGTGATATTGTCCCTTTTAGATAGGCGGTCAGTAAAAACAGATGGTTGAGCTGCCGTTTAACTGCCCCACAGCCACCCACCCAAACTGCAAAGTAACAACTGGATGGTATATAATATATATTGGGCTATCCAAAATAGTAAATAAACAGTATGCAAATAGACTTGCAGCAGCAACTAATTCTGTGAGACACACACAGCAAAAGTATAATCAAAAAATAAAGTTGTGCTAAAAATTGTGACAGATAAATAAAACAGCGATACTGCAAACAGAAAGTCCATACAGTGATGTAAAAAAACAATCCCACCGTGCACTGCTAATCTCCAAAGTGAAGTGAGTTCCAAAGGAAAAACCTCCACCTAATAATACATTTGCCACTTACAAGCTTCTTAAGCCCCATACACACGGTCGGATTTTCCGATGGATTCTGTCCTATCGGACAATGTTGTCGGAAATTCCGACCGTGTGTAGGCACCATCGGACAGTTTCCATCGGATTGTCCGACGGACAAAGTTCTATCTCCTGCTCTATAAATTTTCCGACAACAAAGTCCGATCACACCAATTCCGATCGTGTGTAGCGAATTCCGACGGACAAAGTGCCACGCATGCTCAGATCACATTACAAGACCAAAGCTATTGGCTACTAGCCTCTATGTAGTCCCGTCGTAGGCAACAAACGTCACCACGTTCAGAATGATCGGATTTTCCGACAACATTGTCCGACTGTGTGTATGCAACACCAGTGTCGGACAAAATCCGATGGATTTGGTGGTCGGATTTTCCGACCGTGTGTATGGGGCTTTAGACCTCCTATTATAGAAGATCCATCTCGCTTGTGGCTATTTTACCCAGTCAAGGCCTTTAATCCATAAATGAAATCAAGTTGTTGATCACCTACCACTCATGAAAGGACTCAATCAGAAGAAATTCCCAAGAAACAGATAAGGCTGCAATCAGTGGCGGCCCGCACACTGACACTCCCCCCCCCCTGTCCATGCGCCCTGCCCCTTTTTGGATGTCGGACACATGGATTTCTATGGCAGGGGTAGTATATTTTGAAGCACCTGATTAGAGCCAGAGGCTCTAATAGACTTCAAAATAGGGTGGGCTTGGGGCGCAGAGAGTGTGCCCTGATCCCACCCAATTGTGTGACAATAGCGAATACATTTTCGCTACTTTGACACTAACCCTCCTCCCGCCGGCCAATTAGGAGGCAGGACGTCAGATCCACATGCGGGGGGGGGGATGCAGCCAGAGCCACAAACCCCGCAAGTGGGGGAGGGTCGTGGGCACAGTGGCTGCATTTGGTGGGCAAGTGGCTGCATTTGGTGGGCACAGGTGGCTGCATTTGGTGGGCACAGGTGGCTGTATTTGATGGGCACAGGTGGCTGCATTTGGTGGGCGCAGGTGGCTGCATTTGGTTGGCGCAGGTGGCTGCATTTGATGGGCACAAGTGGCTGCATTTGATGGGCAAAGGTGGCTGCGTTTGATGGGCACAGGCGGCTGCATATGATGGGCACAAGTGGCTGCATTTGGGCACAAGTGGCCGCGTTTGATGGGCACAAGTGGCCACGTTTGATGGGCACAATGGCTGCGTTTTGGCACAAGTGGCTGCATTTGATGGGCACAGGTGGCTGCATTTGATGGGCACAAGTGGCCGCGTTTGATGGGCACAAGTGGCCGCGTTTGATGGGCACAATGGCTGCGTTTGGGCACAAGTGGCTGCATTTGATGGGCACAGGTGGCTGCATTTGATGGGCAAGTGGCTACATTTGATGGCCACAATGGATGCGTTTGATGGGCACAATGGCTGCGTTTGATGGGCACAAGTGGCTGCATTTGATGGCCAAAATCGCTGCGTTTGATGGGCACAAGTGGCTGCAATTGGTGGGGGAGGGGTTTCAGTATTTTTCAGTTTGTTTGCCCCCCCCCCAAATTTTGAGCACCAGCCACCACTGGCTTCAATAGTGTAAAATCTCCAACATACGGTTTATTTTAAAATAATAGCACTTACAGAAAAGAAGTTAAAACATGTGTTAATAAGCCGGCTGGCTCAAAAATGCCCTTCCGGGACCTGTGCAAACCCAGTGACGTCAGCACGTCGCTCTTTCTTACGTGTTTCGTCACAAAGTGACGTTTTCCTGTGCTTTCTGGTGCTTTTACATTGCAGATAAAAAAAATGCAGCAGGTTGTACTTTTGTTGAAGGCTCTGGAACTGACCGCATTCGTGTGAACTAGGGCCATTGGAAATACTGCAAACACCACACATGCATTTATTTATAACAGGTACTTATACAGCACTGACAGTTTTATGCAGTGCTGTGCGTATATATATGTATATATATATATATATATATATATATATATATATATATATATATATATATATATACACATACATACACATACATATACATACATACATACATACATACATACATTCATACATACTCATACTAGGGTCAATTTAAAACCAAATTTAAACCAACAACCCCAGTGCTAGCAGGCAGTAGTGCTAACCACTTAGCCACTGTGCTGCCCACATTCTGGTTGTGTTTTTAAAAAGCACTGGAAAACAGTTCTAATGGCAATTTACACACAAAAAAAATAACACATATTCATTATTTATCTCATGATACAGGATATTTTAGGATTGAAAAAAAAAAAAACAATGCGGTGAACACTGCACTGGCAAGTATATTAAAGTGGAACATCGCCCAAAAGGGGAAGTTCCACTTCTTCTTAATCGCCCCCCTTATTTTTAAAGGTATCTGCTCCCACTTTCAGTCAAATAATTACGGTAATCTGAGCGGAAGTTCAGCCACCTTTCCCCCTCCTTCCCCTACACATGACAGGTCCCAGGAGACTGCGGGAACAATCATGTGGCTTGCACATGCTCAGTGGCCAGCCAGCTGTAAACCTGCAAGGAGTCACAGTTGGCTGCCAACAGTTAAGATGCCGGCGCCTGGATCCGAAGACTGGCACAGAGCTAGGTTGGGTGAGGGCATCGCTGAATCCTGGGACAGGTAAGGCCCCTATTCGCCGCTGCGGACCGTTCATTTCATCAGTTTAGTCATGTTTTTCAAAGGAAAAACGGATGAAGTGCACACCATTTTTCCATCATTTTTTTCCATCCCCCAGCTAGAGTACATAAAGTGTTACTAAACCCAGAACCCCGTATATATCTGGTCTCCCACAGTACATGAAAATGCAATTATTTTAGTAAATATAAATTGCCAAATACCCTTTCTCATCAGCAGTATACATCAGTCTTGTGACTTCTATCAGTGTCTGGCTGAGAACTGGTTAAAGCTTGTAGGAGGAGTTTTCATTCTACTCTGACTGTCCTATGAGGCTGCAGGACCTCTGACCCTCTGTCTGGACAGTGCTGATTGGCCCTATGCTGATCACATGCAATACACACCAAACTGAGCATGTGCAGTTTTCCCCCAAGGCTCTGTTCTATCAGCAGATAGATTAGGGACTGTGGAAGAAGAGGAGGATCAGAGAAGACAGGATCAAACAGCATTTTTACGCAATGCAGAGGATTAACCCCTTAGGTTCCACAGTGAGTATAACATACATGCTTTATTGCATATACAGACTGATTTTACTGTTGTGAGTTTAGTAACACTTTAACCACTTCAGCACCGGGCCATTTTACACCCTTCCTTACCAGAGCACTTTTTGCGATTCGGCACTGCGCCGCTTTAACTAACAATTGCGCGGTCGTGCAACGTTACACCCAAACAAAATTGACGTCCTTTTTTTCCCACAAATAGAGCTTTCTTTTGGTGGTATTTGATCACCTCTGCGGTTTTTATTTTTTGCGCTATAAACAAAAGAAGAATGACAATTTTGAAAAAAAACACAATATTTTTTACTTTTTGCTATAATAAATATCCCATTTTTAAAAAAAATATATATATTTTTTTCCTCACTTCAGGCCGATACGTATTCTTCTATATATTTTTGGTAAAAAAAATCGCAATAAGCGTATATAGATCGGTTTGCGCAAAAGTTATAGCGTCTACAAAATAGGGGATAGATTTATTGCATTTTTTTTTTTTTTTACTAGTAATGGCGGCGATCTGCGATTTTTGTTTT
The DNA here is from genome assembly GCA_028564925.1 of Lithobates sylvaticus. Taxonomy (NCBI): domain Eukaryota; kingdom Metazoa; phylum Chordata; class Amphibia; order Anura; family Ranidae; genus Lithobates; species Lithobates sylvaticus. The sequence continues at coordinate 148,481,287 of CM053030.1, forward strand.
CGTGACTGCGACATTGCGGCGGACACTTCGGACACTTTTGACACATTTTTGGGACCATTCACATTTACACAGCGATCGTTACTATAAAATTGCAGTGATTACTGTGTAAATGTGACTGGCAAGGAAGTGGTTAACACTAGGGGGCGCTGCAGGGTTAATGTGTTCCCTAAGGTAGTGATTCTAACAGTGGGGGGAGGGGACTCACAAGGGGAGGAGACCGATCAGTGTTCCTCCGTACTGGGATCACATGATCGGTCTCCTCTCCACTGACAGGACGTGGAGCTGTGTGTTTACACACACAGCTCCACGGTCCCGCACAGTCCCGCTGATTTAACGGGCAATCGCGGGTGCCCGCGGACATCGTGGCCGCGGGGCACGCGCACCGGATCCCGAGCGCCGCCGCCACGCACGTGCCCCCTAGGCGGCCGGGAATGGGAGGACGTCATATGACACCCACCCAGGATGGGAGATCCACCTTGTGGGCGTCATATGACAGTGGGCGGTAGGGAAGTGGTTAAAGTGGCTGTAAAGCCTAAACATTTTTACCTTAATGCATTCTTTTAAGGTAAAAAATGTTTAGGTGTCAGCATTTAACCACTTGAGTCCATTTACATCCATTTTTCATCCAATCCTTTTTTTGTTGATGGAAGTAAAAATGGCTTTTTATCCGTTCCAAAATATGGATGTTGACAGAAGAGGATGCAAACCGATTTAAATTGATGATCATCCGTTTCCATAGAGATGTCCGTTTTTCATCCGTCAACGGATGGGTGAAAAATGGTCTGCATGTATGAAAGAGGCCTTGGGGTCTTTTCACACTGCTCTCTAGCAAAAGTTTGTTGTGTTTCTGATGCGTTTCCTGTGCATTTTTGGGTTGCCTGCACCTGTGAAAAATTGGCGTGTGACTCAAAAACATGCAAATCATGGTGCGTTTTTCCTGCGATTTTTTTCTCCACAATTTTGTTGCGATTTCCAGTCATTTCAATGGGAAGCTGTGTTTTTTGGTGCGGTTTTCAAAACCGCACGAAAGATGCAGCATGCAGGACTTTTCAAAACACAACGCAACCACAGCGCAGTGGTGTGAAAAGTCCCATAGGGAAACATTTTTCTCACGAGGTAAAAACGCAGGAAAAACGTATCAGTGTGAAAGGGGCCTTCGTGTGTGCTTTTTAAAAGTCAGCAGCTACAGTATTTTACATTTTTGTTTACAGGTAAAGCTTCTCTTTATGTATACAATGTATCAGTTTATGTCCTAAGCTCAGGAATAAAAATAAATTGTAACATTACACTAGACAGAGATTGTTCTATGAATGAAGACACACTATACACTAATGCCGCGTACACACGATCGGAAATGCGGCCAGCAAAAGACCGATGAGAGGTCTTAGTCGGAAAATGTGACCCTGTGTATGCTCCATCGGACTTTTGCTGGCCGAATTCCAGCCAGCAAAAGATTGAGAGCAGGTTCTCAATTTTTCGGTCGGGAAAAAGTTCAGATCGGAAATTCCAATCGTCTGTACCAATTCCGACGCGCACAATTCCTACGCATGCTTCGAAACAATGAACTTAATTTTCTCGGCTCGTCGTAGTGTTGTGCGTCACCGCGTTCTTGACGGTCGAAAGTTCAGAGAACTTTTGTGTGACCGTGTGAAGGCAAGCCAAACTTGAGCGGAATTCCGTCGGAAAAACCATCCAAGATTTTTCTGACGGAAAATCCGCTCGCGTGTACGGGGCATAAGGCCCTGTTCACACCAGAATGCAGTGTGGAAAACTCACATTCCGTGCATGTTTTCTGCACTGCAGATGTGATCTGCAGCTGGTGTCAATGATACCCTAATAACACCCCAAACTCCGTGCGTTTGCCTGCACCGCATTGCATGGTACAGAAGTACGGTGCAATCCAGTTGCAGTGCGTTTCCAAAAGTAGTGCATGCACTACTTTTGGTGTAGTGCATGCACTACTTTTGGTGCAGTGCATCGCATAGGAACATGCAACGCAGTCCCGTGATTTTGTTTGCAGAATTTTTTGCTGCAATTTGTCGGCAAAATCGCACTGTGTGTGGGGTGCCATTGAGAAATAATGGCATCGCAAAAGCGTCCCGCGTTTTTCAGCGTTTTTGAATCGCAGCAATTCCGCCCGCGATTCAAATTACCCAGGTGTGAATGGAGACTAATATAAACACATCTCCACACAAAATAAGCGAGGATGTTCAAGTCCTGATAGTCCATGCAGTAATTGCGTAGAATGTCGTGTGGATAAAAGAGAGAAAAGTGAGTAAAGAAAGAAGAGCGGAGGAGGGGGGGGGAGAGAAACTTGGTAGAGTATTATTATTATTATTATTATTATTATTATACAGTTTATGCAGTGCTTTACAACATGAGGTCAGACAGTACAATTACAATACAATTTAATACAGGCGGAATCACGGGGCCCCGCTCTTTAGAGCTTACAATCTAAAGCCCCATACACACGGTCGGACTTTTTCATGGATTCTGTCCGATCGGACAATGTTGTTGAAAAATCAGACCGTGTGTATGCACCATCGGACAGTGTACGTCGGATTGTCCGACGGACAAAGTCTTATCTCCTGCTGGAAAGATTTGCCGACAACACGGTCCGATCACACCAAATCCGATCGTGTGTACGGTTGTCCGACCGGACAAAGTGCTACGCATGCTCAGATCACATTACAAGACCAAAGCTATTGGCTACTAGCCTCTACGTAGTCCCGTCGTAGGCAACAAACGTCACCACGTTCAGAATGATCGGATTTTCCGACAACTTTGTCTGACCGTGTGTACGCAAAACCAACATCAGACAGAGTATGACGGACATGGTCCGACGGACCTGGTCCTCGGATAACCCGCGCGTGTGTATGGGGCTTTAGAGTAGAACCAAGTTATGGAAGGGAAGTAGGGAAAGGGAAAGAAAAGAAGAGGGTGTATCTAACTAGATACAGTAACTGAACCCTCTGGTCCATAGTTTTATCCGGGGTCCAGTCTCCCTCACTATATTGGCTATGTTGAGCCCAGAGCTGAGCAAGGAGAGACAGCCCTATGGGGTAGGAGGTGGAGGGAAGGAGAGAATGGCAAAAGGGTGGGGTGCATATGTAGGGAAATGTTGGCCCTGAGTTCACCATATTTCTGTATCTTCATTCCAAGAACAATTGTCCTCTGATGCCGTGTTAGCCTATAAATTAAATTAGATAATGATGAGATAAAACAATTTAAAAAAACAACACTAAATTTAAGTGCTAAATGTCACAAAATATAAATATTTAACACATTTGTTAAGTCTAAGATCACATTGCTGCATTCTGCTGATTTTGATCTGATTTTCAGTGCGATTATATAGTGCAGCTCGGATGGGATTTGCATAATCCATGGGGCCAAAACTGCGCTGGAATCGTACCAAAGTAGTACAGCAATTTTTTCCAAAATCGTACTGTGCTTAGTTGCATTCATGTGAATGGGCACCATACTGATTGGACCCTTGGTAAACATTTTCTTGCCCCCCCCCCCCCCCCATGGTTTTTCGCTCTCCACCTGCCTGCACACTATGGACTGGGGCAGTGAGGGGACCCATCAATAGACCGAAAACTACTAGGGATCCTAGAACTCTTGGGATCAGTGGCAGTGCTGGGGGAGGGTAGGGTGTGATCAATGGCAATGCAGATTTTTTTTTTACCAACTACCAATATAAAGAGGAGTATTAACACTGGCCACCAATGTAATAGGGGTTTACACTGACCACTAATGTAAAAGAAGCATTCACAGTAACCACCAATGTAAGAAGGGAGACCTTCACACTGGCCACTAGCGTGAATAAAAGGATTTTACACCAAGCCCCAATGTAATGAGAAGATTTACACTGACCACCAATGTAAAGGGGATTTACACTGACCGCTAATGTAATAGGAGCATTCACAGTAACCACCAATGTAAGGAGGGATTTACACTGACCACTAATGTAAGGGGGACCTTCGCACTGGCCACTAGTGTGAATGAAAGGATTGTATACCAAGCCCCAATGTAATGAGAAGATTTACATTAAATTGAAATTGAAAAAAGTGAAGGCGATCTGAATACTTTACCAATGCACCATATAGACAAATGTTTTACCTTTTATTTCTATTTTAAAATGAATGGGTTGTTTTACAAGGTGAAGGTTCACATATACTTTAAGTAGCATAGAACTCTGCACCCTCAATGATTAGTGAGAAAAGAAGATGGCACTACAAAAAATTATTAGAAAACATATAATGAAATTATGTCCCAGTCTGTTCATATAATACAGATCCTTGAGTAATCCGTGAGTAGCTCCTTACATATGAATGCTGCCAGTCTGCGGCTATTTACATATGAATGCAGCTGCTATTTACATATCAATGCCGGTTATTTACATGTAAACACAACAGCACTTCGCACTGAGATATCGGGACACAGCACGGGCCTAAAATTTCAAGGGACAAGGGAAATTCAAACAGGTATAGTTGACAAGTATGAGGTAGCTGCTTTGGGCCCCACAACAATGACAGGGCCCCCTTTTTCCCTGCCTTAAAGACGGCCATGCCTGCCCTGCAGCCGTATGTATACAGGGCAGAACAGTGACTGTAACCAACTGAATCCAGGGACTGCTCAGCAGGGATGACTGGAGGCATGTTCAGATTTTAGTCTGAACCTACCTGAGCTATCCCACCAGAAAGCCATCACTGTGGACCCCCAATCAAAAGTTGCTGAGGCAATCCACCTACACACCTCTTGGGATGGGGATTGCCTTGGCTGCTTATGATTGGCGGGACACAGTGACAGCTTTCTTGCAGGAACAGCTTAGGTGGGTTTGGATTAGGATCTGAACACGTATGAACTCATCCCTACTGAACATTCCCTGCATCCAATTGGTTAAAGTCACTATTCTACCTTGTAGACATGTGGCTGTGGGTGAGGGATTGCCTAGGACGCTAATGACTGGCAAGATGCAGTGACAGTTTCTTGGCAGGATAGTACAGGTAGGTTCAAACTAGGATCTGAACACGCCTGAACTCATCCCTGCATCCGAATGGCTACAGTCACTGTTCTGCCGACAATTTTCTGCCTCCCTGGAATAAAAGCTGATCGTAGAACAGCGCCAAGAGACAAGGTTATCTAGGGCCCAGGGAAAACATGCCAAACTGGACCCCCCAAGATGTATGACCATTATATGTCAGAAAAAAGTACAAATGACCCCCTCCAAAAAAATCACCCCTCCTAGCACAAATCCTCCACCCTTCAAATTTCCTCTCTGAATACACATCTACTCCCCCACCCCAAATTCCCCCCTTCACAGCATAAATCCCTCCTTTATCCCCCGTCCTAGCACAAACACCCCTCAATCATCCTTGCTAGCACAAACCCCCCCCCCCCAAAAAAAAAATCCCCCCTAGCACAAATCCCCATATCACCTCTTCCAGCACAAACCCTACAAATCCCCCCTCCTGGTACAAATCTCCTTCCCCCATCCCAACACATATTCCCCCAAATCACCAACAACAATTCTTACCTCCTGCTGCCTCCCAAATCCCCCCCCCCCCCTGCCACACATGATACTACAGTGCCCAGGGCAGCCGCTCTTCCTGCCCAGCCCTGCCCTGGAATAAAAGCTCCTCCATACAGAAATCACTGCATTGAAAGGTGCAGGGCAATGAACAATAACTCAAACGATATAACAAACCGAAAACAATATCAATCAGGTTTGTTATACATTAGAAGGGGTAAGGTTTGTTTTAATGTTTATTGAACTGCACCTTTCAGTGGAGTGATTTGTGGGCAGAGGTGGGAAAACATGACAGTGTACAGCAGCAATAAGAAAAGTACCAAGTTCTGATACAAACTATTTATTATTATCATTATTTAACCAGTTCACATCCGCCTGTATTGACGAGAGGCCCGCCCAGCCGTCATTTTGTTATAGGCTGGGTGGACCTCTCACACCTGGTCACATGACAGTTGTAAACAATGGATGGCTTCCTTTCATGCCATCCATTGTGTACAAATGTGTTGCTAGCTGTGTTTGGTCAGTGTGATCACATGGTACAGACAGGGCCAATCACAGACCATTTGTACCATGTGATTAGCTATGACCAATCGCAGCTAATCAAATCAGTTTCATTCAGTAAAATGCTTGCTTATAGCAATGTGATGCACCGCTATAAGCAATCTTAAAATGTCTCTGTGCCATGGAAGATACCCCTCCAATAAAAAATAAAACAAAAACCTGATCACGTCCCCAGAGTAGTACAATGTTTGTATGGTAAAATTGTAACGCTCTGATCATAGTGTGTTAAAAAAAAAAATCGTAAAAAAAGAAAAAAAATAAGAATGTTTTTTTTTTTCGTACTGTCACCAGTCAGTGTCCCTGATCACCACCACATCAGTTATATGATATAAGTGCCAATCACAGCGGCCCTTTACCACGCGATCAGCTGTCAGCCACTGACAGCTGATCACACGATGTAAACAGAAGCTAACAGCATGAGGAGAAATGAATAAAGCCGATAACCGGCTTCTGTTAAAGGGACATCGGTCCTGACATTTGCCCAGCAGTGCTGCTAATCAGTGCCCACCAGAACTGCTAATCAGTGCCCACTAGTGTCACCTATCAGTGCCCATCAGTACTGCTAGTCAGTGGCCACCAGTGCCACATATCAGTGCTACCAATCAGTGCCTCATCAGTGTCACCTATCAGTGTTATCTATCAGTGCCCCCTACCAGTGCCTGTCAGTGGTGTCCATCAGTGCCACCTCTCAGTACCCTTCAGTGCTGCCTATCAGTGCCACCTAACAGTGCCCCCAGATCAGTGCCCACCAAGGCCGCCTCATCAGTGCAGCCTATCAGTGCCCATTACTGCCACCTCACCAGTGCCACCTATCAGTGCCCATTACTGCCACCTCATCAGTGCAGCCTATCGTTGCCTATCAGTGTCGCCTCATCAGTACCCATCAGTGCTGCCTCATCAGTGAAGGAGAAAAATTACCTGTTTGCAAAATTCTATAACTACTGTATAAAACATGTTTTAATTTTTTTCAAAATTTTTGGTCTTTTTTTGTAAGTTTAGCAAAAAATGAAAAACCCAGTGGTGATTAAATACCAAAAATATCATATGAGTACAGTGTTGCGTGACAGCGCAATTGTCATTGAAAGTGTGACAGCACTGAAAGCTGGAAATTAGCCTGAGCAGGAAGGGGGTGAAAGTGCCCAGTAGGCAAGTGGTTAATTTCTTCATTTTCCAAAAAATGATGACAAAAAAAAAAATGACAACTTCAAAAAGTGTCCAGTATTGAATGTGTTAATAGAACAGGAGCACAGGGCTGATGGAGGAAGTGATAATGAGGGTGATGAGGATAAGGAGGAGGATGATGGGATGTGAGCGTTGGATGGCAGGACTTTGGAGGAGTAGAGGATGAGGATGATGGGATGTGAATGTTGGATGGCAGGACTTGTGAGGAGTAGAGGATGATGATGAGGAGGAGGGTGATGATAAGGAGGAGGAGTAGAAGATAATTATATAAGTGTTGGGCGGTAGGACTTGTGAGGTGTAGAGGATGTGGATGATGGGATGATGATGAGGAGGAGTAGAGGATGAGTATGATGGGATGTGAGTGTTGAATGGTAGGACTTGTGAGGAATAGAGGATGATGATGATGATGATGGGGTGTGAGTGTTGGATGGCAGGACTTTGGAGGAGTAGAGGATGAGGAGGAGGATGATGATGATGATGATGACTAGGAGGATGATAATGATGAGGATGATGATGATGAGATGTGAGTGTTGGATGACAGGATTTGTGAGGAGTAGAGGACAAGGATGATGTGAGTGTTGGATGACAGGATTTGTGAGGAGTAAAGGATGAGTATGATGATGATGAGGATGATGTGAGTGTTGGATTTCAGGACTTGTGAGGAGTAAAGCATGAGTATGATGATGATGTGAGTGTTGGATGGCAGGACTTGTGAGGAGTAGAGGATGAGTATGAGAGTGTTGAGTGGTAGAACTTGTGAGGAGTAGAGGAGGTGGATGACGATGATTGTGAGGAGTAGAGGATGAGGATGATGATGATGTGAGTGTTGTATGGCAGGACTTGTGAGAAGTAGAGGATGAGGATGTGAGTGTTGGATGGTAGGACTTGTGAGGAGTAGAGGATGAGGAGGAGGATGATGATGACGACAATGTAAGTGTTGTATGGCAGGACTTGTGAGGAGTAGAGGATGAGGATGATGTGAGTGTTTTATGGCAGGACTTGTGAGGAGTAGAGGATGAGGACGATGTGAGTGTTGTATGGCGGGACTTGTGAGGAGTAGAGGATGAGTATGAGTATGATGTGAGTGTTGGATTTCAGGACTTGTGAGGAGTAGATGATGAGGATGTTGATGATGTGAGTGTTGGATGGCGTGTAGGACTTGTGAGGAGTAGAGGATGATGATGATGTGAGTGTTGTATGGCAGGACTTGTGAGAAGTAGAGGATGAGTATGAGGATGACGATGATGTGAGTGTTGGATTGTCAGGTCTTGTGAGGAGTAGAGGATGAGTATGAGGATAATGATAATAATGTGAGTGCTGGATGGCAGAACTTGTGAGGAGTAGAGGATAAGTATGATGATGATGATGACGACAAAGTGAGTGTTGTATGGCAGGACTTGTGGGGAGTAGAGGATGAGGACGATGTGAGTGTTGTATGGCGGGACTTGTGAGGAGTAGAGGATGAGTATGAGGATGATGTGAGTGTTGGATTTCAGGACTTGTGAGGAGTAGAGGATGAGGATGAGGATGTTGATGATGTGAGTGTTGAGTGGCGTGTAGGACTTGTGAGGAGTAGAGGATGAGTATGAGGCTGATGGGAAAATGATGATGTGAATGTTGCGGCAGGACGTGTGAGGAGTAGAGGATGAGTATAAGGATGATGATTAGAGTGTTGGATTTCAGGACTTGTGAGGAGTAGAGGATGAGGATGAGGATGACGATGATGTGAGTGTTGGATGGCAGGACGTGTGAGGAGTAGAGGATGAGTATAAGGATGATGATGTGAGTGTTGGATTTCAGGACTTGTGAGGAGTAGAGGATGAGGATGACGATGATGTGAGTGTTGGATGGCAGGACTTGTGAGGAGTAGAGGATGAGTATAAGGATGATGATGTGAGTGTTGGATTTCAGGACTTGTGAGGAGTAGAGGATGAGGATGACGATGATGTGAGTGTTGGATTTCAGGACTTGTGAGGAGTAGAGGATGAGGATGACGATGATGTCAGTGTTGGATGGCAGGACGTGTGAGGAGTAGAGGATGAGTATAAGGATGATGATGTGAGTGTTGGATTTCAGGACTTGTGAGGAGTAGAGGATGAGGATGACCATGATGTGAGTGTTGGATGGCAGGACTTGTGAGGAGTAGAGGATGAGTATGAGGATGATACGAGTGTTGTATGGCAGGACTTGTGGGGAGTAGAGGATGAGTATAATGATAATAATGTGAGTGCTGTATGGCAGGACTTGTGAGGAGTAGAGGATAAGTATGATGATGATGATGACGACAATGTGAGTGCTGGATGGCAGGACTTGTGAGGAGTAGAGGATAAGTATGATGATGATGATGACGACAATGTGAGTGTTGTATGGCAGGACTTGTGAGGAGTAGAGGATGAGGATGATGTGAGTGTTGTATGGCGGGACTTGTGAGGAGTAGAGGATGAGGATGATGTGAGTGTTGTATGGCTGGACTTGTGACGAGTAAAGGATAAGGATGATGATGTGAGTGTGGTATGGCAGGACTTGTGAGGAGTAGAGGATGAGTATGGGCAGGCTGAGAAGTGTCAGGTGTGATTGTGGGAGGTAGGTATGGATGGGGCATGTAGCTGAGATGAGTGAGGAGTAGAGAATGATGAGTGAGGAGTAGAGGATGATGAGTAGAGAAGTGTCATGTGTGAATGTGGGAGGTAGGTATGGATGGGGCATGTAGCTGAGATGAGTGAGGAGTAGAGGATGATGAGTGAGGAGTAGAGGATGATGAGTGAGGAGTAGAGAAGTGTCAGGTGTGATTGTGGGCGGTAGGTAGGTAGCGATGGGGTGTGTACCGAGTGCTGTCCCCGTGTAGGATGATGAGTGAGGAGTAGAGGATGAGGAGTGAGGAGTAGAGGATGATGAGTGATGGGTGATGAGTGATGAGTAGAGAAGTGTCAGGTGTGAATGTGGGCGGTAGGTAGGTAGCGATGGGGCGTGTCCCTAGTGCTGTCCCCGTGTAGGATGATGAGTGAGGAGTAGAGGATGATGAGTGAGGAGTAGAGGATGATGAGTGAGGAGTAGAGAAGTGTCAGGTGTGAATGTGGGCGGTAGGTAGGTAGCGATGGGGCGTGTCCCTAGTGCTGTCCCCGTGTAGGATGATGAGTGAGGAGTAGAGGACGATGAGTGAGGAGTAGAGGACGATGAGTGAGGAGTAGAGGAGTGTTAGGTGTAAATGTGGGCGGTAGGTAGGTAGTGATGGGGCGTGTACCGAGTGCTGCCCCTATGTAGGATGATGAGTGAGGAGTAGAGGATGATGAGTGAGGAGTAGAGAAGTGTCAGGTGTGATTGTGGGCGGTAGGTAGGTAGCGATGGGGCGTGTCCCTAGTGCTGTCCCCGTGTAGGATGATGAGTGAGGAGTAGAGGATGATGAGTGAGGAGTAGAGGATGATGAGTGAGGAGTAGAGGATGATGAGGAGTGTCAGGTGCGAATGTGGGCGGTAGGTAGGTAGCGATGGGGCGTGTCCCTAGTGCTGTCCCCGTGTAGGATGATGAGTGAGGAGTAGAGGATGATGAGTGAGGAGTAGAGGATGAGTGAGGAGTGTCAGGTGTGAATGTGGGCGGTAGGTAGGTAGCGATGGGGCGTGTCCCTAGTGCTGTCCCCGTGTAGGATGATGAGTGAGGAGTAGAGGATGATGAGTGAGGAGTAGAGGATGATGAGTGAGGAGTAGAGAAGTGTCAGGTGTGAATGTGGGCGGTAGGTAGGTAGCGATGGGGCGTGTCCCTAGTGCTGTCCCCGTGTAGGATGATGAGTGAGGAGTAGAGGATGATGAGTGAGGAGTAGAGGATGATGAGTGAGGAGTAGAGAAGTGTCAGGTGTGAATGTGGGCGGTAGGTAGGTAGCGATGGGGCGTGTCCCTAGTGCTGTCCCCGTGTAGGATGATGAGTGAGGAGTAGAGGATGATGAGTGAGGAGTAGAGAAGTGTCAGGTGTGAATGTGGGCGGTAGGTAGGTAGCGATGGGGCGTGTCCCTAGTGCTGTCCCCGTGTAGGATGATGAGTGAGGAGTAGAGGATGATGAGTGAGGAGTAGAGGATGATGAGTGAGGAGTAGAGGATGAGGAGTGAGGAGTAGAGGATGATGAGTGATGGGTGATGAGTGATGAGTAGAGAAGTGTCAGGTGTGAATGTGGGCGGTAGGTAGGTAGCGATGGGGCGTGTCCCTAGTGCTGTCCCCGTGTAGGATGATGAGTGAGGAGTAGAGGATGATGAGTGAGGAGTAGAGGATGATGAGTGAGGAGTAGAGAAGTGTCAGGTGTGAATGTGGGCGGTAGGTAGGTAGCGATGGGGCGTGTCCCTAGTGCTGTCCCCGTGTAGGATGATGAGTGAGGAGTAGAGGATGATGAGTGAGGAGTAGAGAAGTGTCAGGTGTGAATGTGGGCGGTAGGTAGGTAGCGATGGGGCGTGTCCCTAGTGCTGTCCCCGTGTAGGATGATGAGTGAGGAGTAGAGGATGATGAGTGAGGAGTAGAGGATGATGAGTGAGGAGTAGAGGATGAGGAGTGAGGAGTAGAGGATGATGAGTGATGGGTGATGAGTGATGAGTAGAGAAGTGTCAGGTGTGAATGTGGGCGGTAGGTAGGTAGCGATGGGGCGTGTCCCTAGTGCTGTCCCCGTGTAGGATGATGAGTGAGGAGTAGAGGATGATGAGTGAGGAGTAGAGGATGATGAGTGAGGAGTAGAGAAGTGTCAGGTGTGAATGTGGGCGGTAGGTAGGTAGCGATGGGGCGTGTCCCTAGTGCTGTCCCCGTGTAGGATGATGAGTGAGGAGTAGAGGATGAGTGAGGAGTAGAGGATGATGAGTGAGGAGTAGAGAAGTGTCAGGTGTGAATGTGGGCGGTAGGTAGGTAGCGATGGGGTGTGTCCCTAGTGCTGTCCCCGTGTAGGATGATGAGTGAGGAGTAGAGGATGATGAGTGAGGAGTAGAGGATGATGAGTGAGGAGTAGAGGATGATGAGGAGTGTCAGGTGCGAATGTGGGCGGTAGGTAGGTAGCGATGGGGTGTGTCCCTAGTGCTGTCCCCGTGTAGGATGATGAGTGAGGAGTAGAGGATGAGGAGTAGAGGATGATGAGTGAGGAGTAGAGGATGAGTGAGGAGTGTCAGGTGTGATTGTGGGCGGTAGGTAGGTAGCGATGGGGCGTGTCCCTAGTGCTGTCCCCGTGTAGGATGATGAGTGAGGAGTAGAGGATGATGAGTGAGGAGTAGAGGATGATGAGTGAGGAGTAGAGAAGTGTCAGGTGCGATTGTGGGCGGTAGGTAGGTAGCGATGGGGTGTGTCCCTAGTGCTGTCCCCGTGTAGGATGATGAGTGAGGAGTAGAGGATGATGAGTGAGGAGTAGAGGATGATGAGGAGTGTCAGGTGTGATTGTGGGCGGTAGGTAGGTAGCGATGGGGCGTGTCCCTAGTGCTGTCCCCGTGTAGGATGATGAGTGAGGAGTAGAGGATGAGGAGTAGAGGATGATGAGTGAGGAGTAGAGGATGAGTGAGGAGTGTCAGGTGTGAATGTGGGCGGTAGGTAGGTAGCGATGGGGCGTGTCCCTAGTGCTGTCCCCGTGTAGGATGATGAGTGAGGAGTAGAGGATGATGGGTGATGAGTGAGGAGTAGAGGATGATGAGTGAGGAGTAGAGGATGATGAGTGAGGAGTAGAGAAGTGTCAGGTGTGAATGTGGGCGGTAGGTAGGTATGTATGGGGCGTGTCCCTAGCGCTGTCCCCATGTAGGACGCTCAGGTCTCCCGTATAGAGGGCTCCCGTACGCCGTCCATTGTATGTGCCGTGTGAGTGTCTCTCTCTCTCCGGAGCCGCCCCCCTCCGTGTCTGTGAAGGTCATTACAGGCAGCCAGTGTTGGTCCAATATAGCGCATGCGCCCGGGCCCAGGGACTGGCAGAGACAAGAGAGAGGCGGGCGGCACAGCCTGTACAGAGACACACACAGGAAACATGGCGAGGATGCCTGGCAGCGGGGACTGTAACCCGGGCACGGCGGACAGCGACCCCCTGGCACGGAGCGCCCAGCACCGGCTACAGCCTGGCAGTGCCGGGGAGGAGGAAGAAGAAGAGGAGGAAGATGAGGAGGAGGAGGAGGATGAGATCCAGGAGGTGAGGATCATCACCGGGGATGATGATGATGAGGAGGAGGACGATGAGCTGCTTCTTCTGGAGGATGATGATGATGATGAGGAGGACCTGGAGTGGGATGAAGGGGCTCTCCTGGGCTCCCCCTATGCTCACCCCCGGGGGCCCGCTGTCCTCTCTCAGCCTCCTTGCTCCGGTATGGTGCTGCAGTTGCGGCCCGGGGAGGACAGAGGAGGAGGCGGCGGTGGTGGAGTGATGTGTGGCGGGAGTTCGCCGTCCTCGGAGCGGCCGGAGAGAGCTCGCCTGAGCGAGAACACGCGGCTGGCCACCCGCTACGCCGTGCGCATCTTCCGCGAGTACCTGAGCGAGAAGGCTCATTGCCCGGACTTCGAGAGTATGGACAAGGAGGCGCTGTGCCGGGTACTCCGCTCCTTCTATGCCGAGGCCAGGTCTAAGAGCGGCCAGCTCTACAGCAAGTCTTCCCTCATCAGCATCCGATCTTCCCTCAACCGCTACCTGAACGAGCCACCCTACTGCCGCACTCTGGACCTTACCAAGGACCCCGAACTACGCTCTGCCAACCTCACCCTGGCCGCTGTCATCCGCAAGCTGGAGGAGCAGGGCGCGGGGCCGGTGGTGCAAAAGCAGGCCATCACCCGGCAGGACCTGAGGAAGCTCTACACATCTTGTGTCTTCAGCGCCTCGTCCCCCTTCGGCCTCCTAAACAAGGTTTGGTTCGAGACCTGTATGTACTTTTGCACCCGGGGTCGTGAGAACCAGCGAGAGCTGGAGGAGGACTCCTTTGGCCTGGCCATGGACGAGGACGGACGCCGCTTCGTCTACTTCAAAGCGCTGGGGCCGTACCACAAGTCTCGCTCCTCCTCTTCGTCTTCGTCGTCCTCCTGGGGGAAGAAGCGGACCAGCACTGAGGGGGACGAGGAGAACCTCCCGCGCATGTACGAGACCGGCACCGAGTTCTGCCCCTACGCCAGCTTCGTTAAGTACCTGGCCAAGCGCAACCCCCTGTGCAAGGCCTTCTTCCAGAGACCCCGGGACCACTGCAACGAGGCCGACGTCACCTGGTACGAGAACAAGGCCATCGGCAAGAACCTGCTGGGCACCCGCATGCAGATGTTGTCTAAGGCCGCCAAGCTGTCCAAGACATACACCAACCACTGTATCGGGGCCGTGTCTGTGGCCACCCTTAACAGCATTGCCGGTATCGGCACCAAGTTGGGGCCTCCCTACTTCTCTGAAGGTGTCAACGGTGCCCGGCACAGGCCTGCCGCCCCCAACCCCTTCATCCTGCCCAAGGCCAACGGAGGAGGGGGGCTGCTCGAGCTGAAGAGCGAGGCCACCAAGAGACCCTTGTATGACTCTGGACAGGCAATCTACATGGCCGGGGACCCCCCTTCTCCAAAGAGACTCTGTGTGCGATCTGCAGAGCCTTCAGACTGTGTCTTGGTGGTGTCTGTCAAGAGTGACCATCAGCCATCCTGCCCTGAGACCAATGGCCACATGGTGCTAGCCGCCTCGCCTGCTGTCACTTCACCTGCACTGATGTCCCCTGTACAGGTAATCCAGCTTTTCCTTCTTGGGGCTATAGCTAAGGGCTCATGCACACAGGTGGTTTGGCCAGAAAAGACCCAGCATTTAGGGCACCCAGGCAAGTAGCATTTAGGACTGTATGTGTTCAGGGATGTATGCCCCAAATACAGGAATTCTTTGGGGTGTACAACCCTCTAAACAAGTACCTCCAGGAACAGTGTCCATCCACCATGTATTTCAGCCTGTCATTGATATTACCAGGCTTGCCGGCAGTGGCCTGTATGCTGCACCTGTGGCCCTCTTGCACCCACAAACGCTGGGTATGCGCACTGTAAGGGCAAAACCACCCCTGTGCATGAGCCCCAAGGGTCATCACATACCACAATCATACAGTCTAAAGCCACCTTTCACATGGCCGCTATGGCAGTCCACGTTTGACCCGTGATTACACGGATCAAAAATGTACTGTAATGTATCCCCACGCGTGACCAGATCTAAGTGGACAGATGTCTGCCTATATCAACCCACATCCAGGTCTGTTTAGGTTTCCTGGACTGAACGCAATAAGTTTGCATCCAGGTCCACCTTTATTGACTTCACCAGATGTGGGAAGATAGAGGTAGTTACACATCTGCTTATATCTTGCCACCCATTAGGATTACATGGGTCTCTTTTTCCTCCATCGCAACATGGAGGAAAATTGGAATGGACACGGATGTCACATATGTGACATCTGTTTCTGTTCAGACCTGGCACAGCAGGGGATCAGTCTATGGATTCTCTGCTGAGATGGAGCTGAGGGTGCCCATGTGAAAGGGGACTCGGATTTACCAAAACTGTAACATAAGGATCTACCTAACTGTCCAGTTAACCTGTATCCAATCAGGCAGGCCCTAGCACTAGTAAGTTGTTAGTAGAAATTACAGAGGCTGCACAACCAGATTGTGGAAGGCTGAAGGCCAGTGTCACACAGGTGATTTTGTAGTAGAAATGAGTCATTGGGACAGACCGCTAATGTTAGAGAATAACAGCGATATGCAGCTAGAGCAGGGGTCCTCAAACAAGCAAAGGGCCAGTTAACTGTCATTCAGGCTTTAGGGGTGGGGGGGGGGGGGGGCAGACTGTGGCCAATAGGAATAGAAAACACCCTGGTGTCAGTAGGAGTAAACAATGCCCCGTCATTGGTTTTAGTGGGAGAAATAGTGCCCCATTGTTGGCATCAGTATAGGAATGGTGCCCCATTGTTGGCATCAGTATAGGAATGGTGCCCCATTGTTGGCAACAGTATAGGAATGGTGCCCCCCCCCTCATTTGTTGGTATTTAAGGGAGGAATAGTGTCCCATTGTTATTGTCAGTGGAAGGAATGGTGCCCCATCATTCCTATAAATGGATGGAATGGTGCCTCAAGGGCCAGATAAAGGCAAGCAAAGACCTGCGGCCCACACTTTGGAGACCACTGAGCTAGGGGGTTGAGTCGCTGGTGATAGTGCTACAGCATCGGGTCAATCTGCTCTCCTATTAATTATTCTCTTTCAGTATTTGGTATCTAAGCCATAGAGGTGAATGTAGAGTGTTTGCTGCTGGCGATTTTCACACAAAATGCTGCTGCATATCAATCGTTGAGCAACAAAGTGCTTTACACCCGTATGCTTTGCGGGAAAGCGTATTTCCTGCACCACATGGGAACGCGATGCCCTTGCTAGACGCAAGTGGAAATGCAGAGGGGTTAATTTACTAAAACTGGAGAGAGTGCAATATCTGCTCTACATGATAGCCAATCAGCTTCTAACTTCAGCTTGTTCAATTAAGCGTTGACAAAAAAATCCTGGAAGCTGATTGGTTACTATGCAGAGCTGCACCAGGTTTTGCACTCTCCAGTTTTAGTAAATCCTCCCCTCACTGTGTTTGTAGCCACTAAACCACCATTTGTCACTAAAGGCAAATCCACTTTGCACTGAAAGTGCACTTGGAAGTGAAGTCGCTGTAGATCCGAGGGGGACATGCAAGGAAAATAAAACACAAAATTTTAGCTAGCACATGATTGGATGATAAAATCAGCAGAGCTTCCCCTCATTTCAGATCTTCCCCTCAGATCTATAGCGACTGCTCTTTCAAGTGCACTTGCAGTGCATACTGTAGTTGATTTGCCTTTAGTAAATAACCCCCATAATACAGCAGTACCATGCGGATTGGTGCAGAGCGATTTGTAAAAGAAGCACCTGCACTCGTTTTTGCACATACTTATGTGTTTGGCATCCCATTGAAATGGAAAGGGCTGTCTAAACTGAACTGCGCCTGCATTCTAGTGTAAACGGCCCTTACAAATGGAAGAATTAGCGATTCCTTGTAAAATGATGATGAGAAAATCGCTACAATAAAAGAAGGGGGGTGGGGGGGCGGGATTATTGGAAATAAATCACCTGTGTGATGTCAGCCTAAGTGACAAAACTTTGCTATAGAAAGTCTTTTTATCGGGGATTTGGGGGATTCAAATACACTGCAAATCAAATTTACACATCAAAGTGTGATTATTGTATATCATTAGAACTGACAATATAGTACATAGAGAGGGCCAATGAGTTATATATGTGAAGTAAATATGTGACAGCAAAGACTTGAGGTAAGACAATCTACAAAGAACAGAGCTGTGCTGCCATGTACTCCTTTAGATTAAAGAAGAATAGGAAACATTTTCAGTTTTTGATAGATAAGATAACAGACATGGTAAGGACAATACTACAACCTACCGATCTACATCCACTGTCCACATAAATATAGAAGACACGGTGTAGAGCTTGGTGTGGCCCGATGGTAATGGCTATACTTACCTCTACACCAGATTTCCCAATATTCAACTTTTCTCATGAACTAATCTATAACACTGTTGAGTTTGTTTCTCAACTACATTTAAAAAAACAATTCTGTGACACTGTCATTATGAGGTCACACATAGTCGTAGGATACCTTCCATAAGAGTGTGAAATTCAATAGAGTTCCATCAAGAAATGATGGTTTTTACCAAAATGAAGCGATCGGTCGTGGTAGAGAATCCAAACTGAATCACATCTCTCATTTCTTAATTGTGTGGAATGAATGTTTCAGACCAAAAGATAAGAAGTATGACATTTGTGATCAGGTGAATGGCTTTCCTGTTATATTGGAGTAGATAGCATCACTGTAAGATTTCCTGATGTAAGAAATAAAGGGGGTCTGTTGGGTAGTCAGATTGTGCCGCCTGAAGACATATCTGATGGTCAGCAGTCCCCTAAATGTTCAGCTGAGCCAAACATGCATGTAGAACTACCGTGTATACTCAAGTATAAGCCGACCCGAATATAAGCCGAGGCACCTAATTTTACCAAAAACAACTGGGAAAACTTGACTCAAGTATAAGCTTAGGGTGAGAAATGCGCAGCTACTGGAAGTGGAAAAGAGGGTCAACAATGCCCATTTGCAGCCTCATTGTGCTCATTTGCATGCCTCACTGTGCCCATTTGCATGCCTCACTGTGCCCATTTGTAGCCATAGATCCCCCAAACTTCAAACTTGGTAGTTAAGGGTTCCTAATGCCCCCTAGCTGCAGACAAAAGTTGTGGTCTGTGGACCCAAAGGGTCCTGAAATAACATTGCTGCAGATGGACACAGTTGACCGACTTTGGGGCCCTGTATCTCGGGGTCACTTGGTGCTAGGAATCTTTGGATATGTTGTAGTGCTAGTTCCACTGGGTTGGCATACACAATTTGGGGTTCCTAGCACCAAGTGGTCCCGAGATACGGGGCCCCAAAGTCAGGTCGGAAAATTTCATTTTCTGCTGCAGAAAAGTGCTTGACTCAAGTATAAGTCGAGGGGGGCATTTTCAACACAAAAAAATGTGCTGAAAAACTCGGCTTATACTCGAGTATATATGGTAAGTAGAGCGTATAGGAGGAAGGAGAAGTTAGGTAGTTCCCAGTGCTGCCTAAGGGACCATTCACACCAGCAACTGTGTTAAAACACAGCCACTGGTGTACGGAATGAAGGCTGTGGTGCTATTGCTCTGGAAATAGCACATTGCTCAGCCGCTTTTTTCTTTCTTATGAAACTTTATAGAAATGTCACAAAGTGACGTTTCTTGCACTTCTAATGACTGTGGTGGGATGTGGTGGATTGCACCACACTGCACTAAAAAATAGTTCTGCATGCTGTACCCCTTTTAGTGCACATTACTGTATTGCTACTCAGCCAAAGGTAAACAAAGTAAACAGCCTTGTCTTGCCCAGTGAAGTACCAACGCACGAGTGTAAATGGGCCCCTAATGCCGTGTACACACGACTGGACTTTTCGGCATCAAAGGTCCGACGGTCTTTCCGATGGACTTTCGATGGACTGTCGAACGACCGGACTAAAGTCCATTCGAAAGTCTGGTCGTTTGAACGTGATGACGTACGAAGGGACTAGAATAAGGAAGTTCATAGCCAGTAGCCAATAGCTGCCCTTGCGTAGTTTTTTGTCCGTCGGACTAGCATACAGACAAACGAATTTTTCGATCGGACTCGAGTCCGTCGGAAAGATTTGAAACTTCTTTTATTTCTAAAGTCCGTCAGATTTTTTGACCGAAGAGGTCCAATGAAGCCCACACACGATCGTAATGTCCGACGGATTCGTTCCGTCAGACCAGTTCGGTCGAAAAGTCCAGTCGTGTGTACACGGCATAACTCTTGGGGAAAAATAATGGATTTACAACCAACATGTCCCATCTGACCCGCTTCCCCTGTTAGCAGATGGCCAATGGCCATCTAATGCCATGTATTTCAGATTGCCAAAAATGTGTCACTGGGCAATTCTGATCAGGTAACTGAGAAACAGACATCTGGGTTGCTCCAGGTTGTAGGCCTCTTCTATGGTTTAATAATTCTTGTGTACAAAGTGCAACCTGTCTTATTTATTTTTGGGGACATATTTCTAAAACAGTTAGGCCCCTTTCACACTTATACGACTTGGCCCACGATTTGGGACTGAAAAGTAGCATGACAAGTCATTCCCCATGATTTCCAATGACAGCCATTCATATTAGTACGACTCCGACTTCAAAGTAGTCCCTGCAATACTTTGGTCCGATTTTTGATGCCACTTACACAGGCATTCCTTGAAATCATGGTGGAATTGCGGCATAAATCGCTGCAAAAATTGCACGACTTTGAAGTCGCACAAGTGTGAAAGGGGCCTGAATCTGATATTCAACAAATAATCACTGCGAAGAATCTTCTTGGTGAATGTGTTTTAAACTACAGTGTTTGATGACAGTCACATTCACTGCTTTGTAAGTATGCCCCATAGGGTTGTAAATGTAAAAACAAATAAATAAAAAATTCTGCATAAGTATCATGGTTCACTTTCCTCATTACATTGGTGCTCTTGATATACTGTAGATCAAGCAATGAAATGAGAACCTGTCGCCGCTGTTTTTGGATTGGCTCGTTCTAATGATATTATAATAATAATACATTAGTGATGAAAAGCACTTGAATGACCAGTCAGTCTTTTGGTAGTTTATTTTGGGTCTCATTAGTCACTGAGGTTTATTTACTAAAGTCAAATCTACTCTGCACTACAAGTGCACTTGGAAGTGCAGTCACTGTAGATATGAGGGGAAGCTCTGCTGATTTTATCATCCAATCATGTGCAAGCAAAAATGCTGTTTTTTATTTTCCTTGCATATCCCCCTCGGATCTACAGTGACTTTACTTCGAAGTTCACTTATAGCACAAAGTGGATTTGACTTTAGTAAATAAACCCCTCAGTCTATTTTGGTCTTCACAAAAGCTTCAAAAAAGACAAGTGTCAGTGACAGTCCATTTACACCAGCCCCTAAATATATGCTCCATATAATGCACACTGCTGTGCGATGTGTTGTTATGACACATTACACTGTTTACTTTTTTTTTCTTACTTTATTGAAATGTCACAAAATGACACTACCTTTAAATGTATACTACAGAGTGTTGTGGGTGCTGCAATGCATTGGCATGTGGTGATCTGCATCACACTGCAGAAAAATACAGACATGCTGCATTTTGACACAACGCACAACACTACACAGGTATGGTGTGAACAGGGCAAATAGAGAACAATTGATTTCTTGTGTCCTTAGGTTGAGCTGGCATTGATCAGTGCTGATTACTGCAGCTCAGCACATCCAGTGTGAACAAGCCCTCAATGGAATACTCATATAGGTATTCTGGGTCCTCTATATAATGTACAGTAATGACACAGTAAGATTGGTGTTGCCAGCTTTGTGTATGTGATAAAATATCCAGTTTATTTCATGTGGTATTTACAGTTTCCCTAAAGCCGATCACTTAGGTCATACATGTGAAGTAGTGGATGTTGATAGATCCTTGGATCGGACGGGCACATGCCATCAGTACATTCATACTAGAAAAATATTAGCTAAGAAAACAGCACTGTGCTAATAAGAACGTTTGCTTTCTGGGACACACTAAACATTTCTGATTGATCAGTTGAGTTTTTTTGTCTTGTAGTAAAGTGCGTATTTTTGTTTCTGTCTTTCCTCTGGTTTTTGGTAAGAAACAAAGTTATCTTTTTCCTATGATCTGTAGATGAGAGTGTTCACATGAATGTCATATGAATAGAATAGGAATGGGGAAGAGAACAGCAAATGTCTGAGTATAGAATGTAGGAAGAAGATGGAAAGTGTGAGGGGTCAGGGGATACTTCTAGTAACAATCAGAAAAAGACGGACAGCTCTATTTCTTTAGGGTGCTTTGATTACCAGGCTCTTGGAAGTAGTCCAACTCTTACCCACCACAGCTGGGCATAAATAAGGGCATCTTCTCTGTAATTAAGTGGCTGGATTATGACAAGAAAGGCAAAACACAATTGTATAGTCACTCTATGAGATTCCCAGGGGAAAACTAAAGAGTTACAAAATCAATATATACTCAGTATTTCTGCACAGGTTTTTTTTAGCAGGTGTAGGAAATTTTCAGTCACATTTGTATGTTTCTCTATCTTGTACACATCGGTTACAATATCATTTCCCTGGTTAGAGTTAACCAAATTGGACACATTTTACAAAGGCAGAAAACTTTAATTTCTATGGAAGATTTTTTAAATCCTGCTCAGTGACTGATTTCTGGGCTGTTACTTGTTTAGTTTTCCAAAAATAAAGCCCGATTACATTCTTCTAGCCTGTGAATGATGGCACGTTATCGATTGCCATGAGCAACTGATAAAGATATGTTGGCTCCATCTTTATACAGATATACTAACAAGTTACACAGCGAGTATATATGAATGAATGAGAGAGAGAGAGAGAGAGAGAGAGAGAGAGAGAGAGAGAGAGAGAGAGAGAGAGAGAGAGAGAGAGAGAGAGAGAGAGAGAGAGAGAGAGAGACATATACATTATATATATATATATTATATATATATATATATATATATATATATATATATATATATATACACACACATACACACATACACTGGGGGTTATGTACTAAAGACAAATCCACTCTGCACTACAAGTGCACTTGAAAGAGCAGTCGCTGTAGATCCGAGGGAAAACTGCTGATTTTATCATCCAATCATGTACAAGCAAAAATGCTGTTTTTTTTTTATTTTCCTTGCATGTCCCCCTCAGATCTACAGTGACTGCACTTCCAAGTCCACTTGTAGTGCTTAGTGGATTTGCACAGGTTTTTTTTAGCAGGTGTAGGAAATTTTCAGTCACATTTGTATGTTTCTCTATCTTGTACACATCGGTTACAATATCATTTCCCTGGTTAGAGTTAACCAAATTGGACACATTTTACAAAGGCAGAAAACTTTAATTTCTATGGAAGATTTTTTAAATCCTGCTCAGTGACTGATTTCTGGGCTGTTACTTGTTTAGTTTTCCAAAAATAAAGCCCGATTACATTCTTCTAGCCTGTGAATGATGGCACGTTATCGATTGCCATGAGCAACTGATAAAGATATGTTGGCTCCATCTTTATACAGATATACTAACAAGTTACACAGCGAGTATATATGAATGAATGAGAGAGAGAGAGAGAGAGAGAGAGAGAGAGAGAGAGAGAGAGAGAGAGAGAGAGAGAGAGAGAGAGAGAGAGAGAGAGAGAGACATATACATTATATATATATATATATATATATATATATATATATATATATATATATATATACACACACATACACACATACACTGGGGGTTATGTACTAAAGACAAATCCACTCTGCACTACAAGTGCACTTGAAAGAGCAGTCGCTGTAGATCCGAGGGAAAACTGCTGATTTTATCATCCAATCATGTACAAGCAAAAATGCTGTTTTTTTTTTATTTTCCTTGCATGTCCCCCTCAGATCTACAGTGACTGCACTTCCAAGTCCACTTGTAGTGCTTAGTGGATTTGCCTTTAGTAAATAAACCCCATTGGTATGTTAAAGTTGAACTCCAGGATTTTTACTTTTATGTACACAAGTTAAAGAAGAAATATTGTTAGGGTTCATGTACACTAACAATAACTAACTAAACTTGAGTTTAGGAGTATTTGGTGTTTTGTTGCCAAAGCTCCTAAATTCAACTCCAGAAAAGCCAGTGTGGGTTATTTACTAAAGGCAAATCCACTTTGCACTGAAAGTGCACTTGGAAGTAAAGTCGCTGTAGATCAGAGGGGGATATGCAAGGATATTTAAAAACAGTATTTTAGCTTGCACATGATTGGAGGATAAAATTAGCAGAGCAGAGCTTCCCCTCATTTCAGATCTACCCCTTAGATTTAGAGCGAGTGCACTTCCAAGTGCACTTTCAGTGTAAAGTGGATTTGCCTTTCGTAAATAACCCCCAATGTGTCCATGTACACATAGGTTTTTATGATAATTTAGGAGCTGCTGCGGTTAGGGGAGGTTCAACCTCCTGAATGCAGAAGAATCGCGTTCAGGATAAGAATGTTTTGACCGCCGGCTGTAAAATTGCTGTGCTATTTTGCTGCGTTTTGCATTTTCCCATGGCCATGGGTCAAAGTAGGCTTTGGGGGTTATTTACGAAAAGGCAAATCCACTTTGCACCGCAAGTGCACTTGGAAGTAAAGTCGCTGTAGATCCGAGGGGGACATGCAAGGAAGATAAAAAACAGCATTTTGGCTTGCACATGATTTGATGATAAAACCAGAAGAGCTTCCACTCATTTCAGATCTACCCCTTAGATTTAGAGCGACTGCATTTCCAAGTGCACTTGCAGTACAAAGTGGATTTACCTTTCGGAAATAACCCCCAATGTGTACATGAAGCCTTAAGGTTCTTAAAGTTTTCTAAACTGTCCAGGAGACCACGTTCATATAGCACTTGTCCCATCCTGATTGGTAGCCCAGTTGTTTCCTAAAGGCAGCTCTCTATGTTGGCTGTAGCTCCACCCCGGAACACAGTTCTTTCCATAGAGGACTGTGTTGTGAATCAGTCATCGCTGGTCTGGTTAGCAGGGGGGTGTACCCAGTTGCACTTGTACGTTTTCCTGGGAACACTCCCTTAGCCCTGGTTTACACTATAATTTGCATGTGAATCATACAGGAACCGTACCACATTCCTGCGCAATTCACAAGCCCATTAATGTTGAATGAGCTCAAATCGTACTGCAAAGGCAGGCACCTTTTTTGAAGCTATGCCGCAACTGCATTGCATGGTCGTTTTGTACTATGTACTATCCGGTGCAGGCAACCCACAATCAGTTTGCAACCCTTTTGGGATGTTGTTAATTTTATATTGACACCGCAGTGGATTGCAAATGGGGGGGGGGGGGGGGGGGTATTTACTAAGGGCAAATCCACTTTGCACTACAAGTGCACTTGGAAGTGAAGTCGCTGTAGATCTGAGGATGAAAATAAAAAACAGCATTTTAGCATGGACATGATTGGATGATAAAATCAGCAGAGCTTCCCCCCTTTCAGATCTTCCTCTCAGATCTACAGCGACTTCACTTCCAAATGCACTTCCACGTGCACTTGTAGTGCAAGGTGGATTTGCCTTTAGTAAATCAACCCCATAGTGTGATTTCAATGCGGTGCTGGAAATGAACAGGGATTGGCGCTTTTCCCACACCGCATATGTGTGAACTGGGGCTTAGGGCTCTCACACTCGTGAGATTCCAGATGCGACTTTGGAAAAGGTTCCTGTACTACTTTGGTGCAATTCCATATGCCCTATAGAATATGCAAACAACATCAAAGTTGCATTGAAAATTAGATCAAAATCTGATGGCATCAATTTAATCCTAAGCTATTAGTCAGTGTGAGTACAGACCAGCAGGGAAGGGAGAGAATCCATCTCAGATGTGGGTCAGTTTACCCGGCCTGACAATGAGTTCACCTTATTTACTAATCTGAAGCCAACTCAAATTGTGACCGATTCCTGCCATGGGTGGAATCAACATCTGGCTTCAAAAAAAGTCAATTTAGGAATTGACTGAGCTAGGTTAAAAATGATTGGTCAAACAAGGATTGCATCCCATCAGATGCAGGCACTACTATTGGATGCCATGGCTGCCTGAATACACTATATGGTAATGGAGATTCCTCCATCGATGCTGTTAGTGTGAATGGGGAAAATTGACTGATTTTCTCTCATTCAGCCCACAGGATGAACAGGAGAAAGTTGAGACCTCTATGTCTACCTTCTGTACTATCCAAGGTCAGTAACTTGGATGATGTTAAAGTAGAATGCTAATATTCTTAGCAGAAGAAGACCAGTAATGGTAGCTTGTACATTCAGTATCATAGCATATCATTCCATCCACATTGCAAATTTCATTTCCCAGTAACATCTCCAGACCACCTGCCCTCATCATTTAGAACTCGAACACTTGCTCAGGTTTTTTACAGGTGAATACGAGTATTTAGCGCAGTCAGTGATCGGGGTGAATGCACGTCGTTTTACAGAATAAAGCTAGAGCTACGCGGGGGATTTTTTTGTTTTGGAGACTGAAGCAAATCTCCTAGTGCAAAGCTTCCTTTTTTTGTACCAGTGCTGGTGATTATTTGGCCTTCAGGAGATATAGATCTCATGAGATTGGTCTCATGGGATATATTTAAGAGGTAAAATCACCTAAGAATTTCCTAAATGAGCAATTAGTCTCCTGCTGCCATTCAAGTCTATGGTGTAGAGAGGAGTTCAATCGCTAATAGTTTCTGAAACACTATTACATTGCTGCATTTATTCGAAATCTCATGAGAGCGATCTCTTCGTTTGGATCACATTACTTTTATTGTGAGTTCCCACACCAGGGATTTTCAGTAGGATGATTGAGCGATCTATTCCCCCTCTCGCCTCTCTTCTTCTCTGTTGTGTTGAGTAAGAGAAGAGATAAATAGCTTAAGATGGAACTTCACTTAAATCCTAAAAAAAATGGACAGTTAGAAATGTTATTACATGGCAAGTATAAAATACATACCTATATACTCGAGTATAGGCCAACCCGAATTTAAAGCCTAATTTTACCACAAAAAAAACTGGGAAAACATATTGACTCGAGTATAAGCCTAGGGTGAGAAATGTGCAGCTACTGTAAGTGGAAAAGAGGGTCAACAATGCCCATTTGCAGCCCCACTGTAGCCATTTGCATGCCTCACTGTGCCCATTTACAGCCATAGGTCCTCCAAACTTCAAACTTGATAGTTAAGGGTTCCTAGATGCCCCCTAGCTGCAGCCAATTTGGGGTCTCTGGACCCAAAGGGCCCTGAAATGACATTGCTACAGATGGACACAGTTGACCGACTTTGGGGCCCTGTATCTCAGGGCCACTTGGACATGTTGTAGTGCTGGTTCCTCTGGGTTTGCACACCAAATTTGGGGTTCCTAGCACTAAGTGGCCCAGAGATACGGGGCCCCAAATTGGCGTCGGAAAATGTCAAGCACTTTTCTGCTGCAGGGAATGACATTTTCCGACCTGAATTTGGGGCCCCGTATCTCGGGGCCACTTAGTGCTAGGAACCCCAAATTCCTAGCACCAAGTGGCCCCGAGATACGGGGCCCCAAATTTGGGTCGGAAAATGTCATTCTCTGCAGCAGAAAAGTGCTTGACTCGAGTATAAGCCGAGGGGGGCAATTTCAGCACAAAAAAATGTGCTGAAAAACTCGGCTTATACTCGAGTATATACTGTACTTAGGGGTCCATGCAGGCTTATTTTAATTTTGCAATCCCGCGTCACCTTCTATATTATCATTATCATTATCATTGAAAGTGAAAGAAAATCCAAAATTTGGGGTTGTCTCCAAAACAGTAATATAGGGGAAATCTACCAATGGGGACACTAGTTCTGGTGACAACTAAGAACTCCATGAGCAAGAAAGAATTCTGGTTACCCACATGTCCAGTAAAATCACCTTTATTTCAGCTAGTCCATAAAACATGTCCAAAAACACAAATAGAGGGGAACAGCATCACCAGCTAACGCGTTTTACGCTCCCTTAGCGCTTAGTCATAGCTTAGTGAGTTATGACTAAGCACTAAGGGAACGTGAAACCCGTTAGCTGGTGCTGCTGTTCCCCTCTATTTGTGTTTATTTACATGTTTTTATGAACTTGGTGCAATAAAGGGGATTTTACTGGACATGCAGCCCACCAGAATTCTTTTTTTGCACATTGGAATCTGTGATGAAAAGGGCCAGCACCTGGTCTGTGTGTTAGTGGAGGTGAAGATGGGAGACTGACCTAGAAAAGTGTTCACACATATCTATGCTAGGGATTACATAACTTTGGAGGGTTATTCACTCACTTCCTGTTTTGGCTATGGGAGAAATTGGATATGGGATCTCTCCAATGAAACGCTGATGGCAAAAAAATAACAAAAAAACTGACAGGGGCTATAACCCTCCCTTATGGGAGCAGCAGAATACCTTAAAGCCGGGATCGGCAACCCGTCGATCGCGGCCTGGTGACAGGTAGATAGCATCTATGCAGTGCCAACCGCAAACTGATTCTTTATAGTTGTGTGAGAAGCCCGGAGCAGGAGAGGATACAGCACGGCAGAGCAGAATGAGAAGCTCGAAGCAGGGAAGTAGACAGCACGGCAGAGAAGGGTAAGAAATCTGGAGCCGGGGAGGAGAGAGCTGGGCAGCGCAGGGGAGGAGACAATTTTTGCCCGCGATCATGCCACACTGCATGCGGTTGTGGGGTGTTTGCGGTGCTTCCCCATCTACTTGAATGTGTAGCATTCGGCGGGGCTTGCTGTCTGCAACTTTCTACGTGACAGGTGAACTTTGTTGTGGGGATGAAGTGAAGCATCACAGCCCTGACATGTAAGCATACCCATCTGCTGCCCCTTTGCAATTTGGGGGAGGCAGTTGGCAGGCGGCAACAATGCGTCTCAACCACAGTTTTTTTGCTGACTCCAAATTGCAAGTCTAAACAAAGCCTTTGATGGTACTTTGAAACGTAGTGTGTGCGTTAGGGCTCGTTAACACTAGCTATTGGGAGGCAGTAATGATTGAGCTGCAGTTTTACAACCTCCCAACCGCTCCCCCTTTAGCTGCAGCGGCTGTGGGTGTATACATGCTGCAGCCATAATGCTTTGGTTTGTGTCCGTGGAAGGAATTATAGCTCTATACTTATTATTTTGGTCTAGTTAGTAAATTTATTTTTCTAGAAAAAAATAAATAGGAGCAACTTGGTGATCTTTGATCTCTTCCAGGTTGTTCAGGTAGATCTCCACCTCTCAAAGGTTGCCTACCCCTGCCTTAAAGTGTTTGTTAACCTAAAAAAATAAAGATCCTGATCCTTTAAAGCATGTTATACAGCACGGCGCTTGTGCTGTGACATTTGGCCCCTTCTATCACCTAAAATACCTGGCAGATCTTGCCAGTTTCTTATTGTAAACTGACCACGGTATATCATGGCTGCTGAGCCCTGACACTAGTCAGTTTACATGCCTCCATAATCCGCTGTGTCTCCTGTCTCTCCTCTGTGCTCTGCTTCGTCCCCTCCCCCTGCCTTCCCTGCCTGTCAGCTCCGTGTCTGTGCCCGCCCCCTCCCCTCCTGCTGCTCAAATTAGGTTAAATTTACCTTATGCTCTCGGTTGATTCATGGAATTCCCCCTGTGACTGTGCTTTATAAAAAAATGCAGCTATATACCTGTTTACAGAGCGCAGATCGGCGTTCACGTGACTCGCCGGCTCTTTCCTTTCTCGCACGGCAGCTGCAGTGGGTGGGGCCACCTCTCTCCCCCTCCCCTCCTGATGTCAGTGGAGGATCCGCTGCAGATTTTTAGGCCGAGAGAGAACAGAGCTGGCAGGTGATGTGAGCCCCAATCTGCACTCTGTAAACAGGTATATAGCTGCATTTCTTTTATAAAACACAGTCACAGGGGGACATTACATGAATCAACAACCACTTTAAAGGCTGCTTTCACATTGATCAGCTTTTCTTCCACTTTTGTATAAAAAAAAAGGGGGAAGAAAAACGCATGACCACAAAATCCTATGGAACTCTTCACACTGATCAGTTGTGGGTCCACTGCATTTTGTAACATCCTGTTTGCTGCATTTTTTTTGCATGTCTGGTGCAGTAAAAAAAAAAGGCACCCCCCAATTAGAAGGAATGAAAAATGCATCAAAACCGCGGTTGCGTTTTTGAAGTCACATGCCCTTTTTCACAAGGGCAAAATGTGCATATGCATTTTTACAACATTTTTGCAATGGAGCAGTGTGAAAGTAGCCTTGGGGCCCATTCACACCTAGCATTTTACTACAGAACACTGCAACATGAGGTATAGGGAAGTTGCTGTTGATTTTGGATTGCACCTGAAGACTAAGGATGACCTCAGGCATGTTCGCATGCTCCACGCGCAGAGCCCGCCAGGAAGTCAGCACGGCACTGTGCTAATCACAGGCAGTGAGACATTGCCCCGATGTGCGGCTGCAGAGATCGGGGCAATGTCTCACTGCCTGTGATTAGCGGAGCGCTGTGCCGACTTCCTGGTGGGCTCTGCACGTGGAGCATGCGAACACGCCTGAGCTCATCCCTACTGAAGACTAGAGATAAACTCAGGCCTCCCCCAAACTCATCTCTAGCAGGACTCCAAACTTTTTCTCTCTTTTTTTTTTTTTTTTTTTTACTCCAATGAGTTGCAGGCCGGTCATCTCTTCCCCTGCAGCCTGCCCCTTTGTTTACATCAGCTGTGGGGTGGGAGTGCTCATTGGAGTAAAGTTCTGTTAGGCTGGATTCACACCTATGCATTTTTAGTGCTTTTTGCATTTTGCAGATTTGCACTACAGTCCATTTAACATGGTTTCCTATGGAACACGTTCTGTAGTGCAAATCTGCAAAATGCAAAAAGCACTAAAAATGCACTCCTTCGAGAGGAGTTTGGAGGACACCCAAGCTCATCTCTACAGAAGACACATCCACAATGATGTGCGTTGCAGGGCACTGTGGGAAAAGAAATACAGCAGGAGCTTCTTGATGCATTGGGGCTCAATAAAAAACAATAGGCTGCAGTAAATCTGAACACCGCTAAGCACAATAAAGTGCATTGCTATGCAAAGGTTATATTGGTATAGAATGGTGTGAACCAGGCCTGAGGCTCATTTGTAAAAGCTAGGGTGAAGAAAAACAATTGCATGCTTCGCAGTTTTCCAACCTAAAGTAGTAATTAACTGGATCAGGGTGCTGTGGACCAGTGGGTCTCAACCCTGTCCTCAAGTACCCCCAGCAGGCCATGTTTGCAGGTTTTCCTTTATCTTGCACAGGTGCTTTAAATCAGAGTCAATGGCTTGGTATCTTGGACACCAAAACATGTCCTGTTGGGGGTACTTGAGGACAGGGTTGAGAAGCACTGCTGTACACAAAAGTCACTTACTTTTTCTGGGTGGATCACAAAGGAGGGGTGCAGCTCTTCTTCAACCCTTCTGTGAATAGCAGTGATTTTGGTTTAAATAAACTGAAACAAAAGGCCCTAAATATATCAAGCAACATAGTAAAATCAGTCTCTTAGCAACTTTCTCTCCCTCTTTTGCCTGAGCTGACCCTCTTAATTGCATTGCTATGTTTTGCGGCACCCTAACACAGATGCAGGCAGCAGCTGAGTATATCTCATTATAGCTGAAGTCATTGGCCCCAGTGTTGCTCACTCTGTTAGTATTAGCAGTTGGAAGGTTGGACTGAAGCTGCTCTTCAGCTAGACCAGTATTTCCAATCAGGAGATTTCTTTTGCTGTGGACCTTGATTTGACAGATCTGTGTAATCGCAGCCATACCACACCAGCACCTGTCTGAATGGCAAGCTAAAGAGTTTGTTAAGTGGCTTTTCTTTCATTTGAGTCCCTTTGTTTCAGATCTACAAAGAAAATGGTATGGATAGCTTGTTAAGAGCGGATTGTTTGTGTAGGAGCACTATGGAGTAACCGCCATGTAGTAACCACTTAGTGCAGGCAGACAAATGGTAGAAAACTGTTATGTCGCGCTGGGAAAGTGCAAAGGCTGTTTATATGCTGTATTTCATCTTACTTGGAATTCAAATAGTGTAATATTTTTCCTTTCCTTAAGTGGCTGCTAATTATATATTATTCATGCAGTAGTAGAGAAAAGCTGATAATTGGGAGATGAACGTTTCTGTGAAAAGATCTTATTTCTGAAGTTTGCTTATCATTTTTTTGACAAGCCTATATACATGAATGTTTAACTGATGAGGAGAAGGGTATTGAATTGGCTACTTTCTGGTTATTGTGAGCAATAGATTATATTTTTGTCATTTGAATTACATTTTGGGTATCTAAGGCCTGTTTCACACTGGTTTCATCTTGTATAAGGGCAATGTGAACAGCAAGCTTTGACAGAGCTTTTAGCCTGTGTTTACACTATAGCGACACGTGAGCGATTCCAGCGCAAGGTTCCAGCATCGCATTTCCCCCGCAGGCAGTTCACACTGCTCTCGGCGAACCGCTGCGGGTGTCAATACAATATTAATGTCACCCCCCAGATCGAACTGTGTATTCAGTAAGGATGAGCCCAGGCATGTTCGCATGGTCCACGTGCAGATCCCGCCAGGAAGTCGGCGCAGCGCTGCGCTAATCACAGGCAGTGAGACATTGCCCCGATGTGCGGCTGCAGAGATCGGCAATGTCTCACTGCCTGTGATTAGCGCAGCGCTCCGCCGACTTCCTGGCGGGATCTGCACGTGGACCATGCGAACACGCCTGAGCTCATCCCTAGTATTCGGACAGGAATCGGATTGCGTGGGTGTGAACACCCATGCGATCAGATTCCAGTGCGGGAAAAAAAAGTCCCTGCACCTTTTCTATGCGAATCCAATGTGAGTTCAGCCATACAAATTGTATGGCTGAACTCGCATTGTACAGACATCACATGTGATCTGCACAGCAGTGCGAGTGCGAATCACATGCGATGTCTGTGTTCGCTATAGTGTGAACCCAGGCTTAAGGGACCATACAGATCCTAATGGGAGTGTTGATGGCCACTTTAAACAAGCTGCCAGCAGGCTTCCAACAAGCTTCAAGGAGTGCTGAAGGATGAGCTGTGCGGTGTGTTCGCACAGCCCACGTGCAGAGCACGCCAGGAAGTCTGCACTGCGCTAATCACAGGCAGTGAGACTGTCCCAATGCGTGGCTGCAGAGGTCGGGAAATGTCTCACTGCCTGTGATTAGCGCAGCGCAGTGCCGACTTCCTGACGGGCTCTGCACGTGGGTTGTGCGAACACGCCGGAGCTCATCCTTACCCGCTAGCAGCTTGTTTAAAGTGGCCATCAACACTCCCATTAGGATCTGTGTTTAACATTTACAAACTGGAGTTGAATGGTACATTAAAAGCTTCAACAAAGCTTGCTGAAAGCTCTGCAATGCTTTATCAAAGCTTGCAGTTCACACTGCCCTTATACAATTTGATGCCCATGTAAAACAGGCCTTAGAAGCTTTGTATGAATTGTGAACAAGTGTTTCTAAATTGCAGAAAAAAAGTATTTGGGAGTACAAGGCCATGGCGGTCTTTGCTGTAACCACTGTGAGTGAAGCCCCTCCTGTGCTTCTGCATTCACAGTAAGCAATGTGGGGCCTCCATATGCTTCTGATGTAGGGACCGTTGGAATAAATATGATATGGAAGATCCAGTATATGTACCTGTAGTCTGGTTTTCCAAAATGTTTCTCACTATGGAGTTATTGATGGTAAAGGTTTAGTCACATTTCTGACGTAAGATTGTAGTTAGAGCAAATAGTAGTGCACACAGGTAAAGCTGGCCATGCATTACACAATTACTGTGAGAAAATAAGTTTTTTTTGTTGGCAATTTATTGGGGAAATGGCTGGTGTTTGCGCCTCAATCATCCTGGCACCATGGTCGTTATGGTGTCAGGATGATTGAAGCGCATTGTTATATAAAATGAAATAGTTCAACTCACTCTAATGCAGAATCAGTGGGAGCCCTGAGTGTGTCACTTGCCACCATCGCCTGCCACCAGATGCAGATTGTCACCTGCCAGAAGTTCCCGGATTGTCACTTGCCATGTCACCTGCCACACGTTGCAGATTGTCACTTGTCTGCTATAATTGTCACTTTCCTGCTAAGGTGGGGATTGTCACTTCCTGAAGTCGGGCAGAAGAGAGATGATGTAATCTTTCTTCTGCCCATGGCTGCCTGCACAGTGAGGGCGGAACTGCAGGGATGCAAGGTGGGCGCCAAGTGATGATGTCATCTCTCTGCTCCCCCCCCACCCGCTGGCCTGCTGATTTGGCCAGCCGCCGGCTCACCTGCTAACTGGCCCACCCACTCACCCACCTGCTGAGCTGCCCGCCGAGCCGCCCGCTCACTCACCCGCAACTAAGGGGGGCAAGTGCCCCGGTGTCCCCTGTTGTCCCCCCCCCTGGATCCGGCCCTGGGTGGGGTCTGTAGCATTATGATGATTTAGTAAATCTCCTCCACAGTATGTGGCTGCCTGCACCCTAATCTAAAACACAGAATACAAAATCTACACTTCAACAATGTTTGGTTGGTGTTTGGCACTGCAGCAATGCATACATATTTTGTACTTGCCATTAAAACTGATAGATGACTGTTCAGAAAAAAAGAGTGTCAGCTTCCTGGCGGGTGTGGGCACCTGGAGTTGCGAACACGCCTGAGCTCATCTTTAGTGGCCGCTCCCACTCAAACCGGCTTGTTGGAATTTTTTTTCCCAATCAGAGGCTGCAGCCCCTGTTCAGTGTATTCTGACAGTAGAGAGTCCCTCTTGTCAGAATACAGTGTCTCAGCAGTAAGGATTCCTTTATTAGCCCATGTTCACATTGCCAAATTGGCGGCTATTGCCAGCAATGGCACCGTCCGCACCAATTCCCAAAGGTGGTTCCTGTATTACTCTTGGCGACTTGAATAGACATCTGTGCACGAACCTGCACAGATGGCTATTAAAATCGCCTTTGAAGTCGGACTACATAGTGGGTTTGAAATTGTGCTTTCAAACCCGCATCAGTGTAAACCTAGGCTAATTCTTAATTATGTTGATGGAGGAATCCGTTTTTATTTTATTTTTTTATTTTTTTTCCTGGCTGAACAAAAAAATAAATCCATCTATTATGGCCATTGAAACGGACAAGTGGCCTCGTTTACACTTGTCAATTTCAATGCAGCAAAATGATTGCATTTTGCTGAATGAAAATGCAGGTCAAGTGGAAATCCCATTATTCTCTATATGGGTTCTTCATGTCTATAGGCTGCAATTTATTGTGAAAGACAAAGAGCCCATTGAGTTCTGGTTCACACCGATGCAGTATGGGATTGGCAGTCTGTTCAGGTGAACTGCTGCGGGTATCAATGTTAAGTCAACGACACCTTAAAATGGGTCACAAAACGCAGTGCAATTGGCTGACTCAGATCGCATGGGCGATTCCAGAGCGGCAAAAAAAAGTTCATGCACCATTTTTCATGTGGGTGCAGTGCGATTTGAGTTCTGCAAAATGAATGGGCTTAAATGGCACTGTAAAGAATTGCATGTGACTTGTACAGGAATGCGGGGTGATTCCTGTCCGAATCTCATGCGGTTTCCGGCACTGCATCACTGTGAACCAGCACTCAAATCTACATAAAACTACTAGGATCTCTTTCTACAAGTTTGGAAATCAGCCTCATTGTGTGCTTAATAACCCTAATGATGGGCACACAGAGGCTGGAGCATTGTCTTATGACGAGCTGTCATTGTCTTTACTTCTTATGGAGTGTAAAGCTTGACAGGTTGATATGGGAAACTGCATCAATTACACACATATACTGTATTTATGTTATATGTGTGTGATGTGTTCAGATGAATGCAAACAGAAGCTTGTTTATATATATATATATATATATATATAATTTACAGAACATATGTACCGTATATACTCGAGTATAGGCCGACCCGAATATAAGCTGAGGCACCTAATTTTACCACAAAAAACTGGGAAAACGTACTGACTCGAGTATAAGCCTAGGGTGAGAAATGCGCAGCTACTGTAAGCAGAAAAGAGGGTCAACAATGCCCAATGCCCATTTGCAGCCATAGGTCCCCTGAAACTTGGTAGCTAAGGGTTCCTAGATGCCCCCTAGCTGCAGCCAAAATTTGGGGTCTCTGGACCCAAAGGGTCCTGAAATGACATTGCTGCAGATGGACACAGTTGACCAACTTTGGGGGCCTGTATCTCAGGGACACTTGGTGCTAGGAACCCCAAATTTGTATATGTTGTAGTGTTGGTTCCACTGGGTTTGCACACCAAATTTACTAGCACCAAGTGGTCCCCCGAGATACGGGGCCCCAAAGTCGGGTCAGAAAAATGTAATTCTCTGCTGCAGAAAAGTGCTTGACTCGAGTATAAGCAAGGGGGGCACTTTCAGCACAAAAAAATGTGCTGAAAAACTCGGCTTATACTCGAGTATATACAGTATTATATATTTGTATGTTTACAGTGATCTGGTGTGGGATTTGTAGCACAGCAGCAGGTGAGGCAGGCTGACAGGTTGTTAACTCGCTTTGAAAGATATTCCAGTGTAATCACCTGGTGAGAATCCAACAGCCTGTGTCCTCAGATGACTCTTGTGCCTCAGCGTGGATATCCTTAAAGCTTATACAAAGTATACTAATAATAAGCAGGCTAGCAAATCTTTTCCATTCCAGCAGCTCCATAATGCTTCTGTATTTTGAAAAAAAGTATGCAGCATGCCTGGAAAGTCGTTTTTTATTCCGGGGTAGGGAAGATCCCCTGCAGAGAGGCAAGGACACAGGCTGACTACACTACTGATGGAATGCGTGTGTGGTCAGCGTGGTCAGGGGACTGTCAGGATCTGCCAGCATTCTACATGTAATAAAGGGTAGAGGAATGGAAAATGGCAGTGTTATCATTGGGGTTAACCTTTAAACATGACTTGTGTGGGGATCCTGAGGACAGAGTTTAAACATTACTTTACACAGTAGCACTGTTCTGAAAAATAATAGCGAGCATGTTCAGTCCTGAATAATCCTGTATAATAAGCTAATAACTGGTTTGGGATGTTACTGTCCCTGGCTTGGACCCAGCAGTCCTCCCAGCTAGCATAGACGCTGCAACAACTCAGTGGTAGAAAACGAAGGTTTCGCCTTGTGTGCGGTGTAATATGTACACGTTCCTCCATGACCCATACATGTCTAATTGTTAGGTCCCCCCACTGCTGCACTAGGCAGACTACCATCACACACTGTTCTGTGGCTAGTCATGTATGCGTTCTCCTTCCCGGCCCCTGATTGGACAGGCTGTGAACATGTGACGGTTCACTGAGGTTTACTGTTCACCTCATTTGACATCAGAGGTCAATGACTGTAGTTGTTGTTGATCTTTTTTTCTTCTGACGTCAAATTCCTTCCCTCGGGCAACTCTTGAGCCTGAAGAAACTACAGCAAATGATTGGCCTGCGTTTTCCGAATGTGAGCTGAACATCTTGTTATAGAAAGCAGTGTCTTTTGTATAACTAGATGCAGTGTGCTTAACTCTTTACATGCCGGAGGAGATCGTAGCTGGCGGTAGAGTTCCAATACTGACACAGTTTATGCTTAAAGTGGAACTCGGGGAAAAATCAACATGTGACACATATGATGCAGTCTGTCATTAACACAGCAGTCTTTGTTTTTCTGAGTTCCCCCGTAACATAGTTTATTTTATCTGGCCAGTAAAAATGTTATTTTTCAGCTTGCTATAAATAATCAACTTCTTTTAATAGTGAAAGCTAGACGTTTGATGCAAACCATTAACCACTTCAGCCCTGAGCCTCTTTTTGACACTTGTTTACAAGTTAAAATCATTTTTTTTTTTTTTTGCTAGAAAATTACTTAGAACCCCCAAACATTGTTTTCTTTTTTCTAACACCCTAGAGAATAAAATGGCAGTCGTTGCAATACTTTGTCACAACGTATTTGCTCAGCGGTCTTACAAGCACACTTTTTTTGAATTAGAAGATAATACCACAGTAAAGTTAGCCCAATTTTGTTTTTATATTATGAAAGATAATGTTACGCCAAGTAAATTGATACCCAACATGTCACAAATTGCGCCTGCTCGTGGAATGGCGACAAACTTTTACCCTTAAAAATCTCCATAGGCGATGTTTAAAAAATTCTACAGGTTACCACTTTTGAGTTACAGAGGAGGTCTGGGGCTAGAATTATTGCTCTCGCTCTAACAATCGCGGCAATATCTCACATGTGTGGCTTGAACACCGTTTTCATATGTGGGAGCTACTCGCGTATGCGCACAAGCTCGTCGGGATGGGGCGCTTAAATTTTTTTTTTTTACAGGTTACCAGTTTTGAGTTACAGAGGAGGTCTAGGGCTAGAATTATTGCTCTCGCTCTAACGATCGCAGCAGTACCTCACATGTGTGGTTTGAACACGTTTTCATATGCGGGAGCTACTCGCGTATGCGTTCGCTTCTTGGGTCACTTTTATTCCTATTACAAGAAATGTAATCATCCCTTGTAATAGGAAAAAAGCATGACAGGACCTTTTTAAATATGAGATCTGGGGTCAAAAAGACCTCAGATCTCATATTTACACTAAAATGCATAAAAAAAAAATTGTAATTTTAAAAAAATTGCCCTTTTAAGAGGTGTGGGCGGAAGGGACATTTTGACATCGCTTCTGCCCTGCATTGTTATGGAGACGGGTGGGAGCCATCTTCCCCTCACTCGTCTCCATGCCCAGCAAGGGTGAAGATCCGATCGCCTCCAGTAAGTGGCGGAGGGCACTGGAGTGCGCCGATAAAAGTGATCTTGCAGCGATTCCGCCGCAGAGACCACTTTTATCTTAAACCGGAACGCTCACTGAAAGAGGATATCGGGGTTATGGCAGATCAGATCTCAAATTTACACTAAAATGCAATCAAATAAATAAATAAAAAATGTCAATCGAAAAAAATAAAAATAAAAATGTCTCTTTTTTAGGGGTTAGGGCAGAAGGGACGTTTGACGTCGCTTCCGCCCTCCTATGCTATGGAGCCAAGCAGGGGCCAGCTTCCCCTCAGTCGGCAGCCAAGCATTCACGGGAGAGGTCACAGTCGTCTCCGCCGCTACCGGCGGGTCTGGTAAGCGGCGGAGACGACCAGAACGTGGCAGGAGGGGGGTGGGCACGTCTCCTGCCACCGATAAAAGTGATCGCACGGCGAATCCACCATGGAGACCACTTTTATCGTAAGCAGAAACGCACAACGTTCCTGAAATTACCGGAGTTATGGCAGCTAACTGCTGCCATAACCTCGATATTTAGCGTCACGGGGTACGGCGATTTGCATAAAGCGGTTTAACACTTTGAAAAAAATAAATAAAATAGAACCAATGAAAAGCATAATGCTATTGAATAATTATCCACTCACTGTCGAATAGACATGGGGCTCTATGGCAACTAGAACATCATATAGAATTGTAGACTGTGCCAAAGAAAGGAGGACAGTCAAAAGAGACAGGTAGGGGAGCCACTGGGAAATAGTATTCAAATAAGCAAGACACCAAAAGTATAGTAAATAGAATTAATGAAAAATACTTATTATGGAAATACAACCCAAAAAATAAATCCTCCACCATCTAAAATGACAACAAATCTAAACTGTAGCCAAAAAGCGTGGATGGATGTCATACACGTGTCTGGAAACCACTCCGGTAATGCTGCGGCATGCACCGCTGAATGTTACCAGGCATGGTCTCACAACCCCACTCCGACGATCAGATCCAGATCTTCATTGGCTCCTGCTGCTGTTATTCACAACTAGTGAGCCGATAAGGAGAGAGAGGGGGTGGGGCTGAGCCACGGCTGTGTGTGTGAATGGACACACAGAGCAGCAGCTCGGGAACGAGCCTGCTTGGATGCCCCCATTGCAAGCTACTTGCTTGGCAGGAGGGAGGGGCCAGAAGCATCCGGCGGGGGACCTGAGAAGAGGAGGATCGGGGCTGCTCTGTTCAAAAATGCTTGTGAATTACAGCAGCAGGAGCCAATGAAGAGGGAGAGTCCCCGGAGAGCTGAGGCTCTCGTTGAACATCACTGGATCGCGATGGGGATCGGGTAAGTATTGGGGAGAGGGGCTGCTGCACAGAGAACATTTTTTACCTTCATGCATAGAATACATAAAGGTAAAAAAACCTTGAGCCTTAGAACTGCTTTAATTTGTGGGTCAGTTGTGTGAAGTCCATCCAACACTACCCTTTTTCACAGGTTGACAATGTATAAGTGGTTAGGGACTAGAGATGAGCTTCGGTGTCCTCCGAATTCAGCCGTAGCCCAACTATAAACTTGCATTGTTTTTTTTTTGATTTTTTTTTTTGTGGTGTGGGCCCAGACATTCTCACCTCGTATTGTATTAAAAAAAGTGCAGGTTTGGATAGTGATGAGCTCAGAGGATGCCCAAGCGCATCTCTTATAGCAGGGATATGCAATTAGCGGACCTCCAGCTGTTGCAGAACTACAAGTCCCATGAGGCATAGCAAGACTCTGACAGCCACAAGCATGACACCCAGAGGCATGATGGGACTTGTAGTTTTGCAACAGCTGGAGGTCCGCTAATTGCATATCCCTGTCTTATAGGGACAGTGGTGGTTAGGAACAGATGATTGCTCCTGGCCACAAGCAGCATGTGCGTTGGAGCAATTATTTGTCCCTAATTACAGGTAATCGCTCCCTATGGAGTCCAAACATTACCGGACCGCTGAAGCTGCTGGCAGCCTGTCATTGCTTTGTTCAGGAACCGCAACTATCCACATCACCAGTCAGTCCATCCACAGCTGGAATATTTTTGCTGTGTGAATGAGGTCTAAGGCTCCATTCACACTAGCGCGTTTTTTGATGCATTTTGCATTTTGCAGAAATGCAGGGAAATTTTTTAACATGGGTTCCTATGGAACATGTTCACATCAATGCATTTTTGTGCCTCTGCGTTTTTGGAAAGGGTCGGGGACTTTTTTTCATGCAAAATGCAGCGTTTTGCATGTAATAGAAGTCAATGGACCCGCATCCAAAATGCAAGTACCGCGATTTGAGTTTTCTTTTTTTTTTACACTGTATATAGCTGGTTGCTAAGCAACCACAGTGTAACAAAAAAAATGTAAAAAAAAAACGCAAATCGCAGTAAAAACGCGGCAAGCACCGCAAAAAGCACTGCAAAAATGCTCAAAAGCAAAATGCATAGATGTGAATCGAGCCTAAAGCCCCATACACACGGTCGGATTTTCCGATGGATTCTGTCCTATCGGACAATGTTGTCGGAAATTCCGACTGTGTGTAGGCACCATCGGACAGTTTCCATCGGATTGTCCGACGGACAAAGTTGTATCTCCTGCTGGAAAAATTTTCCGACAACAAAGTCCGATCACACCAATTCCGATCATGTGTATCGAATTCCGACGGACAAAGTGCCACGCATGCTCAGATCACATTACAAGACCAAAGCTATTGGCTACTAGCCTCTACGTAGTTTGTCGT
The DNA here is from genome assembly GCA_028564925.1 of Lithobates sylvaticus. Taxonomy (NCBI): domain Eukaryota; kingdom Metazoa; phylum Chordata; class Amphibia; order Anura; family Ranidae; genus Lithobates; species Lithobates sylvaticus. The sequence goes on from CM053030.1 coordinate 148,522,170, forward strand.
AGGCAACAAACGTCACCACGTTCAGAATGATCGGATTTTTCGACAACAAAGTCCGACTGTGTGTATGCAACACCAGTGTCGGACTAAATCCGTTGGACAAAATCCGATGGATTTTGTGGTCGGATTTTCCGACCGTGTGTATGGGGCATTAGACAGCAAATGCATTATTGACTGAATCACCAAAGCCTATAAAAATATAACGAATGCAGCCACCACATCTAAGAACTGATAAGCTGCAATATACAGTGCAAATAAAAAGTCTACACACCCCTTGTTAAAATGACAGGTTTCTGTGATATAAAAAAATGAGACCAAGATAAATAATTTCAGAACTTTTTCCACCTTTTATTGTGACCTATAAACTGTACAATTCAGTTGAACAACAAACTGAAATCTTTTAGGTGGAGGGAAGTAAAAATAATAAAAAAAATATTATGGTTGCATAAGTGTGCACACCCTTAAAGTGGAGGTCCGCCAAATAATTTTTTTTTTAAAAGTCAGCAGCTACAAATACTGCAGCTGCTGACTTAAAATAAGGACACTTACTTGTCCAGGGCGCCCGCGATGTCAGCACCCGAGGCCGAACCATCCTTGGATGCTGCCGCCGCCATCTTCAGTAACGTAATCAGGAAGTGAAGCCTTGCGGCTTCACTTCCTGGTTCCTTACTGCGTATGCACGAGTTGCGCTGCGCAATCCGAATGGTCCCTGCTGTCTCTGGGACCCGGGTGTCTCCCAGCAGACAGCGGGGGAGGGCGGGAAGTGGTGTAGGTCACCGCGATCACTGCAGTGATCTATGCCCGGAAGTGGGTGCAAATACCTGTATTATACAGGTATCTGCACCCCCCCTCCCCCCTGAAAGGTGCCAAAAGTGACACCGGAGGGGGAAGGGTTCCGAAAAGCGGAAGTTCCATTTTTGTCTGGACCTCCGCTTTAAGCTCATACTTTGTTGAAGCACCTTTTGATTTTATTACAGCACTCAGTCTTTTTGGGTAGGAGTCTATCAGCATGGCACATCTTGACTTGGCAATATTTGCCCACTTTGCAAAAACACTCCAAATCTGTCAGATTGCGAGGGCATCTCCTGTGCACAGCCCTAATCAGATCACCCCACAGATTTTCAATTGGATTCAGGTCTGGGCTCTGGCTGGGCCAATCCAAAACTGTAATCTTCTTCTGGTGAAGCCATTCCTTTTGTTGATTTGGATGTATGCTTTGGGTCATTATCATGCTGAAAGAGGAATTCCTCTTCATGTTCAGCTTTCTAGCCGAAGCCTGAAGGTTTTGTGCCAATATTGACTGGTATTTGGAACTCTTTTATAATTCCCTCTACCTTGACTAAAGCCTTCCAGCTGAAGAAAAACAGCCCCAAAACACGATGCTGCCACCACCATGCTTCACTGTGGGTCTAGTGTTCTTTTGGTCATGTGCAGTGTTGTTTTTGCGCCACACATATCTTTTGGAATTATGGCCAAAAAGTTCAATCTTGGTTTCATCAGACCATAACACATTTTCCCACATGGTTTTGGGAGACTTCAGATGCGTTTTTGCAAAATGTATCCGGGCTTGGACGAAAAGGCTTCCATCTTGCCACTCTACCACATAGCCCAGACATATGAAGAATGCGGGAGATTGTTGTACCACACAGCCAGTACTTGCCAGATATTGCTGCAGCTCCTTTAACCACTTGCCTCCCGCCGTATAGCAAAATGACAGCGGCAAAGTCAGGATAACAGAGCCGATGCGCTCCCGCTGGCGCACGCATCGCGGCGATCGGAGGTGCGGTGTGTCAGTCTGATTGTGATTGTGTCACTCTGATTGTGGTATGAAGCCTCTGACAGAGGCTTCTTGCCACGTGATCAGCTGTGACCAATCACAGCTGATCATCGCATGAACCAGGAAGTGCCGGTAAACGTCTTTCCTCGGCCCACGCTGACAGGGAGAGCCGATCGGCGGCTCTCCCTGTCGGGGGGGGGGGGGGGGGGGGGGGGGGGGGGGGGGGGGGGGGGGGGGGGGGGGGGGGGGGGGGGGGGGGGGGGGGGGTCTGTGCTTATAATCAGCACATTGATTATGAGCACAGCCCACCATCAAAAGGTGCCCATCACCTGCCAGCCGGTCTACCTCTATAAAGGCCTGTCAGTGCCCATAAAAGTTCTGATCAGTGCCCCATCAGTAATGCCTGTCAGTAGCTCCTCATCAGTGCTGCCTATCGGTGTCGCCCATCAGTGTCCTTGAGTTTTTTGTCGTTTTTGTTTTAGTTTATATTGCAAAAATTAAAAACCACAGAGGTGATCAAATACCACCAAAAGAAAGCTCTATTTGTGGGAAGAAAATTATAAAAATTTCGTTTGGGTACAGTGCTGCATGACCGCGCAATTGTCATTCAAAGTGCGACAGCGCTGAAAGCTAAAAATTGTCCTGGGTAGGAAGGGGGGAAGTGCCTGGTATTGAAGTGGTTAATTTTGCTGTAGGCCTCTTGGCAGCCTCCCTGACCAGTTTTCCTCTCGTCTTTTCATCAATTTTGGGGGGGGATGTCCAGTTCTCAGTAATGTCACTGTTGAGCATATATTTTCTCCACTTGATGATGACGGTCTTCACTGTGTTCCATGGTATATCTAATGCCTTGGAAATTCTTTTGTATCCTTCTCCTGACTGATACCATTTAACAATGAGATCCCTCTGATGCTTTGGAAGCTCTCTGCAAATTATTTTAGTTTTTTTTGTTTTATTGAGTTGTACAGTTTATAGGTCATATTAACCACTTCAGCCCCGGACCAATTGGCAGCCAAAGGACCAGGCCCCATTTTGCGATTCGGCACTGCGTCGCTTTAACTGACAATTGCGCGGTCGCGCTAAGTGGCTCCAAAACAAAATTGGCGTCCTTTTTTTCCCCACAAATAGAGCTTTCTTTTGGTGGTATTTGATCGCCCCTGCGGTTTTTATTTTTTGCGCTATAAACAAAAATAGAGCGACAATTTTGAAAACAATGCAATATTTTTTGCTTTTTGCTATAATAAATATCCCCAAAAAATATATAAAAAAACATATTTTTTCCTCAGTTTAGGCTGATACGTATTCTTCTACATATTTTTGGTAAAAAAAAAAATCGCAATAAGCGAATATTGATTGGTTTGCGCAAAAGTTATAGCGTTTACAAGATAGGAGATAGTTTTATAGCAGTTTTATTAATATTTTTTTTTTACTAGTAATGGCGGCAATCATTGATTTTTTTTTTTTTTTTTTTTTTTTTATTGTGACTGCGACATTATGGCGGACACATTGGACATTTTTGACACATTTTTGGGACCATTGTCATTTATACAGCAATCAATGCTATTTAAATGCACTGATTCCTGTATAAATGACAGTTGTAGTGAAAGAGTTAACCACTAGGGGGGGGAGGGGTTATGGGCTCTGACGTGTATGTGTTCTTTTACATTAGGGGGCGGGGCTGACGTCTGATGTCATTGATCGGCTTTCCCGATGACCGGGAACAGCCAATCAATGACAGGCAGAGTAGGAAGTGCGGGGAGAGGTTTGTTTACACATACCTCTCCCCGTTCTTCACCTCCGTGACCCGATCGCTGGACACCAGCGGCGATCGGGTCCGCTGGTCCCGTGGCCGGGGTCACGGAGCTCCCGACCGGGTCGCGAGCGCGCCTCTGGCGGCGCGCGCGTGACCCACAGGCGGGCAATTAAAGGGTCACGTACAGGTACGTGATTTTGCCTGCCCATGCCATTTTGCCGCAGTATATCTGCGTTAGGCGGTCGAGAAGCGGTTTAAGTTGGCGTAAGTTCTGAAATAACTTTATCTTTGTCTAATTTTTAACATCACAGAAACCTGACATTTTAACAGGGGTGTGTAGACTTTTTATATCCAGTGTAATACATTTTGTTTTTTTCTGTTCACTTAAGGCCCCTTGTACATGGGCTCCTCTATAAAGCAGGATCTGCTTGCTCAGCGGAGGATCTCTCTGCTGATCCCTGCTGAGCAGGCAGATGACAGGTTCATGTCCGCTCTGCATAGGGACACAGTCCTGCTCTCCTCTATGGTGCAAGCAGATGGAAACGGACCACCTGACCATTTCCATCCGATGCCATCTGATCCGATCTACCAGACGGATGGAGAATAGGACCACCATCTGTCTGTTTTTGGTGGACAGGATCAGATCGGATGGTGGCTGGTGGCCGCTGACATCCGCCACTCCATAGAGGTTACTTTCCACACGGGCGATCTGATCAGGTCAGCCTGTCAGTTTTTTAGGGAGACCTGATCAGACCGATCAGGTCTCCCTAAAAAACTGACAGGCTGACCTGATCAGATCGCCCGTGTGGAAAGGAGCCTTAAGGTGATTGTAGCTGTATTGGTACATTTGCAACAACACAGTTTAGTAATGTCTGTGATATCTTTTTTTTTTTTTTCCCTTTGCACTAACAGTTAATCTTTCAGGACAAGCTTTTTGGACTCTGCCCTCTTCAGTACTGCTGGGATCCTGAGAGACCCCTGAAATCTTGTCCTGAAAAAATGAATTGTTGATGCAAAAAAAATAAAAAATCAGACAGTACCTAAAGCTCCACTTCAAGATGAGCGTCACTTCTGTAATATTTTTACCTACACACATTAAAGTGATTGTAAAGTCTTGTTTAAAAAAATAAAACCCATTGTACTTGCCTCCTCTGTGCAGTTGGATTTGCACAGAGCAGCCCTGATCCTCCTCTTCTCGGGTCCCTCTTCTGCTCTCCTGGCCCCTCCCTCTGGTGAGTGCCCCCTCAGCCAGCAGCTTGCTATAGGGGGCACCCAAGCCGAGTCAGACTTGGCCTCACCCCTTCAGACACGGAGCCCTGACCCGGCCCCACCCCCCCCCCTCTCCCCTGATTGGCTGAATGATTTTGTTTGACAGCCGCGGGAGCCAGTGGCACCGCTGCTGTGTCTTAGCCAATCAGAATGAGTGTCTGGGACAGCTAAGACACTCGTGGACATCGCTGCGGAGAGAAGGAGCTCAGGTAAGTGATTAGGGGGGTGCTGGGGAGGCTGCTGCACACAGAAGTTTTTTTTTATCTTAATGCAACTTTATCTTTTACAACTCCTTTAACCTTAACTGAACTCTTCTTCAATAAATGATGTTGCTTTGCTGTGATGGTGACACGTTTGGAGTCACTGACCCAAAACAAGTATGGCAGGTTCTCTGTGTGCCTGTGTGGGTTTCCTCTGGGTATGCCATGTTCCTCCCACACTCTTGTGTGGGAGGAAATGCTGGTAGATAAATTGGCTTCTGTCTAAATTGGCCCTAGTATGCGAATTAATGTGAGTTAGGGACCTCAGATTATAAGCTCCTTGAGGGCAGGCACTAATGTATAATATAGTATATAAGAAAAGTGCTGTGTAAATTGATGGCACTATATACGGCAAGTACCTGCAAAAAAATAAAAAATAAAATGATTGGAAGCAGATATCACGATCCACTCAAGCCTTAGGCCCCTTTCAAATGCGGACCGTATGTCCGTTTTTTCATACGTCCGTTTACAGATGAAAATTATTAAAGCCAAAGACACTCTCGCTCATTTATGATTGGAAGCAGATATCACGATCCACAAAAAAAAAAACGGACGAAAATGAGTATGAGCCTATAAGGCTCTCTGACAGTATGGTTTTATTGGCTTGTAAAATTATTAAAGCCAAAGACACTCTCGCTCATTTATGATTGGAAGCAGATATCACGATCCACTCAAGCCTTATGCTCAACTTCATCAAGCACATAGTGCATACTATTCAGGCTGCAGTGTGTAACTGGTGGAGCCCCCAGAGTTCTCCCTCCTTTCCTGCTGAGCTCTTTTATTATTTTTATTTTATTTTATTTTTTTGGGTCACACAGAACTAGCTTGCTGTTGTGTTGTGTGTTTTTTTTTTTTTGTTTTGTTTTGTTTGTGGTATCGATGCTTTTTTTTAAATGCGCCCCCTAGATATTTATTTTCAGAAAGAGCTCAGTATTTGGTGGCTATTTGCTGGCATCTTTCTGAGTACAGGCGTCTGTTACATTTACAGGGCAAATAGCTATTAGAATTTTCATGAGATGTTTGTAATATCTAACAATGAACCTACTTTTATTGATCCCTTTTGGTCTTTTTAAAGCAGACTTTCCGCAAAACATGGAAAGTCTGTTTTTCTGCCAGCCCCCTGCCAACAAAAAAAAAAATTGCTGCAAAAAAAAAAACCTTTGAAAATAAAGATGTTGCAAAAAAAAGAGAATACCCGCCTTGGTCCTGGTTTACAACTTTTGGGTGTACTGGGATAACTGGGCACTCAAAATCCCACAATTCCCCAGTCTGCTGCAGGAGTGTGATGGTCTGGAAGGTCTGTTTTTAAAATTTTTTAAAATATAAAATTTTTAATATTTTCGATAAATACCAGTTGATCCTGCCAAAAACCTTGTGAACGGATATCTTTCTGTGCGCTCTGCCTTTGCTGACATAAATACAGTACTTTGAGCATGGTCGCCCTTGGACAGAAAGTATGTTACTGGAAGAATAAACAGGGGAAGATAAAGACCCAAAACTCTACTGGATGAAAACTTGCATTACGTTTTCATTCTTGGCCTTAGATACTCTCTTATGCCCCGTACACATGACCGGACTTTCCGACACCAAAGGTCCGACGGACTTTGAGTGGACTTCCGATGGACTTTCCGAACGAACGGACTTGGACACACAAAATCACACCAAAGTCCGACGGAATCTAACGTGATGACGTACGACCGGACTAGAATTCATAAAGTTCATAGCCAGTAGCCAATAGCTGCCCTAGCGTCGGTTTTCGTCCGTCGGACTAGCATACAGACGAACGGATTTCTCGATAGGAACTGGTCCCGGTGGAAAAATTTGAAACATGTTCTATTTCTAAAGTCCATCTGATTTTTCAATAGCAAAAGTCAGATGAAGCCCACACACGGTCGAACTGTCCGGCGGATTCGTTCCGTCTGACCTTTGCTGTCAAAGTCCAGTCGTGTGTACGCGGCATAAAAGTATTGAAAATGTCAGTGACATGGTGGTTTGCATAGAGCTTAGTCTCAGGAGAGAGGCATTGTATTTGGAGAAGGTTAAAGTGTGTGTGTGTGTGTGTGTGTGTGTGTGTTTTAAAAAAAAACTTGTGTTAGTGGTGCACCGAAATTAAAACCGAAAATTCAGGATGCACTTGGCTGGAAACTATATTGTTCCTGTGTAAAGAAGGCTTAAATATGCTGAAATTAGTTCAGTGTGACATCCTAGGAATCATCCTAGGAATTTCGATGATAATCAGCCGCCAAATTATTTTAAGCACTACACAAACCTGTCATAGGAACTAGGGGTCGACCGATTATCATAATGGCTGATTATCGGGTATCGGCAGGGGAGGGCTGGCAGCGTTAGGCCTGGGGGAGAAGTCCAGTCAAGTGGCCCATTGAACTACCAAATCAGCTCACCATCCATGCCCAGCTGGTTTTTCAATGCAGCCTCACCAGTGCCCCTCAATGCAGCCAGATCAGTGCCCATCAATGCCGACTCATCAGTGCCACCTCATCAGTGCCCATCAATGCAACCTCACCAGTGTCCATAAATGCAGTCTCACCAGTGCCCATCCAATGCAGCCTGATCACTGGGGCAGGGTAGATGGGGTGTGGGGGTCAGCTGGGGGTGTCAGGGTCTCCTACTTGGCAGCTCAGGTTGCACGCCACGGCCAGCGCAAGCCAGCACACAGCCCGAGCCAGTCACGGGCACCCTGGTCTCTGAGGGTGGTAGTTTCCTCTGCGCTGCTTGGGAGCTTGAGTGTGGACTACAACTCCCGGAATGCAACAGTGGCCGACCGCCGCAGCTGTAAAAATAGCAGCAGGGGCCAGCCATTTTCAACGTAAGTTAGGGCGGCCTGGGGGGCAATTGCCACTCTGCCCCCCAGCCCAGCCCTCCCCTGGGTATCGGCCAGAAAAGTACCGATATTTCTTCAAGTTGTTGTTTTGAATACTTTCAAGTGCAGAGAAGGGGTTTAGGGGTCTTGTAGACCCCAGATCCCTCCATAAAGAGTACCTGTCACTGCCTATTACTGTCACAAAAATGTTAAATTCCTTGTGACAGCAATAAAAGTGATTAAAAATAATTATAAATAAAATGATTAATAAAAAATATTAAAAGGACAGTGTAAAAATAAAAACTTTAAATGTAAAAAAAATCGGTATCGTATCGGCCCTGAAAAAACAATATCAGTCGACCCCCCCCCCCCCCCCCCTTTTAATGGAAACCTTCTGTAAGGTTAAAGCACGGACTTTCATGGCACCAAGGATTGCTTTAGAAGCCAGTGTTTGACGGTTAGTAAGATCTTCTAATTTGGGGAAGCTAGAGTTTTGGTTGAATCAGTATTTTGTAAATTGTAGCCTGTAAAGCTGAACCTCTTGGAGGTGTGACACTGCCACCATTGTGTCTTCCAGTTTCAGTGGCTCTAAGTGATTCCGCCTCTTTCATTTTACAGGCGCTTGAGGAGATTCTAACTGTATAAGTGCACTTGCAACAAGAACAATAGGATACTGTCTGTGATACTTTATTTGTTTGCACAAACAGGTGTTTGCTAATCATTCTTTAAGCTACCTTCACACTGATCCGCTGCAAAAACGCGGCAAAGACACATTTTGCTGCAATTTTATCGTGTTTGCAGTGTGGTTTTTGAAGGACGTGACTCAAAAACTGCATAAAAAACTCATTGCGTTTTTTTAATACAAAGTTAACAACAGATTTGCCTGCACCAGATTGCATGGTACTGTTACATGCGATCCAGTTGCAGTTTGGCCTCAAAAAAAAAGGTACCTGTACCTATTTGGTGTGATGTGGTGTGATTTTGAGCCCATTCAAAATGAATGGGCTCAGATTGCACCGCACTGAATCGCATTTGAATTGCACAGGAATGCAGTGCAGTTCCTGTCCGATTCACATACGAGGTATAGCGCGAGCCTGGGCTTGGTGACAGTCGTCGTCACGACAGATGGAATAAATCTTTGAACTCTATCCAAAAAAAATTAGCTTTTAGGCCTCATGCACACGGACGTTTTAAAAAACGGGCTGTAAAGCTAGGTTGGACGTCTGGAAAAAGCAGCCTAAAAAAACTTGACTTTTACCGCGTTTTGCATTGGCGTTTTTGCGCGTTTTTTAGCGTCAGCGTTAATTAGCATTTTACACATCTCTAATTTACTATACAGGGATTACAGTGTCCAATCAACTTTTTGCAGCAAAAAAATGATGCAGCTCAAAAACGCCGGTGCGCATCTTTGCGCGTTTTTGCTCGATTCGCGTTTTTACAGCTCTAGCCCAGCGCCACGGAACGCACTGGTCCTGGGTTTTTTTTACAGCTTAAAAACGCCTATGCCATTTGCAGCTCAAAAAAGCCTAGGTGGGCATGAAGCCATAGACTAACATGGACAGGCGTTTTTAAGCTGCAAAAAACGCTCAAAAACGCGGCTGCAAAAACGTCCGTGTGCATGAGGCCTAAAGGTTACGTTTAATTTGATTCATATTCATATGTTTTAACACTAAGACCCCTTTCACACTGAACCGCGGGCCGCGTTGGCAGTAAAGCGCCGCTAGTGTTAGCGGCGCTATTTGGCTGCTAGCGGGGCACTTTTAATCCCCGCTAGCAGCCGAAGGAAGGGTTAAATGCGCCCGTGTGGTGCAGCTGCCGAATCGCTTTGGCAGCGGTGCCCATTCATTCCAATGGACAGGAGCAGTGGAGGAGCGATGTATACACCGCTTGCTCCTCCACTGCCCCAAAGATGCCGCTTGCAGGACTTCTTTTAATGTCCTGCCAGCGCAGCGCTCCAGTGTGCAAACACTCAGGCTTTCACATTGGAGTGGCAGGGAGGCGTTTTTCAGGTGCTTTACATGCGCTATTTTTAGCCCTTTAGCGCCTGAAAAACTCCCCAGTGTGAAAGGGGTCTTATTGTAGTGCATTTCCTATACTGCAGATTTTTAGAATGTGGCAAGACATGCAGGCAAATGGTATTTCACAATCAGGCCTGCTTGGGTTTCATTATTTTGGGGCAATGTAGGAGGGAAGATGGGACCAGGAAGATATTTCTGGTTTTAGCGCAGGAAAAAATATAAAAGTTTTTAAAATACAAGGATAGACTCAAAATATCCCTACTTTTTTCCCATTGGTTGAACTGCAGAGGATTCTGTGGACCTCTGTTAGTATCTATACATGTGGGGACTGTTGTGTGATGTGGCTGAAACAGGACACAGATGGCAAAAAAAGAACCTGGTAGGGACGTTAACTCTTCCCAACTATATCCAAAAGAAGAAATAATGTTTTATCTTTTTACATACTTTATATTGCTTGCTTCAGTCCTCTTTTTATAAAAAAAAATTAAATAAAAAATGACCCCACCCTTGGGAATCCTGACAGTTTCACTTTAGTAACAACTGATTCACATCTCGCTCGATACTTATGTCTAGGTGGTTTTACCATCCTAATACACACCTTGATGATGTGTACCAATTTCTGGGAGACTTTCCAAAAGGAAACAGAATGTCATTTAGTTTTCTTTGCACAGTATTGCAGTATATGTTCTATAGAACCCTATAAAACATGTGTTTAGGTTCTCATTGTTCTTTGTGTTGCCGTTGGGCAAATTTTACTACTTTTCTGCCCCAGTGACATTCTGATTGTCTACACAACCAGGTATCTCCAGAACAAGTAATGAGGGTGAATGGCCCCCCATAACGAAATAAGTCAGAATGTGGAGCGTGGATCCGAATTTCAGTTCTGTTTATCACTACCATGTAACCTTGTAGATGGACTCCTAGTATTAAAGGCATTGGGTCAGCATAACAGCCTGGAAACAAGTATTTTTTAGGTTGACAGTGATTCCCTCAATATTTTCTCTCATGCAGAACAAGCAGTAAGTGAAATCCAATTTTTATTTTTATTAAATCTGTAATGCCGCGTACACACGGTCGGAATTTCCGATGGAAACAGTCCGATGGGAGCTTTTCATCGGATTTTCTGACCGTGTGTATGCCCATCGGTCTTTTTCTGTCGAAATTTCCGACGGACTTTGGATTGAGAACCTGTTCTTAATTTTTCCGACGGAAAACCTTTCTATCGGATTTTCCGATCGTGTGTATGCAATTCCGACACGCAAAATTCCGACGCATGCTCGGAAACAATTTGACGCATGCTCAGAAGTATTAAACTTCCCTTTAATAGTGCTGTCGATTGTGTTGTATGCCGCTGTGTTACTGACCGTCGGAATTTGGTGTGACCGTGTGTAGGCAAGACAGTTTGAGCGAAATTCCGTCGGAATTCCGATGGGAAAAACATCAGAGCTTTTTCCGACGAGAATTCCGACCGTGTGTACGCGGCATAAGAGTACTACTCAGTGACTCACAAATTATGTTATTATGTGGCAAGGTGATTTGGCAGTGGTATTCTACACATTTCTAAGTATTATTTTTCCCTAAAGCACAACGTCACTTTTAGCGAATATGCCATTTAATCAGCCCCACACCCCCTGCATGCAGCTCACCTGGAATAATACTTACCTTCATACTCTTTCCTCCAACAAGCTTCTAAAAGCAGCGCTAAATATAGCTCTGCTTTACCGCCGACTCCCACACCGCCCCAGTGTGAAAGGGGCCTAACCGGCTCCTCTTCGTACTGCACATACTTCAGTGGTCCCTCCAAGTTTGGTTTACCAATAGGAATAATCAGGAGCTGCAGGGCACATGTGCAGCATTAAGATGAGCTGGCCAAGACTTTGTTGGTGGATAATAAATCTTATCCCAGGTGGGCTGTACTCCTGTGAGAGGTGGAAGGGATTTCTTCACCAAGTTTAGTGCAACCTTGTGCTTTAATAGTGGTCCTAGTAGCAGCACATACTCCTCTTTTCTCCACTGTTCTTCCTCCTGGTGTACATGCAGGTACTCAAGGTGTATGGAAGAGTCTGTGACCCCCTTTCTTCCATGTGACCGTGCTGGTGCGTGGTGATTGGCAACTCGGGTCCCCCGATACGGTCACATGTGTAAACCACAGATAACCCTACAACGTTGAGCAGGCACCAATACATGCACACTTAATTCTAACACAAACTAGGTCCACTGCATTCTAAATTGTACAACAAAAAGTGTCACTGACACCTACAATGAAACTACGTAAGAGAAAACAAATCTTCTTTGATAGTAATTCTTAGCTGGGCAATTGAAGCGTGAGCTGGTGAAATGCGGATATCTAATGGATTGCATTGATTTTAGGGCTTAAAGCCAGAGGCCTTTTCCAATAAGTTTATAGAAGTTATACAGGATTTATGAGCAGAAAAAATGCCTAACTGTAATCATTTATTGATTGGTTATTTCTCCAGCAGTACTAATAATGCTCACAATATACTTCAAACCAGGTATTTCCCAGCCACCATTCTGGGTTTGAATCAACTGATTGTTTCTATCTGAATTGCCGACTACTGGATTCCGAACTATTTATCAAATGCACTATTAAATGAGTGTGTGCCTTACACGCTAGATTCCAACATAATACCATTAGGAAACAATCTTATGGCAGTAAATAATGCATTACATATTGCCATAAAGAACATCAGGGCTAGGTATTTATAGGTCCAGTCTACGAAAAAATATTGTGTTCTGATAATTGTATGTGATTGAGTAAATAAAGTCCTTTTTTTTATATTTTATTTCACATGGCTGTATTCATACCTCACAGGGGTAATTGAGGAGATGCAGCAACATTTTTATGTATTAATATCTTCATAAAATCATTTAATGTATTTTAAAGGCAGTTTGTGTATGTACCTGAATTTGTCCTTCTATACATATACTATAATCCTCTTTACAGCGATGTCAAGATTGGCAAAAGGGGGGACACTAGGGAGCAATCATGTGTGCAGCAGTATGTGATGACAATGATGTTGAGTAAGCTGAGAAATAACATCATCAATGTACTTCACTGCCCAATTACAGGTTGGGAGCTGGGAGGTGACCACGCTTTACCGCAGAAGAAAAGAAAAGTCAGCACCTTGGCTGTGATGCCTGTCGGGTTGGGTAAATCCCAGGATGGGTTGGGTAGACATACAAAATCTTTGGGCAGTTAAACTACTCCCATTGATGTTTTCGCCTGTGCTTTTAGCTGTGTACCTGTTCAGCTCTAAAGACCATGTTAATGACAGGTAGTTTGTGTCATCCCCCTATCACTGTGCCTTTTGCTGGTCAGCCTGGTTTGTATGTAGATCTGTAGGAAAATGTAAATGGCTATGTATTTCACCTGCCTCTTGTAGAATACAGTATTTTTCATGACAGCGTGCCTTAAAGGGGTACTGTAATTTAAAGGTTTGCATTCACAAGCTTCTGATCTGAGTTTTTAATGAGCCTAGTGACCTTGAATAGGAAAGCTTGTGATCTTCCAGCATGCTCTTGAATGGGACCCTTTCTCTGGAAAGGCAGATGAGTCTTTGCCGAGATCTGACACCCAGAGCTCTCCAATCAGCAGGGACAATGAGCTTTGCTGACTGCAGAGTTACAAGTCTTTAGTTTGTTGAGAAATTTTCCTCCTTCAGCCTGAATTAGAGAAAATCTTTTCCTGCATCGTCTGGCAGGGCACAGGCTTTTCTACTCAATCTATGGCTGCTTGAGGGTCCTTACACACAGCCGTGCTTCACATTCCCTGCTGAATCGGAGAAGAACGGGGTGGATATTATTGTTGTGAAATTCGTGCCTGTTCATTATTTTTGATCCGACATTTTTGGACCCGTGAGGGCTCCTTGGGGGGCAGGGTCATCTCCTGATCTGTCATGTTTAGGTCCAGAAAATGGAGAAGGATGCAGTCCTTTTCCATTTTTCTTTACTGACCTGAGCAGGCTCTGAGGTAGGTGAATGTAAATGGACACTTGTCCGTTTTATATTCATCTTCTCATAGACTTGCATGGAGCTTCAGATCAAATTCAATAAGATAGGTGGACTGATTGGAAAGTCCATGTAAAAAGACCCTGAGATGGAAAATAAACTGTAAAGACAATAAACCCCTTTTGATAAATTTGGAATGTATTTAAACTGTTTAAAGCTGGCTTAAACTGATGTTCAGTTGGGCTTTAACTAAAACTTGCCATAGATTCGAAAATCGAAATTTGGTCCATTCAGCAGGAACTGGCCAAACTTTGTTTCATGTGTGGCCGCTTCCGCTCAACAGAAGTCGAATAAGGCTCCTTTCACACAGGTGGACCAATCGGGTTCACCTGTCAGTTCTGAGGTGGACCCCTTGAGACAATTCATTGCCCTCTATGAAATGGTGGATGTAAACAGATGTGTTAATTTACACTCGCTAACATCTGATCCGATCTGCTAGTAACAGATGGATGGGGGATCCGGTTCCCTTTCTATCTGGTGGATTGAATGTTGGGAGGTTTAAATGGACACATGTCCGTATACATGTGACCACCCATAGAGGAAAGCAGGCTGTATCTGTGTCCACTCTGCATAAGTGGAACCAACACAGACCAGTCATCTGCCTGCTTAGCGGGGGATCAGCAGACAGATTCCTCATTGAGCAGGCAGTTCCATTGGTGGAGTCCGCCACTGTTAAAGAGCCATTAGTGCTCAGCTACTGTCGGACAGGAATGTTGGGAATTTTATCTCGATCAGAGGCTGCGGAAGTGTGTTCGGACACTGGAGAGTCCCTACTGTCAGATCACAATGTCTTAACAGGGGGGATTCATCTATCCACCTCACTTGTGTGGATGGAGGAATCAGTTTGTTGGCCGAATGGAAAAAAAAAATTCCATCTATGGCCAGCTTAAAGCAGAACTTTACCCAAAAGGGAAGTTCCGCTTGTTTGCCTCATGACACATCACAGGTCCCAGAGGACTGTGGGGCCATTCACAAAGTGAAGGACAGCTTGTGCATGCCAGCCCCAAGGATTCATTGTTGATTTTCCTTAGTTAAAATGCCGGCACCTGCACCTGAAGCACATTAAAGAATTAGCTTGGGTGAGGATAGCGCTGGATCCCTGGACAGGTAAGTGTCCTTATGTTAAAAGCCAAACGGCAGCTACAGTATTTGTAGCTGCTGACTTTGATTTTTTGTTAAGAGACTGTCAATAGTGGATACAATGACATTTTCTCAGAAGCTTTGGTGCTTGCTACAAACCAACCTCCGTACATTCATTAATCTCCAAAGTGAACGGATTCTGTCTTGGCACCATTCTGAAGACTAAGTGCCTTCAAAACAGTATTGTGTGTTTGGGTTGTGACAAGCCACCATGCCACCATGCCTAATGCAGTTGGTATATCATTTTAGAACAAATACAGTAAGTACATGGAAGTAAGCAGGGAAGGTTAGAAATGGCGTGGAATGTCGTAGGGGATACTTTTCATATCTTTTTATATCAGTGCTCTATTATTATAGCACAGCATGCCTGGTTCTGTGCTTTCTTTAGTTTCCACCCCATGTTCTTTATAGCAGGATTTCCAGCTAAGTTAGATCTTTGTGGTCCTGATTCTGCAAGGCACACTTTAGTGTGTATTACAGAGTAACCTCCAAATCACAGGCAAGCTGTCTGTGTGTATGTGCCATTTGTAAGTGAGTCCTATTGATCTGTCACTTGGTGATTTGTGCCAAGAATGAAACCCTGCAAATCAAGCTGTGCTGCAATTGTGTCTGTTCTGTCTTGAAATGATTGATTCCTGCAGGGGTGGATTCTGCCTTTTACTGCAGGATTTATTTCTTATCAGTCTTCTACACAGAGTGGGAAATGATTCTAAGACCCTCTTATTACATCAATTAACGCCTGTTGTTTCCCTAGCCTTGCATTATCTGCTTGCACCCCAGGATCAGATGTAATTGAGAACGATATGCCCTTGTCCTTATTTCTCAAGAGGCCAATTAGTGCCAACACAGATCTCTAATACCTTACTTGGTGCACTTGTGCTGGGATGAACTGTGTGCATGGAAAGGGCACCACAAAACACATGTAAACACCAACTGTAGGCAGTCACTACATGGAAAGTATGTTTTGTTTTATGAAATGTAACATTAGTAACAGAAGCAAGCATTAAAAACATATTCAAGAGTACATATATCTAGATTAAAATGTATGTATGGGCAAAATGAGAATTCAGTAAATCCCTTCAATGCATGCCCATTCCCCCACGTTGTGCCTCTTTAACTACCTCTAGTCCAGGCCAATTCTGGCATTTCTCTTCTACATGTAAAAATCTTCTTTTTTATTTTTTTTTCTAGAAAATTATTTAGAATCCCCAAATATTATTATTGATACTGTGTGTGTGTGTGTGATATATTTATATATATATGTGTATATATATATATTAGTAGTATATTATATATTATATAATCTTTTTTTTTTTTTTAAGCAGAGGCCTTAGAGAATAAAAATGGCGGTGTTGCAATTTTTTTTATGTGACACCATATTTGCGCAGCGATTGAATTTTTTTTGTAAAATATACACTGAAATTTAATGCAAAAAAAACACAATATATAACCTTTTTTTTGTATAATATAAAGGTGATGTTGTTATGGTGAGTAAATAAATAACATGTCACACTTTTAAAAAACTCTAAAGGCGACGCTTTATACATTTTTACAGGTTACAGCTTAGAGTTACATAGGAGGTCTAGTGCTCGAAATATTGTTCTCACTATAACGTTTGCTGCGATACCTCACATGTGTGGTGCTAACACAGTTTACATATGTGTGCACAACCTACGTATGCATTCGCATTTGCACGGGGGGGGGGGGGCACGGGCACTTAAAAAAAAAAAAGTGTTATTATTTATTTTATTTTTCATTTCCCGTCCCGTCCCCTACCGCTGCCTGTAAAAGCAATCCAGTGGCTAATTTGCGCTAGGATGGCCTTTACATAAAAGGGAATCGGTGGTTGGAAAAAAAACAATACCGGGATGATGCCTGTTGCTGCAGGCATCATCCCGGTATAACAACTGAAATTCAAGGATGTCCATGACCATCCAACCAGGGGGAAGTGGTTAAAAACACTACAAATACGAAAAATACGAGTTGTCAGACAATAGAGGGTTATTTATGAAAGGCAAATCCACTTTGCACTGCAAGTGCACTTAAAAGTGCAGTCGCTCTAAATCTGAGGGGTCGATCTGAAATTAGCTAAAATGCTGTTTTTTTTTTTTTATTTTCCTTGCATGCCCCCCTTGGATCTACAGCGACTTTACTTCAAAGTGCACTTGCAGTGTAAAGTGGATTTTCCCTTTTAAATAACCCCCATTGTGTGCCTCTAACCGCTTCTGCTGCACTGAGAATTTCTGAACTCTCCCCTAGCGATTAAAAGAGAGGGGGTGTTGTTCTGTAGTCTTAACACAAATTACTGTCCTAGGGTGACAATGCTGTGCCTACCTAGATAAAGTACAGAGAGTGAGTATTGTCACCCTAGGGCAGGAAATGTTACTGCCTGGAAGTAAAAGGAGAAGAAAAGGGCTGAAACCAGAAAACGAATGCAGCCACCACCTCTGAGCACTAGTAAGCTGAATATATTCTATTTTTGTTCTTGGGTTTAGGCGTACTTTAAATGGGTTGTGTGTGCTTTGCTGAGTCTAATAGGGTCACCTCATTAATTCCCTCTTTCATTAAAGCCACCCATCTTATCTCTGCCTACCTCTTTATATTAGGCCAACTTTTTCGGAGGTCAGTTGGGTAGGATTACCAACTTTAGTTGTTTTCCCCTTTGCATAAGGGTTTCAACAAACCTTTTTGATGGGGATTCCTATGAAAGCAGACTAGTGGTTTAATGCATAGTAATTACTATCCCAAAGGAAGAACATACCATCTTATCCTTGCTCCATTATGGGTTTCTTTCTCATAGTAAAATACTGTATCAGTCAACAGCAAACTAATACAGCCAGATTCTTTGTGTTTTATAAACCCTGCTTAGGCATTCAAAAGTCCCCCTCATAGCACAATGATCTATTAGCCTGGCCAGCAGTATGCTTACTTGGCACATCCCATAATAAATGTATTTAAGGTAATGCAAAGTCTTTTCTAAAGATTCCCCAGATATCCAGATTTTATTATAACCAGGCAAATGACTCATGAATTTATGTCTCATCTTGTGCACCATGATGATAGTTTAAGGAATTATTGCCAAATCATTAATTTAGCCAGGACCTCCAGTGCACGCCCAGTCATCCCATCCCTGGGGAGTCAGCACTGGGTCCTTTTATCCAGGTCCCTAGTCAAAGATGCTCCTTCCTTCCTTAGATTCTTAAAGTGCAAAACCGGATATACGTTCCATATAGGATGGATAGATATATATATATATATATATATATATATATATATAGATATATATATATATATATATATATATATATATATATATATATATATATCTATCCCTGGCTTTCTCAAGTTTGGGGTTTTATTGCATAAAAAATTATATAGTCTACAGTATGTATTATTTTTGTTAGGAAGAAACCTGTGATGTAAGGGTAATGAGTGGCATTTTTGGGGATGAGGAAAAGATAATTTTTCTGTAATTATTTCAAACCATTTTTTACAGACTGCCACATAATTAGTTCCTTTTTGACAAGCTGGACATGGCTAAAGGTAGTACTAGTAAGGTAACACCAGGAATTTTGTTAGTTACTTGCTTCTGACTTGTGAACACTGTACGTTACCTAATCCTAACCCCTGAACACTGTACATTACCTTACCCTAACCCCTGAATGTTACCTAACCCTAACCCCTGAACACTACGTTACCTAATCCTAACCCCTGAACACTACGTTACCTAATCCTAACCCCTGAACACTACGTTACCTAATCCTAACCCCTGAACACTACGTTACCTAATCCTAACCCCTGAACACTACGTTACCTAATCCTAACCCCTGAACACTACGTTACCTAATCCTAACCCCTGAACACTACGTTACCTAATCCTAACCCCTGAACACTACGTTACCTAATCCTAACCCCTGAACACTACGTTACCTAATCCTAACCCCTGAACACTACGTTACCTAATCCTAACCCCTGAACTCTGTGCGTTACTTAATCCTAACTTAATCCTGACTTCTGAAATCTGTTGAAAAGAATGAGTTACTTACAGGGTGGATTTGATTTAAATCAAGTAGATTTTAATTCACAATTTAAATCCTGATTTAAATCACTAGTTAAAAGGCTTGATTTAAATCAACTCAATTTAAATCATAATTTTTAAAGAGCAATGGTCATCTCTGTCCCACAGCGCTCCTCCTCTGACCTGCTGTTGACTCACCAACAGCCCCATTCACTTTAATGGGACGGCTGGTGATGCGGCAGTGACACAGCAAGGTGGGGGATGTGAATACCCGCTAACAGACGCTGCCATGATGGATCTGAAATGACAGGTGCTCTTCTTGCTGGCAGTTAGAATCTTTAATATTAGCAAACAAAATGAAGGTTTCCTATTTAGAATTTATAAGCTGTCAGATTAGTAAAACGGCGATATCAGAACTGATTCAATCATACAGTTTGTAGTATACATAGATTTGCAAAACAATGGCATAAAGGAATATTCCTGAACTTTGTTTTATCTCATGGTTACTATGAAATTGTGTGAATGCATCAATGGGAGCTTGGGTTCATTGAATGAGTTTACCAAAGATGTAAATATTGCAGAATATACAGCCCCATGCTACATAACTAAGCTCCATTTCATGCTGAATAAACTAAATTATTAATGTATATTACGGTAAATAGAAAACTATCTTTTAATAGATTTTTACTCCAAAAGCATGTTATTAAATGAATTTGATAAAAATCAAAAAAATCTGATTTTAAATTAAAAAAAAATCTGATTTGTTTTATTTATTTGAAAATCATTGATTTTTATCCACCCTGGTTACTTAAAGGAGAAGTATAGCCAAAGCTCGTTTTTGGCTGTACTTCTCCAATGGATCACAGGAGTGCAATTCGTTTTGAACTCCTGTTACCAGTTTTTCAGCAGAGCCGGCTGACGTTCGCTCTCAGCTGACATCACAGAAATCAGTCCAGGAAGGAACCGTGTCATCCCGACAATAAATTCTGGATCCACTAGGTGCCTGTACTGACACCCATTTTAGCCTTTCGCTGAGACGGCCGCTTCCAGCAACACAACAGCTCCAGTAGGCGAGGAGGAGCAGAGTGGAGAGCTGCTGATTGACAGTCAGCAGCACTCTGCTCGGGAAGCTGTGAGAATCGAGCCATCTGCGGTGTTTGATCGCTCAGTTCCCAGTGCAGAGGCACCGGGGGACAGATGCAGCATCGAACTGATGCTGCATCCACCTAGGTACTGTAAGTATGAAACTGAAAAAAATCCCATACTTTTAAGCAGGCCATACATGGATAGACATTTGGCCAGTTAAGCAGGGACTTCCCAAATTTCGATCCATTTATGGGCACTTTGGTTACACTGAAGTCGATCTACCAATTTGAATTCTGTTCAGCCACCCTGTTGGGGTTTCCCTGCTGATTGCTGGCGGCACTGATCAGTGTATTCTGACAGTGGGGATGTCTCCCTGATGTCAGAATACAAAGCCTCAGCCAGGAGGATTTTCCCATCCAGCTTGAATGTGTGGACGGGGGAGTCGAGTCATATTTTTTTTTCCTTTAACCCACTGGGTGAACAAAAAAATAGACTCCTTTTATGAGCTGCTTTAATCCTGACCCCTGAACTATGCTTTACACTCTTGACCCACAGAAGCATAGGCTCAGGTTCTATTTAACTCCTTCAATTACCCTTCTTATGGTGCCCAAGATATTTTGTCTTAATACCTTCAATGTCTAAACTCTTGTTCTAAAAGTCTGGGACCAATTGTTTCAGGGAGTGCCAACAATAGAGACGTTATTTTGGAGGTGTTGCTACAAATGAGGGTGTGTAAGTAGGGTGTCTCCAGATTTCACTTTGAACATCTGGTAACCTTAAATAAATGTCTTTGTCAGCTCTAATGAGCAGGGCTTACCTTGGCACTTGGTGCAACGCATGGAGTCAGCTGCAGGATGTTTAACAGGTCCAGGACCGTGGTCCATTGCTATGGAACCAAGTCCTTTAAGACCCCCTCGGGGGTAGGCCGACCATGATGAGCGAAACCTGGACTTTATATACAGTCCAGCGTTGTAGATAGGTGAAACAGAATCACCCTGTATCTCTGACTGTTACTGTATAAATGGGACCATCTTTGGAATGTATTCACCTTCACAGTGTAAGCTTTTCAAACTCAGAGCTTACTCTCGTGTATTACCTTTTATAAGGTACTCCGGTACTTCCTCCTGCCCCTTGGTCATGAGGATTTGTTTCAGGGCAGTCCACACCTGGGTTACGGTGTGCCTCATTTTGGACATGCTTTCCTTATAGAAATGTGTGGGGCCTATCCGGATAATGCAAGAATATATTATCGTAGATACCGTACCATCATCCAAAATTTAAATGGAAAATTGTTTGGGGGTCTGGTTCCCAACCCAGAGCACCAAAAAAAAGGGGGGGGGGGGGAGCTGGCGGACTATTGCGGTACTTGGTGCACAGGTTAAATCACAATATAGACAGATGTAAAAAGTTTTTTACAAAATTTATTACAGAAAACAAGAAAAAGAACAAGATCTCAACACGACATACATACTAAAAACAGTACATATAGTGCAGGGGTGCCCAACCCGTGGCCTGCGGCGCCATCCGAGGTGGCCCGCCACATCTTGCCCTGAGATGGCGGGTCGGGAAGCCCTGATCCTCGGGTACCCGACCCGCCATCTCCGAGCATCAGCTAGAACGGAGCCGCCGCTAAAGAAAGCAGAGCCGATGCTTCCTGTATAGCGCCGGCTCCTTCACAGGCGGAGTGATATCAAATGTACTCCGCTTGTGACAGGAATGTGTACTGCAGCTGCATGCTTCCTGAGATCTCACAGCAGCCAGCAGTGCCAGTACCAGTACCCACTACCAGTACCAGCCAGCAGTATCAGTACCAGCCAGCAGTATCAGTACCCACCAGCAGTACCCACCAGCAGTACCAGCCAGAAGTACCAGTACCCACCAGAAGTACCCGCCAGCAGTACCAGTACCCGCCAGCAGTACCAGTACCCACCAGAAGCACCCACCACCAGTACCAGCCAGCAGTACCAGTACCCGCCAGCAGTACCAGTACCCACCAGCAGTACTAGCCACCAGTACCAGTACCCGCCAGTAGTACCAGTACCCGCCAGCAGGACCAGTACCCGCCAGCAGGACCAGTACCCGCCAGCAGTACCCACCAGTACCAGTACCCACCACCAGTACCCACCACCAGTACCCACCACCAGTACTACCAGTACCCGCCAGCAGTATCAGTATCCGCCACCAGTACCAGTCACCAGTACCCGCCAGCAGTACCAGTACCAGTCACCAGTACCCGCCAGCAGTATCAGTACCCGCCACCAGTACCCATCAGCAGTACTAGCCACCAGTCACCAGTATCAGTACCCGCCACCAGTACCAGTACCAGCCAGCAGTACCAGTCACCAGTACCCCCCAGCAGTACCAGTACCCGCCACCAGTCACCAGTACCAGTACCAGTCACCAGTATCAGTACCCACCAGCAGTACCAGTACCCACCAGCAGTACCCGCTACCAGTACCCACCAGCAGTACCCGCCACCAGTACCAGTACCCACCAGCAATACCAGTACCAGCCAGCAGTATCAGTACAAGTACCAGCCAGCAGTACCAGTAGCCACCAGTTCCAGCCACCAGTACCAGTACCCACCAGCAGCACCAACCACCAGTTCCAGTCACCAGTACCAGCCAGCAGTACCAGTACCCGCCAGCAGTACCCACCAGCAGCACCAGTACCCACCAGCAGCACCAGCACCCACCAGCAGTACAAGTAGCAGCAAGCAGTTTCATCCAGCAGTATCAGTACCAGTCAGCAGTACCAGTACTAGTCAGCAGTACCAGTACCAGTCAGCAGTACCAACCAGCAGTACCAGCCAGCAGTACCAGTACCCACCAGCAGCACCAACAGCACCAGTACCCACCAGCACCCGCCAGCAGTACCAGTAGCTGCAAGCAGTTTCAGCCACCAGTACCCGCCAGCAGTACCAGTCAGCAGTACCAGCAGGCAGTACCCAACAGCAGTACCAGCCAGCAGTACCAGCCCTGAAGGACAGCCAGCAGCAGCCACCAGTTATAACCACCTGGGGAACAGCAGCAACCAGCTGCAGGAATCTTGAGGAAGAAGTGAAGATTGAGGTCAGTTGAGGAGCAGGTAAACCGCTGTGCATCAGTGTGAAAGCAGCCTTAGTCCCCTTTCACACGATCGGTCCGATTGGGTCCGCCTGAAAAACAGACAGGCAGAACCGATCAGACCCTCCATTCACCTCTATAGAGCGGCAGATGTAAACAGACTCATGTCTGCTTACACCCGCCTATCTGCAATCCGATCTGCTTAAAAAACAGAAGGGGATCTTCTGTCTGGGCAGATCAGAGGGCCCTTAGGGTAGAGCGGGCTGCATCTGTCTCTGCTCTACATATGCAGAATGGACACAGACCTGCCATCCGCCCGCTACGCTCATTGTGGCCCGCGACCGGTTACCAAGTCGCTAAAGTGGCCCTCGCTCCTCCAAAAGGTTGGGCACCCCTGATATAGTGGATGATTTCAATATTTCGTTTATTTGGTTTAACATATTCATATTTTTATACTTCTAGTGCGAGTATATACATTTAGAATATATTCCTTTCATAGTAACACTTTAAGCCCACTTGCAGTACTCTGTGCTTCTTTGGGACCTCAAGTTAGTTCTCTCTGCCCTGCAGAAACCACCCTTTGGCCTTTTGCAAAAATGACATTTGCCTTCTCTCCTAGACACTTTTTTTCCTCCTGGCAGCAGTGTTTTGGTAGAAAAAAATGCTTAATGCTTGTAAAACACTTGTAACATGCTAAGGCACATTATTATTTATTATTATACAGGATTTATATAGCGCTAACAGTTTGCGCAGCGCTTAACAAAATAAAAACAGACATTACAATTTGGTACAAGAGGACTTCAAGAACTTTAACCTCTTGGCGTCCGCGCTATAACCGGCCTCCCCTTTGCGCGCGCTGTGATCACCGAGTTACTGAGACTCGGGTGATCACAGATCCTGGCCCCTTACCACGTGATCAGCTGTCAGCCAATGACAGCTGATCACATGATGTAAACAAAAGCTCGGTAATCGTTTTATTTTTTCAGGAGAAAAAAAAGCCGATCACCTGGCTTATGTGCAAGGGACATCGGTCCCGAAGAGGCAATTCTGCCTTATCTTTGCCACCAGTACCCCCTGCCAGTGCCACCTGCCAGTGCCCACCAGTGCCACCTATCAATGCCCATGAGTGCCACCTTTTAATGCCCACCAGTGGTGCCAATCAGTGCCACCTAGCAGTGCTGCCTATCAGTGTAACCAACCAGTGCCCATTATTGCCACCCATCAGTGCCCATCACTGCCATCTATCAGTGCCGCCTCATCAGCGTACATCATTGAACGACAAAAATTACCTGTTTGCAAAATGTTATAACAGAATATAAAAAAAAAAAAAAAACGCAGAGGTGATCAAACCCCACCAATAGAAATTTGGTGGGAAAAA
This sequence comes from Lithobates sylvaticus, assembly GCA_028564925.1. Lineage (NCBI taxonomy): Eukaryota > Metazoa > Chordata > Amphibia > Anura > Ranidae > Lithobates > Lithobates sylvaticus. Next base: position 148,546,778 of record CM053030.1, read on the forward strand.
AATTTGGGTACAGTGTTGTATGACCGCGCAATTGTCATTCAAAGTGCATCAGCACTAAAAGCTGAAAATTGGTCTGGATAGGAGGGGAGTTTAAGTGCCCAGTAAGTAAGTGGTTAATTCAGTTCATTGGCCAGAATAACAATTTATGCAGGCCATTGAAGTGAATTAACGCTCAAGTTATTTCACACAGGGAGCTGCTCTGTGACATCAGTGGTGCTGTGTATACCCTTTACTGTTTGTTCATAGTGAACATGTGAGTGAAATGCTTTTTAACTCCTTATCGCTGGCACCTTCCAGCCCTTTAAGAGTTTTCTGATGACGGGAGATGGGGCACGGTTTCTGATCATGTGATTGGCGGTCACATGATCGGAAAGCTTCTGATTAGAAGTAGAGGTCTGTTAGCTGCAGTAAATGTGCCGGGAGCATGCGCTCCTGACACAGCTCTGTTTATATTCTGATGCGCATATATGCGTTAAGGCCCACCTGCTGAAACACTGCACAGCTGGTGTGAAGAGGTTAAATAAATTTTGTGTTTTAAGCTGTACTGCACTATGAGACTTCTCCTTTGTTTTATTTGACCATTATTTGTGGATTTGAGTGTGAGCTAAGGGGACAGATCTCCTCTGTTGTTATACTGGAGTTAATTGCTGGGACCCTTAGTATTCAAAGTGCTCTATGATCTTTCCTCTGGTAAGAGGCTGTGTATGTGGGAGCGGCACCGCAACACTGGAAGCACTTATATGAGTTTGAGTGTCACTTAAAGCACCTGGAGTCACTGGTGGACTTTTAATAGAATTTTGGCTCATATGTATTTACGCTTTACTCTTATTATTCATATTTTATGTTTTTTGGTTTTGTTTCACTTTATGATCATATTTAAAGGGGGGGGCACACACTTATTTTTGTTTTATTTAATTTTTTATGTCATGTATTCAGACATTTGTGCGTGCTGCAGTCTACTGTGCGCGAGTTTTACTCTTTTCTTTTTCTATTGGTATTGTATAAATGTCAGTTGGAAAATAGTGCTTGGATGTATTGAAAGAGAATGGGAAATAGGAATGTTTTCTCATATCATACGTTTCCTACCCCCTTGATATTCACATATATTTCTATATGCTTGGATGTTCCAAAAGTCATGCAAGCAGGGTCTCCCATTAAGAATCATGCCAATCGGTAGGTTTTTGTTTGGCGCTTAGAATCTGAGTTATTTTGTCATGTCTTGGACCCCACTTGTACCCTCAAATGGAGTTTTATTACGTTGTTCTGTCTATGTTCTTGTTAAATGATTGCTTTTTAAACATTCATTGTCTCCAAACTCTTGCATATTAGTGTATGATTAGACTACATGCCTACAGCAATTTTTGGGGGAATTTTTTTTCATTTTGTTCAATTTTTACTGCTCTTTGCTTAAATTAATCTCTAGATAAATGCTTTTCCCACAGGGCTGTGTGGTATGACAGTGAGAGCTGTACATCAGACTTTTCATTGCATTTGATAACAGTATCCCATAGTGTTTTCAGAGGTCTAGTTTGCTTTGATAAAGGTCACCTTGAGAATGATTAGTCGAGGTGTTACTTTCAAAAATGAAAGTAATCTGTATTACATATACAGTAATACATTCATATTGGAAGATAAAGTTGAACCCCAGGTAAGCAGCAAACATACACAGTTGAACTACTTTATATAGGAACTATTTTATCAGTTGAAAGATTTGTATATTTATTATTTAGCCAGTCTTGTGGTCCAGGCACCCCTGCCAGACAGCATGGCCTGACAATTGAGCTTTGGCGCAACATCAGGATAGGATGGTCAAGAACACCCTTCCAGCCTGCTAATTGGGAAAATAAAGAAGCAGCAGCAGAGTCAAGAGTTGGTACCTTCCCTGTAACCTGTTTGGCACCTATATCTATCCCTACTGCTCTCATTCTATGTGCTGCTGTACAGGGATTTATTGAAGGCTGACAGCAACACAAATTCAAGTACTTATGCTGCTTTCACACTGGGGCGGTTTGCAGGCGTTATTGCGCTAAGAATAGCGCCTGCAAACCGACCCGAAACAGCTGTTGCTGTTCCTTCAGTGTGAAAGCCCGAGGGTGCGGTGCGCTTGCAGGACGCTCAAAAATGTCCTGCAAGCCGCATCTTTGGCTCGCTATAGGAGCGGTATATTTACCGCTCCTATAGCGCCCGGTCCCATTGAAAACAATGGGGGAGCGCGCCGAACCCGCCCGCAAAACGCCGCTGCAGCGGCAGTTTGTGGGCGGTATTGACCCTTTTTCGGCCGCTCGCGGGGGGTAAAACCACCCCGCTAACAGCCGAAATGCGCCGCTAAAACGCCGGTAAAGCGGCGCTAAATATAGCGCCGCTTTACCGCCAGCGCCCCCACCGCTCCAGTGTGAAAGCAGCCTTACACTAATTTCACTTAATGTTTTTTTCATACACATATAACATGTACACATATATAACTTTTGTATATTTATACATGTATGGAGTTTAGCTTTAAAGGAAAGTTGTACTGAGATTAAAGCCTAAAGGAGTTGTAAAATCAGAATGTTTTTGTTATCCTAATGAATCAAGATAAAAAGCTTTCTGTGTGCATCAGCCCCCCTATTACTTACCTGAGCTCCATCCCTGTCCGGCTATGTCTACGAGTGTCTCAGCTGTCCGAGACTCTCCCTCCTGATTGGCTGAGGCATATCAGCGGCGCCATTCGCTCTCTTCTTTCAATCAAAGTCAGTCAGCCAAACGGGAGAGAGAGGGGGCGGGCGGGGTCGCAGCTCCATGTCTGAATGGACACAGAGAGCTGTGACTTGGCTCGGGTGCCCCCATAGAAAGCTGCTTGCTGTGGGGGCACTCAACAGGAGGGAGGGACCAGGAACATAGAAGAGGGACCCGGGAAGAGGAGGATCTGGGCTGCTTTGGGCAAAACCACTGCACAGGGCAGGTAAGTATAACATGTTCGCAAAAAAAACAGAGACTGTACAATCACTTTATGTGCAGTCTCTTTTAGTTGAAATTCTCCTCCATCTATACCTCCCCTGCTGTAATCTTCCAGTGCATCAGGGGTTTAAGTGGAACTAAAGGCAGGCATTTGCAGTGTTTCTTCTGGAATAAAATGCCCCTACCTGCCTGCTCATGGTCTTCTTTGGCGTTGTAAACTGAGCTGTGCATGCGCATTTCAGATTACAGTGCCATACTGGTCTCCAAGTGCTGGGACGATTGACTCCAGCGCATGTGCAAGAGTGACATTATCCCGTGCCAGCCAATGAAGAGGCCCGAAGACTAGCACTCAGAAGAAGATGCTAGCGAGGGCACGTTAAACAGGTGAGTATTAATACCTTTCGCTTGGCTTTAATACAGCTAAGGGGCTGTCACAGGCTCTCGGCAAGAGAGTCCAGCTATGCCTGTCTTTTCTGCCCAGATCCGCCATGCATTAACCCTTTGACGCCGGCCGTATGCAAATATGCCGCCTCCCGGTGCCTGGTCATTAGCGCCGAGGGGCCACATATTTGCATTCATTTCACCCAATACACCCGTGCTGAGAACGCGGCTGCAGCTGCTCATCAGTGTATTCTGCAGGTTCCACTGTCAAAATACAAGGTCCCATTCATCCAACTCCAACTAGCTTTAAGTATCAAAGCCAGGGACAACCTGACCACTACCATTGTCAGCAGTGGCTGACTATGTATTTCTCTCAGTGAAGATTTTCTAATTTTAAGACTGAATAGTCAGATTCTTGCAGGCCCACTTGGGACTGACTTTCTTTGTTTAATTTTGTAGGAGCGTTGGCACTTCCTTGGATGTGATTATACATTAAATGTATTTAAAATTTCTTTTCCCAGGACACTCGACCCAACATGTCCAGACCTATGATCACCAGATCACCTGCTTCTCCTCTGAACAATCAAGGCATTCCTACCCCAGCTCAGCTCACTAAATCCAATGCGCCAGTTCACATTGATGTTGGTGGTCACATGTACACAAGCAGTTTGGCAACACTAACAAAATACGCAGAGTCCAGGTAAGGATGCTGAACTTGTTGGGGAAGTATGGAAAATATAAAAGAAGGGTTTCTGCTGGCAGTGGTAAAGTGTTTTATTAAGGATTGAGAGCAGAATTTTTCCAGTCAGACTTGGGTGGGGGGTGCATCTGTATCACAAAGTAAATCTGCAAAATAATTTTTTGAATTATACGGAACTAGACATAGGGGTTCCCCATGTGGGCTCCTCGCTCACCTGATGTATTGCCTTGCTTGATTGTTTTCCATTGGCACCTTGTATTTCATCCCCTTTCATGCTCCCTATGTAGCCTCTGCGTGGGCGACTCTTGTGCTTATTTTATGTTCACTAAACCCAATAAAAATTATTGAACCAAAAGAGTCTAAAAAGTTTGAAAGAAATACAGGAGCTGCCATTGCGGACTCTCCTGGAAGTGCTATTTGTGTAGATGTTGACAGAACTGATCCCAGGACTTCTAGACCTCTAGGCTTCCTGTGTTACTGATCCAGGTCTTCTATAATTTGGGTCACGCCAGGTTTGGAGGTTAGGAAAATGAGCAACCTTAGTTGAACTCGCTAGCAATCCTGATGTTGGTGACACAACTCTCCAGCAACAGGATTGCTATAGAGGGCAAAAAAAAACAAAACACTTTTTTCTTCCATGATTTAGGGTCCTTTCACACTGGCTGACTTAAAAGTTGCGTGATTTTTAATGCAGCGTTGGAGTCTGACACAACTTTGATAACACTTTTACACTCTGGCATTGAAGTTGTGTCAAAATCGGATCAAAGTAGTGCAGGAACCTTTTCTGAAGTTACAGCGAGTTCAGTAGTGTTAATTGGAACGACTCAAAGATGCATGGCATTTCACATGTCCGGCGACTTTGGGTCTTACAAGTCAGATCCTGTCACACTAGTATGAAAGGAGCCTTACTGTGTTGTGGCCGCACTAGCAAGGCTGCTGATGACAATTAAGTAAGTCATTTACATGCACACAACCATCTTGCTGCCAGAGCAAATTATAGGTGCCTCCCAACTGATAGAGATTGCTCAGCATTCTATTCAGTTCTTGGCAAAATGGCCAGGATTGAAATGTTTCCACCTGTAGCTTTAGCTATAGCCATCACAATTGATGGTCACCCATAACATAAAATGGCAGAGAAAGCCAACTGATAGAAAATAAAAGCTTTGGCTGCCCTTTAGGTCCGAAACAACTAATCGATTAATTGACAACTAATCGATTATGAAAATGGTTATCAACTATATTCATAATCGATTAGTTGGCCTGCATACAGAATGCCTTATTTGTTTACATATCAGGAAATGCAATGCAGCCCACATACAGCTCAGTACACCATCCATAAATGTCAGTAAGTGCCTGAGAACTTGTGAATGTGTGAGGAGCAATGCCTCATGGGACATGTAGTCCTGGGCAGGAAGTGAGTGGTTCTAAAGGCAGAAGTTTTTTTTTTTTTTCCCTTGCTATCGGGGTACTCTATTCTATAATTTGCAGCTTGCTATTGGGGCACTATAAAGGCAGAAGAAGCAAGAAGCGCCGTGGGGGACCCCAGAAGAGGAGAATCAGGGCTGCTCTGTGCAAACCATTGCACGGAGCAGGTAAGTATAACATGTTTGTTGTTTAAAAAAAAAAAAATCACTTTAAAGACTGTGTGCAGGGAAAGTCAGCATCTGAACCCAGAGAAGGTGGAGGCTGATAGACTGGAGGTAATAGAAGGCAATACAATTACATTTAAAGTAAACTTTTACCAGTATTTTGCATTATATTTAAAATTATCCTATCCATGAAAATAATTAGGGAGATTTATATCATCCTTCCACCCTTCATGTCTGAATGTCAAAATGCCCATATATCCTTTTTCTGGGTGTATTTTTATATATATATATATATATATATATATATATATATATATATTATTACTTTCACTGTCTTACAGTATAAATGAAGCCCATATAGTAGCGACTATCTGCTTTTTGTGTGCTGTAAAGGGCTAATTTTAGTTTTTTTTTAACCCCATGATGATAGGTGATACAAAAAAAGCATGCTGCTGCTACTAAACATCTTAGGCCTGGTTCACACCTATATGTTTTTTGGTGCTTTTCGCAGAAACGCACTACAGTTCATTCGACATGGTTTCCTATGGGACATGTTCCCATAGTATCCGATTTAATCTATACAATAATCGGCCAACTAATTTTTCATAAATATAATCGTTAGTTGCAGCCCTACTGCCCTTACTTTATTAGGCTGGCACCTATTGCACAATTAAATTTACTTGGATCTTTTCAGTTGCTTTGAGCCTTGGGCAATTTTCAGGGTGTGTATACTGCTAAGACATAAATATGCCAGTTTCTCATATTCCTTCCCAGAATTTTCAGCAACCCGTTTTTCCTGGAACTTTTGTAGTCATTGTATGCCATTAACACTGGCCCCGCATCTTATTGTTCAACAACTAAACGTTGGCTTGGATCTCATTTCTTTTCAGCTGTGTTTTTGTCTTTAAGCTATTTTCATAGATCTTATGAAGATTTGTAAAGCACTGTATGCAAATATATTTTGCTTATGGGAAAATATTCTATTTCTGCAGAAAGCTTATCCATATTACTTTTTGTGGGCGCCTTTTCTTGGGGATTGGCCATACATAAATTGATAAAGCTTTAAAGGGGAATTCTGGGAACAAACCCTGTTAAACCTACACAGGACATTTACCTACAGTGTGTTTGTAGTACAAGGAAAGATGCATTGCCCTACTATGGAAATTTATGATGGATTGACAGAATACACGAATACTCAACATGCATTTAGGCATACTTGTTTTTAAGGGCTTATATTATTATTATTATTATTATTATTATTAAGGTACTTGTATAGCGCCATCAATTTACACAGCACTTTACATATACATTGTACATTCACATCAGTCCCTACCCTCAAGGAGCTTACAATCTAAGGTCCCCAACTCACATTCATATATGTATGTCATGTTGTGCTGCTTAACCACTTGTCTACTAGGGTATTTTTTGTGTTAATGCACACATGTTAGAATGCACATTTTAGGCCTAAAGGTTGGTTAAAACCCCCAAAGACCCTGGAGAATAAAATGGTGGCAGTGCAATTTTTTTATGTCACATGATATTAGCATACGTGATATGATTTTAGTAAAGAATACAGTAAAGTTAACACAATATATCACTCCATTTTTTTGTAAAATATAAAACCTGAGATGTCGTGAGTAAATGGATACTCAACATCTCAAGCCTTAAAAATGCGCACATGCCCATAATACAGTGACAAATTTTAGTACCAAATTTGTCCATAGGCTTCATTTTAAAAGCCTTTACATGTTATCATTTTAGAGTTAAAGCGTTTGTTACCCTAAAAAAAAACAGATCCTGGTCCCTTAAAGCATAAATAACAGCACAGTGCTTGTGTTGTGTAATTTGGCCACTTCTATCACCTAAAATACCTGGCTGATTCTGCCTGGTTCTGCCCTCCGCCTGCAAACTGAACATGGTTTATCATGGCTGCTGAGCCCTGACACTGTGGTCAGTTTACGTGCCTCCATCACCCGCAGCTCTCCGTTTTGCCCTCCCCTCCTGCTGCTATCATAACTACACTATAAACATACAATCCCCTCTGTAAAATAACACTATGTATCCCTGTGTCTGTGTTGTATAAAAAAGATGCCCATCTGTACCTTATATCAGAGTGTCTACTGATGCTCACGTGACTCCTTGGCTCTCTCTCCTCCCCGGCTGACGTCAGCTGGAGTTCTTGGCCCCGCCTGCTATAGCTGTCAGCCAGGGAGTCACGTGAGCGCCGGGAGACGCTCTGATATAAGGTACAGATCGGCATCTTTTTTATATAACCCAGACACAGGGATACATAATGTTTTTTTTTAAAGAGTAGAATGTATGTTTACAGTGAAGTGGCTTAACAATCACTAACACTGAGTGCTTGGCCTACAATTATTGCTCTCAATCCGACTATCATGTCAGTATGTAACATGTTTAGTGCAGTTATCGTTTTCACACATAAGCGCACCAAAAGCATGCATTTTTTTTGTTCCCTTGTACATGGACGTGGGAAGTTTACATTTCTTGAATGTTTATTTTTTTATTTTTTGTTACTTTTATTATCCTATTTTTTTTTTTACAATTAACTTTATTGCTATCACATAAGTGCCAGCAGTCCCCTATGTGATAGCATTTTTCTGCGACAGACTCTTTACTGAGACACCAGGGGTTTATTAGACCCATATGTCTCCCTTGCATTCTGCTGAAGTAAATAGATTACCATTGGTGGGCTATGGGAGTAAATCATTTCCACATTAAAGCCCATCACCTGCTTCACACATTTAAACCCACTTTCATGTACTATAGTAGCCATGAGTGTGTTTAAAACCTCTGTCTACCAGCTTCCATTTGTAAACGGCGCTGATGGAAGAATTATTAAAGTGCATATAAACTCAAAAATGAAAATGTAATATATTGCAGGAGACCAGTCCTTTTTAGATGTAATGATTGCATTGGTTTTCTTCAGTGTTTTCTTTATTTTTGCCTAATGATCCTCCACATAACATACTTCCTGTCTATTAGTGGCTACACTTTTTTTCTCCACTGTATCTATGGAAGGAGCCATGCTGGACTACAAATGTTTGCATTTGTCCATCTCTTTAAGGCGCAATTCACATAATGTTATTTGTATGCGTTTTGAACTGCATCTGATTCGCATAACGTGAACCAGACCGGCTTTCAATGAAGCCAGTACACATACATGTGGGCCGGTTGTGTACGAATTAAAAAAAAAAAGAATCCTGTGCGTTTTTCAGTCTGGTTCGGGTGCTATTTCAGTGTCATATTTACACCTGAATCGCACCTGAACTGCTGAATGGAAACCGCACCGATCTCTGCACCAAAACTGGACCTGCATATGTGAACCCAGCCTTGCATGGTGAATTGATGGGACACAATAATGAGGTTCGTTGTGCTTTCTGTTCAGCTCACAGAAAGTGACGAGGACATTGCATTTCTGTCACGATTAAACAGTAATTTCTGTGCTTGCTAAAAATGTTTTTAGCCTAAAAAGTAAAAAGAAATGCAGCTGCCACATCTGTGGATTGCTGAGCTGCAATATATTAAATGATTGGATTTGGGTTTATATACTCTTCACTGAGGCTTTAAAAAAAGTACAGACGTGATGTGTATATGAATATAAAAGGTTCATATAATCCCTTGCAGGGGTCTCAAACTGGTGGCCCTCCAGCTGTTGTAGAACTACAATTCCCATGAGGCATTGCAAGGCTGACCGGTACAAGCATGACTTCCAGAGGCATTATGGGACTTGTAGTTCTGCAACAGCTGGATGGCCACCAGTTTGAGACCCATTCTAAAGGTTCAGTTCCTAAACTAAAATTTTAGACTGGTCACCCAGAGTTTTTTTATGTCTTGGGGCCTTTGCACCCTTCAAAAGGGGTTCCAAACTAGTCCCAACCTCTTCCCCATTGGATTTCATGTATTTATTTTTTATTCTGTAAATAACACGACAGGATGTGTGTGAAATCGCCCAAATCTCCCAGGTGGGGAATTATGGAAGGGAAATATCCTGGATAAATTACGGCCTACCCAAGGTTAAACTATATTTACTGTGCAGATGGACCCTTTCATTAACCCCTTACTTTTGGTAGACAGTATAAAGCGAACGTTGCATGATGCTGTGTCTAACCAGTAATCACATTGAACAGTAGTGTGTGTGGCTGACACATTTTTCATAAAACTTTCATTACCTCCTAGTTATTCTAATTCATCAAATAATCAAAGTAGTTATGCACATATCCTTTATGTTAAACCGTTCTTCATCTTTTTCATGTTGCACAGAATTGATATCTTGCCATGAAAAGCAGTCTTGATGTCTGTATAACGCTCTTTTAACCACCAAACCTGACAGTCAGCAAAGCTATTAAATAAAAGGGTTTTCATTCAAATGAATTTGTAGTTTAAGTTCTTGCTGAATAGAGAATGTGTATGTGTTTTTATATACAGGTCCACCGTATCTTTAAAGTCCTACTTAATGTGGCGGCTGTGGAAAACTTTTACAACTTAAATTTTCAGGCCAAGTCCTCACAGTTACTACATCATTGATTTTTTTTTTCCTCTTTCCTCCCTAAACGTCAACAGTAGACATGGAAGCCCTACAGCTTAGATAACAAATGAAAACCCTTCCTGTCTTAGAGCAACAGAAACGGTCAATGCAATTATAAAAAATGATGCTTTAAAATGTGTTTCTGCCCCACAGAGGTGTACGTCTCCATCGTGAAAAGTGATGGTCAATTAAGACCCCTCAGAGTTGACATGGATGAGGTATACTGTTAGAAGTAGCACTTTTATTGTAACAAAAGCTGATGTTGGAAATTTGTATCTATACTCCGCTTCTGTTAATTCTTCATTTTTAAGATATATTTGGGTTTTGGTGTGTATATATATAATTCTGTGTGAGGGGGGTAACAGCTGTCAGCCTCCTAAATGACATCTAACCTTTGATAAAATATTAGGACTAAGGTACAGAGCATGATGTTACAAGATACATATAACTCTGTGGAGTGTAATTTATATTTTATAGGCCATTTTCAACCACCTCTGGTTTTGGGTGGGCACCAGTGGGTTAAACACCAGTCAGCTTCTTATTAGTACTTCATGCCTCCCCCTCCTTGGAGTAAGCCATATTGTTTTCTCTAAATTTGACTACCTCGTTTTTTCTTTGTGGTGCATCGTGGGAAGTCAAGTCTTTTGAAGAAAACATCATTGTTTAGCTTTTGAACAACGTTAGAAGTTTGACATAATTAAGAATTCTGGCAGGGATATCTCACCACTAGAATCCCTGACAGGTGTAAGGGAGCTTGTGATTCTGCTAGGCAGTAACTGTGTAAAAATGAAATATTCTTCTGGAGACTCGGATTTAAAGTATACCTCAAGCCAAGAAATAAAATTGACTGCATTGCAACCTACTAATCTTAGGATATGGTGGCTGCATTAGTCTTCTTCTTCTTTTTCTCAGCTCATATAGTTACTGATCCTGTTAGAACTCCTTTGCCCTTTTAGGTTCCTGTATATTGAACTGAATTTTACACATTAGCTGAATTCCAAGCTATCATCTGTAAACTACAAAACATCTCACCCTTATGTAATGGAGGTCACGAGAGAGGGAGGTGGAAACTGCTGTGCCTTATGCCGCGTACACACGATCGGAATTCTCGTCAGAAAAAGCTCTGATGGTTTTCCCGACGGAATTCGACTCAAACTGTCTTGCCTACACACGGTGATACCAAATTCCGACCGTCAAGAACGCGGTGACGTACAACACTACGACGAGCCGAGAACAAATTTAGTTTAATGCTTCCGAGCATGCGTCAAATTGTTTCCGAGCATGCATAAGAATTGCTACAGGCGTCGGAATTGCTACAGGCGATCAGAAATTCCAATAGAAAGATTTTCCATCGGAAAAATTGAGAACATGCTCTCAAATTTTTGCTGGTGGTAATTTGGCCAGCAAAATTCAGATTTTTGCCTACACACGGTCGCATTTTCCGATGAAAAGCTCTCATCGGTCTTTTGCTGGCCGAAATTCCGATCGTGTGTACGCGGCATTAGGCTAAGTTTAGAAAAGTGGTCACGCCTCTGGAATGCGATCTAGGGTGCATTTGACAGGCAGTGGAGAGGCGATATGCCTCCCTTTCGCTGCCTACTTTATTTATCCTTGCAAATGGCGTGCCTCAACAACTGCACGCTTGATTGGGCCCCTTTGGGCAGTAGTCCTGCCTGCTAAACATGACAAAGAGGGATAAGTTTTGCCCTGGCAACAAATCATTGCTTCTGTGACATGTATAACTCCATCCAGCTGCCTTTGTAGCTTTGTGGGCTGGGGGGTTTACCTGTCTGTTTTTACTGGCCACAATAATTCTTAGCAGCCAGCCTTGTTATCCAGAAAGTACAGCCGGTTTGTTGACCTCCAATGCATTATCATAACTTGGTCATCCCACCTTCCCCAGCGTAATAACTGGACTGCGAAGGAACAGCAGCATCATACTGATAACATTAAGGCCCCGTTCACACCTGAGCGATTTTCTGCTTGTAGCTCTAAAATGCTCAACAAGCCAAATCCCATTCATTTCAATGGCCACTGTTCACATATGAGCATTCTTTCGCCTGAAGCAAAACGCCTGTTGCTCAAAAAGGTACATGAGTTTCTTTTTGGCAGATTAGAAGTGTTTTTGGCCCTATAGACTTCAATAGAAACTGTCATATAATGCGCCAAGAAATGGCGCCAACCAGTGACTAAATAATAAATAAGTGAAGCTGCCCCTTTAAAAGTGAGTACACCACTTTCAAATAATAAGGGTGTATGCAAAAAGGTAGGGCGCTCCCTCGTATAAGGATAATTAAAGTGCACACCTACTATAATAAATAATACCTTTTGGATCTTAATGGTTCATATCTTTCAACCAATAATTCATAAAAAAATGTGTACAAGGTGAATAAATCTTGCACAAACCAAGAAAAGTCCAATCACCGTGATAAAGAAGATGCTACCAATTTATTGAGATAGATAATGGTAGAAATGAAACAAATGATGATTCACCACCAAACCATGCATGTGAAGTTCAAACTCGCCCCCACTCGACTGGAACCTCTAACACGGTCGGAATTCTCGTCAGAAAAATCTCTGATGGTTTTCCCGTCAGAATTCCGACAGAATTTCGCTCAAACTGTCTTGCCTACACACGGTCACACCAAATTCCGACGGTCAATAACACAGCGGCATACAACATGTTCGACTGCACTATAAAAGGGAAGTATAATGCTTCTGAGCATGCGTCAAATTGTTTCTGAGCATGCGTCGGAATTTTGAGTGTCGGAATTGCATACACACGAACGGAAAATCCGATAGAAAAGGGTCATCCTTGCAACGATCAGCTTTTCTTTATTTATGTAATACCTTTATCCCAAAAGGAAAAAAAACAGCTGTAACTGATTATAAAATGTGAGCTGGAACCTAGCTTCAGTTTGTTAGTGTATTAAAATCTGCTAGTACATCTAACACTCCCCTCCCCCCAGACTGACAATGCTACTGTCTAAAGATGCCCCCTGTGCTTCTTCATCCAGAGTTGGGGCACTCCAATACAGGAGGTGTGTTACTGGCCAGATCACTAGGTGAAAACAGAGGGGGAAAAGCCTAAAAAACAAAAACGAATTTAATAAAACTTTTACCTTCTGCTCACTATGGCCTATTCTTTGTTAATGTTTACTTTCAGTACATGGGCATTGCATCATAGCCTGATTGGCTCCTAGTGCAAGGGACTAATAACAGGCTGATATCAAGACATATTCAGGTACCTAAATGTGTTGCATTTAACCACTTAATACCAAATCACATACATGTATGTCATATAGCATTACGTGGTATTATTTTTATTTTTTTTCCAGCCGGCGGCCAGCTTTTATGTAAAAGCCATCCTAGTGGCTAATTAGCCGCTGGATTTTTACATCTTGCTGACCTGTTGTTGGAAAGTTGTTGAATTTATTTTTTAATTCTGGTAGAGTAATAGACTGTAAAGCTTGTACTCTCCTTGGACAGTGCTTGGCTAGAGAGTGTACATTTCTAGTAATGGACTTGTTTTCATCTCCCTGAGAGATCAAATGATCTGCACATGCACTTCAGTAGCACTGGTAATATGGACTTGTTAATTGTAAGCCCGATGTCAAGAGTAATATACTTCTGAGACGACTTTAAAGCTGTTTTATCATAACAAAGTCTGACTGTCTATTTAGAGAGCTGCACCTTGGGTTGCATACTGCCAAACAAAATGTCATCCATTGTGCAGTGCCTTGTGGCGGGGTGCGGTGTCTCGTCCATCTCTTGCTCCCAGAGTGCCCCCGTGTCGCGTGTCTTGAGGGAAGGCAGAGTCTTTGCAGATGGGAATGAGTTTTTGTCTTGTACTTGCCAAACTTTTACCTTAAGGAAGAGTGACCCCCAAGAACATCCCCTCCAGAAACTGACAGTTGCTCCAGTATGAAGCTATTCATGTAATTTACAGGGACTCTTTATTTGAAAATAAAGCTTCTTCACGACATGCTTGACAGCCTAGAGATAACCATAATATATGAGCTAGGAGCAGAGGAAAGATTTCCTTTGGTAGGACTGACTGCTCTGTACTGTACATAATTACAGTGGTGCCCAGAATAAATAAATCAGCTAGAGTAAAACATTTGATTAGGTTATAAATATGCCAGACTTTAGAGCCCTTTCACACCAACCTGCACACTAAAACCTGTGAGTGCGGGTGTACCATGTATAAGGCCTAGTACACACGGGCCGAATGTCGGGGGACATCATGCGGTTCAAAAAAAACCCACCAACATTCGGCCCATGTGTAGGGCAAGTGTAGAGAGGGTCCATGTGATGCATTGTTACAGTGTATTACATTGTTTACTATTCACTCTTTTTTTCATTTTATTTTTGTATTATTGAAGTATACCAAAATTACACGTTATTTAGCTCTATGCACCACATCATGCTGCAGTATGGTGCATTGCATAAATAATCAACATTTTTGTGTTTATACGCAATGCACCTCAACCCATCCGTACATAGGGTTGTGGTGTGAACAGGGCAGATAGGGAAAAAATGTTGATCTATGCAGATTAAATCAACTTAAATCAAATCAACAAAGGTGGTAGTGGTAAGTGTGTTTCCAACATAGCATGGCTTTCTTCAATACCCACAAAAGAAACATGCCAACTAACTCTTGGAAGCCAAAATTGAAGATCACATTGAATTACAGTCTGCACTGCAAAGTTATATGCATTTGTTTTTTATTTGTTGGGATATGGGTAGTGTCACATAGCAGATTTCTGAATGCTTTTAAAATGTGGTATTGTATTATGTTAGAACAAGCCTGACGCATTGAATCCTCACAATGTAATCATTTTGTTGAGCTGCCTTTTGCAGCAATAACCGTTTTAAAGGCAGTATATAATATATTTTTTTGAATTTTTAGATATATACGAAAAGCATGAGCAGCAGGAACCCACTGAATTTCAGTATGTGTGTACCGCTGTCTGTTCAGCAGAAGCCAGTGTAACAACTGGCTTCTCTGAAATGGTCATGCTGGAAAACCAGCATTCCAGCAGTGCTTGTAGCCAATGGCTGCAGAGCTCATCTGTGTATTCTAACGGGGAAGGAATACAATAGTGCAGCAGGAGAGATCCCTGCATTCACATTGCTTATGTGTATGTGGATCTCTGCTTTTTTTCATTCAGCCCACTGGTTGCATATATACCTGGCTTTAGACCTTGTTCACACAGATCTACTTAAAGGAGAAGTATAGACAAAGCTTGTTTGGCTGGACTTCTGTGGATCACAGGAGTGCACTTGTTCATTTTGCACTCCTGTGACCCGTTTTTAGCAGCGATCGGGCTGAAGTCCGCTCTCTGCTGACGTCACAGAAGTTGGTCCAGGGTCCGCGTCATCACGACAATCGAAGTCGGGGATCTTGCTCAGCCTCTCAGCCTCTCAGCAGCTCGCTGGGAGACTGAGCCGGCCGCTCCACCCCCTCCACAGCCAGGGGGCAGAGCAGAGAGCTGTGACTGAGTCTGCAACTCTCTGCCCGGGGAGCTGTCCGAACCAAGTGATCAGCAATGTTCGATCACTAGGTTCTCAGTGTAGAGGTACCGGGGGGACAGACGCTGCATTGGACCGATGCTGCATCCACCTAGGTAAGTATGACTCTGGAGAAAAAGCCAAACCCATACTTCTTCTCTTTTAGACCCCTTTCACACCACACCGCCCATAGTGTCGGCGGTAAAACGCCGCTATTTTTATCCCCCCCCCCGCTGGTGGCTGAGAAAGGGTTAAAACGCCAAAATAGTGGCGTTTTGCCGGCGGTATTACAGCGCTGCCCCATTGATTTCAATGGGGAGCAGCGCTGGAGGAGCGGTGAGTTCACCGCTCCAAAGAAGCTGCTGCCAGGACTTTTCCTGACGTCCTGCCAGCGCATCGCTGCAGTGTGAAAGCCCTCCGGCTTTCACACTACAGACAATGGTGCAGCTGTTTTAGGGTGGATTGCAGGCGCTATTTCTAACGCTATAACGCCTGCAAAATGCCCCTTGGTGTGAAAGGGGTCTTAAGTGAACGTACATGCAAGGGCTGTGTGTGCCTGCACAGGTGATTCACAATCATGCAGGTGTGGGTCCCCTAACACACACTGTCTGCATTTGGGGACCCGCACCCACACCACTGTCAAATTGGGAGCGGTAGCTGTATCTGTGTAGCCGCTGCATCCCAATTGAAATGAATGGGACTGCTTGCATGAGGATGCATGAAACACCTGTGCTTCTCTGTGTGGGCAAACGCAACCCTTGCATGCTCTTATATCCATATTTGTATAGTATGTCATTTGGTCATTACATGCTCAGGCTTAGCTTCTTTGCAGTGCTGCACAACTTGTTTTTACTGTTTTTTTTTCCCTCAGAATGTGCATTGAAGTAGCCAGCCCATTGAAACCAATGCTCTTCATGTGCAGCCGATATCTTTTCTAAACGGTTGGCAAGCAGTATTGGGGTTATTGTAGTGGCTAATCTACAAATCTCTACTGTTAGTAAAACAGAAATATGAAAGCACAAACACATAAAATGTGACTTGCATAAACAATGACTCTAAATCCGGCCATAGACAGAATCTCGACCGGTTCTTCAGGATTCGCTGTGTTCTCCCAATGAATAATTTGGATGTGAACAGGTTACTTGTACAATTATTACTGTAGTTATCGATCTGTGCAGATGAGTCCAGAACTTTGTATTGATATACTATGTATAGTAGCCATATTAAAAAAGAAAACATAAAATACTTGGAATAAGAGCAGTGTACAAAAGGGCTCAGAATTTTAGGATTAATATTGGGATGTAAATACTGTGAATTATTTAATGATAACTTACCTCTGTTGCACATGAATCAATAATACAGAAATACGGTCTGTTTTATACAAAGTAATAAGACCCGTTTGAATATTTTGCTGTAAAAAGAACACAAATCACACAACCTTGTTATAAAATAAGCTTTGTTGCTTTAATGCTTTCACTCCTTTGAAATGTTTCCCTGCAGGGTGTCACTGGGGAGAATTTCAAAATTACCGTCTTCTTTGTTTTGAAATGCGTTGTTGGCCATACCTGGGTAAACGCTTGTGAGGTACACAAGAACATAACCATTTTCATTATGATTTGAAGAGCGTGTTTTGATATAATTTCCCCTCGTGGATTTCTTAAAGTAAGACATTTTTCCATGCTTGTGAGAACAGCCAATCATAAGGCAGTTAAAAGTAAAATAAATAATTAAATCGCTTAAACAGGTTCAGCCACCCACATACACACTATATTTTGATAAACTTAGAACACAATGTATTAAGGAAGAGCAAATACCAGAAACGTCATACAATTTAACCGAATTACCAACTTAACTGCAAAAATGAGGCAAACTAGGTTGATTGATTGATTGATTATTGAAATTTCAAAGGGAAATCTTAAGGCTAATGACAGCATATGACAAATTGTAACAGCAAAGCGGAACTGGAATCTGGGCTCACTGAAAAGGATAGGTGAACATGCCAAAAAAAATGACCATGGGACTCAGTCAGCATCTGGGCCATCCCACTTTTAAAGCCTGTCTCTGGGCCATCCCACTTTTAAAGCCTGTCTCTGGGCCAGCCCACTCTTAAAACCTGTCTCTGGGCCAGCCCACTCTTAAAACCTGTCTCTGGGCCAGCCCACTCTTAAAACCTGTCTCTGGGCCAGCCCACTCTTAAAACCTGTCTCTGGGCCAGCCCACTCTTAAAACCTGTCTCTGGGCCAGCCCACTCTTAAAACCTGTCTCTGTCTCTGGGCCAGCCCACTCTTAAAACCTGTCTCTGGGCCAGCCCACTCTTAAAACCTGTCTCTGGGCCAGCCCACTCTTAAAACCTGTCTCTGGGCCAGCCCACTTTTAAAGCCTGTCTCTGGGCCAGCCCACTTTTAAAGCCCGTCTCTGGGACAGCCCACTTTTAAAGCCAGCCCACTTTTAAAGCCTGTCTCTGGGCCAGCCCACTCTTAAAACCTGTCTCTGGGCCAGCCCACTCTTAAAACCTGTCTCTGGGCCAGCCCACTCTTAAAACCTGTCTCTGGGCCAGCCCACTCTTAAAACCTGTCTCTGGGCCAGCCCACTCTTAAAACCTGTCTCTGGGCCAGCCCACTCTTAAAACCTGTCTCTGGGCCAGCCCACTCTTAAAACCTGTCTCTGGGCCAGCCCACTTTTAAAGCCTGTCTCTGGGCCAGCCCACTCTTAAAGCCTGTCTCTGGGCCAGCCCACTCTTAAAGCCTGTCTCTGGGCCATCCCACTTTTAAAACCTGTCTCTGGGCCAGCCCTCTCTTAAAACCTGTCTCTGGGCCATCCCACTTTTAAAGCCTGTCTCTGGGCCATCCCACTCTTAAAACCTGTCTCTGGGCCATCCCACTTTTAAAGCCTGTCTCTGGGCCATCCCACTTTTAAAGCCTGTCTCTGGGCCATCCCACTTTTAAAGCCTGTCTCTGGGCCATCCCACTTTTAAAGCCTGTCTCTGGGCCATCCCACTTTTAAAGCCTGTCTCTGGGCCATCCCACTCTTAAAACCTGTCTCTGGGCCATCCCACTTTTTAAGCCTGTCTCTGGGCCATCCCACTTTTAAAGCCTGTCTCTGGGCCATCCCACTTTTAAAGCCTGTCTCTGGGCCATCCCACTTTTAAAGCCTGTCTCTGGGCCATCCCACTTTTAAAGCCTGTCTCTGGGCCATCCCACTTTTAAAGCCTGTCTCTGGGCCATCCCACTTTTAAAGCCTGTCTCTGGGCCAGCCCACTTTTAAAGCCTGTCTCTGGGCCATCCCACTTTTAAAGCCTGTCTCCCCCTACCAAGTTACCGTTTTTCACAAAAAGAAAAGCTGGGCATATTCCAAAATGCATACATTTTAACTAGATATTGATATTAATAAGTAATAACACCAGAGATGGTTAATACAGGGATTATCCATTTACCTTAGGGCCTGACCGTTCAACCAGTGGCCCTCCAGCTGTTTGCGGAACTACAAGGCCCATCATGCCTCAGCCTTTGGGAGTCATACTTGTAACTGTCCACTATGTGATGCATCATGGGACTTGTAGTTCCACAACAGCTGGAGGGCCACAGGTTGAGGACGCATGCTTAGGGGATCATTAATTAATTTTTTTCCCCCTGTTGGTGCAAATTGGACCATGTTTTTTTTGTTGCCTTCCTCTGGACATGCGAGGTATAGGGTTCTGGTAGATTGGTGCATTAGAAGTCGGGTATCCTATACCATGGGTGCTCAACCTGTGGCCCTCCAGCTGTTGCAAAACTACAAGTCCCATGAGGCATTGCAAGGCTGAAAGTTACAAGCATAACTCCCAAAGGCAGAGGCATGATGGGACTTGTAGTTCTGCATCAGCTGAAGGGCCACAGGTTGAGCACCCATGTCCTATACAGTAGGTAGTGTTTGTCTATTGTTAGTGGACTCCTCTCTGATACTACAGCTATTTTTTTAACACATCACACATGGGCAGATCTCTGAGCAGGAAAGTTAGAATTTGAGGGATTTGCTTTTATTGTTAGGATTCTGTTGTAACCAAACCAACTGCAATTTTTCTTCTCATTTGGGGTGAACTTACATTGCAGCAAACACACCTAATGAAGGATCGACTGCCTTTTCTGTAGTGAAATGATGAGCGCTTTGCTTGGGAGTTACCACTTATATGCAGCCTTAGCTGAATGCTCATCGTTAGCAATACTAGGCTGCGTTTGGCCACCTTTACGCCCGTTCACACAGGGTTGTGTTGCAGAAAGCCATGTGCTGCCACATGCTTTGCTGTGCTCCGCAGGAGCTTTATTATGTCTTTTATAAGCTGAGCTTGTGCCTGTGAGAAAAGGATTTTCTATTCATCTCTTTTCATGGCCTTTACTAACCCTTATGTTTAAATTTCTGAATGTCCTATTTACCATATTATTTGGGTCGTCTTGTCTATGTTTGTAAAAATAATCAGTATGTACTATGTGTTTTGGAAGAGGTGTGTTGTAGCAGCCAGCTGAAAACAAATTGTTAAGTCACTTGTGGGTGTTTGTAAGCTGAGCCTCGGCACACAACTAGTCAGAGCTCTGCTAGGTGTCCTCAAGTGACTCTTGCATTCTTCACAGGCAGCGGCAGGGCTGAGTGTTTCTGAGGTGAGGTCACGTGTGCTCACATATAATTACCGAACGTTTCATAATCCTACAGTAAACAATTCATACTAGACTGGTACTATTTAATCTTTAACAATAGAAAACTCCAGGGCTTGCCAGTAGAAAATAATGTATGCTGTAGATAGTCCTCATAAACTGGGTGTAGAAAATAGGACACTATATGTTGCATCTTGCCACCCAGAATATTTTAGATGGCAAACCTGCTATGCCCAGCTACAGATGGGAATTTTGCGATTTGCAAGCTTGCACAATTTTTGCAAATATTGTAGCAATGCTAGCGAACTTCAGTCACTGGGTGGGCAGCCTTTGAAAACATTTTAAAGAAGGCCTGTACATAGGAAAGATGGAAGTCAGATAGTGAAATATTCCACAGAAACTGATATGGAGAAATCTTATTGGCCTGCAGTGATTTCAGATGAGCAGATCACCAATGAGGTCTGGCCCTTAGTAGCCCCGCACACCATCCACTTTTTTTTTTTTTTTAATAGGCTGCAGCTTATATAATGAATCGAATACCATAATAATCAGATATTCAACATATTGGCCTATTAGGGAAAATATTGCACTAATTGGGAGAGCTATGTTTTTTTTTTTTTTTTAGCTAAAAATAAAATATGCATTTGCGTATGAAGATTTTTCACATTTAATCATCAGCAGATTATGCTGTAGTTTCAATTTTGCATGTTTAGCTGTCTGCCCCTTATTATCTTTATCAAGATTTAAACTTTTATTTTCTGTGGTTGCATTATATTGAGGGGGGAAGTCGATACATTGTACAATGTCAATCGTTTGCTTTATTTAATTGAAGTTAAATTAAATAAAGCAAAGGCTATACTTGTATACAGGTACCCACATCCCAAATATTGTCAGAAGAAATTGTAGGAGAGTTGGGGTAGTATGGGTATCGGTACCGTCATGGGACTTACAAAAGAATTGTTTTTAAATAACAAGAAATTTTATTGTATACAAAAGTTTTTTCTTAAATATAAATTGCACAATACAAAAAGACCATAAAAATGTTTCAACTATACAGAAATATCCCTCTTGAGGGTTACTACACCCCCAATGATGGGGCCACTTTTGTCCTATGATGGTATTGTGAAAATCCTACTGCCCCAACTCTCCTACAATTTCTTCTGCTTTATTTAATTAAGGCCTGGCATCACACCTTTGCGGTGCGTTACCACATCTACATTGCCTTGAAAAAGTATTCATACCCTTGACATTTTCTCATGTCACAACCAAAAACGTAAATAAGCTTTATTGGAGTTTTATGTGATCGACCACCACAAAGTGGCACATAATTGTGAAGTGGAAGGAAAACCATAAATAATCAGAGAAGCAGCCAAGAGGCCCATGGTAACTATGGAGGAGCTGCAGAGATCCACAGCTCAGGTGGGAGAATCTGTCCAAAGGAAAACTATTAGTTTTGCACTCCACAAATCTGGCCTTTATGGAAGAGTGGCAAGAAGAAAGCCATTGTTGAAAGAAAGCCATAAGAAGTCCCATTTGCAGTTTGCGAGAAGCCATGTGGGGGACACAGCAAACATGTGGAAGAACGTACTCAGGTCAGATGAGACCAAAATTGAACTTTTTGGCCTAAAAGCAAAATGCTATGTGTGGCAGTAAACTAACATGGCTGAACACACCATCCCCACTGGGAAACATTTTGTAGGGATGTTTTTCTTTAGCAGGGACAGGGAAGCTGGTCAGAGTTAATGGGAAGATGGATAGAGCCAAATACAGGCTATAATAAAAAAACCTGTTATGCCGCGTACACACGAGCAGACTTTTCAATGGACTAGGTCCGACGGTCTTTCGACGGAGTTCCGATAAACTTTTCGAATGAACGGACTTGGCCACACACAATCACACTAAATTCTGATGGATTCGAACGTGATGACGTACGACCGGACTAGAATAAGGAAGTTCGTAGCCAGTAGCCAATAACTGCCCTAGTGTCGCTGTTTGTCCGTGGGACTAGCACACAGACGAGCAGATTTTTTGATAGGAACTGGGTCCAGCGGAGTCCCGACGGGAAAATTTAAGACATGTTCTATTTCTAAAGTCTGTCGGATTTTTCAACAGCAAAAGTCCGATGGAGCCCACACACAATCGAATTGTCCGACGGATTAGTTCCGTCGGACCTTTGCTGTCAAAGTCCTCTCGTGTGTACGCGGCATTAGAGTCTGCAAAAGACTTGAGACTGGGGTAGAGGTTCACCTTCCAACAGGACAACGACCCTCAACCTAAAGCCAGAGCTACAATGGACTGGTTTAGATAAAAGCATATTCCTGTGTTAGAATGGCCCAGTCAAAGTCCAGACCTAAATCCAATTGAGAATCTGTGGCAAGACTTGAAAATTGCTGTCCAGGTGCTCTCCATCCAATCTGACAGAGCTTGAGCTATTTTGCAAAGAAGAATGGGCAAAAATGTCACTCTCTAGATGTGCAAAGCTGGTAGAGACATCCCCAAAAAGACTTGCAGCTGTAATTGCAGCAAAAGGTGGTTCTACAAAGTATTGAATACAAATGCACGCCGCACTTTTCAGAAATCCTTTTTTTTTTTAAACTTTGAAATTTATCATTATCCTTCCACTTCACAATTATGTGCCACTTTGTGAAGGCGGCCTAAAGCTGCTGAGAAAGGCCGAAGGCGGCTGAAAGCTGAAAGCTACCGAGAATGGCCGACAGCTGTGAGAACGGCCAATGTCACTGCAGTTTAACTGCAGCCTGGGCAAGGCTGCAAATGACACTGAGGAGGCTGCAGATGGACGCTGCTAGGCTGCAAATGACACTGACAAGGATGCAAGGCTGCAAATGACACGGACAAGGATGCAAGGCTGCAAATGACACGGACAAGCATGCAGATGGACGCTGCTAGGCTGCAAATGACACTGACAAGGATGCAAGGCTGCAAATGGCACGGACAAGCATGCAGATGGACGCTGTGCAAGGCTGCAGATGGACACTGATAAGGCTGCATTGATGGGCATTTAAATTTGTTAAAGTTTTTTTTTTTGTTTTTTTCCTTAAAAATTTCCTCCTAAACTTGGGGTGCGTGTTATATGCCGGCGCGTGTTATAGGCCAATAAATACGGTGTGTGTGTGTGTGTGTGTATATGTATATGTATATATATATATATATATATATATATATATAAATATGTGTGTGTGTATGTGTGTGTATATGTATATGTATATGTATATGTATATGTTATAGGCCAATAAATACGGTTGTGTGTGTGTGTGTGTGTGTGTGTGTGTGTATATGTATATGTGTGTGTGTGTGTGTATATATATATATATATATATATATATATATATGTATAAATATACTCACCCAGGTGGATGCAGCAGCTGTTCCCTGCTGCTTTCAAGACATGAGAACTGAGTGATCAAAGACCGTTGATCGCTCGGTTCTCGGTCTTCGGTGTGCAGTGAGCTGGTGACTGTCAGTCATGGGCTCTCTGTTCTGCCCCTCCAGTGCTCAATGAAGTCCTGGGCTGGGGAGGAGGCAGGAGCGTCTAGCTCAATCTCCCAGCAGCTCACGAGAGGCTTAGCCAGCTGCCGGTCCAGACATGTGGGTGGATTCCGACTTTAAAGTCAGGATCTTTTTCCGGAGCCTGGACTGGCTGAGTGATATCCCGCTGTCGGATGAAAATGGGTCACAGGAGTGCAAAACAAACTGCACTCCTGTGATCCATAGGAGAAGTAGGGCCAAAAGAGTGTTGGCCATAATTTCTTAGAAGCACCAAACTGAGAACATTGGAAGTGTCTGTTTCGCAGTCTGCAGAGTTTGATGTACTTCAACTTGTGCAATTGTACATCTTGTCCTTCTCCTTCTGCTTGTTAGATCAGGCTTGTCCTTTTCTCTCCTGGTAGCAGTGGACAACTGTGTATAAAAACCTTTGTTTGCCAGTCTGAAACAATAAATAACCCCAAGTTTTTTTTCTTAAGTTGAAAAGTAATTTTTTGGAATAACAATACTTTACATTCCAAATGTAGACCATGTACTTGCTTTTTGAGCTGAATAACACATTTCAGCAATACTAACAGATTAACAAAGATTTAATGTGATAGCCAGTTATTATTTAATCATGGAATAATACCATTAGGACACTAGAGAAATGACTATTAAAAATGGGGATTTGCAGTCGTTTGTGAATAAAAAGGTAACAGTTGGTCATTTTAAGTAAAAATAGTCATGTACAACATTTGTCATCTTGTCTTTTTTATGATTCCAAATTTTGTATAATAGTTCATGTGTATATGTGGGGATGGATAGATGAAAAAAAAAAAGCTTCAGAACATGAACAAGATTTCTAGAACTTTAACTAAACCATAGTTTCCATTTAAATACATTGTTCTAAATGATCATGTCTTTTGGATGATGGAAGTTGGCACACAACCATTTACTTAATACGGGTATATAATGAATTCATGAAATTGCAGGCATATATTAATTTGATTACTCCGTGCATTCTGGTGAGTTGTGACTAGAGCAAACAGGTTTTTAGGGAGTATACAGCTGGGCAGTGCAACATTATAAGGCATTAATGTTCTCTACACGGAACATGGCAAGTTTATATAAGACTGTGCTCAGATCAATTTTGTGGTAATTAAATAAAATTTAATTAAAGTTTTTATAAAAATGGCTATCAATAAATATCTATGATGTAGGGCCCATTCACACCAGTTTTCTTTCAAAATACTTGGATATTGCAGTTTATTTTGCGGTATGTTCCTTGATGAGTCTGTTTGATTTGCAATTTTAATTTTGTACTCTACCAAAGCTAGGTTTTCTAGGTAACCATGTACAATCATGCAATTCCTGATTCTCGTCGTTTAGTGCGTCTCCTATGTAGGTCTAGTGCATTGTATTATTTTCTGCTTTCCATTGTGGTCCTTGCGTAAGGGCAAAAACCAAATGGTAAACTCAGAAGTGCAGAAGAGCTTCTTAATGAATCCAGGCCCTGAAGAAGTGAAGGGAACAGGTCTTTGCGAGAATCCTAAGAAATACCCAGAAAGATTTTATGAATGTAAGTGCATTTCACAGAAAGGCAAACTTTGGTATTTTATGTAATGTTTGTCAGCGAAAATATATTCTGTCTGTATGAAAATGTGTGACTTTTTATTTGCTAAAATACCTGCCTCCTTGCCTCACATGCAAAAAAACTATTTTTTTTCTCAGGAATGCTGTATATCCTGCAAAGGCTCTGAGGCCCTGTTCACACTTGAGCGATTTTCTGCTTGAAGCTTTTCGAGCTCTAAAACGCTCAACAAGCCAAATCCTGTTCATTTCAATTGCCCCCGTTCACATCTGAGTGTTCTGTCGCCTGAAGCAAAACGTCTGTCACCCAAAAAAGTACATAAGCTTCTTTTTGGCAGATTATAAGTGTTTTTTGTCCCCATAGACTTCAATAGAAACTCCTGAAAATGCATGACTTTTTAGGAGCTTTTTGTTGTAACATTTTCTGCTCAAGCAGCAGCTCTCTACCTTCCTCCCCCTAGCGTTTTATATTGGCTAAATTAAAACGTCAGAAGCTGTAAAATGTTGGTAATACACTTCTAAAAAAAAGCTCAAAAATGCCTGAAAGTCGCTCTGCTTAGGTGTGAATGGAGCCTAAGTGATTCTGTGGTACATGCACTATATTACCAAAAGTATTGGGGCTCCTGTCTTTACACCCACATGAACTTTAATGGCATCCCAGTCTTGATCTGTAGAGTTCAATATTGAGTTGGCCCACCCTTTGCAGCTATAACAGCTTCAATTTTTTCTGGGAAGGCTGTCAACAAGGTTTAGGAGTGTGTATATGGGAATGTTTGACCATTCTTCCTGAAGCGCATTTGTGAGGTCAGGCACTCATGTTGGACAAGAAGGCCTGGCTTGCAGTCTCCGCTCTAATTCATCCCAAAAGTGTTCTATCAGGTACAGGTCAGGACTCGGTCACGTTCTTCCACCCCCAACTCGCTCATCAATGTATTTATGGACCTTGTTTTGCGCACTGGTACGCAGTCATGTTAGAAGAAGAAGGGGCAATCCCCAAACTTGGATATCATGTAGAAGAGTCAATAGAAAGTAGTAATTTTCCTGCATATCACATGACTTCTCCTGGCAAATACATGAAAAAATTTCTTTCATATATGAATATTTTAAATATCTAAAACCTGGACAGAAATTTGGTTATATCCTATCTGAAAAGGATGCCTTACTATTTAAACTGATTGGACTGCTAGTGAGTACCAGAGCCCACCTAAGAACAGTGAGGAGGTGAGGTAGTGGCAGATGCAGAATGTTAAAATGTTTTTTTTTTTTTTTTTTTTAAGTTTTTTTTCCTTTTGCACAAAAAATGCAGCTGTTAGTCTGGAGTTTTTTTCAAGCCATCTTTACATAGTAGGAAAGATTTGTAAACGCATCTATGACTGCATAAGTAATTAGGTCTGTTTGGTAATTTGAATAATCCTTGCAGCTGACATTTAAAGCAAAATGAAACTCCACGGAGGGTCCCCAGGGCTTTTGCCATAATATACAAGTGTGCAGATCATATCTTTACATTATAGTAGACTTGCCTGCTAAAGCACCCCTTCTGGCGATATGACATACCTATTATTCTTTGGTGCTCCATCACCACTGCTGATACCTTTGCCTGGTCTTCTGCCGGATTGGGGGATTTGTCCATTTTTGCCCAGGGTGATTTAACTCCTACACCTATTCATAGGAGTTCATTCATCCCAGCACCAAAGGCATGCGGACAATGTACGCATGAGCTCAGTGTCCATGAAAAAGAAACCGGGCAAGAAGAGGAACAGCTTTAATTGTAGAAGACACACAGAGTTGGTTCTGCAATAAAGGTCAGCAATAGTTTTTTATTTTTATAGACTTTAGTTCCACCTTTAAAAAAAGACAGTGATTGAAGTCCTTCAAGGATTTCCCTTTGACATAGAACAGTCTGCACTAAGGATAAATACATGAAAGCCAAAATCCAGACAAAGTATTTTCTTATATATGTTCTATTACAAAAAAAATACAAAACTAATACTTTTGCTCATACCAGACAGTACAGCTTTTCCTGTGCTTTCTGACGTGTTGCCTCTGAGAGCTACAGCTAATTCTAGCGTTATTTTAACTGCTCCTCCTCCTTCCTTTGTCCAGTCGCAGAACACCTTGTATTTTGTAAATGCTTTACAGAATACAAGATGTACTGTAAGTGGACAAAAGGGAGAAGATAGAAGAATGAGAAGATGGGAAGTAAATGTAAAGCTGTACTCTGACATGAACAAAAGCATGTTTTTTACTGTTAGGAGCAGAACTCCGGATGTAGGATCCGCCTCAGAGGTAACTTTATTTCTTTTATGCATTGCAAAAATGTGAAAAGACTGTCTGGAGTTCTGCCTTTAAAATAAAATATCACTTGAGACTTCATGACTTTTTAAAGAAGAGGATTGTATACCAAATTATGAATTGCTCACATATTCATAAAATGAGTCCTAGAGTTGCTGTTCTTGTTCTTCTTCTCTGTCTACTTTGCTGTTTGATTTCCGTGAGGGGAGGCCAACCATGTTGAAGGAGAAGCCAACAAGGAAGTTTGATGCATTAACCTTTTCACTGCCAGGTCCTACGCTCCACTTTTAAACTCAGCTGGCCGAAACATTTTTGCAACTATTTCACTTACAGCTTTCAGGGTTTGTAAAAGCCCCCCCCCCCCCCCCCCAAACCATGTATTTACTGAAAGCACATGACCAGTAGAATAAAAAGAAGTTGCTACCGATTTTTAAGGCCCCGCGATATTTGCACAAATGTTTATCAAAGCATTATTAGCAGATAAAAACAAGGCAAACTTCACAAAATTCCTGCTAAATATAAAAGCTTAACCTATATTTGTACATTTTAAATTGCACCTTTTTTTTTTTTTTTTTTGCAAGGTGGTGAAAATCAAACATACGCAAAAATGTAAAATATCCAAATTTCTCAAAAAATCGGAAGGTTTTCATTTTTCACTTACAGCTTTCAGAGTTTGTAAAAGACCCCCAAACCATATAGTTTCTAAAAGGGAAATAACGTGCAGAATAAAAAGCAGGTGATGCTGATTTTTAAGGCCCGCGATATTTGCGCAAATGTTAATCAAAACAATCATTTCACTTAAACATTCACTAAAATTATTATTGGCAGATAAAAACACAGCAAATTTTACTAAATATAAAAGCTTAACCTGTATTGAGTTAATAAATAACAAATATTTGTCAATTTTAAATTGCGCCCTCTTTGCAAAATGGAAAAAATCAAACGTATGGAAAAATGTAACTCTCTCTAAAAATCTGAGGGTTATCATTTTTCACTTACAGCTTTCAGAGTTTGTAAAAAAAACCCTAAACCAAAGGTTTTCTGAAAGCACTTGACCTGTAGAATAAAAAGAAGGTGCTACAGATTTTTAAGGCCCCGCAATATTTGCACAAGTGTTTATCAGACAATATTTTAGCTGAAAATAAACTAACATCATTATTAGCAGATTACAAACAGAGCAAACTTTAGTAAATTTCATTTTCAAATATGAAAGCTAAACCTGTATTGAGTTAATAAATAACAAATGTTTGTAAATCTAAAATTGCGCCTTTTTGTGAAATGGTGAAAATCGAACATACGCAATCATTTCTCTGAAAGCTGTAAGTGAAAAATTAAAACCTCCAGATTTTTAGATTGTCAGAAACCATGAATCAGACTGAGACAGAAGTACAGTTAAATCTCACTTGTTTAAAGTGGTTGTAAACCCTTACAGACCACTTTCACCTACAGGTAAGCCTAGATTAAGTCTTACTTGTAGGTGCAAGAAATATCTCCTAAACCTACACGGTTTAGGAGATATTTGCAAAAGACAGGCACCCCTCTCAACGGCGCATGCGTCGTAGACAGCGGCGTGCAGGCACACTGAGCATGCCACTGCTAACGGCGATCATACCCGGAAGTCACTCCGGGATAGATGGCGATGTCGGAGGAGGGCAACGAGGGTCGCTTCGGGGGCTTCCATCTCAGGTAAATTATTCATAATGAGCTAGCATGCTATGCATACTAGCTCATTATGCCTTTGCCTTGCAGGGTGTATTTTTTGTTTGGCTTCACTTTCTCTTTAACCACTTATGGACAGCCCGCTACAGTTAAACGTCAGTAATTTGAAGAGGAATATTGTTGTTATGGCAGCAGCTAGCTGCCATAACCCCGGTATCCTCTTCAGCAGGCGGTCCGCTTTCAGATAAATTGGTCTCGGCGGCGGATTCAATGCAAGATCACTTTTATCGGTGGCAGGAGAGGGCCCCCCCTCCTGCCACGCTCCGGTGCCCTCCGCCCTTTACCAGAGCCGTCGGTAGCGGTGGAAGGGATCGGATCTTTCTCCTGGTTTGACATGTAGACAAGTGAGGGGAAGATGCCCCCCTCCCCACCTATCTCCATATCATTGCAGGGTGGAAGCGACGTCAAAGCTCTTAAAGGGCCATTTTTATTGCATTTTAGTGTAAATATGAGATCTGAGGTTGTTTTGATTCCAGATCTCATTATTAAGAGGTCCTGTCATGCTTTTTTTTTTCTATTACAAGGGATGTTTATGTTCCTTGTAATAGGAATAAAAGTGACACAATTTTTATTTTATTTTTTTAAAAAGAACGGTGTTAAAATAAATAAGAAAAATATATCGTTTTTTTAAACGCGCCC
Organism: Lithobates sylvaticus; assembly: GCA_028564925.1. NCBI lineage: Eukaryota > Metazoa > Chordata > Amphibia > Anura > Ranidae > Lithobates > Lithobates sylvaticus. The sequence goes on from CM053030.1 coordinate 148,576,796, forward strand.
TGTCCCGATCGCGTGCAGAAGCAAACGAATATGTGAGTAGCGCCCCGCATATGTAAACGGTGTTCAAACCACACATGTGAGGTATCGCCGCAATTCTACTAAATAAGACCTCCTCTGTAACTCAAAACATGCAACCTGTAGAATTTTTTTGAAGCGTGACATGTTGGGTATCAATTTACTCCGCGTAACAATATCTTTCACATTATAAAAATAAAATCGGGCTAACTTTACTGTTGTCTTATTGTTTAATTCAAAAAAGTGTATTTTTCCCCAAAAAAATGCGCTTGTAAGGCCTCTGCACAAGTACGGTGTGACAGAGTATTGCAACGACCGCCATTTTATTCTCTAGGGTGTTAGAAAAAATATGCTTGGGGGTTCTAAGTAATTTTCTAGCAAAAAAAAAAAAGTTTTTAACAAAAATCTGAAAAAGGCTTGGTCCTTAAGTAGTTATTAATAATAAAAAAAAGGTAAACCGAGTAAATGTAGTCAAAACATAGTCAGGGTTCAGGAAGCGGAACAGATAGTCAGACAAGCCAAAAAGTCAGGGAGCCAGAGATGAGCGTAGTAGAACAGCAAGCAGGATCTGGAGCCAGAAGGAATGTCAGCCAAGCAAGTCTTTAACAGGAACACAAGAGAGCATCTAGAGATGTGACCAAGGCAAAAGGAAGAGATAATCTGGGACAGCTTAAGTAGGCAGGACTGACGAGCAGGATGTCATCAACAGGAGAGTAATTGTGGAGAGATGGGAGCTGTCAATTACCCGACAGCTGAGCGGCCAGCTCAGAGAAGGAAGGGCTGAGCCCAACCCTGACACAGATTTTGTAAAAGACCCCCCAAACCATATATTTTCTGAAAGCACATGACCAGTAGAATAAAAATAAGGTCCTACTGATTTTTAAGGCCATGCAATATTGCGCAAATGTTTATCAAATTGCTATTTTTACAACAAAACTCTAAAATACCTATTTGCACACATAAACGCAGCATAACTTACAAGACTCTTGCTAAATTCCTACTAAGGCCTTGTTCACATGGGGTGTACTAAAGCATATGCCCTTTGATTGCCGTGCATTTGTCAGCAAAAATGGAGTTAAAACAGGCAGTGAGGAGGCGTTGACTTGCTTCCTCACCCTATCAGTAGTCTCTGGAGCATGATACCAATGCAGATCGGGCTTCAGAGGCAAGGGAGATTTAGATGCATGTCTAAATCTCCCCTTTACTAGGTTTATTTTTATTTTTTTAATTTACAGGTACACTTTTTTTTATTTATTTATTTTTTATGGGGGAGGAACACCATGGGTCTAAACAGACCCCTTATGCCTCTTTTTGTTTTTAGATAGAGTAAGGGACTAAAGACATTCCCTTTCTCTGCAGCCTGAGTTGCCCTGTAGATGAATGGATGGGAGTTTGTACAGAGATTGCTATTCATTTACAAACTGACATAGTAAACACTGTTTACTATGTGTCAGTGATTAAGAGTGATCGCTATCAATCACACTTTGTTCATTGGGGAAAGAAAAGGGGCTGGTAAACGCGTCTTAACCACTTCAGCCCCGGACCAATTTGCAGCCAAAGGACCAGGCCCCTTTTTGCGATTCGGCACTGCGTCGCTTTAACTGACAATGGCGCGGTCGTGCGACGTGGCTTCCAAACAAAATTGGCATCGTTTTTTTTTCCTCACAAATAGAGCTTTCTTTTGGTGGTATTTGATCGCCCCTGCGGTTTTTATTTTTTGCGCTATAAACAAAAATAGAGCGACAATTTTGAAAAAAAAAAAGCAATATTTTTTACTTTTTGCTATAATATCCCCAAAAAATATATAAAAAAATCATTTTTTTCCTCAGTTTAGGCCGATACGTATTCTTCTACATATTTTTCGTAAAAAAAAATTGCAATTAGCGTTTGGTTTGCGCAAAAGTTATAGCATTTACAAAATAGGGGATAGTTTTATAGCATTTTTATTAATATATAATTTTTATTAGTAATGGCGGCGATCAGCGATTTTTATTGTGACTGCGGCATTATGGCGGACACATCTGACATTTTTGACACATTTTTGGGACCGTTGTCATTTATACAGAAATCAGTGCTATTTAAATGCACTGATTCCTATGTAAATGACAGTGGCAGTGAAGGAGTTAACCACTAGGGGGCGGGGGGGGGGAGGTAGTGTGACGTGTTGTGTGTTTGTTTTTTTTTTTTTTTTTACAGTAGGGGGCGTGGCTGACGTCTGATGTCACTGATCGGCTGTTCCCAATGACAGGGAACAGCAGATCAGTGACAGGCAGTGTAGAAAGCGCGGGGAGAGGTTTGTTTACACAGACCTCTCCCCGTTCTTCAGCTCTGTGACCCAATCGCGGGACACCAGCCGCGATCGGGTCCGCTGGTCCCGTGGCCGTGGTCACGGAGCCCCGACCGGGTCGCGAGCGCGCCGCTGGCGGCACGTGCGCGCGACCCCACGGCTAGGCAATTAAAGGGCACGTATATATATGTGCTTTTGCCTAGCCGTGCCATTCTGCCATTTACATGCGGCGGTCAGGAAGGGGTTAAACACCCGCTCTCCATTCTGACAGTTACCAGATCCACCGTTCTCTGAAGAAGCAGCTGCGGGAGGGGGGAGATAAAGCCAGCCAGCAGCACTGCATGGGGAGGCCGCGGAGAGGGGGCACCAAAGGGGGGGGGTGGTCATAACAGCCGGGAGCCACAGCAGATTAGGGCTGGCCTCAGTGGCATGCATTAACCCCTTAGGCTGTGGCTCCCATGCAGTTGCCGGCAGAAAACGGAGAGAAGGAATGTCGGTATTGCAGAGTCACCACGGATCGGTGATGGCGGGGGGGGGGGATTAATTGGCAGGTCCTAGGTGGGCGCAGGGAGGGGATACTAGGGGTGAGGGCCAGCTGGAAGCAGTGCAGTAGGTCCGTACTTGGCAGTGAAAGGGTTAAAATAAAAGTCATGGATACACTTACTAAACGCCACCTCCTAGGCTCTGCTGGTATAGTAGGCCCCTTTCACCCTAGTGGACCGATCGGGTCCAGCTGTCAGTTTTTTAGGCAAACCCGATTGCACTCTCCAGTCTCCTCTATGGAACGGCGGGTGTCAATGGACATGTGTCTATTGACACCTGCCAATGTCTGATCCTATCCGCTAAAACCGAAGGATGGGGATTTACATCTGACAGACCATAGAGGAGAGTGGGCTGTGTCTGTGTCCGCTCTGCATAAATGGAGCGGACCAGCTATCTGCCTGCTCAGCGGGAATCAGCAGACAAATTCCCCGCTGAGCAGGAGGACTTCAATGGAGCCCGCCTTGTGTGTAAGAGGCCTTGGAGAAGCATTGTTTGAGCAGCTTCAGCAGTGACCAACAAGAGCTGTCGTAACTGCACCAGAAATTCATTCTTCATCCGGAAGCTTTCAGGATTAACAGAATCATTTAAAGGCATAATAATTGATAAGAAAACAATGGCTTAAGCCAGCCATAGATGGTTTGAATCTTGGCTGGTTTTCATTATTAAGTAGTCTATTACCTTTCATCTATAGGTGGTGTTTTTATACGTTTCAAGGCAACATTGTGAATAGTCATTGATTTTAATATTGTTTCCAATGTGTTTTTGTAAATAATAAAATGATATACTTTTTAAAACTACGTAGTTAGTGTTGTGCCTATAAAGTCCATCATTCAAATATATTGGGACGTGGCATATATGTACCCATTTCTCGTATCCACAGTACCGCTCTGTGATGATGCAAATTTAATCTGCTTAAGCTAGCCATAGATGGTTTGAATCTTGGCCGGTTCAACAGGGACCTGCTGAGATTCGAACCATGTATGGGCAGGCTGAATGTACCCAAAAGGATCAATTGATCAACCTGAGTATAACCAGCCTGTCCGATTTTTACATGTGATTAGTGCAAGCGGCTATTATAGCCCCTGGCTGTAATCACTGTGTTCTTTCGGGGACGGCTCCCTCCACAGGGAGAACATTGTGTGTACTAGGCATTAGGTATCAGTGTTTAATACATGTTTGCTTGTTTTTTCTTTGGAGAAACACTATAAAAGTCAGAAGTGGCATCTCATACTTTCTGGCTTGAACCACGAACATGTCAGTATTTTGCAGCCCTGTAAACACTACTTTTGTTCAGAGGCAGAGAACAACATTGGTTGGTGTAGAAAGGCATGCTGTGTCTAGCCATGCATTAATGATCTTTGCCAACCTGAGTGCCCACAGTGACATTGTTTAGTAAAGTCTACAAGTCATTAACATGGCCTGTATTAATCACAGTAATGTGAAGTGATAGCAAGAACATCTCTTGGTTGGCATTGTTAGATTTTTGGAAATTCAGGGAGTGTGTGGCATGTCGACTGGTCACTTTGCCCCCATCCTATTGTCTAAGGGTACACTTTCATCTCCGTGACATATTGCAGGTACAATCCTGTAATTGCAGTGTCTACATGGTGCAGGTTTCGGTTTGCTTATCTGTTTATGAAGAATATGAGGACCCGTTTTATAGAGCTAGCCAAAAAGAATAGTTTTACCTTACTCTACATTATTTTGCAGTACATTTCTCTCCTGTTAATAAAAAAAATGTGGAGTTTTGTCACGCTCAACTGACAATGTGCAAAGAAGACTGTAAAATGACTCCACCTTTTATTAAGTTCTATATTATAAGTTTTTGTTTAGCTTTCTGTAATAACAATGTATGATATCTGGTTTAGGATGGCTCAAATAATCAACATTTACAGCCATTTTAGGGGTCTTTACGGTCTTGTAAAATCAGTCTACAAATTGCCTTTGGGTTGTTTTTTTGGCCCGAATACACTGAAAATAAGCAACCCTAGCACTGTCATAGCTTGTTGTCACTTTTGCCTGACAGCTTGGTCTGTATGTGAATGTAGAGAGGAATATAAATAAAGGAATGCTACACTGAACATGTATTATTACAACAGTTTTCACAAAGTGCTTTACACTGGAATCAACCAAGAGCCTGCCGACTCTCCATGTTCTTGGTTTGAGGTTTATATACCTTTGTAAAGTGACAGCCCTCTAATATTCTGAATGTCAATATGGAATTACACATTCTGCATTTATGGACACTTTTTCTTTTGGCAGCATTTCCTTAGGCAAGATGCAGCTTCTGTATGTTCTGGATAGGAAGTGACTTTTTTTCTTAAATCAAAATAAAAATCCTAACCCACAGATTTTATCAAGCATTTTTTATATCTGCGCATAATAATCAAGTATTATTAGGGCAATTAAGGGGATTTAAGTGCATATTTGAAAATGTTCTGCTTGAAGTAAATAGTCTTATTAGTGTGTCAGAAGGTTTAATAAACCATGTTTCTGTCTTTGTGTGTGTGGCCATCTTTGAAACGTTTACACCATTCAGATGTCTTACTGCGGCTGCCTCATCACCGTAATGTTCTTAAAGTCTTCTGTAGATATCTGCGGGTTTTACGCCTTTCATTCACAAGAAACGTCGTCACTACAAGCTGTTCCTTGCACGCACTAACACTGTTGTCTGCCATCTTGAGTAACGGTCTCTGGACTGGCCCAAGACATCTGCACCGCCTATCAGTAATAGGACACGCTTGCCACACTAGCATCTCTTTTTATACCTGTAAAATGAAGTCTCCGTTTGACTTGAATGCCCCTCGTTTTTGTATATGTGTATACAGTTAGGTCTATATATTTGGACACAGGTGCAATTTTTGTTTTTTTTAGGTATTTACCAAAACCTATTCAAGCTATAGTTATATAATGGATATGGGCTGAAAGTGCACAATCTCAGGTTTAATTTGAGGGTATGTACATCCAAATCGGAGGTTTAAGGAATTATAGCTCTTAAGAATAGCCATCCCCCCTTTTTCAAGAGACCAGAAGTAATTGGACACTTCAAAAGCTGTTTCATGGCCAGGTGTGGAATACTCCTTCGTTATTTCTTCATCAATTAAGCAGGTAAAAGGTCTGGAGATGATTCCAATGGTGGTATTTGCATTTGGAATCTATTGCTTTTGAACCTACCTCATGCGTTCAAAGGAGCTGTCCATGCAAGTGAAACAGGCCATTGTAAGGCTTCAAAAATGAGATGGCAGCAACAGCTTGTTACATTCTGAGGAAAGAAGAATGCACTGGTGAGCTCAGCAACATAAAAAGGCCTGGACGTCCAAGAAAGACAACAGTGGTGGATGATCGCAGGATCCTCTCTATGGTAAAGAAAAACACATTCACAACATCCAGACAAGTGAAGAACACACTCCAGGAGGTGGGCGTATCATTGTCAGTCTACAATCAAGAGAAGACTTCACGGGAGCAAATATAGAGGGTTCACCACAAGGTGCAAGCTGTTCATAAACCCGGAAGAATAGAAAAGCCAGATTATACTTTAATATACAGTTGTGCTTATAAGTTTACATACCCTGGCAGAATTTATGATTTATTGGCCATTTTTCAGATTGATATGAATAACAACACGCAAACGTTTTTTTCACTCATGGTTAGTGTTTGGCAGAAGCCATTTATTACCAATCAACTGTGTTTTTACTCTTTTTAAATCGGAAACTACCCAAATGACCCTGATCAAAAGTTTACATACCCTGGTGATTTTGGCCTGATAACATACACACAAGTTGACACAAAGGGGTTTGAATGGCTATTAAAAGGTAACCATCCTCACCTGTGATCTGTTTGCTTGTAATTAGTGTGTGTATAAAAGGTCAATGGGTTTCTGGACTCCTGACAGACCCTTGCATCTTTCATTTAGTGCTGCAATGACGTTTCTGGATTCTGAGTCATGGGGAAAGCAAAAGAATTGTCAAAGAATCTGCATGAAAAGGTAGAACTGTATAAAACAGGAAAGGGATATAAAAAGATATACAAGGAATTGAGAATGCCAATCAGCAGTGTTCAAACTCTAATCAAGAAGTGGAAAGAGGGGGGTTCTGTTGAAACCAAACCACGGTCAGATAGACCAACTAAAATTTCATTCACAACTGCCAGGAAAATTGTTCGGGATGCAAAGAAAAACCCACAAATAACTTCAGGTGAAATACAGAACTCTGAAAACATGTGGTGTGGCTGTTTCCAGATGCACAATGAGGCTGGATTCACATCTATGCCATTTTAGTGCTTTTTGCATATCTTCACTACAGTCCATTTAACATTGTTTCCTATGGAACATGTTCTGTAGTGCAAATCTACAAAATGCAAAAAGCACTAAAAATGCATAGGTGTGAATCCAGCCTAAGGAGGCACTTGAAGAAAGATGGGCTGCATGGTCGAGTCGCCAGAAGAAAGCCATTACTACGCAAATGCCACAAAGTATCCCGCTTGCAATACACCAAACAGCACAGAGACAAGCCTCAAACCTTCTGGCACAAAGTAATTTGGAGTGATGAGACCAAAATTTAGCTTTTTGGCCACAACCATAAATGCTTCATTTGGAGAGAAGTGAACAAGGCCTATGATGAAAGGTACATCATTCCTACTGTGAAACACGGAGGTGGATCGCTGATGTTTTGGGGATGTGTGAGCTACAAGGGCACAGGAAATTTGGTCAAAATTAAAGGCAAGATGAATGCAGTATGTTATCAAAAAATACTGGAGGAACATTTGTATTCATCAGCCAGGAAGCTGCGCATGGGAAATACTTGGACATTCCAACATGACAATGATCCAAAACACAAGGCCAAGTCGACCTGTCATTGGCTACAGCAGAATAAAGTGAAGGTTCTACAGTGGCCATCTCAGTCTCCTGACCTCAATATCATTGAGCCACTCTGGGGAGATCTCAAATGTTCAGTTCATGCAAAACAGCCCAAGAATTTACATGAACTGGAGGCTTTTTGACAAGAGGAATGGGCAGCTTTATCATCTGAGAAGATAAAGAGCCTCATCCACAAATACCACAAAAGACTTTAAGCTGTCATTGATGTTAAAGGGGGCAATACACGGTATTAAGAACTGGGGTATGTAAACTCTTGATCAGAGTAATTTGGGTAGTTTCTGTTGTGATGATGATTTAAAAAGATTAAACGCAGTTGATTGATAATAAATGGCTTCAGCCAAACACTAACCATGAGTGCAAGAAAAGTTTTTGTGTTCTCATTCATATTCACTGGAATATGGCCAAGAAATCATAAAATCTGCCAGGGTATGTAAACTTATGAGCACAACTGTGTGTGTGTGTGTGTGTGTGTGTGTGTATGTGTGTGTGTGTGTGTATATGTGTGTATGTATATATCTATATCTCTATCTCATTCATACATACATACACACACAGTGTGTGTGTGTGTGTGTGTGTGTGTATATGTGTGTGTGTGTGTGTATATATATATATATAATATAATTATACACACACACACTGTGTGTATGTATGTATGTATATGTATGTGTATATATATATATATATATATATATATATATATATATATATATATATACTATATTTATATATATATATACATATATTATATATTATTTATATATAATATATATATATATATATATATATAATATTATTATAAATAAAATATTGGGGTTGTATTCGACATGCAGGCTCTGCTTCCTGCCTAGTATTGCTGCATAGTGATTGTAGAGCTTTGTTATTGCAATTACCTCAGTACCCTTTCTTCGTTCTACCAGGCTGGTTTTGCTTGACTGAAAACGGTGTCAAATAATCTGGAACACACACAATCCCCATATAACCAAAGATCATATGTTGTTTTTCGCCACAACTTTAGGCCAAGTGAGGGTGTCCAAAAGCATTTTTATTTTATGGCAAGAAACAGGAACTTTTTTACTCAGAGTAAAGTACCGTATATACTCGAGTATAGGCCGTCCCGAGTATAAGCCGAGGCCCCTGATTTACCACAAAAAAATGGGAAAAGTTAATGACCCGTGTATAAGCCGAGGGGGGGAAATGGAGCAGCTACTGTAAGTGGAAAAGTGTGTCACCAAATGCCCATCTACATGTCCCCTGTGTCCTATACAACCCCCCCGTGTCCCCAGTGCAGCCTACCTGTGACAGATCGATCCGGTGTCCCGCGTCCCTCGGGGGCCGCTGTCCCTCGGTGTCCGGTGTGCGGTGTCCGGTGTGCGGTGTCCGGTGTGCGGTGTCCGGTGTGCGGTGTCCGGTGTCCCTCGTACGCGCTGAGGCTCCAGGCGCCATTGCAGGTTTGAAAGCCGCGCCTCCTCCTCCTCCTCGTCCGTGATAGGAGGAACACTCGGTTTTCCAAGCAGTCATGTGCAGTGTTCCGCCTATCACGGATATTCTCTCATCCTCGTCCATGAGATGAGAATGAGAGAACATCCGTGATAGGCGGAACACTGCGCTGCTGGGAAAATTAGTGTCCGCCTATCACGGACGGGCGGGAGGAGGCGGCGCGGCTTTTGAACAGTGCCGTCTGTCTACATGACAAGCTGTTCATGTAGGCAGACCGCACTGACTCGAGTATAAGCCGAGAAGGGGACTTTCAGCCCTAAAAAAAGGGCTGAAAATCTCGGCTTATACTCGAGTATATACGGTAATTTGTTAATGACCTGTGACTTGGTTCATGCGAAGAGTGAATTTTAATAACCGGTCTACTTTAAGATAAAACGTATGAATGGAATATTTGTACTTTCTGTAACGGAACCGTATTTCTTTCTTTAACTTGCTTAATCTTCAGATGTGTTAAATGTTCTCTACGTGAATATACAATATAGTGCATTCTCTTCTTCAGTCTATTGATCTTACATGAACAGTGACACCCAGTGGACAAATGAGCCGAAATGGTGTCATGAGTTTGTATAAGAAGGTTCATGTTCCAGCTGGCCATGGATGCCTTTCTCCCGCTTTATCTTGGTATGTTAGAAAGATTGCCATCTAGCATATTTAGGGGCATATTTACAAGCAGTAAATGTGACATTCACCAAATATTCCTAGATGGTTAATCATTCGTTGTAATTTAAAATACATGTACCAGGAAGATTCACCTGCAGTGGATATTTGGTGAATGTGACATTCACTGCTTTATAATTTATACACCTTTCTTTTGTATTTTGTAATGCTTCATCACATAATTTTGTCTGCAGACATAATTGTTTTGGTTGATTTGAATACATTTTTATTATCTCTGCAGAATCGGGAGGCTATTCGATGGAACAGAGCCCATTGTTTTGGACAGTTTAAAGCAGCATTACTTTATCGATAGAGATGGCCAAATGTTTCGTTATATATTGAACTTTTTACGTACATCAAAACTCCTCATCTCTGATGATTTTAAAGTGAGTAACCTTTCTCCTTCCTATCAGTACTTCCTTCTGTTAAGTATATGGTTAAAAATTAAAAGTGTACATCCAGCCATAGTTTTATTTTTTTGGGGTTTTAAGGAGAGTGGGGCAGAATTAAAAAAAAAAAAAAAAAAAAAAACCTGGCAGGGTCTTACTACTATCTGGGGTTCTATTAGAAAGAATTCCCCCCATTTACTGTTCTGATTTAAATGGTTTCACAAGACAGGAAGTGAGGGGAAATCTGCAATGGCAACACAAAGCTGAACCTGAAATAAAATGCTTTTATTAGTTGAGTAGATTAGAGGAAGCCTAGAACCTTAGCTGGCTTTTTATTGTTCTCTGTATATACACAGGTCTATCAGAATGTAAACATTAAAACCTCAAAACATTAAAGTGGTTGTAAACTCTCTCATATACCCAGTGAGGTGATACACAGAGATTAAACTAATACTCCTACAGTTACTAACAGTTTTACTTGTTTATCTGCAGTCTTCTCTTCCCAGCACCCCTTTAAAAGGTTAGAATCGTGTTTCCCCCTTCTTCATGTGTTAGTATCACAGAGAAGGGGGAACGGGGACTGCAGGTACAGTTTGTTAGAGCTGATTGGAGGAAAGGCACACACCTCCCCCCCCCGCTTCACACAGAAAACAGAAGCGAAGGAAGGATACAGAGCTGTGTTCTGAATAGACAAGCTGTGTGCTAAGCTCCCTCCCCTGTCACAGATTTATCTCATGTGTCGGGAAAACTTCTCAGAAGTGACTTATGCTGATAACAGAGGAATGAAGCACCAGAGAGAAACGACACCTACCGCTTTGGAGAGAGATACATGTGCTTTGTTCACATTTCATGACTGAGGTTTAAAACCACTTTAAAGTATATTCGAGATCATAACATGTTGCCATTAGCGTAGCATAACCTAAAGGGTTTGTTAACCCATCTATACAAGTCTATGCCAGCCCCTCTATTAGAGGCTGGCATAGCACACTGTGTCATTCGTTTTAAAAAACGAGCTCTGTAAATACCTAATATCAGCTGTCTTCAGGCCAATGTCTTGCGGCCGCTGTCCAGCTCTGATACATTGCTTCTGAGGGAGGGGCCATGATCTCCCTCTGACGTCAGCCGTGGAGATCATGTGGCCACTCTTCTCCGCAGAAGCAATGAATCGTAGCTGTAAAGCGGCTGTGAGTAACATGACCGGCCTGAAGACAGCTGAAATTAGGTATTTACAGCACTCGGTTTTTAAAACGAATGACACAGTGTGCTATGCCAGCCTCTAATAGAGAGGCTAGCAGTGACAATTTTGCAAATTAATTTTACAGGAATAGCAGCGGGGGCAGGGCCGGAGACAGACACAGAGAGAAATGATAGGCTGCCCTGCTCCCCTCCCCTCTCCTCTCTCCCCTCTCCTTGCTGCCTATCGCAGAGGGAGGTATGAGAAATCAGGGAAGAAACTGCGCTATGGGTCACATCAATACAAGTAAGCCACCAGCTTACTAGAAAGGTTGAATTAATAACCGATAAGGCAGCAGCAACTATACCATGTACAACAGTGGAAACAAATTAGAAAAACAAAAAGCTGCGCATACCAATAACATGAAATATCCTGTTATATGAAAACTCACATTCACTGTGACCCCTGGTAAAGGGAAACAGATTGGTTTGATATTATATTGGTATTTTATTTCACCTATATAAAGAACATGATGAACTATAAATGAGCATAAAAACACCCAGTGATAAACTGTCAAAGGTGATAATATCTTAGGTGAAAACCAAAAGTGAGAGGAATATACATATGATAACTGAATATACATAAAAATCCCTAAAGAAAGTTCATATGTGAAAAATGGTAATTAAAAGCCAATACTAAAGTACTCGTGTTCCAAAAAAACAGAGGCTCTGTTGCTGTCAGTGCACATGTAAACATCCTGGTGTCGGCAGGGCGCACATGTCTTGCTGATACCCGGAGGGATATATATAAATCCATAGCGTTGGCTACCACTCTGGAGGAAGATTCGGAAGTCCAGTCTAAGTCCAGTGTTAAAAGCAAGCAGGGGGCTGTGACCGATATGCCATTGGAAGCCAGTCTAAAGAAAATTCATTGAAACGCTCGTTTGACCCTCTGTGACGGAGGGTCCCATACCTCTGGTAAGCGGCCAACTTATTCTGGTGGTGGTGTTCTTGGAAATTTACACAACTTGATAAAGAAATTTCGTCATTGGACGTTCACCTCTGGGAACTTTTTGAAACACGATTATTTTTTTTGGAACACGAGTACTTTAGTATTGGTTTTTAATTACCATTTTTCACATATGAACTTTCTTTAGGGATTTTTATGTATATTCAGTTATCATATGTATATTCCTCTCACTTTTGTTTTTCACCTAAGATATTATCACCTTTGACAGTTTATCACTGGGTGTTTTTATGCTTATTTATAGTTCATCATGATCTTTAGATTGGTTTGATATTATATTGGTATTTTATTTCACCTACAGTGGTGTGAAAAAGTGTTTGCCCCCTTCCTCATTTCCTGTTCCTTTGCATGTTTGTCACACTTAAGTGTTTCGGAACATCAAACCAATTTAAACAATAGTCAAGGACAACACAAGTAAACACAAAATGCAATTTGTAAATGAAGGTGTTTATTATTAAAGGTGAAAAAAAATCCAAACCATCATGGCCCTGTGTGAAAAAGTGATTGCCCCCTAAACCTAATAACTGGTTGGGCCACCCTTAGCAGCAACAACTGCAACCAAGTGTTTGCGATAACGTGCAATGAGGCTTTTACAGCGTCCTGGAGGAATTTTGGCCCACTCATCTTTGCAGAATTGTCCTAATTCAGTTACATTAGAGGGTTTTCGAGCATGAACGGCCTTTTTAAGGTCATACCACAACATCTCAATAGGATTCAGGTCAGGACTTTGGCTAGGCCACTCCAAAGTCTTCATTTTGTTTTTCTTCAGCCATTCGGTGGTGGACTTGCTGGTGTGTTTAGGATCATTGTCCTGCTGCAGAACCCAAGTTCGTTTCAGCTTGAGTACACGAACAGATGGTCGGACATTCTCCTTCAGGATCTCTTGGTAGACAGCAGAATTCATAGTTCCTTTTATCACGGCAAGTCTTCCAGGTCCTGAAGCAGCAAAACAGCCCCAGACCATCACACTACCACCACCATATTTTACTGTTGGTATAATGTTCTTTTTCTGAAATGCAGTGTTCCTTCTACGCCAGATATACTTGGACACACACCTTCCAAAGAGTTCCACTTTTGTCTCATCGGTCCACAGAATGTTGTCCCAAAAGTCTTGGGGATCATCAAGATGTGTTGTGGAGAAATTGAGACGAGCTTTGATGTTCTTTTTGCTCAGCAGTGGTTTTCTCCTTGGAACTCTGCCATGCAGGCCATTTTTGCCCAGTCTTTTCCTGATGGTGGAGGCATGAACGCTGACCTTAACTGGGGCAAGTGAGGCCTGCAGTTCCTTGGACGTTGTTGTGGGGTCTTTTGTGACCTCTTGGATGAGTCGTCGCTGCGCTCTTGGGGTAATTTTGGGCGGCCGGCCACTCCTGGGAAGGTTCACCACTGTTCCATGTCTTCGCCATTTGTGGATAATGGCTCTCACTGTGGTTCGCTGGATTCCCAAAGCTTTGGAAATGGCTTTATAACCCTTTCCAGACTGATAGATCTCAATTACTTTCTTTCTCAATTGTTCCTGAATTTCTTTGGGTCTCGGCATGATGTGTAGCTTTTAAGGATCTTCTGGTGGACCTTACTGTGTCAAGCAGCTCCTATTTAAGTGATGCCTTGATTGTGAACAGGTGTGGCAATAATCAGGCCTGGGTGTGGCTAGAGAAATTGAACTCAGGTGTGGACAACCACAGTTATAGTATGTTTTAACAAGGGGGGCAATCACTTTTTCACACAGGGCCATGATGGTTTGGATTTTTTTTCACCTTTAATAATAAACACCTTCATTTACAAATTGCATTTTGTGTTTACTTGTGTTGTCCTTGACTATTGTTTAAATTGGTTTGATGTTCCGAAACACTTAAGTGTGACAAACATGCAAAGGAACAGGGAATGAGGAAGGGGGCAAACACTTTTTCACACCACTGTATCTGTTCCCCTTTACCAGGGGTCACAGTGAATGTGAGTTTTCATATAACAGGATATTTCATGTTATTGGTATGCGCAGCTTTTTGTTTTTCTAATTTTCTTATCACAGAGGAGGCACTTTGACCACAGTGATTTACTTAACTCCTTCCCGCAGACTGCACACATAAATGTGGCCTCACAGAAGGTCTATGAGTGAGGCCACATATAATCATAGCTGTGTTTGTTCTGCACAGTGGCTCCCAGCATAGAGGAGTCCAGGCTCGCGCAGAGAGCCCTGGGCCTCATACTAACAATTGGGAGCGGGGGAGAGTTCTTGATCACCTGATTGCGGTTATAGCCTCTGATTGACTTTCACAGTGAATTAGTGATTAGTCACTGTACAGCCTACCCATATAATTTTTTTTTTTTTATTATTAAAAGTTACATTGTATCTATTTCTAGAATGTAAAAAAATGTAAACAAAGCAGTATGTGTAAAAATAATAATTAAAAAGTAAAGAAAAATGGCTAGGTCAGGGCTGGGGTTAAGGTCAGAGATCATGCTCAGGGTCAAAGGTCAGGGTTAGTGTATTTTAGGTAGGATAAAACAAATGGATGAATGATTTGTATAGCGCTGCAAATGCGAACTGAATCGCCTCAAAGCATTTTGTTAATTAGTATCAGTGTTCGTATGTTTTAGGTAGGATTAACCACTTAAGGACTGAGACTATTTTTTAGACTGTTTACAAATTACATTTTTTTTAAAAAAAAATTTTGCTAGAAAAATTACTTCGAACCCCCAAACATATATTATATAATATATAATTTTTATAACACTCTAGAGAATAAAATGGCGGTCGTTGCAATACTTTGTCACACCGTGTTTGTGCAACAGTCTTATAATTAAAAAAAAAAATAAGACAATAGTAAAGTTAGCCGAGTAAATTGATACCCAACATGTCATGCTTCAAAATTGCGCCCGCTCATGGAATGGCGACAAACTTTTACCTTTAAAAATCTCCATAGGCGACGTTGTCTACAGGTTACCAGTTTTGAATTACAAAGGAGGTCTAGGGCTAGAATTATGGCTCTCGCTCCAACGATCGCGGCGATACCTCGCATGTGTGGTTTGAACAATATTTTCATATGCAGGCGCTACTCGCGTATGCATTCGCTTCTGTGCCCGAGCTCACTCGGGCACAGAAGTCTTTTTTTTAAAAAAATGTTTTATTCCATATGTACCGGTTTTATAATTTATTTATAGAAACAAAGCATGACAGGACCTTTTTAAATATGAGATCTGGGGTCAAAAAGACCTCAGATCTCATATTTACACTAAAATGCAAGAAAAAAATGTAATTAAAAAAATAAATAAAAATAAAAAAATCTCCTTTTAAGAGCATTGGGCGGAAGTGACGTGTGATGTTGCTTCTGCCCTCTAATGCTATGGAGCTGATCGTGGCCATCTTCCCCTCAGTCTGCATTCAGGCTGTGAGGGAAGCGGATGCGATCGTCTCCGCCGCTATCGGCGGCTCCGGTAAGCGACGGAGACGACCCGATCGCGGCGGGAGGGGGGTTGGCACCGATAAAAGTGATCTTGTGGCAAAACCGCTGCAGAGACCACTTTTATCTTAAAGAGAAGCGCACGCCGTTCCAGAAAATACCGGGGGTACTGTGATTTGTGTGAAGTGGTTAAAAACAAGCAAAATGGGCACTATTGTTTCTGGGCTCTACTACGGGTACAAACAACAAATAATATACACCTGTATTATTGCTGGGATCATCTGGAGCTGGAGAATTTATTTTGGGTTATTCTTTGGTGGTAATAAATAAAATTCAGACGATATTCATTACCATTTACCACCAAATGAAAGCCCGATTTACCCTAAAAAAAAAAATTCACCTGGATAATTCACCTGGATACAAGTAGTGTGAGGTAGTTGCGTTATGTACAGTTTTGCTAACGCGTGTCAAAAGTGCAAAATTCTCAAAACCCAAACTCAGATTTGGAGGGGCGAGCTGTTTGAGCCAATCAGGCTGTTTTGCTTTGCACAGTGCTGTCATTCTAACACTGTGAGCTTGCTTCCTGGTGGGGTGGATGCACAAGGATAAGGCATCAGAGTGATGCCGCTTTTCTTATAGTCCACCCAGAAGCTGACTACGGATGCGGACCTTCAGCATCCATTTTCACTTATCAGATGCAAGAGTACCATTGCTACACTTGTTTAGGAGGGCTCTTGTAGCTTATAACAGTTATGTAGAACATTTCTTATGGCACACAAATTGAGATTACAAGCTTGCATATCAGTATCTGCTTTTTGAATATACTGTTTGAATAAAAAGTTAATAGCTTTTATATTTTGGCTTACTGAAACTCTGGAGTCACACAAGGGTTTCCGTCTACAGTATATTCAGGGTGCTGCTGGAAACTACTGGAAACCTATTTCTTCACAGTGTATCGACTTGAGGGGTTTTAGGTTGGAGCATGGGTACATGGGTAGGTCTTGTTTTTTGTGACAAAATGTCTAAACAACTACCTCTTGTAAAGTGTGCTTGATACTTCTTCTTTATACCTTTTTTTTTTTTTTTTTTCTTTTATTACTTTTGATTGAACTTGCTGTTGATACCAGACTGACATATTTTATATGCTGAACCTACGTAGAGTCATAATGTGATTTGATTAGATTTTTTCTTTTTTTTTTTAAATCAACATATTGTTCCAGGATTACACTCTATTGTATGAAGAAGCGAAGTACTTCCAGCTTCAGCCAATGCTGCTGGAGTTAGAGCGATGGAAGCAGGACAGAGAGGCATGCCGTTTCTCCAGGCCTTGCGAGTGTCTGGTCGTCAGGGTGGCTCCGGATCTTGGAGAAAGGATTACACTGAGTGGAGAAAAGTCCCTAATAGAGGAAGTTTTCCCTGAAATTGGTGATGTGATGTGTAATTCTGTCAATGCGGGCTGGAACCATGACTCCACACATGTTATTAGATTTCCACTCAATGGATACTGCCACCTCAACTCTGTTCAGGTAAGATAATATTATAACTGTATCTATTTACCCATGAATATTTAAGGAGTTGCATGTCTTATAATTTGCTTGCGGTGGCAGTCAAGGGTCTATACATCTTCCTCCATTCTGAGTCATTGGTAGGCTTATAACATTTTCTGTGTAGGTTAGACCCAAGTCTGCTGGCAATTCACACTAGCCTTTAGTACATCACAGAATCTGTATGTAAAATTTAAGGGGAGCATGAAGAAAAATGTCCATAAAACACCTCCAAAATCCACCAAATACACCCTTCTTTGCAGAGATATGATATTTGGGAATGTTTAGATCAAAATCTTTTTTTTTCCACGTTCTGAGCATATGTGTAATTATGCAGGCTAGCTGTCACAGTTTAAAAAACCTCTGTTAATGGAAACCGACAGTCCCGACAGCCTTTGGCTGTGGATCACTGTGGTAGTTCATTGAGTCTTCCTGTCATTGTGTCTGGTTGTACGATGTACTGGCACACAGATACACGGACAGGTCTGCAGGAGACCTTCATGGTGCAGTGTCAGTTTTGAAGGGGCTTAGTGCTCCGAAATGTTGCACTGATTGTGAACAATAAATGGAGCTTATGATGGCCAACAGGGACATTCAGCATCCTACAGAAACTATAATGTACCAGGTTAAAAGAGAACATGACACATTTCACTTTCTGTAGGATGCTGGATGTCCCTTTGGCCCTCAGTGGGGCAGTTTTCAGAATGCATGCTGCAAAGTGACATGGAAGAGACTACAAGGGTGCTAGGGGCAAGCTACCACAGTCTAATTTACAGTTTTACACTTCGCTTCCCTTTTATCTGTAAAGTTTATCTGTAAATACAAGTCTTCCTCTGATTGGCTGAGGTGGAGGGACAGGTGGATGATGTCACGATTTCTACCTCAGCTAATTAGAGGAAGCCCAGTATTCATTAATAAAAAATACCAGCCCGCCCCTGAATGGCTAAGAAGCTTTCAGGCTGGCTCAATTTGGTTTAGCAGTAGGCACAAAGGAACCGTACTGCTGAGGAAGCTATTAAATACCTGTTATCTGATGACTTTTAATAATAAAATACCCTTACTAGCCCAGGGATCCAGCACTGCCACCATCCAGGCCAGTACTTCACCAGTCCTCAGGTTCCTGGTGCCACCATATAGCTTGTGGGAAGCCAGCTGGTATTCCCTGTGGCTTCACAGCTGGCACCCTACTGCGCATGGGTGAGTCATGCTGCACTTCCTGAATGACCCTGCAGCTTCCTGGGAATGTGATGTGTTCTTGGGGGTGTGGGTGAACTTCTGCAGAAGTGGGAGCAGGTACCTCTTATAAATAGGCACCCACTCCCAGAATAAAAAAAAAAAAACATCGGAGGGAGGGGGGAGGAGGAAAAGTGGAACTTCCCTTTTTAGGTGAACTCCGCATTTAAGTCATTGTAAACATGGAGATCTACTTTAAAAACCACACATTGAACTTTTCGTGGAGTTCCTTGTTATTCTACAATAAAAATAACAAAAGTATTGCTATGTTTTGTGATATTGATTTTGTGGTATAAAACTATTGTATTTTCCTCTCTCTTTACTTGCAGGTGCTGGAAAGGTTGCAGCAGCGAGGATTTGAGATTGTGGGCTCCTGCGGTGGAGGGGTTGACTCTTCTCAGTTTAGTGAATATGTACTGAGACGAGAACTGAAAAGGACATCACGTGCACCTTCTGTTATTCGAATAAAGCAGGAGCCCTTAGACTGAGCAAAGACACTTTTCTTATGCAAAATGGGACAATTTCTGTGCATCTGGGACACAGGTTCCAGAATCAACGCTGATACTAAGACATTTCCGTCACCTCAAAAGGCATCAAATGCTGTTATTTACACAGCAAGATCAGGAACACACAGCAGGACGGCTACTACAGGATATAAACATGTAGAAATAATAATAAAAAAAAAAAAAAATAGCCCATAACATTATGAAAGGGTACTGTAATAACTACACATTATTCACAACTGATGCTGTACATTAGATAATATACCATAAGTTTTATGTTCATGTTTTTATTCCTTGCATTACAGAGATTTAGCCACAGAAAATATCCTAAGATTTGAGGGGCTCATGGCAGAGAAAAACCACTATATCCATTTTCTGCTGCATTTAAAACAGGGCAGTGTCATAGTAGCCTGAGAACTGTATGAACTTAGAACAAAAGACTCTAGTGATACCACGCATAGAAGCTAATGTGACGTATGCTTTTTATTTTCCATCTGGCAATGGAAACATGATAGCTGGAATCTAATTGGCTGCTATGGGCCACACCCCAAATTTCCATGCGTTACTTTTTATAAACAGGCCCATTATGTTTACCGGCTTTACATTCCATAATGCCCGGAGAGTACCACGGGATTATAAAGCAAACAACTGTGGGCATTGTTGGCATTTTACTATAATTACTCACTTTTTTAAAGTGTATGTCTAAGCAAAGTAAAAAAAAACATGCATTAAGTACATCTCTGTACATTTCGCTATGTTCCTGCACTAGCAATTCCTCCCCTGTGTGCTATAAAGATGAGAGGAGGAGTGTTTTGTAGTTCAGCTGAGAGGAACTTCAGCAAGGCTGACACCACACTGCTTGGGATTGAGTGCAGCAGAGGCAGCTCATTAAAGGAAGCTAGGGGCCCACTGGATTTCTGGGAGGATCAACCGAGACAAAACACATAGTGATTTGTGCATGCTTTTCAGAGAAGTACTGAGTATTTGTTTTTTTGTTTTTTTGCCCAGACATACACAACGTAGTAAAATACAAAATTATTCAGAAATGAGTGACAAAAAATAAGAGTGCAGAAAATGTTTGATTTCCAGTCTTTTTAGATGTCCTTATTTGTATTTCTGGGTTTCCTAAGGTAGAAATGATTATTGGCAATGTACATGTGGTTAATATATTTGTACTTTTTTAAGCTCATTTAAAGTGTAGGTCAAGCCAAAACTTGTCCTCCTAGTTTTGAATAGCGTGGGGGAAAGACTAGAACTTCTGTTGGGCTTTGGTACTCCTAACCCGGGACATCCGAGATTTCCCATCACTTACTGACCTTTTACCAGGCAATGATGGAAACTCTCCAATCGAATCACAGACAGAAATGTCAGACTTTTTAGTAGAGTGGGAAAGACTAGAACCCCTGATTTTGTATTTCTGTTGCAGAATTTTCCCTCCTCCTGTCTGCAGAAAATGTTGGCACTGGACAGGATGTAAGAGGTGATCTTTCTAATGGAGTCCCTGAGAGTAGTGATCCTTCCATACTATTATCTAGACCTAAAAAATGTTTTTGGTTGGCATTCACGTTAATTTAGCTGGAACAATATTATGATCTGTATCTGATCTTTATGGTGGGGTTGTGAAACCTTTTTCTCTAAAGGGGAAAAAAAATGGTTATCTTAGTCAGGCTGCGTATGGAAGATTTAATGCTTAGCACTTCAAAGCTGGAACTGCTGTATTTCTGATGGGTCATCTTTGCCCACCATAAAGTGGCTAAAAGTTTTTTTGCCCTGGGATGTGTGTAAAAAGTTGGCTGACAAGTTAAAATGTTAGTCTTGGACGGAGTGAAGAGGGATTAGAACACAATCCGTTTTTATTGTGGTCTGTGTCCTCATTAGGGAGATTCATCCTCTATATTTGTTATCACTGAAAGTCAAAGAAAATCCCAAAATCGGGTTGACACCAGAACAGTAATAGAGGGAAATCTTCCAGTGGGGACACTAGATCTGGTGACACCCCAGGATTCCCTCACTTTGGAGGGGTTTCCTCTCACTTCCTGTTTGGCTATGGGACACAGATGGCAAAAAAACTGACAGGGTTTATAACTAGAAATGCACCAAAATTTTGAAACATACCGGGCGCAAATGGTGTTATTGACATTTTGCCGATAAGGCTACTTTCACACTGGAGCGGTGGGGGCGCTGGCGGTAAAGCGGCGCTATATTTAGCGCCAGCGTTTTAGCGGCGCATTTCGGCCGCTAGCGGGGTGGTTTTACCCCCTGCGAGCGGCCGAAAAAGGGTCAATACCGCCCGCAAACCGCTGCTGCAGCGGCGTTTTGCGGGCGGGTTCGGCGCGCTGCCCCATTGTTTTCAATGGGACCGGGCGCTATAGGAGCGGTAAATATACCGCTCCTATAGCGAGCCAAAGATGCGGCTTGCAGGACATTTTCCAGCGTCCTGCAAGCGCACCGCTTCAGTGTGAAAGCCCTCGGGCTTTCACACTGAAGACACAGCAACAGCTGTTTCGGGTCGGTTTGCAGGCGCTATTTTTAGCGCAATATCGCCTGCAAACCGCCCCAGTGTGAAAGGGGCCTAAGAGAAAAAGGTGCCGAAAATGCACGAGATTCTGTCACAATTTTTCCGTAGTTTAACTGTGCTTATGGTGTGTTTTTCATAAGTCATGTGACTCGAAAACCACATCAATAACGCATCCATGTTGCGTTTTTGATGCTCTTGCTGCATTTTCAATGCATTTCAGCGGGGAGGTGCGTTTTTTAAACTGACCAAAAATGCGGCAAGCAGGATTTTTAACTTAACGAAGGAAGCGCAACGGACCATTCTGAAAACACACATTAGAATTTAAAGGGATCCATTTTTCTTGAGCTTTTCTTCTGCTAAAGGTGGAAATAATTGTCAACAATAAATTCATCTGCATTTAAATTCATGATATTAATGAAAAAGTCCAATATAATACAATTCTAAATAAAAATATATGTATTTTTTTTTTAAACTGTCAATTTCGGTTTTTGGCCAAGTGCATCCTGCATTTTCGGTACCAAAATTTCCATTCGGTGCACCTCCTATTTATAACCCTCCCTAACTTTTTCCAAAATAGAGGGGGAAAAAAAGTTTTGCCTTTGGGCCAGCTATATACGGTTCGAATCTCAGCCGGTTCAGCCGAGATTCAAACCATTAATGAGTAGGCTGAATGTAACAAGTTGATTAATCGATCAACTTAAGGTACAACCAGC
This sequence comes from Lithobates sylvaticus, assembly GCA_028564925.1. Taxonomy (NCBI): domain Eukaryota; kingdom Metazoa; phylum Chordata; class Amphibia; order Anura; family Ranidae; genus Lithobates; species Lithobates sylvaticus. The sequence continues at coordinate 148,599,172 of CM053030.1, forward strand.
CTGCCGGATTTGCTTCCGATTATTGTAAGTGGTTGCTTTAGCCGCTAGCGATCATAACTGGCTTCCCCTGTCCAGTCAGGCAAAGTTCTACTTTAATGTTGAACCCATTTGTTACGTGTGGGAAAAAAAAAAAGTTTGTGTAACTCTATAGCAGTGGTCCCCAAGCAGGGGCTCTCAGCCCATCATTCTACATCCCTCACCTTATACACCCAGGTCAACTCAAACCTTGCCGAATTCATGGATTTTTGCTAAACTTTTTGACATTGCTGGTCAGACACTGCTAACACAGAGGCAATGTCAAGCCTACGAGTTCTTCCACTATGTAGTCTGAATAGTTTTGTAAATAAAAGGTTGGTATATGAGAACTATGAGCATTCCCCAGTTGCATATTCTGCTATTTTGTTTTATATTTTGGCAGCAGAATAGTTTATTTATTTGAAATGTTTTATCCAAATGTACTATTCCAAGCTGGCTCGGTAATGTAGCTGATCAGCTCATTAGTATCCACTACTTACGGTAAGGCACTCGGAGACACAGGAAATGCTGCACTCACTGGCCACTGTTGGTTCACCAGATACTAGTTTTACTTGGGTGGTGTCACATGTTCCTAGAGCAGAGGTCTCAAACTGGCGGCCCTCCAGCTGTTGTAAAACGACAAGTCCCATGAGGCATTGCAAGACTGACAGTTACAGGCATGATGGGACTTGTAGTTCCACAACAGCTGGAGGGCCGCCAGTTTGAGACCCCTGTCCTAGAGGTTAGTATATAGTTACACTGGCTTCCAACATCTGTGCAAATTTGCCTAGCCAAGTGCTGAAAGGAACCATTTGTAATTGGCATGTGCTTGTAGCTCCCCCTGTGGTGGTCAGGATTTACCAATTTCCACCAATTTTAAATATACAACTGTTTGGTGTAGGAAAAAAGTCTGTTACAAAAGTTACTCAGAAACTTCTTTGATTACCAACTCGGCTACAATCACTGGCTTCGAATGTTTTTTTTTGCTTTTTTTTTTTTTAAGGCAGAATCTATTATCTGGGGAGCAAACAAAATATACCCAAATCAGTATCTTCTGCTTTTAAATGCACTTGGATGCATTCACAGTATCTAAGCCTCAGGATGCACAGCATTCCATTTTCTCTAAACGCAGCTAAGGTGAACGCACCTTAATACAGGTAAACGCACAGTGTGGAACAATACCATTTAAAAACGTTATGCATTTATTTGCATCTATAAATGGCCTTGCCAGTGTAAATGAGCCCTTGGAGGTGCAGAATTTCAAAACTGAAATATAAAATTGGGAAATATATACTGTATATAAATGACTTGCAGCTAGATCTGAACTAGTTAAAGAGGAACTGCAGTCTGCTCACATAATTTGTAATAAAATCATCGTCCCCATTCTTAAGCTTCCCTCCAACCACTTTGCATATTATTTTATATATACTGTGATTCTGTACTTGCCAATATGCTGCAGAAATCTCCCTTCACGAAGTCTGGCTGCTGTTTTTAACTGGTGGCAGCTGAAGCTGATGCCTGTTCACACAGAGGCACACCTCTAGCTCTGTAGCCCTCTTTGGCCCTCTTATGACTCATCCCCCCTCCCTTCCTGGCAAACTCTCACGAGAGTGAGAGAGAGAGAGCTGTGCATGATGTCATAAGCCTAGGCTAATGACCAGACAAGAAACAGGAAGTGGGCTGTATAAGGTATTTACTGTCAGAAAAAACATCTTTTACTATCCAAAGTTAAAACAACAAGGGCAGAAGATTTAATAGATGGAAAGTAGAAAAAATGACTGAAGGTTCGCTTTAAGTGCCTGATTTACTCTGCACCACTTTTATAAATATCTTGTGCTGTAGGACGGACTGATGAGAACTGGAACAAATTTGATATATGCCTGTAGAAAACAGCATCTTTTTCCTACTTATCCTATAACATGCACTGGAAAATGGAACTTAGTATATGGTTGCTATGGGCATTTTTGTTTTTGCTGCAGTTTTCATAAATCAGTCCCAGTGTGTAGGAAGCTGGTTGACTTTAAACACATAGGGATTGATTTACTATAGGCAAAAAAAGACTGTGCACTTTGCAAAGTGCAGTTGCTCCAAAGCTTAGTAAATGAGGTAAAGCTTCACTTTTCAAAGAATACCCAATCACATGCAAGGAAAAAAAAACAGCATTTGTGCTTGAACATGATTGGATGACGGAAGTCAGCAGAGCTTCTGTTTACTAAACTTTGGAGGAACTGCACTTGCAGTCTATTTGCCTTTAGTAAACAAATCCCATTGTGTGCACACATCACTGTTTCTTAGGCCCCTTTCACACTGGGGCGGGGAGCCACGCTGACGGTAAAGCAGCGCTATATTTAGCGCTGCTTTACCGTCGTTTTAGCCGCGGTATTCGGCCGCTCGCGGTGCGGTTTTCCTCCCCGCGAGTGGCCGAAAAAGGGTTAAAGACCCCCCCGCACAGCGCCGCCACGCCCCAGTGTGAAAGGGGCCTTACTGTTGCAAATATCCAGAAATAAACCAATTACTAAGCTTTTTCAAGAACAAATGAGTATTCCCTTTGCACACTGCGTGTATAATGGTGTTAATAACCCAGAGTCCCCCTTTTCCCCCTCATTCAAGGGCTTCCTTCCTGTTTTTTCTACAAATCATATTGCCAGATATGAGCTTGTCTCGTATTCTCACTCACATTCTGTACACATTGTAGATCTTAGCTGTAGATGTAGAAGAGGTTATTTATGGAATATTGCATCAGATTTTAAATACCTGGTACTGTTGGCGCACACAAATTTATTTTTAATTTGCCGATGTTGCACTCCTTTTTGTAGATCTCTACGTCGGAGGTAAGCACTTGGTGACTGAAGCACTTTCTGGTTAATTAACAGTTCCACACAAAGAGCAGTGATGTGCAGTAATCTAGTGGGATCAACCTATAACCATTGAAAAGTAGCAAGAGACGTGAAAGACAATTAGCTGCTTCAGATAAGACATTGTTCTTTTTTACCTGCAATACACTGGTTCATAATCCTCCATCTTTTCCTGTTCCATTTTGTTTGCAAGGGCCATCAGCTGGTATGCATCACCTAAAAAGGAGCCAGGTCTCCTCTGTGAGGTGGGCATGTACCTACAAAGGGTATATGCACGTGGTGATGTGACCTGCAGTGTTGCCTTGACTTAAAATTCCTTAAAAAAAGGGTAAGGCTCGGTTCACACCTACGCAATTTCCTTTTGATCCGTTTCTGCAGTGCTTTTTGCGTTTTTTTTATTTTGCGCACACATTTTTTACACATTTTATTTGTGGGTTTTTGGCATTTTTTGGCCAAATTGTTGTTTGGTGATGGATTAAAAAACACAATTCCCGGCAAAAACGCACTACATGCTTATCTGCAGCTTCTCCATTGAAGTCTATTGAACCACCAAATGCACCGTTTTACATTTAACAAAGTCCCTGACCCTTTCCAAAAACGCAGCAGCTGAAAAAATGCATAGATGTGATTGTGTACTATAGGAAACCATGGTAAATGGACTGTAGTGCGTTTCTGCAAAAAGCATAAAAAAATGCATAGGTGTAAACCAAGCCTAAAGCCTTGTACACACGATCAGATTTTCGGATTAATAATCGTCCGTTTTTTGTTGCATGCTAGTCTATGGGAAGTGAAGAGGTTACTCCACTTATGAAAATTCTCATACGACAGAATATAACCTTGGAAGTGATTTAATGTGTTCTTTCGTTTCCGAGCATGCATAGTCTTGCTCTTATGTTTTTTTTTTTTTTTGGACGAAAATGGTACTAATTAAACAAAAATCTGACGTGTTCACGTACGATAAATTTTATAACCTGCACCTTCAGGTTTTGTCCTAAAAGTCGGAATCGGCTGTCAAAAGCACTATACTACCAATCAAATAATCGCTCGTCATACGAAATTATGCTTCCGATTTCCTTATCGTGTGTGTGGACCTTTAGGCTGCAGGTAGCATTGCTGCTTTTCATATTGCTGTATAATTATTGTCAGCTGCATGTGCTGTGCACGTGAACGCTGGGTTGAACCAAAAAAAATAAGTAAATGTGTGTTGCAAGACTAAAGACAAAAGTACAAGGGTTTTTCAATAAGATTTCCGCACTTTTTTAAAACTCTAATAAATAGAAAAACGTGCAAAAACTTTTTGAAGACCCCTTTCATTTTTCGTACTCTAGTAAAATAACAGCCACTTCTAGAATTGGAGGCTTGAGATCAGAGAAATCGCCATGGGTTGTCTATAGAGCCAATGGCAAGATTGATCAGATTATGTCATTAAATAGTTGCTGTGAGCAACATCGCTCTTATTTATCAGCATTTTCTTATTAGTATTCCTCCTAATTCTGCCTTTTTCCAGCTTTGTGAACTCAAGCACTTTCAGTAAAGTACAAGCAGATATTGGTTGGTGCACTTTGAAACAATACTGTAGTCATACTAAGTGGAGATCTGTGCCATGTTATTCATATTTATTAATCCTCCCCAAATCTTGCTTTATGTCAAGAAAGTGACCTGGTTATTTTATGTGCGTGCTTAAATCTCTAATTCACTTTTTTCATTTTCATGTGTACAAAGACTTGGGAAGTGTTTTGGCAACTAAAAAATACACATTTTAGATTCATACAGCTGTATAATTGTCTATGGTTGTGTATCTATTGTCAAGCTATTCCTCACCTTACAGACCTCTTTGTTTTTACACTGCTTCCATTTGTAATCTGCTCATAAGTTATGCCTTTGGAATTTTTAATGGGATCATATTTGGAATACATACTTTTTAGTAAACATGGTGATGAAATTCTGATAAGCTGTTCTCTTTTTCTATCAGTTCAGAGACCACTAACTATCTATTTAGCAGTGCCACCCACTTAACGCATACAGTATCTAAACCCAAAAACAAGAATTGAAAGGCTAAGTTAACCATTGGAACATTGTACACCCATCTTTAGGGTGTAACCTGTTCCAGCAACTGCCCCCCTATTCCCCCTCATTCCTTTCCCTGTGACAGTGGGAGGCGTTCTTCTCCCATATAGTCGCTCACACAATCTTCCACCACAGTAGTTGGCTTGTGGTTCTCAATGGACTGTGAGTGTGCTGAGTACTCTCATAATGCAGACTTCCTCCAGCTTTCAAAAAGAAAGCCTGTACAGAGGTATCGGCCAGAAAGCTGGAGGACATGTCTACAGGAGCTTGACATTGCACTAGCGATCCACTGATTGTGAGTGCGATGCTTTGAAGGCTCCTGTAGGAAAATATAATAAATGCATTTTTTTTTCTGTAAAGGTGAGCTTGGCCTTAGTCGTTAGATGTTATGGCTGTATAGATTTCCTTATTCAAGGCTTCCCCCCCCCCCCTCTGTTTTCAACTGATGATCCTGCCAGAAGCACAGTTCAATGAGGTCAGAAAGTGTAAAGCCCCATACACACGGTCGGACAATCCGCGGACCAGGTCCGTTGGACCATGTCCGTCATACTTTGTCCGATGTTGGTTTTGCGTACACACGGTCGGACAAAGTTGTCGGAAAATCCGATCATTCTGAACGTGGTGACGTTTGTTGCCTACGACGGGACTACGTAGAGGCTAGTAGCCAATAGCTTTGGTCTTGTAATGTGATCTGAGCATGCGTGGCACTTTGTCCGGTCGGACAACCGTACACACGATCGGATTTGGTGTGATCGGACCGTGTTGACGGCAAAGATTTCCAGCAGGAGATAAGACTTTGTCCGTCGGTCAAACCGACGAACACTGTCCGATGGTGCATACACACGGTCTGATTTTTCAACAACCTTGTCCGATCGGACAGAATCCATGAAAAAGTACGACCGTGTGTATGGGGCTTAACAGTGTTTTCACCCCAGGGTGCAGTTACAGTAAACATACTAACACAGCCACACACCTAAGGACTGGTAAGCTGTGATATATACAATTGTTCTTGGGGTTAGATACACTGTACCTATAAGTAGAACTATAGGCAAACATATTTTTTTTTCCATTTTGGTTAGAGCAATGGAGGGTTATAACCCGTCTTTTTTTTTCGCCATCTGTGTCCCATTGCGGAGGTTTACCTTCACTTCCTCTCCCACAGAGAGGGAAAATCTCTACAAAATAAGGGAATTTCTTGGGGACCCCCAGATCAACAGAACCAGTGTCCCCATTGGAAAATTTCCCCCTCTACTACTTTTCTGGGGACAACCCAAAATGTTTCATTTTCTTTTACTTTCACTTTCAATGATAATGGTAAAAAGGACAAATAGAGAGGGTGAATCTCCTTAACGGGGGCACAGATGGCAACAAAAGCTGACCAGTGTTCTAATCCCTATCCCTGCTTTGTGAGGCCTTGGGCAAAACTTGGACATGGGGCCCCACTCAAGCCCATAATGGGGAAGGGGAACTCTGATATAAGGTGATCACTGGTCACCAGAGCCCCCCCTTACATAAAAGTGCACAGTATTCCCCTTTACATCAGGGTCCCGTAGAGTTTCAATGGGAACTATGATGTGGGTGGATCACCTTCTGCAGAGTTAATGCACTAAGGTAAGGGGGGTTACTGATACCTGCATACCTTACTATAGTCACTCCCTCTTATATCAGTGACCCCCCCTCAGACTGGCCTTGCAGCGCTGTCACTGACCTTCTCTCAGGTGCACCATGCAGGGCTCGGTCAGATGGCCCTCTCTGGGCTCCAACTTGGCGGCTCTGTTTTATCCTATATTCTCCTCTACACAGTCCACACACATCTGACTCCTGCTGTGACCCCTGTCCTGGCAGCAGTCCAACTCATGACTCCTTTGTAGGCTTCTCCCCATAGACTGGGGATATGATACAGGAGATGGTCAGAGACTGAGGCCATGATGCAGTTGATGGTCAGAGATTGTGCGAATAGGATATAGGAGGTGGTCAGAGACTATGTGGACATGATACAGGAGATGGTCAGAGACTGCGGATATGATACAAGAGATGGTCAGAGACTGTGTGGCCATGACACAGGAGATGGTCAGACACTGCGGACATAATACAAGAGATTGGGCAGCCATGATACAGGAGATGGTCAGAGACTGGGCAGCCATGATACAAGAGATGGTCCAAGACTGTGCAGACACGATACAGGAGATGGTCAGACTGCAGACATGATACAAGAGCTGGTCAGATACTGTGTGGCCATGACCCAGGAGAGGAACAGAGACTGCGTGGCTATGATACAAGTGATGGTCAGAGACTGCAGACATGATGCAGGAGATGGTCAGAGACTGTGTGGCCATGACAAAGGAGATGGTCAGAGACCGTGTGGCCATGACAAAGGAGATGGTCAGAGACTGTGTGGCTATGATGCAAAAGATGGTCAGAGACTGTGCAGACATGATACAAGAGATGGTCAGAGACTGTGCAGACATGATACAGGAGATGGTCAGACTGCCGACATGATACAAGAGCTGGTCAGAAACTGTGCGGCCATGACACAGGAGATGGTCAGACACTGTGCGGCCATGACACAGGAGATGGTCAGACACTGTGCGGCCATGACACAGGAGATGGTCAGGCACTGTGCGGCCATGACACAGGAGATGGTCAGAGACTGTGCAGATATGATACAAGAGATTGGCACAGACTGTGCAGATATGATACAGGAGATGGTCAGACACTGTGCGGCCATGACACAGGAGATGGTCAGGCACTGTGCGGCCATGACACAGGAGATGGTCAGGCACTGTGCGGCCATGACACAGGAGATGGTCAGGCACTGTGCGGCCATGACACAGGAGATGGTCAGGCACTGTGCGGCCATGACACAGGAGATGGTCAGGCACTGTGCGGCCATGACACAGGAGATGGTCAGAGACTGTGCGGCCATGACACAGGAGATGGTCAGAGACTGTGCAGATATGATACAAGAGATGGTCAGAGACTGTGCGGATATGATACAAGAGGTGGTCAGAGACTGTGCAGACATGATACAGGAGATTGTCAGAGACTGTGAATCCATGATACAAGTGCTGGTCAGAGCCTGTGCGGCCATGACACAGGAGATGGTCAGACACTGTGTGGCCATGACACAGGAGATGGGCAGAGACTGTGTGGCCATGACACAGGAGATGGTCAGACACTGTGTGGCCATGACACCGGAGATGGTCAGACACTGTGTGGCCATGACACAGGAGATGGTCAGAGACTGTGTGGCCATGACACAGGAGATGGGCAGAGACTGTGTGGCCATGACACCGGAGATGGTCAGACACTGTGTGGCCATGACACCGGAGATGGTCAGACACTGTGTGGCCATGACACAGGAGATGGTCAGAGACTGTGTGGCCATGACACAGGAGATGGTCAGACACTGTGTGGCCATGACACAGGAGATGGTTAGAGACTGTGCAGATATGATACAAGAGATGGTCAGAGACTGTGCAGACATGATACAGGAGATGGTCAGACTGCAGACATGATACGAGAGCTGGTCAGAGACTGTGCGGCCATGACACAGGAGATGGTCAGAGACTGTGTGGCCATGACACAGGAGAGGAACTGAGACTGTGCGGCTATGATACAAGTGATGGTCAGAGACTGCAGACAGGATACAGGAGCTGGTCAGAGAATGTGTGGCCATGACAAACGAGATGGTCAGAGACTGCGGCTATGATACAAGAGGTGGTCAGAGACTGTGCAGACATGATACAGGAGATTGTCAGAGACTGTGAATCCATGATACAAGTGCTGGTCAGAGCCTGTGCGCCCATGACACAGGAGATGGTTAGAGACTGTGTGGCCATGACACAGGAGATGGTTAGAGACTGTGCAGATATGATACAAGAGAGGGTCAGAGACTGCGTGGATATGATACAAGAGATGGTCAGAGACTGCGTGGATATGATACAAGAGATGGTCAGAGACTGTGCGGATATGATACAAGAGATGGTCAGAGACTGTGCAGACATGATACAGGAGATGGTCAGACTGCCGACATGATACAGGAGATGGTCAGACTGCCGACATGATACATGAGATGGTCAGACTGCCGACATGATACAAAAGCTGGTCAGAAACTGTGCGGCCATGACACCGGAGATGGTCAGACACTGTGCGGCCATGACACCGGAGATGGTCAGACACTGTGTGGCCATGACACCGGAGATGGTCAGACACTGTGTGGCCATGACACAGGAGATGGTCAGAGACTGTGTGGCCATGACACAGTAGATGGTCAGACACTGTGTGGCCATGACACAAGAGATGGTTAGAGACTGTGCAGATATGATACGAGAGCTGGTCAGAGACTGTGCAGACATGAAACAGGAGATGGTCAGACTGCAGACATGATACGAGAGCTGGTCAGAGACTGTGCGGCCATGACACAGGAGATGGTCAGAGACTGTGTGGCCATGACACAGGAGAGGAACAGAGACTGTGCGGCTATGATACAAGTGATGGTCAGAGACTGCAGACAGGATACAGGAGCTGGTCAGAGAATGTGTGGCCATGACAAACGAGATGGTCAGAGACTGCGGCTATGATACAAGAGATGGTCAGAGACTGTGCAGACATGATACAGGAGATGGTCAGACTGCCGACATGATACAAGAGCTGGTCAGAAACTGTGCGGCCATGACACAGGAGATGGTCAGACACTGTGCGGCCATGACACAGGAGATGGTCAGACACTGTGCGGCCATGACACCGGAGATGGTCAGACACTGTGTGGCCATGACACCGGAGATGGTCAGACACTGTGTGGCCATGACACAGGAGATGGTCAGAGACTGTGTGGCCATGACACAGGAGATGGTCAGACACTGTGTGGCCATGACACAGGAGATGGTTAGAGACTGTGCAGATATGATACAAGAGATGGTCAGAGACTGTGCAGACATGATACAGGAGATGGTCAGACTGCAGACATGATACGAGAGCTGGTCAGAGACTGTGCGGCCATGACACAGGAGATGGTCAGAGACTGTGTGGCCATGACACAGGAGAGGAACTGAGACTGTGCGGCTATGATACAAGTGATGGTCAGAGACTGCAGACAGGATACAGGAGCTGGTCAGAGAATGTGTGGCCATGACAAACGAGATGGTCAGAGACTGCGGCTATGATACAAGAGGTGGTCAGAGACTGTGCAGACATGATACAGGAGATTGTCAGAGACTGTGAATCCATGATACAAGTGCTGGTCAGAGCCTGTGCGGCCATGACACAGGAGATGGTTAGAGACTGTGTGGCCATGACACAGGAGATGGTTAGAGACTGTGCAGATATGATACAAGAGAGGGTCAGAGACTGCGTGGATATGATACAAGAGATGGTCAGAGACTGTGCGGATATGATACAAGAGATGGTCAGAGACTGTGCGGATATGATACAAGAGATGGTCAGAGACTGTGCAGACATGATACAGGAGATGGTCAGACTGCCGACATGATACAGGAGATGGTCAGACTGCCGACATGATACAGGAGATGGTCAGACTGCCGACATGATACAAAAGCTGGTCAGAAACTGTGCGGCCATGACACAGGAGATGGTCAGACACTGTGCGGCCATGACACCGGAGATGGTCAGACACTGTGTGGCCATGACACCGGAGATGGTCAGACACTGTGTGGCCATGACACAGGAGATGGTCAGAGACTGTGTGGCCATGACACAGTAGATGGTCAGACACTGTGTGGCCATGACACAAGAGATGGTTAGAGACTGTGCAGATATGATACGAGAGCTGGTCAGAGACTGTGCAGACATGAAACAGGAGATGGTCAGACTGCAGACATGATACGAGAGCTGGTCAGAGACTGTGCGGCCATGACACAGGAGATGGTCAGAGACTGTGTGGCCATGACACAGGAGATGAACAGAGACTGTGCGGCTATGATACAAGTGATGGTCAGAGACTGCAGACAGGATACAGGAGCTGGTCAGAGAATGTGTGGCCATGACAAACGAGATGGTCAGAGACTGCGGCTATGATACAAGAGATGGTCAGAGACTGTGCAGACATGATACAGGAGATGGTCAGACTGCCGACATGATACAAGAGCTGGTCAGAAACTGTGCGGCCATGACACAGGAGATGGTCAGACACTGTGCGGCCATGACACAGGAGATGGTCAGACACTGTGCGGCCATGACACAGGAGATGGTCAGAGACTGTGTGGCCATGACACAGGAGATGGTCAGACACTGTGCGGCCATGACACAGGAGATGGTCAGACACTGTGCGGCCATGACACAGGAGATGGTCAGACACTGTGCGGCCATGACACAGGAGATGGTCAGACACTGTGCGGCCATGACACAGGAGATGGTCAGACTGTGCAGATATGATACAAGAGATGGTCAGACTGCAGACATGAAACAAGAGCTGGTCAGAGACTGTGCGGCCATGACACAGGAGATGGTCAGACACTGTGCGGGTATAATACAAGAGATGGTCAGAGACTGTGCAGATATGATACAGGAGATGGTCAGACTGCAGACATGATACAAGAGCTGGTCAGAGACTGTGCGGCCATGACACAGGAGAGGAACAGAGACTGTGCGGCTATGATACAAGTGATGGTCAGAGACTGCAGACATGATACAGAAGATGCTCAGAGACTGCGGACATGATACAGGAGCTGGTCAGAGAATGTGTGGCCATGACAAACGAGATGGTCAGAGACTGCGGCTATGATACAAGAGGTGGTCAGAGACTGTGCAGACATGATACAGGAGATTGTCAGAGACTGTGAATCCATGATACAAGTGCTGGTCAGAGCCTGTGCGGCCATGACACAGAAGATGGTCAGACACTGTGTGGCCATGACACAGGAGATGGTTAGAGACTGTGCAGATATGATACAAGAGATGGTCAGAGACTGTGCAGACATGATACAGGAGATGGTCAGACTGCAGACATGATACGAGAGCTGGTCAGAGACTGTGCAGACATGAAACAGGAGATGGTCAGACTGCAGACATGATACGAGAGCTGGTCAGAGACTGTGCGGCCATGACACAGGAGATGGTCAGAGACTGTGTGGCCATGACACAGGAGAGGAACAGAGACTGTGCGGCTATGATACAAGTGATGGTCAGAGACTGCAGACATGATACAGGAGCTGGTCAGAGAATGTGTGGCCATGACAAACGAGATGGTCAGAGACTGCGGCTATGATACAAGAGATGGTCAGAGACTGTGCAGACATGATACAGGAGATGGTCAGACTGCCGACATGATACAAGAGATGGTCAGAAACTGTGCGGCCATGACACAGGAGATGGTCAGACACTGTGCGGCCATGACACAGGAGATGGTCAGACACTGTGCGGCCATGACACAGGAGATGGTCAGAGACTGTGTGGCCATGACACAGGAGATGGTCAGACACTGTGCGGCCATGACACAGGAGATGGTCAGACACTGTGCGGCCATGACACAGGAGATGGTCAGACACTGTGCGGCCATGACACAGGAGATGGTTAGACTGTGCAGATATGATACAAGAGATGGTCAGACTGCAGACATGAAACAAGAGCTGGTCAGAGACTGTGCGGCCATGACACAGGAGATGGTCAGACACTGTGCGGGTATAATACAAGAGATGGTCAGAGACTGTGCAGATATGATACAGGAGATGGTCAGAGACTGTGCAGACATGATACAGGAGATGGTCAGACTGCAGACATGATACAAGAGCTGGTCAGAGACTGTGCGGCCATGACACAGGAGAGGAACAGAGACTGTGCGGCTATGATACAAGTGATGGTCAGAGACTGCAGACATGATACAGAAGATGCTCAGAGACTGCGGACATGATACAGGAGCTGGTCAGAGAATGTGTGGCCATGACAAACGAGATGGTCAGAGACTGCGGCTATGATACAAGAGGTGGTCAGAGACTGTGCAGACATGATACAGGAGATTGTCAGAGACTGTGAATCCATGATACAAGTGATGGTCAGAGACTGTGCGGCCATGACACAGAAGATGGTCAGACACTGTGTGGCCATGACACAGGAGATGGTTAGAGACTGTGCAGATATGATACAAGAGATGGTCAGAGACTGTGCAGACATGATACAGGAGATGGTCAGAGACTGTGTGGCCATGACACAGGAGACAAGAGATTGTCAGAGACTGTACACATGATACAAGAGATGTTCAGAGACTGGGCGGCCATGATACAGGCTCCTCCCCATAGACTGCGGATATGATACAGGAGATGGTCAGAGACTGAGGCCATGATGCAGTTTATGGTCAGAGATTGTGCGAATAGGATATAGGAGGTGGTCAGAGACTATGTGGACATGATACAGGAGATGGTCAGAGACGGCGGATATGATACAAGAGATTGGGCAGCCATGATACAGGAGATGGTCAGAGACTGTGCAGACACGATACAGGAGATGGTCAGATACTGTGTGGCCATGACCCAGGAGAGGAACAGAGACTGTGTGGCTATGATACAAGTGATGGTCAGAGACTGCAGACATGATGCAGGAGATGGTTAGAGAATGCAGACATGATGCAGGAGATGGTCAGAGACTGTGGACATGATACAGGAGATGGTCAGAGACTGTGTGGCCATGACAAAGGAGATGGTCAGAGACCGTGTGGCCATGACAAAGGAGATGGTCAGAGACCATGTGGCCATGACAAAGGAGATGGTCAGAGACTGTGTGGCTATGATGCAAAAGATGGTCAGAGACTGTGCAGACATAATACAAGAGATGGTCAGAGACTGTGCAGACATGATACAAGAGATGGTCAAACTGCAGACATGATACAAGAGATTGGCACAGACTGTGTGTATATGATACAGGAGATGGTCAGACACTGTGCGGCCATGACACAGGAGATGGTCAGAGACTGTGTGGCCATGACACAGGAGATAGTTAGAGAATGTGCAGATATGATACAAGAGATGGTCAGAGACTGCGTGGATATGATACAAGAGATGGTCAGAGACTGTGCGGATATGATACAAGAGATGGTCAGAGACTGTGCAGACATCATACAGGAGATGGTCAGACTGCAGACATGATACAAGAGCTGGTCAGAAACTGTGCGGCCATGACACAGGAGATGGTCAGACACTGTGCGGCCATGACACAGGAGATGGTCAGACACTGTGCGGCCATGACACAGAAGATGGTCAGACACTGTGCGGCCATGACACAGGAGATGGTCAGGCACTGTGCGGCCATGACACAGGAGATGGTCAGGCACTGTGCGGCCATGACACAGGAGATGGTCAAGCACTGTGCAGCCATGACACAGGAGATGGTCAGAGACTGTGCAGATATGATACAAGAGATGGTCAGAGACTGTGCGGATATGATACAAGAGATGGTCAGAGACTGTGCAGACATGATACAAGAGATGCTCAGAGACTGCGGACATGATACAGGAGCTGGTCAGAGAATGTGTGGCCATGACAAACGAGATGGTCAGAGACTGCGGCTATGATACAAGAGGTGGTCAGAGACTGTGCAGACATGATACAGGAGATTGTCAGAGACTGTGAATCCATGATACAAGTGCTGGTCAGAGACTGTGCGGCCATGACACCGGAGATGGTCAGACACTGTGCGGCCATGACACCGGAGATGGTCAGACACTGTGTGGCCATGACACCGGAGATGGTCAGACACTGTGTGGCCATGACACCGGAGATGGTCAGACACTGTGTGGCCATGACACAGGAGATGGTCAGAGACTGTGTGGCCATGACACAGGAGATGGTTAGAGACTGTGCAGATATGATACAAGAGATGGTCAGAGACTGCGTGGATATGATACAAGAGATGGTCAGAGACTGTGCGGATATGATACAAGAGATGGTCAGAGACAGTGCAGACATGATACAGGAGATGGTCAGACTGCAGACATGATACGAGAGCTGGTCAGAGACTGTGCGGCCATGACACAGGAGATGGTCAGAGACTGTGTGGCCATGACACAGGAGAGGAACAGAGACTGTGCGGCTATGAAACAAGTGATGGTCAGAGACTGCAGACATGATACAGGAGCTGGTCAGAGAATGTGTGGCCATGACAAACGAGATGGTCAGAGACTGCGGCTATGATACAAGAGGTGGTCAGAGACTGTGCAGACATGATATAGGAGATTGTCAGAGACTGTGAATCCATGATACAAGTGCTGGTCAGAGCACAGGAGATGGTCAGAGCCTGTGCGGCCATGACACAGGAGATGGTCAGAGACTGTGTGGCCATGACACAGGAGATAGTTAGAGAATGTGCAGATATGATACAAGAGATGGTCAGAGACTGCGTGGATATGATACAAGAGATGGTCAGAGACTGTGCGGATATGATACAAGAGATGGTCAGAGACTGCGTGGATATGATACAAGAGATGGTCAGAGACTGTGCGGATATGATACAAGAGATGGTCAGAGACTGTGCAGACATCATACAGGAAATGGTCAGACTGCAGACATGATACAAGAGCTGGTCAGAAACTGTGCGGCCATGACACAGGAGATGGTCAGAGACTGTGCGGCCATGACACAGGAGATGGTCAGACACTGTGCGGCCATGACACAGGAGATGGTCAGACACTGTGCGGCCATGACACAGGAGATGGTCAGACACTGTGCGGCCATGACACAGGAGATGGTCAGACACTGTGCGGCCATGACACAGGAGATGGTCAGACACTGTGCGGCCATGACACAGGAGATTGTTAGACTGTGCAGATATGATACAAGAGATGGTCAGACTGCAGACATGATACAAGAGCTGGTCAGAGACTGTGCGGCCATGACACAGGAGATGGTCAGAGACTGGGCGGCCGTGATACAGGCGATGGTCAAAGACTGCGGACATGACACAGGAGATGGGCAGAGACTGTGTGGCCATGACACAGGAGATGGGCAGAGACTGTGTGGCCATGACACAGGAGATGGGCAGAGACTGTGTGGCCATGACACAGGAGATGGGCAGAGACTGTGTGGCCAAGACACAGGAGATGGGCAGAGACTGTGTGGCCATGACACAGCTGATGGGCAGAGACTGTGAATCCAGGATACAAGTGCTGGTCAGAGACTGTGCGGCCATGACACCGGAGATGGTCAGACACTGTGCGGCCATGACACCGGAGATGGTCAGACACTGTGCGGCCATGACACAGGAGATGGTCAGACACTGTGCGGCCATGACACAGAGGATGGTTAGAGATATGATACAAGAGATGGTCAGAGACTGTACACATGATACAAGAGATGGTCAGAAACTGCGGCCAATAGTACAGAAGATGGTCAGAAACTGCAGCCGTGATAAAGGAGATGGTCAAAGATTGTGCGGCCATGATACAGAAGCTGGTCAGAAACTGCGGCCACGATACAGGAGATAGTCAGAGACTGTGTGGCTATGACGCAGGAGATGGGCAGAGACTGTGTGGCCATGACACAGGAGATGGGCAGAGACTGTGTGGCCATGACACAGGAGATGGGCAGAGACTGTGTGGCCATGACACAGGAGATGGGCAGAGACTGTGTGGCCATGACACAGGAGATGGGCAGAGACTGTGTGGCCATGACACAGGAGATGGGCAGAGACTGTGTGGCCATGACACAGGAGATGGGCAGAGACTGTGTGGCCATGACACAGGAGATGGGCAGAGACTGTGTGGCCATGACACAGGAGATGGGCAGAGACTGTGCGGACATGATACAGGAGATGGTCAGAGACTGTGAATCCAGGATACAAGTGCTGGTCAGAGACTGTGCGGCCATGACACAGGAGATGGTCAGACACTGTGTTGCCATGACACAGGAGCTGGTCAGAGACTGTGTAGATATGATACATGAGATGGTCAGAGACTGTGTGGCTATGACACAGGAGATGGTCAGACACTGTGTGGCCATGACACCGGAGATGGTCAGACACTGCGTGGCCATGACACCGGAGATGGTCAGACACTGCGTGGCCATGACACCGGAGATGATCAGACACTGTGTGGCCATGACACCGGAGATGGTCAGACACTGTGTGGCCATGAAACAGGAGATGGTCAGACACTGTGTGGCCATGACACCGGAGATGGTCAGAAACTGTGTGGCCATGAAACAGGAGATGGTCAGAGACTGTGCGGCCATGACACAGGAGACGGTCAGAGACTGTGCGGCCATGACACAGGAGACGGTCAGAGACTGTGCGGCCATGACACAGGAGATGGTTAGAGATATGATATAAGAGATGGTCAGAGACTGTACACATGATACAAGGGATGGTCAGAGACTGGGCGGGCATGATACAGGCGATGGTCAGAGACTGTGTGGATATGATACAAGAGATGGTCAGAGACTGCAGACATGATACAGGAGATGGTCAGAGACTACAGATATAATACAAGAGATGGTCAGAAACTGCGGCCAATAGTACAGAAGATGGTCAGAAACTGCGGCCATGATACAGGAGATGGTCAGAGATTGTGCGGCCATGATACAGAAGCTGGTCAGAAACTGCGGCCATGATACAGGAGACTGCGGACTCTCCCACTCTGCTTATACTCACCTTTACTGGGGTCCATTGCCCTGTAGAAAACACGAGCTGGTGCTTGCACAACATTTTTTTCATCACTGGGGCAAGTAAATGGTGTGGTGAGGTGCCCCAGGCTGTACTTCATGCCCACATAGATGAGAGAGAAGTAACTTCAAGTGCCCACCCTATATCCACACTTCAGGACTGTCCTATTACAGATTTAATCTGCCCCCAGCATACACTGTACAGCTCCCATAGACAATGCTGTACAGAGCCACTCTAATGAGCAGCAATGAAACTGCTCACCTATGTCCAGTCCTAAGCACACCACCCCTGTCATCACCATCTCCCCCTCCTCCTGGCATCTTCATGCTCCTCCGAGCACCCACTGCATACACACAGTACGGAGAGCAAGGCAGACGTGGTGGGTGAGGAGGGAGCGGTGCCCTCATTGGATACAGGGAACAGGGCTGCAGAGTATTGTTGTGATGTAACCTCTGATTGGCATTGACGCTGAGTGTGTGGTAGGCGGGGCAGTGTGTTTAAGCAGTGATACACAGTGAGTGAAAGGGGAACCTGGCCGGGGGAAGGCAGCTTTTGTTAGGACATGGTGCTTTGCGGCCCCAACTTGCCCTACAGCCAGTCCAGGCATGGGGACATTCCCTCCCACTGTCACACACACACAGTAGGCAAATTGGCCAGCTGCAAGGCCCCTGTAAGGGGGAGGACTTAGGTGACCACCAAATTAGAAAGCTGCTTCTGAAAAAAAATATATATATATGCGGTACATCTCTGCAATATACGCACATTTACCCATGTTTATCCCTGTAAATGCCCACAACCAAAGAAAAATACCTGTTGATCTGTCAGCAAGACTCCTATTTCCTGTTGGGATCTGAAAACACAGCACTTTTGCGGACTGAGTAGTGTCAGCCCTCCCAGATTTCTTTTGCTGAACTATTGAAACCCACCCCTATTTATCATTCCCTAATCCCAAGCTAGTTATAGGGCTAATTAGACAACACAAGGCATGTTGCACAAGACAGCTCTGAATGTCTGGCATAATCAGCAGGTTTTTTTTTGCACTTATCAAATGGATATTAAAAAATAATCTTTCAACGGTATACAGTATTTAAAGCATTCGGGGGCAGATAAGAGACATTCAATGCTAGTGTTAACATCGACCTTAAAGCATATCTAAACCCAGAAACAGAAATGTAATATATTACATCTGATCAGTCATTACATTTTGACAAAATGCCTCTTAAAGCTGCCTTACCCATAGCACAGTGGTCTTTATCTGCAGATTCCTGTTGAATGTGGATGTTTCTGCTGGGGAAGCTTTAGAAAAAAAGACAGACGAAGACATAAAACACATTGATTTTATTTGTATATTTGTTTTGGAAAGAAACTATAAATTAGAATTGAAGTTGCTGATGCTCAACAAAACTGAAAAAAGGTAACGTGGCCACTTTTTACCTTCTACGTTGACCTAAGCTCCACAAGGGCCTGTTCCAATGGGCTTTGGTTGCCTCCTACAGGTTTATGGGAATACAAAAGCAGCAGAGGCATAACAAATGCCAGTCAACTGTGCCTGCAAAAAAAAAACCTGAATGATCTTGGAAAAATTTCAAACCAATGTCAAATGTACTCTGCTTTTGTTCATTGAAGCCCTTCAACACAGACCCTAGGACCAGCGCCACCAGCTACCTTGTCTACTGGCTCAGTTTATCCCTGGACTACCTGGAATTTTCGACACTTGACTACACAGCTTCCTGGTCAAAACCTGTCTCAATACTAACTGTCCCTTACATACCAGTTTATTTATGAGGCAGCATTTGACATTCAACAGGAAGCTAAAGGGAAGTGGTCATTTATTGGACAGGAAGCTGGCAGGTCAATAGAACACAGCCACACTGAAAGTGTGGCCGGGAATCTGCCGATAAGAGACCCTCACTGGGAGGTACACACACTGACATCAATAGTCACACTAATACAGTGATTAGATATATTACTGTACACTGTAATAATGACACTGGCTGGGAAGGGGTTAACTGTGTGCCTAACAAGTATAATATATGTGTACAGCAGATCTCAGCCATAAATTAATGGCTGGGACCTGCTGACAAAATCCCGCTATTTATAACCAGTGACAGCGCGGGTTAGCAGGGGGAACATGCATGTGCAACCCACACCAAAACAGGCTGGATCATGTACGTGATCCAGCCTGCACGTGCCGACTGCCCACCCACAGTAAATGTGCTGTGGGTGGGCGGGAACTTGCTTTAAATTTGTTGACAGCCTGGTTTAATCGACATTGACTCCCCCCATTAGGATTTGTGTTCAAAAGCCTAAGTTTATTAATTCTTTTTTTTAAAGCAGCTTTGTTAAAGAAAACTTCACTTTCAGCTTGGGGATGTTAAGCCCAATATGTTTTTTAAAGTCAGCAGAAGAGATAGGGGTTTATTTACTAAAGCTAAAGAGTGCAAAATTAGTCACAGCTCTGCATAAAAACAGCTTCCATTTTTTTTTTTTTTTTTTTACCAAAGCTTAATTGAACAAGCTGAGGTTAGAAGCTGATTGGTTTCTATGCAGAAATGTAACACATTTTTCACTCTCTAGTGAATAAACCCCATAGTACTTACAATAAAGTGGCCCTGGTGCTGCTGGCCAGGGCTGCTGATAGAAATCATGGGGCCCCATACAGCCTACCTGACAGGGCCCCCTTCAGCTCCACCCCTGGTCCCGCCCCTGGTCCCTCCTTCAGCCCCCACCCCTGGCCCCTTCCCAGACCCCGTGTTGAAACAAAGTGCAGGTTTGTCTACAAGTGATAGGCATGGGTGGCACTGTCTGCAGCACATTACGGCATTGGTGGCACTGTCTGTAGCACATTACGGCATTGGTGGCACGGGTGGCAATGTCTCTGCAGGCAGCACATGCGTTATGGGCCATAAGGCATGTGCTACCTGCAGACAGTGCCGCCAATGCCATATTGTGCTGCAGACAGTGCCACCCATGCCATGCCGTAATGTGCTGCAGACAGTGCCACCCATGACACTAATGCCATAACGCATGTGCTACCTGCTGACAGCACCACCCATGCAGCCAATGCCATATTGTGCTGCAGACAGTGCCACCCATACCGCCAATGGCATAATGCCATTGGCAGCATGGGTGGCACTGTCTCTGCAGGCAGCACATGCGTTATGGCATTAGCGTCATGAGTGGCACTGTCTGCAGCACAATATGGCATTGGTGGCACTGTCTGCAGGCAGCACATGCGTTATGGGCCACCCATGCCCTCAATACAATAATGTATAGATGCTGCTGTAGTAGTAGTAGATCTTGAGTCCCCTCCCCCCCCTCCCCCAAGCAAGCACACACCTGTGTAATTTTTAGCAGGGCCCCATGATCCTGCTGCTGCCTGCACTGGAGTGTACACAAACGATACCATTCAGATGCGATGTAGATGATGCCAGCTGCTTCTTTTATGTCTTCTGCTGCCGCCGCTCACCTCACTAATGCTTCTCTCACGAGGAGGGAGAGGAATCACTCCGCGGCGCCAGGAGGGGGACGGCACTATGGGAGGGAAGAATGCACTGGCTGGGACTTGAGCCAGAGCCAGCATGAGGAGCGGGCACGGAAGAGGCATTCTTCCACGCCCGAAATAGAGGAAATAGTCCCTCCCCTCCCACCACTTACTCTGCAGATAGCTATCTGCAAAAAAAAAAACAAAAACTTTAAAAATAACGGGGGGGGGGGGGGGGGGAGGGGTTGTGGTTTTTAGGGGGGTTGGGGAGACAGGACGGTGGGTTTGTTGCATTGGTAGTTGAGTCGGAGGGACTGTTGCTGGCTGCTCTATTAGTTGAAATTTGAAGTTCTGCCCCTTTCCCCCAATCTTCTGCTGTTACGGGGGTAAAACAATCAGCTGGATCCTGTAATAGGCACCCATTAACAGTGCTGAGTATGCCCCCCTCCATAATTCATAGAATCTTTATAAAATACATATATCCTATACACAAGGGACAAATATCAGCCAAAGTCAAATAGCTGCGAGTGCTGACCGGTGTGTTGTGGTGGGGGGTGGTCCCCCTGTCAGAACACAATGGCACAGCTGGGAGATTGCTGTACTAACATTGATTAGTTAGTACATCGACTGCCTCAGTTTTATTGTTCAATGAAAAAAAATAACTTAGCATGTGTACCAGGCATAAGAGCTTCCATCGGTGAAAAGCACTTCAAGAATGGAAGACGTGGATGAATGAAAGGTCTGCTTCTTCCATTCATAGATCACTTATCATTGATGGACTAGCCAATCGTATTTACATCTGCAGCACCAAAATACTGAAGCTGAGGAGAAGACTTTGGATTTCAACTAAGGCCCCTTTTCAGACGGGCACCTCCATGAACCGAGACCCACTTGCTCAGCGGAGAATCTCTCTGCTGAGTAGCCCGCTCTAGTATATGGGGCAATCGGATTGAAACGGACCGCTGGTCTGTTTCCATCCAAAGCCATCTGATCCACCAGACGGATGGGGAATAGGTCCCTCATCTGTCTGTTTTTGGCGGACAGGATCGGATGGTGGCGGGTGTCAGCAGACGTGTCCGCTGACATCCGCCGCTCTATAGAAGAGACTGGATGGCCCAATCAGGTTCACCTGAAAAATTGACATTCATTTCTATGACGGGTTGTGTGCCCTGCCTTTCAGGGTGTTGGAAAATACTGCCTTTTTTTAATTAGGCATATTTTACACCTGCAAATGTCCATGTAGTCTATATCTTAGTTACACACTGGTACTTCTCACCTTTATTTATATTTGTTTTAGAACTAAAGTAACATACAGCTCTTTACTTACAGACATTTAAAGAAAAGAAGCAGGGAAAAAAAAGTATAAGGCTCGATTCACATCTATGCATGTTGCTTTTGTGCGTTTTTGCGGTGCTTGCCGCATTTTTGGACACGCGTTTTTACCGCGATTTTGCGGGTTATTTTTACACTGTGGCAGCTATATACAGTGTAAAAAAATGCATATTGCATGAAAAAAAAGTCCCCCACCCTTTCCAAAAACGCAGAGGCACAAAAATGCATTGATGTGAACATGTTAAAGAATTTCCCTGCATTTCTGCAAAATGCATCAAAAAACGCATTAGTGTGAATCAAGCCTTAAGGGGCAAAATGAGGTTAGCTTTCTGGGCTAAAGATATGCAACACTTACAAGCAGTAGGAAGAGAAGGAACACCCCATTACATAAGCACATGAAAACAGCTGACACTGTACTAAATAGCTCATTCATTTACCATGGATTGATCCAAATTCAATGAAAAGTCACCATTGTTTTTGGCTGCATTAAACATAGCTCTTTTCATACCTTAACATAGCAAAGGAATTGATCACTTATGATTTAAATGCAGCAATTCAAGTTTTCTTGATCAGTCTGCCTGGGTTGTGTACACTACAATTTGATACACAATTTTCTAAAAAAAAGTATTTTTTTTAATTTTATTTAAACCGTAAAAAATGCAGTTTTCAGGATTTGTAGATTTATAGATATCAGACCATTTTGTTGTGACAGCATACTCCTAGAATTTCAAACAGGGATTTGTTACCCTGCACATGGTAAACCATAGAGCAGTGCTGGTCAACTTTTATCAATGATAAAAGGCCCTCAACTGCAGTCTCTGACATCACCAAGGGGCCACAAATATTCAGCATATGTAATGCTATAGAAGACTGCATACATATTACAGGAGATGGTTGCAGACTGGAGACGAAAGGTGGTCATACACTGTTGAATTTCTACCAATTCAGAGGAGTCAGCTGCATTCTAATGCCCTGTACACACGATCGGACATTCCGACAACAAAATCCATGGCTCTTTTCCAACAGATGTTGGCTCAAACTTGTCTTGCATACACACGGTCACACAAATCTTGTCAGAAATTCTGAACGCCAAGAACACGGTGACATGAAAAAAGTACGACGAGCCGAGAAAAATGAAGTTCAATAGCCACTGCTTGATTCGGAGCATGCGCGGAACTTTGTGCGTCAGAATTGTGTACACACGATTGGAATTTACGACAACGGATTTTGTTGTCGGAAAATTTGAGATCCAAATCTCAAATTTTTTGTGACGGAAATTCTGATGGAAAATGTCCGATGGAGCCTACACATGGTCGGAATTTCCGACAACAAGCTCCCATCGAACATTTTGAATCGGAAAATCCGACCATGTGTACAGGGCATAACAGTGAGTGGTCCAGCCAAATTGACAAAAATCAATTACTTAACTTTTGTTGAAGGACTTGGGCCTACCATTGTCTGCCGAACAGTGTTTGCAGCCAAACAGCTGCTTTAAGGGCCACTGTTAGAATAAAATAGCCTGGCAGGGAAGATTCATCCATCTGCACTATCATAGATTTAATTAATTTTTTTCTTATGACCAGCTTAAGGGTAAGTGGCAGGGGACATGTTAAATGAGACTGCTAGAGATCACGCCCATTACAGCTCTTTTACAAAACATAGGTTCCACTCCTTACTGAGCCACCTAATTTTCAGTTATACCCTATATTAAAACACATTTTGTTTAAATTTAACACTCGCTAATGTGTGCCAGTTTATCTCTTATACCCCTAAAGTGTGCCACTAAATGTTTCTGTTTTTTTTCTAGGCCTTCATTAATGCTTTTGGAATAATTAATTTGTTTGCATACAATGTTTTATGCAGCGTTCAGACTATTATACAAAAATTATTTTAACAGGTAAGATGGTTAACAGTTTCCCCCCCTCATTGTACAAATACTGCTACAACAAACCACTAATGGAACATATTCCCCCAAGTTCAGATGAAATGTTGCTCAGCTGTACCCCAACTTTCGCCGGTCATAAGGGAAAAAACGCACCGACTATGTTCCACAATTACATCAAACTCTACTGTGCCTTGCAACATCCAGAAAAGATCTAGCAATAGATAATCACAATGATAAAAAACACATTAGATGTACATGTAAAATAATAAACAGGCCTACTCCCATTACAAACAATTAGGAAGCGGGAACAGAGTGTTGACTCCTTAAAAAATAGAGGGACCTGAACAAGTCCATTCAGTACCTACAGGATCATCAGGTATTATTTTTAATAAAGCTGCAGATTTTAGCTTATTAAAAAGTACAATAACACCTTAAAGCTTAGATGAGATTTTAGTGTTCAAACTAACATATAGAATAATAGGTAGCGAATTCTATGTGTTTCTAAATACGGTCTATATCCCTGGCAATGCATGAAAGAGAATTGGTAAAATGACTGTCGTATGATGTAAGAATTCCTATTAGACTAGATTTACACTGGTTAATTCATGCTGCACATTGATCTGCTAGAATGAACCAGTCTTACTGGCAGTTACCCAAGGACAAAATGCCACTTGACTGAATTAATACTGCCCTCTTGTCACTTTAGTTATTTGAGATTATTTACATTGCTGCTCATATGGCCCTGTTCGGCCTCCACCAGAGCTAATTGTATGTGTTCCGGATTTTAATTGGCTTCTTTAATGTTGCCCGAGGAAGAAAACGCTCTCCTTTGCCTCACACCAGCCTCTTAGCCCAGTGCAGTAATAGCTACAATTAAGAACATCTAAATCCTGCTCTAATCTTGTGCCAGAACACAGGGTGAATTTTGCCTACTTCACAAACAATTTAACATGAAATTTTATTTATCCTTTGCTGCAGAGCTTTGAAAAAAATAGATGGGAGAAATGAAAACAAATGATGCAGCTTAACAGAAAAGGTGTGCTTTTTTTCTCTAGGCTTATGACACCCAACTCCCAAGCTTCTAAATAAAAGAAGACCCGCACCGTGGAAGTTGTACCTAAAAAGGAAAAAAAAAGGCAAGTAGGGGGCAAAGAACTTAACTGCAGTACAAGTATTACCTGTAGGCTCCCTGCAGATGATTATTTTCCTCCATTATTGACTTATCATGGTATTTTCCACACCACATCTCTGTGTGGACATGATCATCTTAGTGGAGAAGCAAAGATTCTCTGTTTCATATTAGAGTATTAGAGCTGCCCCCTTGATGGCTGGTGGGGTAAGATTCAAGAAGCTGCAGAGGAGATGGAGGGAAGCATGGATCCAGAAAAGTGGAGAGATCCTGGCATAGCATGGCCTCAGGTACAGCTTCCTCTCCAGCAAGGGAACAACAAGCAGCACAGTAGTGACATCACCAGAACCCACTCCAGTTCTCATCAGACTAATAGATTTAGATGTTGCACATATATGGCACTGAATCCCAAGGCACAGAAAAGCCACAGATAATTTAGAGAAGTAATTCAAGACAAAAAGTACTTTTTTTTTTTTTAGGTACTGCTAAGCCATAGACAACTTTACTAGAAGTTCCATATTAGATAGCAAATATCCACATTTTGTGTTCTGGACCACTTTAAGGGGCAAAGGGAGAAACAAATATTTAACTGAAGGTAGGAGAGAGATATTATGTGCTAGGTACATCAAAAATGCAGCTCCCTCAGGTACATTAGAAATGCAAGTGACGGTAGTAGGATCCACTACTACAGTGATTGCCCTAGCTTCCAGGTTCTGTGCCAAGCAACTACCCTGCTGCATAGTAAACACAGGGGGTCGCTCACTCAGCGCAGGTATCATTTAGAAAACATTATCCTAAAACCATCTCTTTATTAATCTAAAAAGTGGTAAGTGTTATACTCACTAGATGACAAATGTATTAAGCTCATCACATAGTACAGCATCATCCAATCCACACTGCATCATATCATGTGGTTGGAGAAGGTAAAATATCCAATAGGCTAATGCATTTTGAGGACTAGCCTCTTCCTCAGAGCCACTGGCTACATGACATGATGCAGTGTGGATTGGATGATGCTGTACTATGTGATGAGCTTAATACATGTGTCATCTTGTGAGTATAACACTTACCACTTTTTATATTAATAAAGCAATGGTTTTAGGATAATGCACTAGGTCTGTGCACCCTCTCTTTCTTTTTGTGGTTCCAGTTGTTCCGGACTCCCCCAGTCTTAAGCGGACAGCAAGACAAGGTTCATCCATACAAGCGAGTATGGAAGTATAGCCTACTGACATTGTGCGGGCACACACCTAAGCACAAGAGATTTTTTTGGTGTTTGTGACTATCAGAGAACACTTTACATTTTCTGTGAATGCAAAGCGTTCTCCGATTGGACGAGGTGGAGATATGGGTTGGAAATGTCACAAGGGGTGGGCAGCACACAAATGCTTACAGGTTCAACAACAGGTCAAGGAAGGGCTTGACAAAACTCAGAGCTGCTTGTAGCTCACTATACATGACATTAGCATCAGAGGAGGCCTAAACATCCACCTGGTAAAATTTAACAGAGGTGTGAATAGAAGACCAGGTGTCAGCCTTGCAAATCTGAGAAACCGACGCCCGATACTGAAAAAAAAAACACAAAATACTAACAGATCTAGTAGAGTGCACCCTGACATAGGCTCGAATGATGACCTGTCTAATCCACCTAGCAATGGGGAACCAAGAAGCAGGGACTCCCTAAAGCAGGGGTCGCAAACTCAAATTACAAGACAAGACAAGTTTTCATATCCCATGGGGGCCACATGCAAACTTTCAAACTTCAAAAACAGCACTGGTGTCAGGGGACGCATTATTACCCCAGTACTGGTGTCAATGGACACATTATTAACCCCCAGCACTGGTGTCAGCGGACACATTATTAACCCCCAGCATTGGTGTTAGCGGACCCACTATTAACCCCAGCATTGGTGTCAGTGGACACACTATTACCCCCAACACTGGGGTCAGCGGACGCACTATTAAGTTTAACCCCCAGCATTGTGTCAGCGGACGCACTATTAACCCCCAGCATTGATGACAGCGGACACACTATTAACACCAACACTAGCCTCCTACACTCCACAAATAACTCCCCGCTCACACAAATTTCAACCCCAGTCACCCCACTAAGGACTTTGCTCAGCCTCAGTGTGATGGCTCACTTACCTCTCCTCCTGGCAATCAGCTGGTGGACTGATCTTCTGCCTCCTGAGTCCTCTCCTCCTGTCAAGTCCTGGCTCAACACAGGCCTAGTGGCAGGGCACCCGAGAAAGCCATAATCTCCCACCCTGAGGTGGCAGCAGAACCCTGGATCTGGGCACAGCCTGCGAGGGAGCATAGCTCTAAACGATCATCAGAGCCTAGGTGGGTGGGGTGATGGGCGAATCCTCCCTCTGCTCTCCTGTGCTGTGTCTGTTTCCTTTGCTGTGTGCACTGGGCTGCAGCAGCAAGCAGGGGAGAGGACACAGGAGACAGAGCAAAAGCTCCCAGCAGCTGCGCGGTGCACCCCATGCACCCGCCCAGGTTCAGCCCTGCCTGCGGGCCATTTGTAACCGGTAGGGCCTGTGGGCCAGTACTTTGAGACCCCTGCCCTAAAGGAACCTTCATGAAGGACGAAGAGGAAATCAGATTTTTCAAAAAGAGATCATAGCAAAGAAGCAGGTCCTCACAGCACATACCATGTAGAGACAGTGGAGAGAAACTTTCCTGGGATGTTTCTGAACTGGACAAAAGGAGAGAAGGATAATGTACGAGTTAAAGGGGTTGTAAAGGAGATTTTTTTTTTTTAAATAACAAACATGTTATACTTACCTCCACTGTGCAGCTCGTTTTGCACAGAGTGGCCCCGAACCTGGTCTTCTGGGGTCCCTCGGCGGCTGTCTCGGCTCCCCCCCACAAGTACTGCTCACCTTAATGCGAGCTCCCTCAAATGGTGTGGAGTACTTGCGGGCGCGCTCCCGTGATACAGCTGGCGGCTATAGCCGCTCGCTGTATCACTCGGCCCCGCCCCCGGCGCGCCGCGTCATTGGATGTGATTGACAGCAGCGCGAGCCAATGGCTGAGCTGCTTTCAATCCATCCACTCTAGCCAATCAATGGCCAGGGTGAGCGGCGAAGAGGACGTCGGGGGCGAGCATGGGACTTTCGAGGGGTCAGGTAAGTAAAACGGGGGGTCTGGGGGGCCGGTATAGCCAGATGTTTTTTCACCTTAATTCATAGAATGCATTGAGTTGAATTTTTTTTTACCTTTACAACCCCTTTAAGGTGGAAGGAGAAAATTGCCTTAAGGAGAAAGGGGGGCTTGGGCCATAGAACTACCTTATCCTTGTGAAACACTGGGATAGGCTCTTCACATGATAAGACAACACAAAGCATGAAAGCAAAGAGAAAAAAACCTTGCAAGTGAGATCAGAAAGGGGACTATCATTAAGGGGGACAATGTATGTATCCAAGTAGCGAGAGGCCAACAATCTCTGAAACAGAACAGCCAGGGCTGAGATTTCCTCCTAAATGGTAATTAAGGCCAAATGTTGGTCCAGACCAGACCAAAGAACGAACAGGATGTGCCTCATGAAGTACTTACTAGGATGCAATTTCCTAGACTTGCACAGCACAAAGGAGGTCTTCCAGCTGCAATGGTAGACTTTGCAGGGAGACAACATCCTAGACTTTATCTTTTTTATCCCTCAATAGCTGCATTTCAATGGCCATGCTATCAAAACCAGCAATTGAGAAGCACCGTTGTGGCATTGTCCAAATAGATTTTTTTTTTTTTTAACAAAATGTGATCCAAATAGATTTTAATTGATAGACCGCACAGTTGAGCATTGCAGGGACAACTAAATTGCCATGAGTTTCAGGATGTTGAGGGAAAGTCAAACTTCATCCTTCAACTAAGTTCCCCGCACTGAGTAGGCATCCTAGACTTCTTATACCAACAGGCCGAAATCCATCATGGTAAATTTTCCACATATTTAGGAAAAGTTTTCCTGACTCAAGCACTTAATTGAAAATCTACCACTCTAGGAAGAGGGTCTAAGGACTGTGTCCTTAGAGCTAGAATGTTGAGAAGCAATGGTCTGGGATAACACTTCGCATATGGTACTGCTTTCAAAGAGGCCACCATCAGGCCCAAGATCCTCGTGCAGGTACAAATTGAAGACTGATTTAGGGACCAAAGGGTATGAACACTTGAATGGACAGACAGAAGGTTGTCCTGGTGGAGAAAGATCCTGGACAGCACCATATTCAATATCAGGCCCATGTACTTAAATAAATGAGTTGTTTCCAGTGATGACTTCCAAAGCTTGAGGATCCATCCAAATCTTTGCAGATTCTGCACCATCCATTGGCTGACAGGGTTTGCATGAACTGGTCCTTTAACAGAAAATTGCATACAGCATAAGTAAGCATCTCTGATGTCCACAGAGGCCAGAAGGACTCCTAATAGAGGGGGGGGGGGGGGATGACTGACCTGGCCTATCCCGTGTGTAACTTTTGGACTCACTGAACAAGCTGAGCTCTTTCAGATCCACAATGGGTCAAGTGCTTCCATCTGCCTTGAATACAGTGAACAGGTTTGAGTAGAAAACCTGGAACTCTTCCCAATGGGTCCCCTATTGAGAATGTCATATGTGACAAAACGCGTATGAGGAGGTAACATGCTGACGCCACCACGACATTTCGTTGAGGACGGGAGCTTGAATTGTAGCTGGCCGGCTTAATTTTTTCTATGTGATTTCAAGACACTTAAATGTAAGTGTAAACTTTTTACTTGATTTATTAAATTGGGTTGTAGACAGTATAACGCTATGCTCTACCTTATCCCTTTTTTTTTTTTGGGCTGATTATGGATGTACTATCTACGGAGTTACGGATCATATGGTATTTTGCCTGAGAACCTATCATCTCATATTATCCTAAGATCTCCTGCTGAGAAAAAGGTCTGGGCTGGGCTAAAGCCACATGCTTATTCCTGCGGGTTATCTGGTAAGCATGTTCTCTGTAAGGTGGTGGTTCACTTGTCTGTGTTAAATATCACTGAGGTGTTCCGTATACAATACAGTAGCACGCTATTTCTTCCTTTATGGGCTGATTGCCAAATCATCTCCCACAGAGCCACAGATCTCATGGTATCTAATTAAGGGTCATATCACCCTGTATGCAGAATCCTGATTGTGGAAAGCAATGTCCTGGGCTGGGTTAAAGCCATCTCCCCAAATTTTGTTGCTATCTGGTAAGCGTGTTTTCTATGAGGTGGTGGGACACTTATCTGTGATTACACCAGTGTGGTATCTTTCTTTGAAGTTTTTCAGCCGCATACAAGTATTGGAACTGTCATGCCCTGCAATTGGATATATGGACTGTAATTAGCGCAATTATTCTCTTTATTACGTTTGTGCTATATCTCACATTTAATTGCTGCTTTTGGGACTAGTCCATCCAATTACATTATTGTTTTTTTGCGTTTTTTATTATTAGCGCAGTTTTTTCCCCTTTCTAATGGACCCAACTCATTTGCTGCATGAACCTTGTGGCCGAAAGCTGCATCTACAGAGAATTTGATGTCCACCTGGTAGAACTTGGAAAGGGTATCATCAGACTGAGTCTTACAAAGCTGGGCAACGGAGGCTTAAAGGTTGGAATGCCCAGGTAACTCCAGCCCAGCTGGTGGAGTGAGCACGTTATTAGTAAAGGAGGTTCTTTATTCTTTAGGCCCCTTTCACACTGGGGCGAGAGCGGCATTGGTGGTAAAGCAGCGCTATTTTTAGCGCCGCTTTACCGTCGTTGTAGCAGCGGTATTCGGCCGCTAGCGGTGCGGTTTTAACCCCCCCGCTAGCGGCCGAAAAAGGGTTAAAACCGCCCGCAAAGCCCCGCTGCAGTGTCGCTTTGCCGGCGGTATAGCCGCGCTGCCCCATTGATTTCAATGGGTAGGAGCAGTTTAGGAGCGGTGAATACACCGCTCCTTCACCGCTCCAAAGATGCTGCTAGCAGGACTTTTTTTTACCGTCCTTCTAGCGGACCGCTCCAGTGTGAAAGCCCTCCGGAATTACAGAG
Organism: Lithobates sylvaticus; assembly: GCA_028564925.1. NCBI lineage: Eukaryota > Metazoa > Chordata > Amphibia > Anura > Ranidae > Lithobates > Lithobates sylvaticus. Next base: position 148,630,580 of record CM053030.1, read on the forward strand.
ACTTGGTTCGACAGCTCTCATGATTGGCTGGCAACCATTCAAGGGTATTCCCTATATCGCAAGGATAGAGAGGGTAAAAAAATGGGGGGGGGGGGGGGGGGGGGGGGTATGCCTGTATATCAAAAATTATGTACAAGTGAATGTGAGAGATTACATCACTAAGGGAGAAGGGGAGGAGGTGGAATCCTTATAGGTAGAGCTACAAAGGGAGGAAACTAAGGGGAAAGTAATACTGGGAGTATGCTATAGGCCCCCTAACCAGAGGGAGGAGGCAGAGGTGGACCTCCCATCACAATTTGGATTAGGGGCAAGAATGGGAAGTGTCATTATAATGGGGGATTTTAATTATCCAGACAGACTTGGTGGAAGGAACCGCTCATTCATCTAAGGCTCTCCAGTTCCTAAATGTCTTGCAGGACAATTTCATGGGTCAGATGGTAAATGCACCAACTAGAAACAAAGCGTTACTAGACCTACTGATTACCAACAATACAGACCTGATCACGGATGTGCAAATACAGGGCAATTTAGGAAATAGCGATCACAGGTCAATTCGTTTTAGTATAAATCACACAAACAGGAAACATAAGGGGAATACAAAGACACTGGATTTCAAAAGAGCCAACTTCCCTAATCTACGATCCTTGCTAGAGGATAGTAATTGGGATAAAATCTTAGGAACAAAGAACACTGAGTAAAAATGGGTATGAGCATAATAAATAAGGGCATTAGACAGTGCATCCCAATGGGAAATAAATTTAAAACAGTAACGGCCGAACAGGTGGATGTAGGCACTGCGAGGTCAAGACAGGGAACAGGTCGGCAACTGGCTGGCAAACAAGGTACAAGGCAGAGGGCAAGTTCGTGGTCAAAAGGCAGGCAATAGGTTGGCAACAGGCTGGCAAACAAGGTACAAAGCGGAAGGCAAGTTCGTGGTCAAGGCAGGCAATAGGTTGGCAACAGGCAGGTGATAAGGTACCGAATCAGAGAGCAGAGTCGTAGTCCAGGGATCCAAGCTGAGGTCAAACCAAAGGGAGCAGTCAGTAAGCGGGGTCAATCCAGGAAGGGTAACAGGAAAACCAGGTGAATCAGGACCAAGGTAGGCAGGAACTTCAGGCAGGTATTCAGGAGATAAGACTGAAGACGATCCAGCACTGACACCATGTGAAGGCCCTGTTTATATAGGGCGCCTTGTGCTGGGATTGGTGGAGGTACGGGTCCGTGCGTGATTACGCACACACGTTCGTGCTGACGTGGAAGTGCGTGCCCTCGTTCGTATTGACAGACGAGGGCGCGCACAGGTCAGCGTTGGTACGCGGGTACGCCCGCACGTTCGGTTTCGTTGAGAAGGCTGCGCATGGGTATTGGCGCTTGCTGAGTGGAGATTCACCCCTACTGGACGAGGACGGGCATGGAACGCGTGAGTTCTCTGACATTGCCCCCTCCTTAGGGGCAGCCTCCGGATGCCTCTTTGAAACGAACCCTGGGAGCGGGAACGATGAAAAGCCTGTATAAGTCTCTGGGCATGAAGATTCGTTCTTGGTTCCCAGGAATTTTCTTCTGGGCCAAAACCTTTCCATTTAATTAAATATTGGTCCTCACCTTGCCGTTTTCTGTGATCCAGGATAGCTTCAATTTCAAATTCCTCTTCCCCATTCACTCGGATAGCCTCTGGAGGTCCCACTTCACGATCTGGAAAGGAATTTGGAACATCAGGTTTAAGTAGGGAGACGTGAAACACCGGATGTATCCTGAATGAGGCAGGGAGTTCAAGTTCATAGGCCACTGGGTTGACCTTTCTCTTGACAGGGAAAGGGCCCAAGTATCTAGGTCCCAATTTCTTGGAGGGGCATGCTAGTTTTAAATTTGTAGTGGATAGCCACACACGATCTCCTACCTCCAAGTTCAATTCTCCCCTTCTCTTCTTGTCGAAGTATTTTTTATCATCCTCCTGTGCTTTAGCAATAGTTTCCCTGAGCATCTGGTTGTTGGAGGAAAGGAAATCCAGTCTATCCTGAACAGCCGGTACAGAGGATTCGGGCACAAGTGCGGGTAGAAAGGAGGGATGAAATCCGTAGTTGGAGAAAAATGGTGATTGGTTTGTGGTGGAGTGGATGGAATTGTTAAAAGCAAATTCTGCCAAGGGAAGCAGTGAGGCCCAATCCTCTTGGGAAAACGAGGAGAAGCAACGTAGGTATTGTTCCAACGTTTGGTTGGTACGTTCGGTCTGCCCGTTGGTCTGTGGATGGTAAGCTGAAGAGAGACTACATTTAATACCTAGTGCCTTGCATAATGACCTCCAAAACTTGGACGTGAACTGCACTCCACGGTCAGAGACGATGTCACTGGGGATTCCATGGAGTCTGACGATTTCTTTAATGAAGATCCTGGCGGTTTCAATTGCTGAAGGTGTCCCTTTCATGGGAATGAAATGTGCCATCCGAGAAAAGCGGTCTACCACCACAAAAATGGAAGAGAACCCTTTAGAGGGGGGAAGCTCCACAATAAAATCCATGGCGATTTTGTCCCATGGCCTCTCGGGAATAGACAGTGGTTTTAGCAGGCCCCATGATTTTTTTTACTGCTTTTATTTCTGAGACAAATCAGACAAGAGTTAACATAATTCCTGCAGTCCTTGGCCAGATTTGGCCACCAAAAGTGTCTCTGGATTAGATCCATAGTCTTGTGGCCCCCAAAGTGACCCGCCAGAGGATAGTCATGGCAGGCCTGTAAGACGGTGGTGCGTAGGTCTTGAGGGATAAAAATTTTATTGTCGAGCCAAAAAACCCATCCTTCTCCTGAAGGTTGATGCCCGGAGGTAATTGTGTTCCCACGGAAGCTTGGCGGAGCTGTGTCATGAAACTGGATTGGGTCAGGAGAAAATTCCCTGCTTGCAGGATAGTATCTGGTGGAGACGGGGTTTCAAGTTCTGTATTAGAGACAAGGCGAAAGGCACACGGGATGATGAATTGAACTTACGGATCTTATTCGGGCATGTGTTGGCGTAGTGCCCAGCTTCCCCACAGTAGAGGCAGAGGTTGTTCTGGCGACGCCGCTGTTTCTCCTCGGGTGATAATGGTGAGCGGAGTAGGCCGACTTGCATGGGCTCTGGTGCTCCCGAGTTGGCAGCAGGCACGTTGGAAACGGGAGTAGGAGGGTAGTTGGGACCCTTGGGTAACACCCATGTGGGGCGTGTCAAACTGGACCTCTCGGACCTCCGCTCTCTTAAACGACGGTCTATCTGGATAGACAGCTGAATCAAATCCTCCAAAGAACTAGGGATTCCCACTCGGGCTAGCTCATCCTTCAGAGCTTCGGAGAGGCCTATGCGGAACTGATAGAGGAGTGCGGCGTCGTTCCAAGAGGTGTCGGAACTCCACCGCCTAAAGTCTGTTACGTAGTCCTCTACTGGCCGGCGCCCTTGTTGGAGGGCATGGAGGCTGGCCTCTGCTGTTGTGGTGCGCTGAGGATCATCATACAGCTTGGCCATTTCATCCAAAAATGAGTCCAGGGTATCCAGAAGAGGACTGGCTTGTTCCAACATACGGTGGGCCCAGGTCTGAGGCTCCCCTTGGAGTAGGGAGACTATGAACCCCACCTTAGTGCTCTCCAGGGAGAAGGTGCGGGGTTGTAGCAGGAAGTAGAGCCGACAGGCATTCCTGAAGGAGCGGAACTTACTGCGGTCCCCTGAAAACCGTTCCGGTGGGGGCACACGAGGTTCTGGGGGTGGCATCATTACTGTGGGTGCTGATGCAGAGGTTGCTGAGCCAGAAAACCGGGATGTCAGGGAGGCCTGATGAGTTGCAGAGCCCGGGGCCATGGATTCCACTCTCTGTTCTAGTTGATGATAGCCATCTCGCAGGCCCTGGACTGCCAGGGTAAGGGCCGACATCTGTTGGCACAAGGCTTCCAAAGGCGAGGCACCCCCTTCGGACTCCATTCTGGCTGGATCGTACTATCACGTACCTTACAGCGGAGTCCGGATGCTGGGGATGGCCTCGTGCACGGTTCCGGTCCAAACACCCCTGGTGGTGGGAACAGGGAGTGCTGGGGCACGAAAGGGTGCAAGTGCCTGCGGCTGGTAGACTGGTGCTTGGAAGTACTGGTTCCTCTAAAGAGCTGGTGTATACGTTGGTATCCAAGGCTGTGTGCAGTAACGGCCGAACAGGTGGATGTAGGCACTGCGAGGTCAAGACAGGGAACAGGTCGGCAACTGGCTGGCAAACAAGGTACAAGGCAGAGGGCAAGTTCGTGGTCAAAAGGCAGGCAATAGGTTGGCAACAGGCTGGCAAACAAGGTACAAGGCAGAGGGCAAGTTCGTGGTCAAAAGGCAGGCAATAGGTTGGCAACAGGCTGGCAAACAAGGTACAAAGCGGAAGGCAAGTTCGTGGTCAAGGCAGGCAATAGGTTGGCAACAGGCAGGTGATAAGGTACCGAATCAGAGAGCAGAGTCGTAGTCCAGGGATCCAAGCTGAGGTCAAACCAAAGGGAAAACCAGGTGAATCAGGACCAAGGTAGGCAGGAACTTCAGGCAGGTATTCAGGAGATAAGACTGAAGACGATCCAGCACTGACACCATGTGAAGGCCCTGTTTATATAGGGCGCCTTGTGCTGGGATTGGTGGAGGTACGGGTCCGTGCGTGATTACGCGCACACGTTCGTGCTGACGTGGAAGTGCGTGCCCTCGTTCGTATTGACAGACGAGGGCGCGCACAGGTCAGCGTTGGTACGCGGGTACGCCCGCACGTTCGGTTTCGTTGAGAAGGCTGCGCATGGGTATTGGCGCTTGCTGAGTGGAGATTCACCCCTACTGGACGAGGACGGGCATGGAACGCGTGAGTTCTCTGACAAACGCATATAAAAGCAAAGGAGAAGGCCTTCAAAAAATACAAGGCTGAGGGATTATCATCAGCATTCCAACTTTACAAAGAATGCAACAAGAAATGTAAGGGTGCAATCAGGGAGGCTAAGATAGAACAGAGAGTAAAAGAAAATCCCAAGAAATTCTTTAACTGGTTCCCGACCGGCTCACGTAGATATACTGTGGCAGAATGGCTCTCCTGGGGGAAACCTACCCCTTTTCAGGTACCTACGGGGTGTAAGGCGCTCAGTAGCACAGCAGCGTACTGAGCGCCTTACACCCAGTTCATGGCTAATCACCCCGACACAGCTCAAAGTCCAAGTCTGAGGGGAGCCCGACACAGCCTTGTACTAGCAGGCACATAATGATCAAGCTGACTTGGTTTGGGAACTGAATTAATAATAAGATGCCCAAAACATTATACACAAAAGTAACCCCAAGTGAGAATTCTGACAGTGACTGCAACATCATGGTAGAGAAACAAACCGGAAGAAAGCTCCAATCCCTGGTGTTAGAGGACCAGTGTCCAACCTTGGAGTTTCCCTACTCAGTTCTTCCTGCTTTATTGACCCACTGCCACTGGCATGTGAGTTCACACCATCTGGTAAGAGTATTTTATATTGGGTGGAGGATGCACTAGCCCAGGTGACCCAATCGTGCTTTTTTGGCTATCCTATACACCTCCACCTCCGTATTGAACCATACATCTCAGCCCTTCTCCCAGTGTGGACTATTCCAGTATATTTTGGCATCAATACATCTTTATAAGAACTTTATTCACTATCTAGCGATTTCACTTTTTTATCTGGTTGTCCAGTGAACTTTGCACTTTTGCACCCAGCACTTTAATTTAGCACTGTGGTCCAATTAATGCACTTTATGATGTGTTTTGCATGACCCATGTCATTATTATTTTAGCGTTACACCATAAATGGGGAGTACTCGGAATGATCAGGGTGGAAAGTGGGGTCCCCCAGGGCTCTGTCCTGGGACCATTCCTATTTAATTCCCATTTAATTTATTCATAAACGATCTGGAGGATGGGATAAACAGTTCAATCTCAGTATTTGTGGACGATACTAAGCTAAGCTAGGGCAATAACTTCTCCGTGGAAACCTTGTAAGAAGATCTGAACAAATTAATGGGGTGGGCAACTACATGGCAAATGAGGTTTAATGTAGAAAAAATTTAAATAATGCATTTGAGTGGCAAATAATATTAATGCAATATACTCACTAGGGGGAGAACGTCTGGAGGAATCTAGGATGGAAAAGGACCTGGGGGTCCTAGTAGATGACAGGCTCAGCAATGGCCAAACAGAATATTGGCATGCATTAAAATGGGATTAAGTCCAGAGATAATACGATAATTCTCCCACTTTACTGGACTCTGGTCCGGTCGCACCTGGAGTATGCTGTCCAGTTCTGGGCAACAGTCCTCAGGAAGGATGTGCTGGAACTGGAGAGAGTCCAGAGAAGGGCAACAAAACTAATAAAGAGACTGGAGGACCTTAGTTATGAGGAAAGGTTAAGAGCACTGAACTTGTCTCGGAGAGTAGACGTTTGAGAGGGGACATGATGTCAATGTACAAATACTGGTACTGGTGACCCCGCAATAGGGATAAAGCTTTTCCACGAAAGGGAATTTTATAAGAAATGGTTTTTAAAATACACACACAATGTTAATAATTATGTGAAATGGGTGCGCTCTCAATCAACCTTAAAAATCGTGTAGATCTGATTAAAAATTGCTTGTGCAATGAAACTATTCAATGATAATCCCTTGATAAAGACACGTGGGCGTGTCGCAACGCGTCGGGAGGAGGAGCTAAGCAACACTACTGAGACAAGCAGGGCAGGGAGCCCAAACAGTGCCTGACATATTTCTAACCACCGCGCTTCGTTCGTAGGGTGCTGTGTAAGTAGATGGGCTTCAGCCACAACACATGCACACCATTCCAAGTATAACTATATTGCGCAATGGTTTTTTATCTGTCTTCTATCCTCATGCAAACACGGAAGAGATAGTAAGGACGTGACCAGCAGGAAAGAGGACACCACAACTAAAGATAAGTAAAAGTATTATGTGTATACCTGCTCAAAAATATACATTTACTAAATGGTGCTTATCTTTCTCATTGTGGTGTACACCTTTTATCCTTCAAGTTTTAACCTGTGCTCAACACCAAAGGGCAATAGTTAGTAAAACATCTCAGCACTAACTAATCAGGAACAACACCTGTCTAAGCAACCGCAAATTAAACACCTAAGGAGACATCAATTAGATGCATGGACTCCTAAAGGATTCTAAAAACACCTATGGTGTTTCTCCCAATTTAATCGCATAACCCAATATGCGTTTTTCCACAAATAAATCGCACAATTAAATGCGTTTTATTTATTTATTTTTTTTTTCAGTTTTAAACGCATGGATTTTTTAATGCGTTTTTTTCAGTTTTAAACGCATGGATTTTTTAAGGGTTGGAATGTAAACGTGGTTTTACCTCATTCCTAAACTGTCTTTTATTCACAGCACTATCGCACAAATATCACTTAATCACTGGTACCACAAACAGGAAAAGGATCCACTTATTTATATATTTACATATGGTTTTATGTATTTATTTATTTATGTATACACACTCAGTGCACGGGTTTTAAGGAGGTTTTACACATCACTTGAATAGTATCATTGCACAAGCAATTTTTAATCAGATCTACACGATTTTTAAGGTTGATTGAGAGCGCACCCATTTCACATAATTATTAACATTGTGTGTGTATTTTAAAAACCATTTCTTCTACGTGTGAGAACACTAATATATGGGTTGCAGCATCATCATTTGGCTATCTTAAAAACATTGTTGCCGTTCTGTCTTTGAATACCCATTCTAGCGCTTAAGTACACATACCTAACACTCGAATTTTATAAGACACGTGGCCATCCACTAAAATTAGAAGTAAAGCGGTTTAACTCTAAACTGTGTAGAGGATTCTTAACTGTAAGAGAGGTTAGGATGTGGAATTCTCTTCCACAAGCAGTGGTTTCAGCGGGGAGCATCGATAATTTATAAAAACTATTAGGTAAGCACCTTAACGACCACAACATTCAGGGATATACAATGTAATACTGACATAAAATCACACATATAGGTTAGCTTGATGGCTCTTTTTTAACCTCGCCTACTATGTAACTATGTTTTTCGCTGTAACATGCCGCTTCTTCAGGTCCAAATATGCATGTGACAGTTAATAAAATACAAAGTTGATTTATATCTAAAAGATAAAGCATATAGCAGAGCTCAAAAAATCCACTCGCCTGCTCGCATTTTGCGAGTGGATTTGGAGGTCTCGCGAGTCACCTCCTCCTCCTCCTGCTCTCCTAGCCACCGCCGCTGGCGACGCGCGGTGGGGAACAAACAGCTATTGAAACGAAAGCTGTTATGTTCCCCTGCCGCTCTAATCAGACAGGTGGCGGCGGCTATCCTCCCCTGCACAGGTGGGCTGCATTGGGGACACAATCTGTACTGGGGGGAACAGGGGACACAGGTTGTACTGGGGGGGGGCACATGCTGTACTGGGGGGGGCACAGGCTGCACTGGGGGGACACAGGCTGCACTGGGGACACAGCCTGCACTGGGGGGGGACACAGCCTGCACTGGGGGGGGGGACACAGCCTGCACTGGGGGGGGACACAGCCTGCACGGGGGGGGGACACAGCCTGCACTGGGGGGGGACACACAGCCTGCACTGGGGGGGGACACACAGCCTGCACTGGGGGGGGACACACAGCCTGCACTGGGGGGGACACACAGCCTGCACGGGGGGGACACAGCCTGTACTGGGGGGGGACACAGCCTGCACGGGGGGGGGGGGGGGACAGCCTGCACGGGGGGGGGGGGCACACAGCCTGCACTGGGGGGGGACACACAGCCTGCACGGGGGGGACACAGCCTGTACTGGGGGGACACAGGCTGCACTGGGGGGGGACACAGGCTGCACTGGGGGGGACACCGCCTGCACTGGGGGGGGACACACAGCCTGCACGGGGGGGACACAGCCTGTACTGGGGGGGGGGACACAGCCTGTACTGGGGGGGGGACACAGGCTGCACTGGGGGGGGACACAGGCTGCACTGGGGGGGACACAGCCTGCACTGGGGGGGACACAGCCTGCACTGGGGGGGACACGGGCTGCACTGGGGGGGGGACACGGGCTGCACTGGGGGGGGACACGGGCTGCACTGGGGGGGACACGGGCTGCACTGGGGGGGGACACAGCCTGCACTGGGGGGGGGACACAGCCTGCACTGGGGGGGACACAGCCTGCACTGGGGGGGGACACAGCCTGCACTGGGGGGGGACACAGCCTGCACTGGGGGGGGACACGGGCTGCACTGGGGGGGGGACACGGGCTGCACTGGGGGGGGGACACGGGCTGCACTGGGGGGGGGGACACGGGCTGCACTGGGGGGGACACGGGCTGCACTGGGGGGGACACGGGCTGCACTGGGGGGGACACGGGCTGCACTGGGGGGGACACGGGCTGCACTGGGGGGGACACGGGCTGCACTGGGGGGGACACGGGCTGCACTGGGGGGGGGGACACATGCGGCACTGGGGGGGGACACATGTGGCACTGGGGGGGTCACATGCGGCACTGGGGGGGGACACAAGCTGCACTGGGGGGGTCACATGCTGCACTGGGGACACAGGCTGGCTGCATTGGTGGACAAAGTTGTTGTTAATATTTATAACTTAATTCTGCATAAATCATTTAAGTATCATTTCATGAGATAATTTATTTCAGGGCGTGTTTAGGGGCAGGGCAGGGTAGGGGTTGGGCGGGGCAACTGGTGGCGAGTAACCCTTGAGGCCTGGCTAGTAGCTCAGGACTTGAAATTTTGAGCCCTGGCATATAGGCATCATAATCATAGGCATTACATTGTACAACTATTCCCTTGAAAAATAAATAAATAAGGAATATACTTACAAAAACAATGAAACAAAAGGGAGAAAGTTAATTTCTTCTCAGGGTAAGGGGAAGCAAAAACAAAGACCAAAAATGGAGGGAGCCAGTCCGTCTTTGCAATTCTTTGCAATTCTATTTGAATCAAAAAGGCAAAAATAATAAAACAAAAATATTTTATATAGTTTAAATATAGAATGGTAATAGGTGTTTAAATGTAGGGCAAATATAGATGTATATCCAAAGTCCTATGTATTGGTTAAATGCTCTGGGGCCTCCAAATGATTGTGTGAGAAATATTGTATTGAATTAACTGTCACAAGCATATTTGGCAATCTGAAGAAGTGGTGTTACCGCGAAATGCGTAATTGAGCCATTGCACTGGACAGTAATTCTTCCTTTTTCTGTATGGTTTCATATGTGGATCCAATTAGGTTTTTAAGATTTTTTTTAATTGCCGTACAATAAAAGTTATGTATTTTTATATATAAGATTTTTTTTGTGTATAATTGGAAAATCATGTAAATACCAGAAGGCATGGGCGTCCGCAGGAAGGGGTAAGGGGGGGTCAAGTGCCCCCCCTGGAATCAGGGTTCGGATCTTAAATTCAGCACAGTCGCTATTGGGCTAGGGGCAGCCCGCACCCGGGTGCCACCCACCAGTGGGGTGACACCGACTGATGGCGTGTTGTCAAGCCCCCCCTTCAGTGTAGTGTGACTTTGGCTCTCTTCCCTGCTCAGCCTAGCAGAGAACTCGGCGGCGCTGTGACAGGAGAAAGGCGATCTGCGGGCTGTCAGAGGTTTCCCCTTTCTCCTGTCAGGGAGAAGAGACGGCGGCTCTCAACAGTTCCCCGCCCAGCTTCCTGCTCGCTCCGTTCCTTCCCTATTGGCCATAACTGAGGGCCAATCAAAGGAGACTGGGAGAGGAGAGCACCATGGGACATGTAGTCCCAAAGATTGGCAGCCCCATTTTCCACAGGCAGGAGGCTACAGCTCGATCAAGAGAGAGATTGAGAGACTGCAGCCTGGAAAAAAGCTGAGGGAGAGAGTGCTACAGGACAAAGAAAGAGGAGTGGGCTGGGCAGAAGCCAGAGAGAGAGCCACGCTACCCAGCACCACCAGAGAGAGAGCCACACTGCCCAGCGCCACCAGAGAGCCACACTGCCCAGCACCGTCAGAGAGCCACGCTGCCCAGCGCCACCAGAGAAAGACTGAGCCACTAACAGGGTACAGACATGCTACACTACTGACCAGAGTCGCCCCCCGGGGAACCCAGAGTGAGCGATCATCCAGCCAAAGGGATCACTGCTGTAGTTTCTCTGGGTCTGGTAAGAGGGCCTGTTGGCCATTATCCATTACTTATCCTAGGGACTGTACTACGTCTGCAGTCTCTGACCATGATAATGTGATAATGACATTGTCAAAAAAGGAGCGGTGCATGGGTGACCCTAAAATGATGCCCCCCCCCTGAAAAAAAGTTCTGCGGACGCCCATGCCAGCAGGCCACACTTAGAACCCTCGCTTTGTTTCTCTTTATATTACTTTTCACTATTTACTTGGTTTGGTGACCTCCTGGTATATTCTCTTCATGACTCCCAGTGTGTCCCCATGACACCCCCATGATTTACTTACTATATCTTCTTATCCACCTAGCAATGGTGGATCTTGAAGCAAGATGTCCCTTGCAAGGTTCTGAGGTTATGACAAATAGGGAGTCCATCTTTCTGATAGAAGCTGTAGCTTTTAGGTACACTGATGGCTATGACCACAACCAAACAGTAAACAGCAATCTCCTTTGAGTGTTTAAGAGCATAACAAAAGAGAGGCATGTCTTTGTTGAGGTGACGTGAAGCCACCAAAAGCTACCTTGCAGGAGAGATCAGGTTTTTGTAAAAGAATAGTAAAGGCCAAAACCTGTCCTTTAAGTGTCAACACAAAAAAATATTTACAGGTGCAATAATAGATGTGGAGGTGGTTTTCATTGCTTTTGGCAATGTGGAAATGACAGCATCACAGACCACTCTGACCCCAGACTTGGGTTTCAAAAGCCAGTGACTCAGGATTTTACAGGGGGCCTTGAGTCAGCAGGCCTGGCCTGTTTAGAAGAAGCCATGGGCCATCTTCTAAAAGTCAGAGTATGCCTGTGTGCCGGGTTTATTTCAGCCAGTTTGGTGCAATAAGAATCACTGGTTACTTCTCTTGCTACATTTTTCTGAGCAGTCAAGGATGAATTTTGACTGGAGGAAAAGTTATAAATTTGCCTAATATGAAATCAGGGGAATATTAGAGCATCTACCAGTGCAAGAGGATCCTCGATTCCTGGCCACGGCGGTAACTTGTTTTTAAACTAGAATTCCAGGATACTTATTTCTGCAGTCCCCTTGCTCTGATATATAGGTTTCAAGCTGTTGGCGTGAAGGGTCCAGGCTGGGATTACTGATGTAATCCGGCTTCCAATTTCTTGTGACCAGCATTGTCTGATTGCACTCTGATTGGGTGTCCCTGATGAAGTGGGGTCCAGAATGCTATGCACCAATTTCCTTGTTCTGAGCTCCAAGATGTTTATGGGGAGCTTGACTTCCTTGGATGACCATGTTCCCTGAACTATGTGAGATTAACACTTCTCCCTACCTTGAGAGGCTGGAATCTGTTATCAGCTTCCACTGAAATGGTGGACATCCAAGTCAGAGAATTTGTTCCATTCCAACAAGATGTTGTTTTGGAGGGGCCTTGAATGGAATTGGGTGAATTAACAGCCTTACATGAGGCCACAACGAGGTCCAGAACATTCATGAAAAATCTCAGAGGGATGCATCTTTGACTTTAATACCTGAGCAAGAGATTTGAGAGAGACCAGTTTGTTTTCTGGAATGTGTCTAGAATGTGTCAAATATTTCACCTGAAGGAAATGTTGGAGAGCAGAGTTCTGAAAGTGGTTTAGCCAGCCAAAAGCCTGAAGTATCTGAATAGACCATTGAAATTCGCAGACAGTGGAAGAGAGATGAATCCTTTAGAAGAGGGCAAGGAGAGGTTGCACGTAGTGTTATGAATATTCTGGGAGCAGAGTAGGCGAAATAGGCCCTGAGGAAGGGGATTTTGGAACTTTCTGCTGTGAAAGAAGGACCTTTTTTCCTGGCGTCTTTCAGGAATTTGTCAAATGTCTCATCAAAGAGACATCCTCTTTCAAAAGACATATGTGTGAAGCATCTTTTAGAGGCAGCTTCAGCTGTGAAAACTTTTAGTCAAAAGTTTCTGCGCATATCTACAGAAATCAGAGCCATTCTGGAGAATTGTATCATGACTTGATTGTGGGCATCAACACATGCAAAGCAGAGGCTAAGGTTTGTAAGCGCTCTGCCAAACAAGGTCCTGGAAGACAGGACCCTGTTGGTTGTTCAATTAGCTGCGGTTTGACAAACAGAAATTGCAGCAATAACTGGTTGGAGAGCTGGGCCTAAAAGAGTAAAGATAAAAACAAGGCCAAGGATAAATCCAAGGAAAAATTCCAAGCCTACTTACCGATCAGCCCGTGGACAACCGAATCAACCTGTCTAACAGTATGCGTTAAAAACAGGGGTCTAGTCTGCACACATTTGCAAATACATGCGTAAGCTACAGGCCCTGCCAAGGCACCCAGGTATCTGGACTGATGAGTGACTCCACAGTGGAAGCACATGCATTCTGATAAGTAGGTGGAGGTCAGATGGACTGAAGGGAGCCCACCCCTTCTTAAAGTTACAGGTGCACACTAAGCACCCAGCAATTTGCATAATGGCTGCAAGGGTGTCAGTGCGTTGCCTGACCAATATAACATTTATGCAAAAAAGGGGTCCACTACCCCCACCTATGACTGGCCATTACAGTAAGAAGCATTAGAAGGCAAAAAAATATATACAAGGCCAAGGATAAATCCAAGGAAAAACTCCAAGCCTATTTACCAACCAGCCCGCAGACAACCGAATCAACCTGTCTAAAGCCTTGTACACAATTTTCCGACGGGAATTGTGTGATGACAGGCTGTTGGAGGAAAATCTGACATTTGTATGCTCCATCGGACAATTGACAGATTTTCTGTGAACAAATGTTGGATAGCAGGTTTTAAAATAAAATGTGGTGTTATCGCTCTCACTTTCTCATACTGGTCACTGGATGTTCAACATGGCACCTCATGGCAAAGAACTCTGAGAATCTAAAAAAAAGAATTGCTGCTCTACATAAAGATGGCCTAGTGTGCGTCTTGCCTACAGTGAAGCATGGTGGTGGGAGTGTCATGGTCTGGGGCTGCATGAGTGCTGGTGGCACTGGGAAGCTACAGTTCATTGAGGGAACCATGAATGCCAACATATACTGTGACATACTGAAGCAGAGCATGATCCCCTCCTTTCGGAGATTGGGCCACAGGGCAGTATTCCAACGTGATAATGACCCTAAACACACCTCTAAGACTACCACTGCCTTGCTAAAGAAGCTGAGGGTAAAGGTGATGGACTGGCCAAGCATGTCTCCAGACCTAAATCCTATTGAGCATCTGTGGGGCATCCTCAAAACGGAAGGTGGAGGAGCGCAAGGTCTCTAACATCCACCAGCTCAGTGATGTCATGGAGGAGTGGAAGAGAGCTCCAGTGGCAACCTGTGAAGCTCTGGTGTACTCCATGCCCAAGAAGGTTAAGGCAGTGCTGAAAAATAATGGTGACCACACAAAATATTGACACTTTGGGCCCAATTTGGACATTTTCACTTAGGTGTGTACTAACTTTTGTTGCCAGTGATTTAGACATTAATGGCTGTGTGTCGAGTTATTTTGAGGGGACAGCAAATTTACATTGTTATACAAGCTGTACACTCACTAACTTACATTGTAGCAAAGCATAATTTCTTCAGTGTTGTCACATGAAAAAATATAATAAAACATTTACAACAATGTGAGGGGTGTACTCACTTTTGTGAGATACTGTATCCGATGCCCAGCCGGTTAAATAAAATGTATCCAGGTCTCTCCTCTCAATGCTGGAGATGTTTGAAGGACCATGCAGATTTCAAACCTGTATTCTGGACATGTTTGAAAATACAAACCTTTTGGACTGAAGTTACACATCTCATTGCCACATTGACCACTGTGGGGGTTCCTCTCACCATAGAGATTTGCCTACTTGGCCTGGTGAGTCCCCTAGCCCCTCGTACGGCACTTTAAACCCTCTTTAGTTTACTGTAAGGCCATTATACTAAAATGGAAATCAAAGGATTCTCCTACTATAACCTTCTGGCAGTCCTTGGGTAATGCTGTGATACTGTTATACAAGGCCACTTCTCTTGTGGATGTCCTCATAAGTTCTCTAAAGTGTGGGATATTTGGCTCGACTCCCCCTCAACTGCTTCATCTTGAGACATTAGGCTCCTTCAGAAATATATGTATGTAGACATATACTTTCTAGGGACACTATAATATAATTATGAGTCCAGCAGTTTTAAGATGCACATAATCCTAATAAGTGGAACATTGGAGATGTCTAGTACCATATGTTGTTCTCCTTCATACTCTTGCATTTAGCGCTAAGCAGATGATATGTTTGACTATGTTATGTAATCTTAATGTTTTTTATTTTATTGTTTTGTTTGCCTTGAGCTAGGGTACGCTCTTAGGCTCACTTTTATACTTTACCTTGCAAAATTAATAAAAAGAAGTTGAAAAAATAAATACAGGCTCAGGTCAAGATCAGATGGGTAGCAAAGGTACCAAGGTAGCCGACAATATGCAAAATCAAGAACACAAACAAGAATCAGCAATAGGAGGTACAAGTTTAAATGTTAGAATGTTAGGTCAAAAAGGAGGAAAGAATCGCAGGTCATATCACGGGAATAGCAGATGACCACTCACCAACTTCTCTAAGCAATACAAAGTGTTAAATAGGGTGCTTGGCCCCAATACTAGTTGCTGGATGTGCAAGCTTGCTCACAAACCCAGATGCACATGAAGCCACAACCCTGAGCATTGGGTGATGGTCTGCATCTTCCAGTACATCAGTATTCTGTTGTGAGATGTGAATAAGAGAATTTTGACTAACCTGTAAACTCCATATGTTGGAGTTATAGGCGCATACCTTCATGCAATTGGACACTGGCATGCCCGACTGAGGCACCTCTCCTATTCCCCTACCCCACTCAACTTTTGTAGAAAAAGCTATGCAGAGTAAACCAAGGAAAAAGTGAGGATGTCCTGTACTGTACTCCAAGATATGCAATCTATAGGCAAGCCAAAATGCCTCTTATCTAAATCGTACAGGACACATGCAACAGGGGTCAAATTACCCAAATTCAGAGTGTGCTGCAAGAGCCCTGCGGCCAAAAGCTGCATGTGCAGAAGTTTGGACATCCACCTGGTAAAACTTTAAGAAAGTATGAACAGAAAACCAGGTGATGACCATACACAGTGGGGCTACAGAGCCTTAGTGCCGAATAGTACATGAAACTCATATAGATTTGGTGGAGTGAGCAGGAAGAGGTTTTTGCTTAACCACTTAAGCCCCGGACCATTTTGCTGACCAAAGACCAGAGCACATTTTGAGATTCAGCACTGCGTCGATTTAATTGACAACTGTGCGGTCGTGCGACGTGGCTCCCAAACAAAATTGACGTCCTTTTTTCCCACAAATAGAGCTTTCTTTTGGTGGTATTTGATCACCTCTGCGGTTTTTATTTTTTGCGCTATAAACAAAAATAGAGTGACAATTTTGAAAAAACGCATTATAGTTCACTTTTTGCTATAATAAATATCACCAAAAAATATATAGAAAAATAATTTTTTCCTCAGTTTAGGCCGAGACGTATTCTTCTACATATTTTTGTTGAAAAGTTATAGCGTCTACAAAATAGGGGTTCGTTTTGTAATTTTTAGTAATATTTTTTTTTTTTTTACTAGTAATAGCGGCGATTTGCGATTTTTATCATGACTGCGACATTAAGTTGGACACATCGGACAATTTTGACACATTTTTGGGACCATTGTCATTTTTACAGCAATCAGTGCTATAAAATTGCACTGATTACTGTAAAAATGACACTGGCAGTGAAGGGGTTAACCACTAGCTGGCTAGGAAGGGGTTAAGTGTGTCCTAGGGAGTGATTCTAACTGTTAAGGGGCATGGCTACATGTGACACATCACTGATCATAGCTCCCAATCACAGGGAGCTTTGATCAGTGACAGCGTCACTAGGCAGAACCAGGAGATGCTTGTTTACATTAGCTATCAACCCTTTCTTCAGCTCTGTGAGACGATCGCGGGCATCCCCACGGACATAGAGTCCGCGGGACCCGCAATCCTACTCACGGCGCTCCCGACGGTGCACACGTGACCACACAGTGGCAAATTCAAAGGGATGTACCTGTATGCCCATTTGCCCAGCCGTGCCAGTCTGCCAACGTAAATGTGCATGTGGAGGTCAGCAAGTGGTTAAGAGTGTTCTTGTGAGGTGCCAAAGATAGAAAAAAATAAAACAGGGAAATTATTTTTCTGATGGAAGTAGTTTTTTGTTATACGTTAATGCAGACTTCAAAATTTCCACTGGCCTGCTTGCATTTGGTGAGTGGAAAAAAGCTTCAGGGCAAGTGTGGGGCTGCCTCGGGGGCGGACGAGCGTTGCTGGCAGGTGGGGTTGAATGGAAGCTATTCTCCCAGTAATCAGCCAGGGGATCGGAGAGAGGAGAGGAAGAGGAGAGCCAGCCGCATTATCACACAGAGCAGGGATCGCTGGCTGTGACAGCTTGGATTTGAATTACTGGGGACTCGCAGTCACACACAGTCCCACCTCCATTAATAGACAGAACACCAATTGATGGGCAAAGGTGAGGCTGCATTGATGGGTTGCATTGATGGGCACTGATGAAGTTAATATTTATTTTTGTAACTTAATTCTGCATAAAACATTTAACAGTGTAATTTCATGAGATAATTTATGAGGGTGTGATTAGGGGTGGGGCAACTGGTGGCAAGTAACTCTTAAGGCCTGGCTAGTAGCTCAGGATTTAAAATACGCCATGTAGAGTGAATTATTTTGGGCGCTTAGGAAAAGGGCATAAGGATGGCAGAACAATGTCCTCACTGTCAGGTGAAAGCTGAAACCACCTTTGGAAGACAAGGATAGTGTTGGATGTAAGACAACCTGGTCTTTGTTATGTATGAGGAAAGGCTCTTTATAGGAAAGGGCTGATAATTCAGAAACATGTCTGACAGACAATGTGATGGCTACCAAAAAGGCCACTTTGCTGGGTTCAAAGGATGGTTCCTGCATGGCAGAGAGAACCAACTTAAGGTTCTAGGGAGAAAGGGTGCTGCAAGGTGGGTCTAATATGGAAAACACATTGAATAAAGGTTTTTATAAGACAGCATAAAGCCAGAGGTTTTGACAAGACAAGAAGATGGACACCTGCCCTTTATGGTCTCCAGCACACAGGACATTTTTTCCCCCTCCCCTGGAGGCCTTTGCTCCTGGAGAGGAAAAAGCGGCTTGAAAAATTAGCCTAAAGCCACATTTTGCAAATGCATTTAGGCACGTCAAGTATTTTATTCTTTCAATTGGCTAGAATATTAATTTATTCTGGCCACTGGAATGAATGCCCAAGGGCTAAATGCGCCTAGCGTTTAGCACTTTTTCTGCCCAAACGCTCCTGTCCTGAACGCGCAAGTGAGTTTTTCATTTTTCAGCCTCTAAACACTCCTCTTCTAATATGCCTGTAAATGTCTATAGCCATACAGATCAACATAGAGGTGTGTTTAGAGGCTCCAAAAAAAGTCAAACGCCTTTAAAAGTGGCGTTTTTTTTGTTTCTGCGTGCATGAAACCTAAAGCCTAACTCCATGTTTATTGTGACCTAAATAGTTTTGGGCCAAGCTGGCCCAAACAAACTACTTACTTCACTCACCAATGCTCCTGCTGTCAGTGCTGTATAAACTGTATGTAACATCAGTTACATACAGCAGTGTTTCTCAACTCCAGTCCTCAAGGCGCCCCAACAGGTCATGTTTTCAGGATTTCCCTTAGATGAAATGGCTGTGGTAATTACTAAGGCAGTGAAACTGATCAAATCACCTGTGCAAAATAATGGAAAGTCTGAAAACATGACCCGTTGGGGCGCCTTGAGGACTGGAGTTGAGAAACACTGACATACAGTATATAGCTTTGTGCTCTGGCAGTGGACAGGGACTTACTGACCCCCTCCTGAACCAAAATCAGTTTGGGCTGAATGCCACTCAGCCATTCACCGGAAGCTTTGTTCTCTATAAAGGAGTACAAAGCCTGGATGGATGAGGAGGAGATTGTGATGTCATCTGCCCGCCTCTCTGCCTCAACCAGGTGGTGGTCTTGTACAGAGGCTACAGAGGCTTTGGTGCCAAATAGCCCATGTAACTCAGCCCATGTAATACAGATCGGGTGGAGTAAGCAGGAAGCATTTTTTGCTTAAGCAGCAAGGTGCCCAGGGGTAAGAGCTTGGCTCAAACAAATTAAAGTCACAGTAAACATGGAGTTAGGCTTTAAAGGTATGTGCAAAACCTGTTTGTAGGTAGGCCAAAATGAAAGGTAGAGTCACCTCTGGGACCAAATTGGCAGTGTTCACACAACGAAAAATAAGATTTCCAGGTGGGATAACAGATATTCTTGGAAGTGGCTTTTCTTGCTTTCAGCAAGGTAGGAATCAGACTCAGAAATCCCTCTATCCATAAGGCTTGAATCAGATCTATGCATGTTGCTTTTGAACGTTTCAGCAGTGCTTTTTTTTTGAATGGAGCCTAAGACCTGGGTTTTAACAGCCATGCCAAAAACGCCAGAGCCTGTGAAACAGGATGGAATACAGGACCTTGAGACAGCCGATCTGACCTGTTAGGAAGGGGCCCGGGGCTGTCTACTTGAAGTCCAAATATGTCTGTGTAACAGATTTTTTGAGCCAATTTGAGGCAATTAGAATTACCTCTCTCCTCTCTTGCTCTATTTTGTGGAGCAGACAAGGCAGAATTTTCCCTGAAGGGAAGGCATAAATTAGGCTGAACTGAGACCAGAGGATTAACAGGGCACCTGAGGCCAGGGCAAGAGGAACCAGGGTGTTGGCAACAGAGGTAGCTTGTTGTTGAATCTGGAGACCAAGATGTTTACATCTGAAATCCCCATCTTTGATATATCAGATTGAACACATCTGGAAGAAACAACTACTCTCCTTGGCCCAACAGGTGGCAGCTGAGATAATCCACCTACCAGTTGTCCACTCCTGGTATGTGGACAGTGGGATTCTGTCCATGAGAGAGAATCTGGTTTGCTTTTTTCAAGGCAGTCAGGCTCCTGGTACCCTATTGATGGTTTAAAAATGCCACTGTTGTGGCACTGTCTGATTGTACCTGGATTGGGTGTCCCTTCAGAAGGTGGAGGGGCTAGTGCTGCAGGGATAACATGAATGCTCTGTGCTCCAGGATGTTAGAAACTTTTTTGTCCGAGTATAGATCTAGGTTTGAAGACATTCACTGTTTACTGGCTCTGCTGGAAGTTTATTCCAAGCATCAACTACCCTTTCAGTAAAATAATACTTTCTAAAGCCTTGTACACATGATCAGATTTTCGGCAGGGAATTGTGTGATGACAGACTGTTGGCTTAAAATCCAACCGTTAGTACGCTCCTTCAGACAATTGTTGTCCAACTTTCGGCCAACAAATGTTGGATGGCAGGTAAATTTTCGGCGGACAACCGTCTGCTGTCAGATTTTCGGAATATCTGTACACAAGTCTGTCACACAAAAGTCCAAAGTACAAACACGCATGCTCGGGATCGATTATCACCAAACTCGACATTAGCAGAAGGTGCTCAAAGGGTGACACTCAAGAGCTGAAATTCCACGTAGTACGTCACTACATTCGCGTTTGTTGGCCGACAATTGTGTGCCGTTAGCATGCAAGACAAGTTCCTGGCACACGCCCTTCAGCCAAAAGTCTGACGCTCTATTGGCCAACAATCCAATCGTGTGTACGAGGCTTTAGGTTTAGTTTTGAACTTGCCTCCAAGTTAGTTTGAGGTCATGATCGTGTTCTTGATTTTGGTTTCATATTGAAAATACTGCCCTCCTGAACCTAATTCACCCCTTGATGCATTTAAAGGTTTTAGTCATGTCTTCCCTTTCCCTTAGATTGTACATATTAAGTTCCTGAAGTCGCTCTTATGTTTTATCCCCCAAACCCTTCACCATTTTTGTTGCCCGTCTCTGTACTCATTCTATCTTATCAATATTTTTTGTAAGTAAGGTCTCCAGAACTAGACAGTATTCTAAATGAGGTCTCACATAAGATCTATATAGGGGAATCAGGACCTCCTTCCTCCTGCTGGTGATCCCTTGAGGCGATTCAGTTCGCATTGTAGCGCTATACAAATTATTTATTCATTCATTCATTCATTCATCCCTCTAGTAATGCATCCCAGAAATCCATTTGCTTTCCCCACTGCCTGGTCACACTGTTTGCTCATTTTGCAATTATCTGTAAAAATTACCACAAATAATTTTCCTCTGTAGTGCTGGCCAACACTACAGTTGTTGATGAGGAGTTTGGTTTCCTCTCTTGACCATGTTCGCTTAACCACCAAGGATTAAAAAAAAAAAACTCCTTCCCAACATGACAGACCTGGTCTGTTGTAAGGACTTTCAAGTTGTAGGGAAGGCAGGACATCCAGAATGTTAGAGCTGGGGTGGTGGTCCACCAAATAAGGACGTTCTTGCTTGGCTGGATAGGAGTATGGGTAGGTAGAAGAGCCTGCTTTTACCATGCTGACAAAATGTTTGTTAAAAAGTTCCTGAATAGAATTGGGTAAAAGGTACCTCCTTGAAAGAGGTACTGCCTTGAAGGACGCCTAGAACTCTCATGATAAACCTCTGTGGGATTTATATTGCAACAAAAAGGTAGGTAGTAGGATTTTAAATACCCCTCTCCAGTGATCACCCAAGTACACTTATGTAAGAAAAAATATGTACAAAATCTTTATTTTAAACAATAAAATATTTCGTATCAAATTTTATCATTTAACCACTTCCATAACGGGCCTATTCGGGCACTTCTCTCCTTCATGTAAAAATCATAATTTTTTGTGCTAGAAAATTATTCAGAACCCCCAAACATTTTATATGTTTTTTAGCAGACACCCTAGGGAATAAAATGGCACTCATTGCAACTTTTTAACTTGCGCGTTATATGCGCAATAATTTTTCAAACGCCTTTTTTTTGGGGAAAAAATGGTTTCTTGAATTAAAACTATCACAAATTAACCAATATTGTGTCTCACAACTTAGAAACAATACTTGTTATAAAAATCAATCAATAATACACCAAAATAGTGACAAAGGTGAATACAATATAACATAAAGTGACTTGTGCGGCTTGTCTGCTGTACTCTGTCACCGATTAAGGGAAGGCTTACCGACTATCGTGGACTCAGGTAGGCTTACGCCGTATGAGTCAGAATTGCTGTATGGTGTTTGCAATACACCGATGTGGGCAGTGGTTCCAGTTTATGATGTACGGTGACCAACGACAAGACTATGCGCTGAATGGTTGATGGAAACTCAAGATACGAGTAGTAGGCAAGTATGGCATGTGGCTCATCCCCAATGGTGTTACCGATAAAGAGTGCTGATGCCACTGCTGCCAATTCCTTTTTATACATGCCTATTAAGCCTTTGTACATGTGAGTACCCATCTTTTTTTATTCATTAAATTTTAATTTGCCTGACGGTATTACGCTATATGGTCTCATTTCTCTTTATCGGTAACACCATTGGGGATGAGCCACATGCCATACTTGCCTACTACTCTTATCTTGAGTTTCCATCAACCATTCAGCGCATAGTCTTGTCGTTGGTCACTGTACATCATAAACTGGAACCACTGCCCACATCGGTGTATTGCCAACACCATACAGCAATTCTGACTCATACGGCGTAAGCCTACCTGAGTCCACGATAGTCGGTAAGCCTTCCCTTAATCGGTGACGGAGTACATCAGATAAGCCGCACAAGTCACTTTATGTTATATTGTATTCACCTTTGTCACCATTTTGGTGTATTATTGATTGATTTTTATAACAAGTATTGTTTCTAAGTTATGAGACACAATATTGGTTCATTTGTGATAGTTTCATTTTGTCACGTTTTGTTTGTAACTAGTTGGTTTCACTACTTCTACCACCAGTCATTTATATTTACTAATTTTTGCGATATATAATTTTCCTTATTATATATCATCTTATATTATATGTTTAATAATCACTATTGAACACTTTGAGCGCCGCACTATATACTCATTCACGCTTTTCTATTTTAAGATATCATTGTTGTGCAGGCTGCTGAATCTTTTTATGTTTAGCGCGGTTTTCTCTCCCCCCCCCCCCCCCCCTTGTTAATCTTGAATTAAAAAACAACAAAACAGTAGTTACAATTTATTTGTATACTGTGAAAGATGCTGTTATGCTGAGTAAATAGATACCCAACATGTCGCGCTTTAAAATTGCGCACACTCATGGAATGGTGCCAAACTTCAGTACTTAAAAATCTCCATAGGCGACACTTAAATTTTTTTTACAGGTTACCAGTTTTGAGTTACAGAGGTCTAGTGCTAGAATTGTTGCACACGCTCTAACGGATGCGGCGATACCTCACGTGTGGTTTGAACGGCGATTACATGAGTGTTCGCTTCTGAGCGCGAGCTACTGGTACGGGCGTTTAAAAAAAAAAAAAGTTTTATTTATTTTACATTTCTTGTAATAGGAATAAAAATTAAAACATCCCTTGTAATAGGAATCTATTGTGACAGGTCCTCTTTATGGAGAGATGCGGGGTCAATAAGACCTCTCCTTCAGGCTGGAAAGCATAAGATTGAGAAAAAAAATTCACCAATCTCATGCTTACAGCTGTGGGAACTTCCGGGAAACCAGACGTGACGTCATAACGTCGCGCCCGGGCCTCCAAGAGTCATAGAGACCATCTGGTCACTGGAAATCTCTATGCTCGTCATCCGACACCGAACGATTCCTTCTCCGGGCCCCCTATGGCACGGGAGAGCCCGGAGAAGCACCAGATGTCGGCGGGAGGGGGGACATCCCCTTCCGTCGCCTAGAAGAATGATCAAGTGGTTGAACTGCCGCTATGATAATTCTTATCGTGCACAGAATCGCCGGCTGCAAAGAATGATATCTGAATGATGTCTGTAGCAGCAGGCATCATTCAGATATCCCTGCGCAAAGTCAAGGACGTCAGATGACGGTGTGTGGTAGGGAAGTGGTTAAAATAAAGATTTTGTACATATTTTTTCTTACATAACAGTGTACTTGTATGATCACTGGAGGCGTATTTAAATTCCTACTATCTTACCTTTTGTTGCAATATATTTACTGTAGGGATGATACCCTTCACTGGCACATTTTTCTAGCGGATAACATCCCCCCCCCCCCTATATATACCCAACACACAAAAACTCTTTGACCTCACTGTGAGCCCTAAATCTCAGATGTTGAGCATGAGCGCTTACAGAAAGCATTTACTTTTCTGGAAGAAAGACTGTCAGGATAGGTCTAATACCAGACCCAGGTATTCTAGGTGCAGGGTAGGCGAGAGCAGGCATTTATAACCCAAAGGAACGGCGCATCTGAACTGTCTTGTGGAAATTTTTTAAGAGCTGCAAGGGAGATTAATCATTCAGAAGGTTGTCTAGATCAGAGTTTCTCAACTCCAGTCCTCAAGGCGCCGCCCAACAGGTCATGTTTTCAGGCTTCCTATTATTTTGCACAGGTGATTTGATCAGTTTCACTACCTTAGTAATTACCACGGCTGTTTCATCTGAGGGAAATCCTGAAAACACTGGTCTAGATCAGTGGTTCTCAGCCTCAATCCTCATGTACCACCAATAGGCCATGTTTTGGGAATTTATTTTAGATAAAATAGCTTTCCAAAATACCAAGCTATTGACTGATTTAAATCACCTGTGAAAGATAAAGGAAAACCTGAAAACATAGCCTGCTGGGGGTACTTGAGGACTTAGGCTGAGAACCACTGGTCTAGATAACCAGTGACTTGGATGCCCTGATTTCTGATACGAACAACAAGAGAGACCTTTGTGAACACCCTAGGGCAGTGATGGCAAACCTTGGCACCCCAGATGTTTTGGAACTACATTTCCCATGATGCTCAACTACATTGCAGAGTGCATGAGCATCATGGGAAATGTAGTTCCAAAATATCTGGGGTGCCAAGGTTCGCCATCACTGCCCTAGGAGCAGAGGATAGGTCAAAAGGCAGGGTGACAAACTCTAAATGTTTTCCTGCCACTGAGTAGAAAGGGCTGATGAAGTGGGTAGATGGGGACATGTAGATCAGCATCTTAATGTCCATGGATGCCTGTATTCCCCTTGGGTGGAAGAGGCAATTACTGAACTTGAGGATTTCATATGAAATTTTGGAACGTGAGGGAATTTGTTTAGGGATCTTAGGTCCAGATTTGGATGAATATCTCAGTTGGGCTTTGGTACAGTAAACAGGTTTGAGTAGATTCTTTTGAACATTTCTTCTGGCAGTACTGACCACTCCCTGGGACAAGAGGTGGTTTGGGACCTTCTGAAAATCTAAGTGCCTTTGGGCAGTTTTTGGATGATTTGAAAGAAGAAAGTGGTGAGTTGGTAGAGTTTGAAATCTATCTGGTACCCCATGGAAACTAGATTAAATCCAGTCTAGGATATCTGTGACCCAGAGAGGCCTGTAATAGACATCACCTCACTCTTAAGGCTACTTTCACACTGGAGCGGTGGGGGCGCTGGCGGTAAAGCGCTATATTTAGCGCCGCTTTACCGGCGTTTTAGCGAGCGGCCGAAAAAAAAAAAAGGGTCAATACCGCCCGCAAACCGCCGCTATTGCGGCGTTTTGCGGGCGGGTTCGGCGCGCTCCCCCATTGTTTTCAATGGGACCGGGCGCTATAGGAGCGGTAAATTTACCGCTCCTATAGCGAGCCAAGATGCGGCTTGCAGGACATTTTTGAGCGTCCTGCAAGCGCACCGCTTCAGTGTGAAAGCCCTCGGGCTTTCACACTGAAGGAACAGCAACAGCTGTTTCGGGTCGGTTTGCAGGCGCTATTCTTAGCGCAATAGCGCTTGCAAACCGCCCCAGTGTGAAAGGGGCCTAAGAGTGAGAGTGCACCTTCATTGTAAAAAGGGCTTTGGGGATGGCTTGGTGGCCTCTCTGGACCAAGCCTTCTGCCAAAGGGAAGGGCTGAGCTTAAAGCAGAACTTCACCCTTCTCCCCATCCCCCCTTCCTACTTTTTTTTTTTTTTGGGGGGGGGGGGGGGGTCGGTACATAATTGTGTAAGGTACCTGCTCCCCCACTTCCAGTCATATTGCTGCAGTGATCTAAGTGGAAGTTTGCCCCTTCTACTTCCCCTGCAGACTTCTGGGACACATCACAGATCCCAGAAGACTGTGGGCCCAATCACCAATGCCAGCTAAGGTGAGGACATCGCTGGATCCAAGGGCAGGAATATGTCCTTATATTGAAAGTCAGCAGCTACAGTATTTGTAGCTGTTTTTATTTTTTGGGGGAGACTGGAGCTCCTCTAAGTTTAGAAGTTGAAACTTGGTTAGGGGGATAGGTGCTCCTAATTTGAAACCTCCTGCTGTGGAAGTAAAACCTTCCCACCATTGGTCAAGTGTCTTACCCAACAGATGTCTTCCTTGGAAGGGCATACGTGTGAGGCAGGCAGCTTCAACTATCCAAGCTTTAAGCAAAAATCTCTGCATGAGCATGGAGATTAGAGCCATGGTTTAGATATCCAATGACATGTTCTAGGGCATCCACACAAAAAAGAAGAGCAGAAGGCAAGTGCTGTAATTGCTGTGTAACAGCATTATCCTGAAATACAGGGTCATGTTGGTAGTTCAAGGTCCTAATCCAGTTAGCTGCAGTTTGACATACTGAAATTGCAGCATGAACTAGTGAAGCAGATTTTTCTGTGAAGAAGGGGTCCACCAGAGAAAAAAAAAAAAAAAACTTAAAACTCACAGGGTGGGGTGGGGGGGAGGATGCCTCAGGATGGTGTGTCCTCAAAAGCTTGCCAGTGTCCAATCAGCTGAAGGTACAGTATGTGTATATAACCCATGGTGTATGAATATGTTGCCTGTTAGATTAGGATATTTACATTTGGGGCTCTGGTTCCACCACTGAGAAATAGGATGGAAAACCTGTGAATCGATGCAAGTTTATACATTTATCTTCATAATTGCAACGACTCTGGGAATCTGCTGATGCTGCTGTCTCTATAGACAAGCACATATTAACCCTCAGTAAAAGGCTCTGAGCAAGAGAGTTAAGGGACAGTCTATCCAGGTGGACTTGCCTACACTCATGGCCCCTGTTGCATCAAGGAAACCTAGTTTGGGGAGCCTAGGGGTGGGGTTCTGAGGAGTGTTTTTACACACACTCACAATAAACCTCTCAAGTGCTTATACATGCAAGGTTTCAGGTCTACATGTCTATGAAACTGACGTAAGACAGATTGGATCATGGTCTGATCTTAAAAGCCACCTATATCTTTGGTGGCTTTACAGATTGTGTGCAAATGAGTTTCTCCTCTTTCACATAAAAAAAAAAAAAAAAAAGAGAATGAATGTAAAGTAGGTCTGCTCGCTTTACTAACTGCTGATACCCCCCGGATACAAATGGTTTTAAAAAGTAATTCAAAACTAAAATGTATGCATATTATTACTTATATATACCACTTATGCTTACATGCATGTTGCTCCAGCAATAGATTCATGTGATTTCTCAAGGCAAATTTCCTCACGGCAACAACAGTGAACAGTGTCTGTGCAATGTGCTTGGGCCACTTGTACAAGCTCACCAGTTTTTTTTTTTTTTGTAGCCCTAAAAATATTAAAACTGACTGAAATGTAAAGCTTATATGAGCTTTAACTAATGTGGTCTACACATTAATTAATTCTTGCCTGTTTGAGGCTGGGATACATCACACATCAAGTGGAGGTACCCACTAAACAGATAACTGGGTGCGGGAGTAACATCTCACTTTACCAGAATCTGCAAATTTGGCAGCCTCTGCAGGACAGTTTAAAAAAAAAAAAAAAACACACTTGTAGGATATAAGCATGCTTGTTAATGGGATTACTGGGAAAAGGACTAATTGGTTTATTACCTGATACTAAATTACCATCTATTATCCTGTAAAGTATGTTGCTTTTTTTTATAAAAATCATTCATCCATAACAAATAAAGACTATAAAAAAGAGAAGTTGGTTATTTGGGTATATTGCAATGAAATTGCGTTATGTAAATACAAACTTCAAATACCCCAGAAATCCTGACAAATGAAGGCACCATTTAGTGAAAGAAAAATGGCACATATATTAAATATTTCTACAGATTGCAGTTTTTTGGCATCTCCATTTGTCAAGCAGACACATATAAAACAAAAAATTACAAATCAGTACAGGGTGTTTCACTGGAATAAAAAAAGCCTGTAAACAAAAACAAGAATATAAGTTCCAAAACAAGTTTCAATATAGTGCAATATTGGCGTGCTGGCCATGGAGTTCATTTCTGGAGGGCCCGGTACAGGGTCAAGGAATGCCTGCTTGTTCGCTCTTGTTCCATGCAAAAAATCAAATCCCTGAGATTAACACGAGTGATCCTTGGAACAGATATCGATTTGGGAATTCTGAAAACAGAAGATCCCGATCCTCGATCCTCCTTGAAGAAAAAATAAATATGAATGATTTGCTATTTTATAAAATACATATAATACACATCCCCCTCTGTTAAAATCCTTGCAATGTACATTGATCAGACTTCTGGGAAAATCAGTGGGCCAAATCACACAAGGAGGAAATTACATCTTTGGGGAAATTCTGTACACCAACTGTATACACTATACAGAATGCCTCTAGGTTGCCATATTGCATTGCATTTTACAGAAAATTACATGAGCAGCAGATTAAAAAGGAAAGGTAATTTTTAACATTGTGATAAATACACTGGAGAGAAGCTATGTGACTAACAGCCACTTGCTATATTGTGAACTCAATTTATCTATAAAGTGAAAAGTGTAATAAAAATTTAAAGGAAGTATTCCTACTTGAATAAATAGTACACGATAAACTGATTCCCAAAAACTCCATTTATATGCAATAAAAACAAATCCAATAAAAAAAAAAAAAAAAAAAAAAAAAAAAAAAAACAATCCTTTATCAAATATCCCTGTGCATGAATTAATGGAATATATTGATATGCATAATCCAGTCCATGTGTCAAAATGGTGGGAAGCAGTTATCCTAAATGGCTCAGGTCTCAAAGACACTTGTAGTTTTAAACTACGTTTAGCCACAGATATCCAAATGGTAATAGCAAACATTCCTTCCCAGAGGTAAAAGCAGGCTGTTAAAGTATGGGTCCCTACTCACCAGACATCATTGACCCTCCTTGCCTTACGACAAGAGAAGTCAAATCAAGCTTGTGTGGTCACTGTGACCGGATGTGCATCTTCAACCAAGATTCCCGTTCTCCCTGCCCAGCAGTTCAGGATACCACAGATGAAAATGACTCACTTGGCAGAGTGGAACAGGGAAAAGAAAAGAAAAAATAAATACGACTCATAGCGCAAAAATGTTTCAAACCTCCTTGGATTTATTTGTAAAACTTCCAGGCAAAAATGACATCCATACAAGCTATAAAAATTCTATGCCAAATAGCCACATGTAATGGCAATCAATCCAAATAGTCTAGGGGTCAGCATACGTTCCACCTAGAGCTCAGCTGACTCGCACTGTGTGTCTAAGCTTGATGCGTTTCATCATTGATATGATGTCATCAGAAACTTCAAGGAAATTTGAAACAATTTACACACTATGGAGGAGTTTTTTGTTCCTTTTCCCTGTTCCTCTCTGCCAAGTGAGAGTCATTTTCATCTGTGGTATCCTGAACTGCTGGGCGGAGAGGATGGCTCAAACAGAGAAGTCTACAAAACAGACGAGACCAAATTAGGGTATAAAAAAAAAAAAAAAAGGGAGCATGCAAAAGGAAAGCAATCCGAGTAATACCCTGTACAATGGCTTTTTATGAAAGTTTCAGAGAATTATCACATCTCATTCCAACAGCGAAGGCCTATATCTGCCCCTTGATGGTAAAGCCAGAGACATCTCCACAACAGATTGGAATAAATCCAAGATGCACCCCCACAGCATACGGTTGGGGATGAAATTGACAATCCTCACACAACATAAGAGGTGTGGCTTCTTGATGGTTGTTCAGCTGTACCCTGAAGGTAGACAGACCAGTGTAGGAGAGCCAGCCAAATCACCTGAAGCTCTGGATGTTGATCGACAACCTCTACTCCCCGATGGCCACATTCCCTGAACCAAGAGGCTCTCAAAACACCTTCAAAGCCCGACAGGCTGGCATCTGCAATCAAGACCTTCCAATTCATCAGAAGGATGGATTTCCCAGTATCCATCAACTGTGCTGATAAGCACCATTCCAGAGATCACCTGGCCATTTGTGGTGGACACCTCTCAGGGCCAAGAATCCCCACATTGGAACTGTACAGCACTCTACCAGCAAGGTCACTGGATACCGAGTACCCCCTTGAGATCACTGCCCACAGGATACAGAATGGACTGGGAATAACAAACCATCCCCGAACTTGCATACAGGGTCCAGGTACAGTCCCCTTCTGGCCTTCAGGGCTGTAGGCCACCGATCCACATGAAGCCTTTCTTTTCCCCAGCAGGGGTTTGCAGAATAAGACAAATAAAGAACCAAAACCAATTACCGTATATACTCGAGTATAAGCCGAGTTTTTCAGCACATTTTTTTGTGCTGAAAGTGCCCCCCTCGGCTTATACTCGAGTCAAGCACTTTTCTGCAGCAAAAAAAAAAATTTCCGACCCGACTTTGGGGCCCCGTATCGCGGGGCCACTTGGGTCTAGGAGTCCCAAATTTGGTGTGCCAACCCAGTGGACCTATCACTATAAGATGTGGGGTTCCTAGCCCTAAGTGGCCCCGAGATACGGGGCCCCAAAGTCGGTTCGGAAAATGTCATTCTCTGCTGCAGAAAAGTGCTTGACATTTTCTGACCCGAATTTGGGGCCCCATATCTCAGGGACACTTGGAGCTAGGAACCCCGAATTTGGCATTCAAACCCAGTTGAACTAGCACTACAACATATCCAAAGATGGGGTTCCTAGCACTAAGTGGCCCCGAGATACAGGGCCCCAAAGTCGGTTCAGAAAATGTCATTCTCTGCTGCAGAAAAGTGCTTGAGATTTTCTGACCCGAATTTGGGGCCCCATATCTCGGGGACACTTGGTGCTAGGAACCCCAAATGTTGTATTCCAACCCAGTGGAATTAGCACTACAACATATCTAAAGATGGGGTTCCTAGCACTAAGTGACCCTGAGATACAGGGCCCCAAATCGGTCAACTGTGTCCATCTGCATGGGCACAGTGAGGCTGCAAATGGGCATCGTTGACCCTCTTTTCCACTTACAGTAGCTGCGCATTTCTCACCCTAGGCTTATACTCGAGTCAATAAGTTTTCCCAGTTGTTTGTGGTAAAATTAGGTGCCTCGGCTTATATTCGGGTCGGCCTATACTCGAGTATATACGGTAAAAGAAATCTGCAGAGACTTCTGTAGGAAAATAAACAAAAAGTAAAACACCACAGCGCTAGTCCAAAGAGAGCAATTATAAAAATTACAGGATGAATGATGAAATCATGAAGAGTTCCACAAAAATTGTTTAGCGAATAAAAAAATCCTCAATGATAAAAAGACAGTGTCTTGATATGTCAAAAGAAGGGGTCAAACCAATATGGTGTACGTTTGTTTGGCATGCTGCTCCATCAACCAGTGGGAAGACTGATAGCTGCAAAGATAAAGATAAAAGAGAATGAACCAGCCCCTAGTGCAACACCGTTTAAGAGATAAAATGAAATAGAAAGAGTAACACTGAACACTCACATTGTGTTGGTAAAAATAAGCGCATCTGTGTAAGGCTGTAGTGGCTCTCCTGAGTGCAGGATTCCAGGCTGGATCCAAGGCAAGCTGACAGTGTCTGACTCTGATGCATCTGCGAGCAGCTGCCGACAAGCTGCACGAGAGCCGCCCGCTCACAGCGAGGGTCCTGGAAAGGCAGGAAGACTCCACACGGATACACGTGATCCAAACAAAGCCAGCTGGTAAGGGACGCTGGTGGTTGCTATGACTACGTGTTTCAGAAGATGTGGCCTACTTCTTCAGGTCACTCACAGATACAGAGACTGTCAGCTTGCCTTGGATCCAGCCTGGAATCCTGAACTCAGGAGAGCCACTACAGCCATACACAGGTGCAATTATTTTTACCAACACAATGTGTGTTCAGTATCTGATTTAGTTTTATCCAATAAACAGTGTTGCACTAGGGGCCAGTGCGCTCTTTTATCTGTAGAGACCTCTGTAGGCACATCCTACAGAGAATTAATTTTCTTGAGAAGAGGCGATTAAGGGGTGATATGATCAACCTGTATAAATACATAAATGGTCCACATATTGAACTTGATGTAGGAGTTATTCACTTTCAGGCCATTACAGAGGACAAGGGGGTGATCTTTACATCTAGGAGGAAAAGAGATTTAACCTTCACATATAGAAGAAAAGGAGGAGTGCCCCCTTGTCCGCTGTGATGACCTGAAAGTGAATAACTCAACACCAAAGTTCACTATATGAACCCCTTATGCATTTGTACATGTTGGTCATATCCCCCCTTAATCTCTTCTCAAGAGCATAAAGGCAGTTTCTCTCATCTTTCCTCATAGCGGAGTTCCTCCGTGCCTTTTATCAGTTTGGTTGCCCTTCTCTGCACTTTCTCCAGTTCCGATATCCTATTTGAGAACTGGTGCCCAAAATTCAACTGCATATTCCAGACGAGGTCTTACTAAGGATTTGTACAGGGGAAAAATTATCTCTCCGGAGTCCATACCTCTCTTAATACAAGAAAGGACTTCTTCTGTTCGCTTTGGAAACCTCAGCTTGGCATTGCATGCTATCATTAAGCTTATGATCTACCAAAACCCCCAGATTATCATCCACTATGAATTCCCCCAGTTGTACTCCCCCTAGTATGTATGATGCATGCATATTCTTAGCTCCCAAGTGCATAAAATTTACATTTATCAACATTAAACCTCATTTAAAGAAAACAAACAACTCAGCGCTTAGGGACAAGTAATGCAGGTATGTAGCCTTTCCAGAAAAAATTGACCCCCTAAGGGGCAAGTTTAAATGATTGGTACAAAATAGGAAAAATTGGCGCTTCCTGTGAGTCCAGGTACAGGGTATTAGAATGTACTAATAAAGAGAGAGGGGTGAAAGTAACCACCTAATTACTGGCGTACTACCATATACCTATCACCCCCTCCTAGACAGTGTATTATTAACCCAGAGCCTATACTGAGATAATGAAATGAGTGTAAGGGAGGGCAAACCCTCGGGGTATAAGCATCCACCCCTAATTTACCAGTCTCCAATATACACTGATGAATATGTGCAAATAGGTATGCAATAAAAAATATGTGCACGGGGGGAGAGAGAGTGTACCCCAGGACGGCTATCTAAATAACCTATATCCTCTACCCACCCGTCAATATACCATAATAATAATAAGTGACAGTATCCAATTTCTATATATAAGTGGTATAAAATAAATAAACCTGAAACAGTGAAGTTCATACACCATATAAACCTAGATTAGGTATATAATAGCAGTGAAATAGTCACTCTAATAAAGTGATAACATCAGTGATAATCATTCAAAAAATAAGTAACACCACCAGACCATTGAGAAATGACAGTAAAAAAAAATATATATGAAAAAAGCATACGTGAAAAAATCTATATATAAGTTAATAGAGCCCAAAAAACAGGCCCAAGAAGATGAAAAGTGAGTCCAGTAGCAGAAGAACGAGTGTTGGTGACACTGTATTGGTTGATCTTTTGACAATAGTTCAAACAGTGACTTTGTGCTCCAGCAGTATTGGCGACTTTGTGCTGCCCCCTTTGGCTCCCTCACTCACCAGACTTTTATACCCCTACAGGGGTGAACAGCTTATCAGATGTCTGTATAAGGTCCTCCTCTGGTCCCACACTGAAAGGTGTCCTCACCATACGGAACGATTGCCTGCTCCAATGGGTCCTCGCCAGCTGCCCTTGTATGTTTTAAGAACCTCAGCAGATGAGAGGGGATAGCATCCAGCGTTCCCTGGATGGTGTGAGGGATAAGCCACACAAAAAAGAGATAGGAGATCTCATGTGTGATACCAGGTGGTAATTTTTATTTAAACAAATAGCAGGTAAAAAAAAAATAAAAATAATAAAAGCCAGGGTATCCCGCAGAATACACCTAGTTCCACCACACACGTTTTAAAGTTTACAGGAAAAAACAAAGGAATTAGGGCCGGTTTGCAGCTTGCGCTACAGCTGCGTACCAAGCCTCTAGTTCCCGTACCGGAAGCGACGTCAGCACACCTTACGCGTTTCGTCGTCAGACGTTCTCATAGGCGACCTTTGAGAATGTCTGACGACGAAACGCGTAAGCTGCAAACTGCAAACCGGCCCCAATTCCTTCATTTTTTCCTGTAAACTTTAAAACGTGTGTGGTGGAACTAGGTGTATTCTGCGGGATACCCTGGCTTTTATTATTGTTTTTATTTTTATACCTGCTATTTGTTTTAAATAAAAATTACCACCTGGTATCACACATGAGATCTCCTATCTTTTTTGTGAGGCTTATCCCCCACACCATCCGGGGAATGCTGGATGCTATCCCCTCTCATCTGATGAGGTTCTTAAATTATCATACAAGGGCAGCTGGCGAGGACCCATTGTAGCAGGCAATCGTTCCGTATGGTGAGGACACCTTTCAGTGTGGGACCAGAGGAGGACCTTATACAGACATCTGATAAGCTGATCACCCCTGTAGGGGTATAAAAGTCTGGTGAGTGAGGGAGCCAAAGGGGGCAGCACAAAGTCACCAATACTGCTGGAGCACAAAGTCACTGTTTGAACTATTGTCAAAAGATCAACTAATACAGTGTCACCAACACTCGTTCTTCTGCTACTGGACTCACTTTTCATCTTCTTGGGCCTGTTTTTTGGGCTCTATTAACTTATATATAGATTTTTTTCACATATGCTTTTTTCATATATATTTTTTTCACATATTTTTTTTACTGTCATTTCTCAATGGTCTGGTGTTGTTACTTATTTTTGAATGATTATCACTGATGTTATCACTTTATTAGAGTGACTATTTCACTGCCATTATATACCTAATCTAGGTTTATATGGTGTATGAACTTCACTGTTTCAGGTTTATTTATTTTATACCACTTCTATATAGAAATTGGATACCGTCACTTATTATTATTATGGTATATTGACGGGTGAGTAGAGGATATAGGTTATTTAGATAGCCGTCCTGGGGTACACTCTCTCTTCCCCCGTGCACATATTTTTTTATTGCATACCTATTTGCACATATTCATCAGTGTATATTGGAGACTGGCAAATTAGGGGTGGATGCTTATACCCCGAGGGTTTGCCCTCCCTTACACTCATTTCATTATCTCAGTATAGGCTCTGGGTTTATAATACACTGTCTAGGAGGGGGTGATAGGTATATGGTAGTACCGCCAGTAATTAGGTGGTTACTTCCACCCCTCTCTCTATTATTTCACGGCCAGTTAAGTACATTCTAATACCCTGTACCTGGACTCACAGGAAGCGCCAATTTTCCCTATTTTGTACCAATTAAACCTCATTTGCCACCTAGTTGCCCAATTAAACAGTGCATTGAGGCCAGCTTGTAAGTTGGAGACATACTGTAAAGGACATTAGTCCACCACATAGCTTGGTGTCATCTGCAAACACTGAAATGGTACTTTTAAATACCAGACCCTATATAATTTATAAAGATATTAAAAAGTAAGGGTCCCAACACTGAACCTTGGGGTACACTGCTAATAATCTTAGACTATTCAGAGTTAGAGTCATTAACCACTACACAGATTTCGATCCATTTACAAACTGATCTTTCCAAGCCTGTAGACTTACTTAGACATTAGCCGTGTGTGGGGAACTGTGTCAAACTCTTTGGCAAAATCTAAATATACTACATCCACAGCCAAGGTTTTACTTACAGTACCTCCTCATAAAAATAAATCAAATTTGTTTGAAAACTTCTGTCTTTCATGAATCCATGCCGTAAGTTGCTGAAAATATTTTTTTTCCCAGCAAGAACTCATCTATGTGGTCTATTAAACTCTCCAATATCTTCCTGAGTATAGAAGTTAAACAGGTCTATAGTTACCACATTGCCCTACACCAGGGGTCTCAAACTGGCGGCCCTCCAGCTGTTGCGAAACTACAAGTCCCATCATGCCTCTGTGTGTGGGAGTCATGCTTGTAACCGTCAGCCTTGCAATGCCTCATGGGACTTGTAGTTTTGCAACAGCTGGAGGGCCACCAGTTTGAGACCCCTGCCCTACACCATTCCAGTCATTAAGTCCCTAAAAATTTGAAACAATGGCTTTGAAATTACAGAACTCGATTATTTTAGGATATGTGGGTGATGCAATCTGGTCCAAGTGCTTTACCCACTTTTATTCTTTCTAAATATTCCTGGACCATATCACTTTTGAGCCATTGTGGATCATTCGGGGCTGTGTCAATACCATCTCCATTATGGACTTGAGCTCCCCAGTGCTAAGGAAAGTAGTTAATAAATTTGCCTTCAATTCGTCCCCAGTCACCCACTCCAGATTATTTTGTAAAGGGCCTATATGCTCAGACCTTACTTTTTTACTATTAATATATTTGAAGAATTTTTGGGGTTTGTTCCATCTTTTGCAATCTGTCGTTCGTTTTTTCTTTTTTTTATAATTATATTTTTACTAAAGTTTTGTGAATTACAAAGCATATTTTGCATATAAAAGCAGACCTAAGTTTTACAGAAATGTAACAGTTGCAAGTAGATCAAGTACAAGTGTCCATCAAGATAATAGTCTACTTGTGAGCAAAAACATATAGACAAGTGAACATGCGGTTGAATAACGGTATACAAGTATAGAGATATATACACCAAGGGGTTATAGGTTGTTAGACTGTATATTTAAACTGTATCCACAAAAGGAGAGAGACAAGAGTACGTAGAGGCAGGACGACATGGTACCTAATGACCGCGTCCGGCTCAATCAGGATTCGGGAAGGGAACCAAACCCAGAACTGTCCCACGTATCCCAAAACGGATTGACCTGGCCAGAGCATCCTCCACCAGAGCAGTCATATGCTCCATTCTGCAGATCTCAACAGTTACCTTCAAAAATTGGTCTTGAGAGGGAGGGGTAGGAGATAGCCAATGCATTGGAATAACTCTCTTGGCAGCTAACAGAATGTATGAAGCTAGATTGTTTGAAAATTTTCCAATTCCAAGAAAAGGAAGGCCTATGAGGCAATGTAACGGATCCAATGGGAGAGGGGACTCAAATATAAGTTGAAGCAGAGACATCACCATAGACCAAAAGAGCATAATTAACTCGCATTGCCAGAAGATATAGTAATGGTACCTTTTATTTTACCACAGCGCCAACATAAGAGGGATAATGAAGGATCTAGACGATGTACCACCTCTGGTGTTCTACACCAGAATAGTAAGACTTTAAACGCTGTCTCTCTCTGCGCCATGCATCTGGATACTTTTGATGTCGAGAACCAAATCTTGTCCCAACACAGAAGAATAATTGGCTGTTGTATCATATGGGACCATTTCCGCATGTAGGTGTGGAGGTCCTCAGTGTGTGGGGAAGTTTCATGAAGTAGTTTGATAAATATCAGAAATTAAATGAAATTGGTGAGGGCCTTGGGAACAAATGAGTTCAAAAGCCGATGGCTTAGGCAAAATAAGGGACGGGATGGTGAGGGATGTTGGGAGGAGAGAGCTGGCTGCGATGTATCTCCTGTCAGGAGAGCGCTATCTTGTCTTCCTCCGGATCCCCCTGTGAAATCGAGACCGGAATGGAGGCCTGGTCAGGAAGCGATCCATAGTTGGGGTTGGCTGAGACCTGGGGTAAGGTTTTTGATACCCAATCTTTTTCATACCCCTGGTGCGATCGTATGCTGATGAAGCAGTACAGGGGCGATGGAGAGCGGAGCAGGACTGGAGCTCTCCATCTACGCGTCCCCCATTCAGAACGTCCCCAACTTTCATGTTTGACATTTTTGCATCCTTGCTTTCGTTTACATATTCAGTTATATTCTTTGTAACATTTAAAACGATTATAGTGTTCCTTCATTTTTATATTTTTTTAAAAGCCCTTATCTTATTATTTATAGCTTTAACTTTGGCCGTGGGCCACATAGGTTTTATTTTTAGCCTTCTAAACTTATTGCCCATGTGAATATATTTAGCTGTGAGTTCACATACAGACTTTTTGAAGAATTGCCTTTTCTGTTCTGTGTTCATAGATGCCAATATTCCCTCCCAGTCAAAGTCTTGGAGAGCAGTCCTCATCCTTGGAAAATTTGCTCTCTTAAAGTGTTTTTATATTTCCCGTATGTGTTTGTTGCTTACAGATAACATTAAATCAAATCATGTTATGGTCACTGCAACCCAGATGTTCTTTTATATGAATACTGGTAATAAGCTCTGCATGGTTTGAGATTACCAGGTCCAGCAGAGCATCATTCCTAGTCAGGCCTCAAACTGGACCATAAAAAATTGTCTTGTGATAGGTTTATAAATTCCCTTTTTTTAAGTTTAAAAGGTTTTTATTAAACGATTTACATATACAATATATTCTTGCGTGTTACAGAGAATAGCGTACCCACTTTCTGTTGACACATCATGCAATTGGTGGACTGTCCTTTCCCAAACCTAGCTATCCTCAAGAGGGTAAGATATGCTCCATGTAAAATATAGATTTAAGACAATCTATTGGAGAGTTTAGGCGATACAACTTTGCATGTGTCAAGAGCCTCACTCCATTCATCTTTCAGGGTACCCACCTCCCTTTCCCAGCATGGTTTAACATCATATGCTAATTTAGTGGAGGAGGGAGTGATATTAGTTTTTTGAGGATCTGTGTTTTTGACCACTGCCATAATAGCATTGGGGGTGGGTTGTGGGAGGGACTGGGGGAAT
This sequence comes from Lithobates sylvaticus, assembly GCA_028564925.1. Taxonomy (NCBI): domain Eukaryota; kingdom Metazoa; phylum Chordata; class Amphibia; order Anura; family Ranidae; genus Lithobates; species Lithobates sylvaticus. The sequence continues at coordinate 148,669,650 of CM053030.1, forward strand.
TGGGAGTGTAGGGCATGGCAGATTTGTAGAAATCTTTGTAGAAATCTAAAGAACATAAAATTTGGGAGCAGATATTCATTGCGAAGGGTATCAAATTCCTTCAGATCCCCATTTGAGATTAGGTGGTGTAAGTAATTGTCTTCCAGTACAGGAGCTTTCACTTTGCGCTATTCACCGTGGAAGTTTTTTGGTCGTTTTTGGTCTTTATTTTAGCACCACTCCTGGTGCAGAGACTCCACACATCTGCTTGTGGCTCCCTATAGGGTACCATTCATCCTAGATTATGGGCTCACCATCTTGGTCCCCTAGCGCCAGACTTGGCTGTTATATTGAATTTTTTTTTGCACTTTTTTGTATTTTTCAGAGGACAGACAAGACATTGCAAAAAATGCATATATTGAAAAGATGTGTTTTTTTGGTTTATCCATACACTTCCATTTTTCGTTTAATACAGTATCCAGCTCTAAGATGAACAGCCAATTTGTTAGGTGATTCATGATGGAAACAAAGTATGACCATGTACAGGATTCCCACAAAAACTCAAAGCATTCAAAGAATGCACACAATTCTATTCTAGCAGCAGATCTTGCCTATGAGTCCACTGAATGAACACTTAGTTAACGGAAGGGCAACTAAGCAGTGAAATACACAGCTGTCACTCATATACAGGAAACTTATCTGTCAAGTAAAAAAACAAGCATATTTTTGTGATCCATGCACTGATCCTACATAGCACAACACAAGTGATGTAACAAACTAAGCTCCCCCACTCAAACTTACTTCATGTCCATCCGCTTACACAACAGACATTGCTAATTTCAGCTTCTCTCTAGCAAGTTAATATAAAAGATAGGTTTCAGGTTATTACTCTAAAAAGATAAAAGAAAAACGATTTGACTTTTGTAGGAACTCAAAGGGTCCTCAAAGGTATTTAAAGTAGTATTAAAACAACCCCTATTTATTTCACTTAAGTATTAATATGCATCACGTAAACCCAACCATATAAGATGCATCTGATTTTTAGTGCCAGTGGCAAAAAGCATTTTCCAATCACATTACAGGATGAGAAGCTGGGGAGTGGCTTGCATCTCCAGGCTGCTGAGCTGCTTGTGTGTGTAGGTAGGCATCAGCACGCCAAGCTGTAGCCTGGGACATTAGCATGCTCATAGGAAAGGCTCCAGGGAATCCGGGAATCAGCGGAGCCACCTTACCAACAGAACCCAAGGAGAGTAACATTTCCAAATTAAATTAACCATTGAGAGGCTGAAAAACAGAAGGCAGTCCTAAAAGTGTGTAAATGCTAAAGTATGCTGCTGCTTTTTAAGTGGAGGGTTGAATATCACTTTAAATTTAGGTGCCTGGCATTTTTTCCTAACAGGAATGGGTTTGATAAAAAGGAGTGCAGTCATACAAGGTAAGATTTACAGTGCCTTTTAGGATCCCTAAGCTTAATATGAAAATCATATTTTGGGTTCAGCTCTTATTGCTTTAAATCCAGTGTACTTAAAAAGACTACTAACTACAGGTCACTGAATAAGAGGGCTCCGACATCCCCAAAGACACAATGCCACAAGGTCGGTCTTTTATATGACAACCTTGTGTGATCCAAGGGAAATTATAGTAATGCAGCACAGCTGCCAGCACAGGGTTGAAAATGAGGTCAAATCCGCAGGAAGCAGCAGAAAGCCCGAGGCAACATTATAAATGAAACAACCCCCAAGGGAGTAGCAGCAAGCAAGGAGTGATGTCCTTCAAACTTTGGAATTATGGAAAGGTGAAAGTATAATCAAATACTTCTGCTTGACATTTCACAAAGCAGACCATGTATTTTATTCAGCGTAACATCACACTGAATAACTACCTGTTTAAATGTACAGCATGACCACACTGGTGCGTGCCAAAAAAAAAAATGGAAAAAAAAAAATGTATGTTTACATGTCCAATGTTTGGAACCTTTGTAAAAAGTAAAACCCTAGCCAATAATGCGAGTACACATTTAAAATACTTTTATGTGCAGTATAATACATTTGTAATTCTGCATCACATACACCTCTACCACACCAAGTCCTCCCCATTCTTATCCCCACTTGTTACCAGCCTTCAGTATCTGAAACATGTCAGGGCGACAGTGCTGTGAAACACAATATAGACCAATCCCACTATACTGGCAATCCAGCCATTTGCCAAATTTATAGTGTGCATGAAAATTGATATTTAAATAAATAGTGGTTTATGAATCAACGCTACAGTTTAACAAGCAAGAGTGTAAGCTCCAAAGCTGTCCAAACGTCAACCAGTTTAAATCTGGGTTTAAATGAACCCATTGCGACCAGACCAAACTTTTGAATTTTGATTAGTAATTTATCCAAGTTTACACTTTTTTTATGGCTCACGTTTTATTATAAATAGAAATATGTCCAAAGTGTGCATAAAAAAAAAAAATGTCGGTCTGTGCATGTGGTTCTGTTGGGGCATGCACGCCACTGGCCACCCACCCACGATCGCGGTGGAGAGGGGCAGAATGGGTATCTGCCCATGTAAACAAGGCGGACCCCCGTTCTGAAAGGGGACAACTCTGAGATCCGCTGTTCCTAGTGATCAGGAACAGTGATCTCTGTGTTGTCCCAGCAAGCCCATTCCACACACAGGACACACCCAGGGAACATAGTTAACCCCTTGATCGCCCCCCCCCTAGTGTTAACGCCTTCCCTGCCAGTGTCATTTATACATTGATCAGTGATTTTTTTTAGCACTGATCACTGTAATCATGTCACTGGTCCCCAAAAAGTGTTTCCGCTAAAAATAGCAGATCGCCGCCATTACCAGTAAAATAAAAGTAAAAAAAAATAAAAAATCCATAAATCTATCCTATAGTTTGTAGACGCTATAACTTTTGCCCAAACCAATCAATATAGGCTTATTGCGATTTTTGTTACCAAAAATATGTAGAATACATATTGGCCTAAACTGATGAATAAATGTCAAACTTCAAAAAGATGTTCGATTGGAAATCAAACACTAACAGCGCTATGTGACCTAGCTAAAAAACAATAATATACACCACTAATTGAACAGTGGTGGTTGCTCATAAAGAATTAAAACTGAGGAACTAAAAAACACAAATGATGAATAAATGTCTTTATATATTTTTTGGATCTGTATTATAGCAGAAAGTAAAAAAACTTTTTTCAAAATTGTTGGTCTTTTGTTTGTTTACAGCGCAAAAATTAAAACCCCAGGAGGTGATCAAATACCACCAAAAGAAAGCTCTGTGTGTGGGGAAAAAAAGGACCCTAATTTTGTTTGGTTACAGCGGCGCAATTAAAATCGACGCAGTGCCGTATTGCAAACAATGGCCTGGTCATTAAGGGGGTAAATCTTTCCGGGGCTGAGGTGATTAAAAATGATCACTATAGCACAGGGATTGACAAATTTGCTTTGAACCTAGGAGCCATTTTTTTTTTTTTTTTTTTAAACAAATTTTACTGGTGTAACATGTTCCCGAACTTGAACTTATCCTTTAACCCTTTCACAGGAACCTTTGCATTTTTTGCACAAGTTAAAAAAAAAAATTTGAGGCCTGAAAATTACATAAAACCCCCAAACATGATATATTTTCTGAAAGCAGACGCCGTAGAGAATAAAAATCGTGTCACATATTACACAAAAACACAATAAATTTCCCAATTTTTAGTAAAATATAAAAGCCAAGGTTGCAACAAGTACAGTGGATATAAAAAGTCTACACACCCCTGTTAAAATGTCAGGTTTCCATGATGTAAAAAAATGAAACAAAGATAAATAATTTCATTACTTTTTTTCCACCTGTGGCATGAGTGGCCTATAAACTGTACAACTCAATTGAAAAACAAACAAATATTTAGGGGGGGGGGGGGGGGGGGGGGGGGAGTAAAAAACAAAAAAAACGAAAATAAATGTGGTTGCATAAGTGTGCACACCCTCTAATGACTGGGGATGTAGATGTGTTCAGAATTAAGCAATCATATGCATGTTAAAACAGGAGTCAGTACACACCTGCCATCATTTAGAGTGCCTCTGATACACCCCAAAAAAAGTTCAGATGTTCTAGTAGGTCTTTCCTGACATTTTCTTAGTCGCATCCTACAGTAAAACCCTTGGTCTGCAGAGAGCTTCCAGAAATCTCATTGTTAAGGTATCAGTCAGGAGAAGGGTACAAAATAATTTCCAAAGCACTAGATATATACCATGGAACACAGTGAAGACAGACATCAAGTGGATAAAATTTGGCACAACAGTGACATTACTGAGAACTGGACGTCCCTCCAAAACTGATGAAAGTATGGAGAAGAAAACTAGTCGGGGAGGCTGCCAAGAGGCCTACAGCAACATAAAAGGAGCTAGAGGAATATCTGGCAAGTACTGGCTGTGTGGTACATGTGACAACAATCTCTTGTATTCTTCATATGTCTGGGCTATGGGATAGAGTGGCAAAATGGAAGCCTTTTCTTACCAAGAAAAACATCCAAGCCCGGCTAAATTTAGAAAAAACACATCTGAAGTCTCCCAAAAGCATGTGGGAAAAGGTGTTATGGTCTGATGAAATCTAGGTTGAACTTTTCGGCCATAATGCCAAAAGATATGTTTGCCGCAAAAACACTGCACATCACCAAAAGGACACCATACCCACCGTGAAGCATGGTGGTGGCAGCATGATGTTTTGGGGCTGTTTTTCTTCAGCTGAAACAGGGGCCATAGTAAAAAGGTAGAGAGAATTATGAACAGTTCCAAATACCAGTCAATATTGGCACAAAACTTTCAGCTAGAAAGCTGAACATGAGGAACTTTATCCTTCAGCATGACAACGACCAAAAGCACACATCCAAATCAACAAAGGAATGGCTTCACCAGAAGAAGATTCATGTTTTGGAATGTCCAGCCAGAGTCCAGAACTGAATCCCATTGAAAATCTGTGGGGTTATCTGAAGAGGGCTGTGCACAGGAGATGCCCTTTACAATCTGACAGATTTGGAGTTTTTTTGCAAAGAAGATTGGGCAAATACTGCCAAGTCAGGATGTGCCATGCTGATGACTCAAACCCCAAAAAACTGAGTGCTGGAATAAAATCAAAAGGTGCTTCAAAGTATTAGTTTAAGGGTGTGCACATATTATTTTAGTTTATTTTTACTTCCTTCCAACTAAAAGATTTCAGTTTGTTGTTCAATTGAGTTGTACAGTTTATAGGTCACGTTAAAAGGTGGAAAAAGTTCTGGAATGATTTAGCGTTGTCTTTTTTTTACATCACAAAAACCTGACATTTTAACAGGGGTGTATAGACTTTTTATATCCACTGTAAATAGATACCCAATATGTCAAACCTTAACCACTTCAATACTGGCCACTTTCCCCCTTCCTGCCCAGGATAATTTTCAGCTTTTAGGGCTGTCGCACTTTGAATGACAACACTACCCAAACAAAATTTTGATAATTTTCTTCCCACAAATAGAGCATTCTTTTGGCGGTATTTGATCACCACTGGGGTTTTTATTTTTTGCTAAACTAAAAAAGACTGACATTTAAAAAAAAAAAAAAAAAAAGATTTTCTTTGTTATAAACTTTAGTTTTCTCCTTCAATGACAGGCACTGATGAAGCAGCACTGATGAGGAGGCACTGATATGTAGAATTGATGGGCACTGATAGGCAGCACTGATGAGGTACTGACAGGTTTTCCTGATGGCCACTGATTGGCACTGTTGTGGGCACTGACAGGCATTTCTGATGGGCACTGTTGGTGGCAGGGCTGAGCTGATAATGTGCCGATTATCAGCACAGACCCCCCCCCCCCCTGACAGGGAGAGCTGCCGATCAGCTCCTACTCCTGAGGCTCTCCCTCTCAAGCACCAGCCCGTCAGGGAAATAAATCCTGTGTCGGGATGAAGAACTGGTCCCTGACAGAGGAGATCATGTCTGGACGCAAATACAGAGATTGAACTGTTTACCCCATCCTCCAGGTTGTTTATGAACAAATTAAATAGGATTGGTCCCAGCACAGAATCCTGGGGGACCCCCACTACCCACCCCTGACCATTCCGAGTACTCACCATTTATCACAACCCTCTGAACTCACCCTTGTAGCCAGTTTTCAATCCATGTACTCACCCTATGCTCCATGCCAACGGACCTTATTTTGTACAGTAAACGTTTATGGGGAGCTGTGTCAAATGCTTTTGCAAAATCCAGATACACCACGTCTATGGGCCTTCCTTTATCGAGATGGCAACTCACCTCCTCATAGAAGGTTAATAGATTAGTTTAGCAAGAACGATTCTTCATGAATCCATGCTGATAACTGCCAACGATACCGTTCTCATTACTAAAATCTTGTATATAGTCCCTTATCATCCCCTGCAAGAGTTTACATACTATTGATGTTAGGCTAACTGGTCTGTAATCCCAGGGATGTATTTTGGGCCCTTTTTAAAATATTGGTGCTACATTGGCTTTTCTCCAATCAGCTGGTACCATTCCAGTCAATAGACTGAGTAAACATTAGGAACAATGGTCTGGCAATTACTTGACCAAGTTCCCCAAGTACCCTCGGGTGCAAGCCATCTGGTACCGGTGATTTATTAATGTTAAGTTTCCCAAGTCTAATTTTAATTCGGTCCTAACCATGGAGGTGCTTCCTGTGATGTGTCATGAAAATAAACACTGCAGTTTTGGTTACTGAAGCCCCCCGATTCCCTTGTGAAGAGAGAAGAATAATAGGAGAATAATTCAATACCTTCGCCATCTCCCCATCCTTTGTAACCAGATGTCCTTCCTCATTCTTTATAGGGCCAATATGGTCTGTCCTCCCTTTTTTACTGTTTACATACCTAAAGAATTTCTTGGGATTTTTTTGCTCTCCTCCGCTGTGTCCATGTTCTATCTTAGCCGTCCCTATTACACCCTTACATTTCTTGTTGCAGTCTTTATAAAATCTAAATGCTGATGATGATCCCTCAAACTTCTCCTTTTTTATGCATTTTTACATTGGAGTTAAGCCATCCAGGACTTTTGTTCACTCCATTAAATTTATTACCCAATGGGATGCATGTACTTATTTAAAGTGGAGTTCCACCCCCCCCCCCCCCCCCCAAAAAAAAATGTATTAAATGTGCTTAAAAAATAAACATTTGGAGAAAAAAAAAGTGTTTTACTCACCTCTAAATGCCTGTTGCTAGGGGGTCCCTCGTAGTCTGCCTCCTTCAGCGCCTGGGCTCTTGACGTCACTTACCTCGGCGCAGGAAGGGAGATCGCCTCTCCCCCCTCGCTCTTGTCAATCTGGGACACGTGACCAGTCCCAGATGATTGCGCGGCCAGTGACAACGCGCGGCGCGGCTCGCGGATGTGCAGTGGGCGCCCACAGTTAAAATGCCGGCCCCGCCGAGCGGAGGGGGGAGAAGCGGGGCTTCAATCCCACACATCGCTGGACCCTGGGACAGGTAAGTGTCCGATTAAAAGTCAGCAGCTGCATTATTTGTAGCTGCTGACTTTTAATTTATTTTTTATTTTTTTTAAGTGGAAACCGTGCTTTAATATGCTCTTAAAGCAAACCCATCTCACCTCTGTGTTCTTTGTTCCTAAGATTTTATCCCAATTTATGCCTTCTAGCAAGGTTCGTAGTTTAGGGAAGTTGGCTCTTTTGAAATTCAGTGTCTTTGTATTCCCCTTATGTTTCCTATCTGTGTGATTTATACTGAAGCCAATTGACCTGTAGTCGCTGTTACCCAAATTGCCCCATATTTCCACATCCGTGATCAGGTCTGTATTGTTGATAATCATTAGATCCAGTAACTCTTTATTTCTAGTTGGTGCGTCTACCATCTGACCCATAAAATTGTCCTGCAAGACATTTAGGAACGGACGAGCCTTAGATGAATGCACGGTTCCCTCCGCCCAGTCTATGTCTGGATAGTTTAAATCCCCTATTATAAACACTTCCCATCCTTACTGCTAATCCAAATTGTGATAGGAGATATGTCTCCCCTTCCACCCTCAGGTTAGGGGGCCTATAGCATACTCCCAGTATTATTTTCCCCTTAGCTTCATCCCTTTGAAGCTCTACCCATAAGGATTCCACGTCCTCCCTAGCTCCCTTAGTGATGTCATCTCTCACATTCACTTGTGCATTATTCTTGATATATAGGCATACCCCTCCCCCCTTTGCGATAAAGGGTATACCCTTGAATGTTTGCCAGCCAATCATGAGAGCTGTTGAACCAGGTCTCTGAAATTCCCACAAAATCCAAATCCTCTGCCTTTCCGATCACTTTCAGGGAGTCCAATACCTCCTTGGACATTGACCCACGCAAAACATGGTCTACCAATCTACTGACCCATGCATCTGCATTCCTGGCAACACAGGCGGAAGCCAATGCAGGTCCCATAGCTGCTGCATTGGCTTCCCAGGCCATGCGCAGCAGGGTTTCTGATCTCCTAATCCATTTGATCCCGGATGTTGCCGGAATCTTCAAAGGAGAGGTTTGAGTGCTTGGATACTTGAGCTAGGGAAGCATCCAGCAGCAGCACCTTAAAGAACTTATCTTCTTCCTCCTCTGTGAAGGGGCATCTACGCTTCCACGTTTTGAGCCCAAGAACCTTCCGCTGAGGTTCCTTCCTGTAAGGTAAACCGGACCGCCACCACTAAAAGGCCAGTGTGGATACTTGATAATGCACACTGCACTCCTGCTAATATTCATAAGCAAAAGGACCAAAATAATTCCCACAATGCCAGTTCATCGCGCACGGATATGTGCGCACGTGTGCGTAATCGCGAGCGAGCGTGTGCACACACCAATTAGCACTTGGCGCCCAGTTGCCTATTTAAACTGCTCTGTCGCTGTAAACAGTGCTGGATGATCTTCAGCTTCTTCCTGACCTACCAAGGCCTGATCTGCTGCTCCTGTTTGTGTATGACCTGGCTCGCCTTTGGACTTCGCCTCTGCTTGTTCCTTTATTCTGTTACCTGGTATCCTGACTCTGGCTTGTTTACTGGACTTGATCTGCCAACTGATTTGGTACCACATTGCCCGGCTGTTCCTGAGCTTGGCCTGCCTTCTTGACTTGCTTTGCCTGCCGATTTGGTACCTTGCTGCCTGGTTGTTGCTGACTGCTGCTCTTCTCCTGGTTCCGCTCCTGCCCATGCTCTGGTGCCAAGCTGCTTCTATTTCCTTCTCCAAGGACTTTGACTGCCAGCTCTACCCACCTCCAGAGGGGACATCACCAGCCAGCTACCCGGCACTCGTGCCACTCCTTGCCTTTACACTTTCTGTTCCCACCTTCAGGAGTGTAGGCGGGAGGAGCAAAGGAGGCCTCCATCACATTCCCTGAGAGATTGGTGGACGGGAAAGGACTTAATCTGAGGTCTGCCCAGCCACCTATACAATCTATCCTGAGCTGAGACCTGCGAGGATGGCTGTTGAATATCCTCAGACGCATAAATTGCTTTGAGGAGGCCCTCCATGTCATCGGCAGAGAATAGGTGCCTTCCAGGCCTAGCTTCCTCACTCTGACTATCCTGGTCCAAATCTTCACCCTCTTCAGGAGATTTAAAAGACTGGAGAGTTGCTAGAATCTCAGATTGCAGAGCAAGGCACTCTTTCATGGCCTGTGCCAATTCCTTGCCCGCTAATTTATAAATGCATTTAAAGCAAAAAGGGCTTGATGTGGTCCTGCGGGAGTTTCTCATTGCAGTATCCACAACGTTTTGACCTAGAGGGGCCCTTGGACTTGGATCTACCGACAGACCCCTGGGCAGGGCATTCTGTTTCTGTGGAAATACAAGAATAATTCTCCATTAGCCCCTCTAAGGTGTACTGCAGGGGTGAGGGAATAGGGCCCCCCTACCCTTTACCCCCAGCTGGGTAGCCTCACCCCATGGCCTCCTCAGGCGCTGTGGCCGTACTCGGCCCGTCCTCCTTCTCCATCCCTCCAGGCTTTCCACGTGAAAGTATCTCCTTAGGCGATTTTGAAGGCAACAGGACGCTGGACCCCTGCTCCACTGCCTCTCAGCGCTCCTTTAAACAGTTTGCCGGAGACTCCGTCCCCGGAAGTCACCTGGCGGTAATGGCGCTGTGCGAGCTCTCCACCCCTCTGCCCGGCATCTGGACCTGCGCAGTAGCGCCGGCAGACGCCGATGCCTCCAAGCCAGGAAACCCGCACGAACGGTCCGTCCTCCAGGAGCTTCTCGCCCCCCGCCCCGGGCAGAAGGGGTGTGCAGATTTACTCCTCCATCCCATCCATCCTTATCAGGTGGGAATGTGGCCCCAGGAGTTCCAAACACACCTTCACTGTGTCGAGGGGCCACCAGCTCTCAGGGGGACTCTTCTGACTTTAGCTGCTGCTCCCCCTGAGTCCATTGGCGATGATAGCGCCCCCCCCGGGAAGGTAAAGCCCTACTCTGCTTAGGGTCTAATGTCCCAGGGGGGAACCTCAGCCCCAGGCCTCGGTCTGGAGGAAAAAAAAAAAAAGGTTTTGCTGCATCTTGTGGGAAACACAATAAATAACTGAGGGACAGAGGGAAGGGTGGAGCCTTTTAAACTCTGTTGATTGTGTTTCCTGTCAGGTGAGACCAGTCATCTCAGGTGTGCCATCCTGGAAGATGACTGGAGAAAACTACATTTCTTTTAAAGGGCTCATTCACACAGCAATCTCTGAATAGCCTTGCTTAAATCAGCACTTCACCCTTATTCCTCCCTCCATCTCGATCATATTTGGAATTTTTTATTTTTTTTGGGTGGAGAGTGGGTACATAGTAATGACGGATACCTGTTCCCCACTTCTGATCACCCAGGCGGTTCGAGCAGAGCGGAAATTCTCCCCCATGCCCGGCCACCCACCCACAACCTCTTGGGACACAGAGGTCTCAGGTGGCTGCAGGACCAATCATATAGCGCAGCGCCACCCATAAAATCAGCAGTGGGGAGCCAGCTGTGAAACTGCAAGGAATCATAGCCGGCTTCCCATAGTAAACATGCCGATGCCAGGGACCCAAAGACTGACTAAGAGCCAACCCAGGTGACGACAGGACTGGATTCCTGAACAGGCGAGTGTCTTTTTTTTTTTTTTTTTTTTTAAAGTCAGCAGCTACACTTTTTGTAGCGGATGACTTAATTTTTATGTGAATTTAGCCCAAGACATTTAACATGCACCCTAATCACCTTGTGTGGCGCAGATTTCCCATTTAAACCCCTGATATTTCAGCAAATCCCCCTAACGGGGCTCCTAAACAATTTGTAAAGAAAATGTTATTGTAAAAAACAAAAAAAAAAAACTACTGATTATATATATATATATACATACACATACATACACACACACACACACACACACACACACACACACACACACACACACACACACACACTATCTCACAAAAGTCAGCACACCCCTCAAATTACACTTTGCTACAAGGAAAAGTAGTGAATGTACAGCTTTATACCCTCAGCTTCTTTAGCAAGGCAGTGTTAATCTTGAAGGTGTGTTTGGGGTCATTATGTTGGAATACTGCCCTGTGGCCCAGTCTCTGAAGGGAGGCGATCAAGCTCTGCTTCAGTATGTCACAGTACATGTTGGCATTCAAGAATCCCTCATTCAAGAATGAACTGTAGCTCCCCAGTGCTGGCAGCACACGTGCAGGCCCAGACCATAGCACTCCCACCACCATGCTTGACTGTAGGCATGACACACTTGTCTTTGTACTCCCCACCTGGTTGCCGCCACACATGCTTGACACCATCTGAACCACATAAGTTTATCTTAGTCTCATCAGACCACAAAAGATGGTTCCAGTAATCCATGTCCTTAGTCTGCTTGTCTTCAGCAAACTGTTGGCTTTCTTGTGCATCATCTTTAGAAGAGGCTTCCTTCTGGGATGACAGCCATGCAGACGCAGTTGATGCAGTGTGAGGCATATGGTCTGAGCACTGACAGCCTGACCCCCTACCTTTCAATCTCTGCAGCAATGCTGCCAGCACTCATACGTCCATTTCCTAAAGACAACCTCTGGATATGACGCCGAGCATGTGCACTCAACTTCTTTGGTCGACCATGGCGAGGCCTGTTCTGAGTGGAACCTGTCCTGTTAAACTGCTGTATGGTCTTGGCCACTGTGTTGCAGCTCAGTTTCACGGTCTTGGTAATCTTATAGCCTAGGCCATCTTTATGTAGAGCAACATTTTCTTTTCTTTTTTTTTAAGATCCTCAGAGACCTTTGCCATGAGATGCCATGTTGAACTTCCAGTGACCAGTATGAGAGTGAAATCAATAACACCAAATTTAACACACCTGCTCGCCATTCACACCTGAGACCTTGTAACACGAGTGACATGACACCGGGGAGGGAAAATGGCCAATTGGGTCCAATTTGGACATTTTCACTTAGGGGTGTAATCACATTTGTTAGCAGTTTAGACATTAATGGCTGTGTGTTGAGTTATTTTGAGGGGGAAAGCAAATTTACACTGTTATAGAAGCTGTACACTCCCTACTTTATATTGTAGCAAAGTGTAATTTCCTCAGTGTTGTCACATGAAAAGATATAATAAAATATTTACAAAAATGGGAGGGGTGTACTCACTTTTGTGAGATACTGTAATATATACATACACACACAGTGTGTGTGTATATATATATATATATATATATATATATATATATATATATATGTGTGTGTGTGTGTGTGTGTGTGTGTGTGTGTGTGTGTGTGTGTGTGTGTGTGTGTGTGTGTGTGTGTGTGTGTGTGTGTGTGTGTGTGTGTGTGTGTGTGTGTGTGTGTGTGTGTGTATATATATATATATATATATATATATATATATATATATATATATATATATATATATATATATATATATTATCATATCCATCACACACACAAACGCATGTGTTTGAGCTTTGAGGTGCACACCCCAATGCAATAGGCTGTGCACACCTATGTTTTTGTGTTTGTGCAGTGCTATAGCTCCACTCCAAGCTGAAGCCCAACTTATAGGTGTTCCTATGGAGGAGGTACAGTACTGAGCCCCCATCCCAGCATTAAGCTGACTGATCTTTTACCATTATGAATGTTCAATGCTGCATGGATGTGTGAGAGAGCTGCTGGCTGCTAGTAAACAAACACTGCATTTGCAGCTCTGTCCAGTGCCATAGCGGGGCAAGGGAGCGTAGTAGAGTAGAGCCTGGGCGATGACCGTGACAGGAGTTGCAGGCTGATGTTATTGATTAGTAAGTTTAGTAAGTTATTGCTGCACTTTTTTTTGTTTTTTTCATGCGGCATTTACTTGCGTCACATGCTGATGTACAGCATCATGTCCCGGCTCTCTTTCTGTGGTGCAGCTAGGGATATTCTCATATACACTATACCAGCACCGATTGCTGTCAGAAAGATCTCAAAGCTGCAGCAGGAGGAGGAATATTTCTAATACTGAATTACAGCAAAGTACAGTGTGTATATTATATCATTATGGGCATGTGTCTACAGCTCAGTAAATGATTACATAAACCAAGGGCAATATGTTGATCTCCTGTTGTGTCTGGAGGAGAGCACAGACATGCTTTACATTTATAAGACTGTAACCTATCTATCCTGTGTGTTACAGAGTAGTGTGGCTGGCTGGCTGGCTGCAGAATGAGGGGCGTGATTTATGTGGGCTTGTTCACATTTAACATGTACAGGGGGAGGATATGATGTAATCACTGTTCTAACAGCTCTTCCTTAGCAGTACAAGCCTTTATAACCTGGGACTGTGGTAAGGAGACAGCCTAACCGGTGAAAGTGCATGCTTGCTGTTTATGTTTTCCTGTCGGTAAGGAGGCACTTCTCTTATAGAACACACGGATAAATTTCATTTCTGAAAATTTTAATTATTTATTTTACCTGTTGACACGGGTGTCTTTATAGTCTGGCACATGATTTTTGTGACATATTCTCTACAAAATATATAGCAGTATTATGCTATGGTATATATTTTTGTTTTTTCACAACTAGAATAGCTGTTTAGCGTTTTGTGTAGGGGGGTGTATACATGATGCATTTTTTGAATTAGAGTTCCTGAAAATTTAATTTGACTTTTCTCAATGGTAAGGAATTTCACAACTAGAATAGCTGTTTAGCGTTTTGTGTAGGGGGTGTACTGATGGGGGATTTTTTGCCGATCCCAGAGTTCTACTTTAATACAAATAAATCACCAGGACCAGATGGCTTACACCGGAGAGTCCTCAGAGAACTCAGTCAGGTTATAGCCAGACCATTGTTCCTAATCTGTGGACAGCATATGGACAGGAATTGTACCAGCTGATTGGAGATAAGCCAATGTGGTACCAATGTTCGAAAAAGGACAAAGACAAATCCGCGGAAACTACAGGCCAGTCAGCCTAACATCAATCGTTGGTAAATTATTGGAGGGGACGATAAGGGACTATATCCAAAAATGTACTGAGGAAAAAAATATGGTAGAATGTTAACAGATTGGTATGGCAAGAATGCTGATAACTACTTATAAGCGCTTAACCTACAAGCTGAGGTCTGCAGGTGTGGACCAGAAGGCTTGTTCTTGGATAAAAAAAATGGTTATGGGGCGTGTCCAAAGGGCACTGATAAACAAAGTAAACTTAGACTGGTCTGGAGTGGTAAGTGGGGTGCCCCAGGGTTCTGTCTTTGGACCAATTCTATTCAATTTATTCATAAATTATCTAGAGGATGGGATAAATAGCTCAATCTCAGTTTTTGCGGATGATACAAAATTAAGCAGGGCAAAGACTTCACATCAGGATATAGAAATTTTACAGAAAGACCTGAACAAAATAATTACGTGGGCAAATACATGGCAAGTAATGCACTTGGGGGGCAAAAAACAAATACAGACTACTCACTAGGTGGAGAACTGCTGGGGGAATCAAGGATGGAGAAAGATCTGCGGGTCCTTGTAGATGACAGATTGAGCAATAGCATGCAATGTCAAGCTGCAGCTACCAAAGCCGGCAGAATATTAGCATGCATATAAAAAGGGATATACTCCAGAGATAGAACGATGATCCTACCACTAGTGGTCCTCGATTACGAGGAAAGACTGCAAACACTAAATCTATTCTCGCTGGAGAAATGATGCTCGACAGGAGATATGATAGCGATTTACAAATACCTCAATGGCTATCCCAGCATAGGAAAAAAACTAAACTATTCAGTCTCAAGGAGTGTAAGAGGACACAGGGACACACTGAGATTGGAGGGCGGAGGGGGAAAACGCAGGTGCTAGCAGGTATCTGGGCTGATCCCGCTAACAATGCGTTTTTTTTTGGAACCCTAAACTGCTGGGACGCTAGTATAGATCTGATCAGATCAGATATTGATCTGTTCAGATACTGTGCCACTAAGGGAGGTGTATGCTTTGTGCGTGGGTGTTTGCGGTACTGGCACTAACCTGGGGCGACGCAGACCTTATTTGACCCTAAAACCTAATTGATATCACCCGCCGGGCGATCAGGGGGTTAAACCGTTATTGGGTAATAAATGGCGGGTGCCCTGACAGTATAAAAAAACAAGCTAACTAACCAGCGTCACCCGTAACAGTAATACAAAAAAAAAAAACTGGTTACCTAGCGACACTAATGCAGCGATCAGAAAAACGATCGCTTAGTGACACTGGCAAAAGGGGGTGAAAGGGTTAACTAGGGGCAATCAGGGGGGTTAAACCTTTATTAGGTAATATATGGGGGTACCTGACGCTATATAAAAACCTGACGGGGAACCTAAATAACGAAATAACTAACTGGCTAACCAGCGTCACCAGTGACAGTTATACAGTGATCACTGGTGAAAGGGTTAACTCTAGGGGCAATCAGGGGGTTAAAACCTTTATTTAGGTTGTAATATGGGGGTACCTGACCTATAAACCTATTTATGAACCTATATAAACATGGCGGTTACCTAAAAAAAAAAAAATGGTTACCTAGCGACACTAATGCAGCGATCAGAAAAACGATCGCTTAGTGACACTGGCAAAAGGGGGTGAAAGGGTTAACTAGGGGCAATCAGGGGGTTAAAACCTTTATTAGGTAATATATGGGGGTACCTGACGCTATATAAAAACCTGACGGGGAACCTAAATAACGAAATAACTAACTGGCTAACCAGCGTCACCAGTGACAGTTATACTGTGATCACTGGTGAAAGGGTTAACTCTAGGGGCAATCAGGGGGTTAAAACCTTTAGAAGCGGTTTACCCTTAAACTGCGCAGGGTTTTTTTTTTTTTTACTGACAGGGCAATAGGGATGTGGAACTCTCTTCCACAATTGGTGGTGGCTGCGGGGAGTATTGATATTTTTAAGACACTCTTGGATGTGCATCTTAAAGAACACAACATATTCCCCTATTTCCCAGGGATATGGGAAATAATTATAGACACGGACACATGTGCATCGAACTGGATGGACTATTGTCTTTATTCAACCTTACCTGGGGAACTGCAGGAACTGGGACCCAACAGTATGGTGCAGCTGGAAGTACCGGAACAGCACCCAGCCCAGCAGACAAATCCTCTGAGACATTTGAGAGTAAGTTAGCCAGGTACCTGAAGGCATTATGTCCCAAAGAGTCTTAACCCAGTAGTGCGCCCATAGCTGAGGGTCCAGAATGGTACAGAGGTGAAGAAGCGTAGGGTTACCCCAGAGGGGTTGAGCAGGTGAAAACTGACCAGGGCTGAGAAATTGCAGCCTTCCAAATCTGCCAGGTGGTGTATGTCGGCCCTAGGATAAAAGAATATGGCTCCTGGCCCATGGTATATTAGGTTGCCCAGGTCTAATAGGGACCCCAAAAAAGCCACCTATGGGCAAGTAGCTGCATTAGACCTAGAGCTCTGAATACACAAAAAAAAGGATACCAGGATCACCACCCAAAAGTAAACTTGAAAATTGGGTAGCGCAAGACCCCCTAGCCGCAGAAAAAGGAATTAGGGACCCATACTGGACAATTTCTAAATATATAAATTGCGGAAGTATCATCATCTTGACCAGATTAATTCGGCCTATCAGGTTCAGCAGGAGCCCGGACCATGATGACATTTCGCTTTAAGCAATTATAGTAGAGGGCGGTGGTTACAGCCAACATATTCGGATGTGCGTCTAATGACCTGAGCCCCCAGATACCTAAATTCATCAACCCAATGTAAACCTGGAGGGGGATACCAGGCTAACTGCTCAATCATCGATAGGGAAGAGGTTTGATTTGGATCAGTTGATCCTAATACCAGAAAACAAGCCAAACATGTAGCATTCGCAAGTTTAAAGTGCCAACTACCAGTGAACGGAATCAGGTGCAACAGTAGCAATAACTCTGCATTGAGTAAAGCGTGATGGGGAACAAAGCGGGTAGTTCTGCTGTGGTGATCTCTTCTTGGATTCCCTCAAGAGAAGCAATAGGTCAATGCATGATTCAAACCATAGGCATTCACACAACTGAAATACTAGTTTAAAAGTGGTCTGACCCTGTAACATGCATCATAGAAAATCTAAATGCCCAACAATTGTTTAAGTTAATCACAAAGCTGCTTGCTTCTTGTTTGGAAATCAACTTCCGTCTACTGATTTAAATATAACTACTATAGTTAAATTCTTAATGGTCCCACTGTATGACAACCTGCCAAACAATATCCATCAGAACTTATACGGCAGCCCGCAGTACACTGCAGCCGAAAGCCGAATTCTCGGCTGCTCGATCATCCACTTGATAACATTTTGTGAAACGTATGCACTGAAGACCAGGTAGCAGCCTTACAAATTTGAGCCACAGATACCCGATGGCAAAAAACCTAGGAGGTTCCTACACCCCTGGTAGAATAAGCTCTCACCCTGAAGGGAGGACCGTAGGCCTGAATGACCAATTGACAGACCCAAATTGCAATGGAAGCTGCCTGCCCTTTCTTGGGTCCTTTTGGTAAAACAAAAAAGGAGTCTGATCCTTGGATCTCCGCAGATCTAGACAAATAAACCTCGACTGCCCGGACTACTTCCAAAGAATGTAGTCGCCTCTCTTCCGCCAAACGAGGCTGAGAGAAAAAAAGAAGGCAAAATAATGTCCCAATTTAAATGAAAGGCCGACACCATTTTTGGCAAAAAGGATGGAACAGGTCGTGGTGAAGGATCAAGTATGGTTCCCTGCACGAAAGGGCCGTCAAATCCGATGCCCTTCTAGCCGAGGGGATGGCCATCAGGGAGGCTAGCTTGCATGACAGCAAGTCTAGTGAAATTTCCTTGATGTCGTTTCTGTAACACAGACAACACCATGTTCAAGTCTCAAGGACACATAGGTGACCTAATGGGGGGAAGCAAGCGAGTTACCCCCTGCATAAAGGTTCGGATCAGTGAATAGGAGGCTAAAGGCCTTTGGAAGAATACTGCTAGGGCTGAAAATTGACCTCCGATTGGGAGAATTCTCTTTTCTACAGTCAGCTGTGGAAATCAAATTGGCTTTGAGTACAATCACGTATTTCTGAGGATGCCATTTTCTGGCTTCACACCAAGCAATACAAGTCTTCCAGACCTTATGATACATTTTCAAAGTGACAGCTTTTCTAGCATTCACTAGGGTAGACACTACTGATCCCGAGATGCCACGGTCCTTTAACACCCTGGCTTTAATAGCCATGCCATCAAATTCAGAGACTGTAAATTGGGGTGGAATATAGGACCTTGAGACAGTAGATCGGGGTGACGTGGAAGCGTTCATGGCTCATCTGTTGTCAGTCTCACAATCTCCAGAAACCAGGACCTTCTGGACCAAGCTGGTGCCACCAGAATGACTGGAGCCCCCTCTTCCCAAATCCTGTGCAACAAACATGAAAGGAGAGGGATTGAAGGGAAAGCATAAACCAGGGTGTACTGTCTCCATGGAACTATCAGAGCATCTTCTCCGATTGCCAGAGGATCCCTTGTTTGGGACACAAAATTGTTGTAGCTTATTTTTGAACCTGGATGCCAATAGGTCGACCTCTGGCCATCCCCAACGCTGGCAAATTTCCTGGAACAACCCTGGATGTAGGGACCAATCCCCCGGGCATATCTGCTGGCGGCTGAGATAATCTGCCTTCCAGTTCTCTTACGGGATACGGACTGCCGAAATAAAAAATAAAAAAAATCGGCACATGTCCCTCTGCCCAGGCTAGTATGTGGTTCACATACTTCAGAGCTGGTACTGCCTTGGTGGTTTATATAGGCCACTGCAGTGGCATTGTCAGACTGAACCCTGATAGGGCAGTTCTGAAGCTCCACCGTCCAGGCCTGTAATTCCATGACATTAATGGGCAGGATCTGTTCTGTCGCTGACCATTTCCCCTGAGCTGTGAGCGTTTCTAGGGTCATTCCCCAACGCAAGATACTATCATCTGTAGTCAGTACTCTCCAAGTTACCATGAGAAAGGATTTTCCCTTTTGCAGGTTCTGCTCCTGCAATCACCAATTTAGGCTTATGCCTGCCCAAGGAGATAAGAACATTGGATAATCCAGGGCTTTTCTTCTTCCGATTAAGGCCAACAAGATGTGTTGTAAAGGCCTGGAATGAAATTCGGAATAGGGCACTGCCTCAAAGGAGGATACCATCCTCCCTAGAAGACGTCTACAGAGCCGAATGGAGGGTTGTATGGTGCCCCTTATCTGATGATACCTGAACCTTCAGGGCAAAGAATATTTCTTGCTTGAACCGTATTCAAGGATCAGACCTAAATACTTTAGACACAGCTGGTTATAAAGCTGACTTTTCGGTCACTTGAGGACCTTCAAGGACTGGGTACCCCTTTTCATGTTTAAGGTCCACTCCATTGGACCTGTACAGCACCCTGCAGGAATGCCTTAGTGCTGTGGTATCAAGGATTACACTTCACAGGGTCCAGCGCATGGAGGCCGCATTACAAGCAAAACCTTGCAGGATCTTGAGTCTTCTTTGCGAGGCTCAGGTACCATTTATCTAAGCATATAAGCCTGTGTCAAATGGATTTGATCGGTCAATACCTTGATTCATTTAAGAACCATTTGTGGGACTAGAGACCTGAAGCTTAGAGAGCTCAAACAAACCATGCCATCCACCTTGCAGATACTGATAAAAAAACTGAAGTGCATCCTGTGTGGGAGGGGTTATATAGGGAATCACGTCCTGTCTGAAGACCTTTGGTCTACCAGTGTCCATTCACCTGGTGATGGAGTATAACCCAATAGGTAATGAATATTAGCCTGACTCTAACCTATGATGTATGAAAAAGAAAAAATGATTTCATGAAAAGTAGATTACTGGGCCATTAAATAGTGAATGTAAATGGATTATTTTGAGAGACTAATCATTTAGTGACAATTGAAGCCACCAGGAGCAAAGAAAAGAGTCATTCAAGACTCAACAGCCTCTTTCCTCTCCCATGTGATAGCACTGAGCCAATCACGAAGTACCAGCACTGTCACAAAAAGTGTAAGTCACACATCATGCTCCATCAGAAATTCTGGGCGTTTGTTTTGTTCTTGAGAATTCGGTGAGTAAAAGGGAAAAAAAGGAGTACGTTTGACATAACTGTAAATTGCATATCTTGGAGTACAGGCAACTTATACACCATGGGCTATACGCTTGTACCTTCATGTGATTGGACACTATACTATCTTTGAGAACACACCCACCCTGGGATGTCTGCTCTTTAAAGTCAGTCATAGACGGTCCGAATCTCGGCCGGTTCCTGCTGGGCAGACTGAATGCACCAAGTTGAGTGATCAAACAACCAGCCAGCCTTCCGGATTTCACTGCTATAGCCACTAGCAATAATCACTACCTTCTCTCTGCAGGGACAGCTTCCCAGCACTGGAGGGACAACCTGACTGCTCCGAGCTCCAAAAAATTGATAAGGAGTTTGGTTTCCTCTATGACCATGTTCCCTGAACTGTCAAGGATTGGAAGACTCCACCTCAACCTGACAGCCTTGCGTCTATTTTAAGAACTTTCCAAAAGTAGGGCAATCATTTTTTTTGCATTGTTAGAGTGTACGAGGTGATCCACCAGCACAAGGAAATATAGGTTTGGCTGGATAGGTGCATGGGTAAGTCCAGGGAAAGAGCTTGCTTTTTCCATGTGGACAGAATGTTTAGTTAGAAAATTAGAAATTGCGCGAAAGGTACTGACTTGAAGGGGGCGACCATTCGATCCAGAACTCTCATGGTAAAAGTCTGAGGGATTTTTTCTTGGATCTCAGTTGTCAAGCATGATCTCTCAGAGAAAGAGCTTTCTTTTTTGGAAGAAAGACTTTTGCTCAGGATGTATCCAGGATCAGACCAAAGAGTTCTAGGTGCAGGGAAGGCCGGAGAGCAGATTTGTTGAAATTGATCTTCCAGCCAAAAGCCGGGAGCAGCCGAATTGTCTTTTTTGCTGAGAAATCAGACTCTAATAAAATAAATAGTGTAGTGCTATATGAATCCCCCTATATGCTGTTAACATTTGTACACAAATATCAACTGGCATGCAAAAGTGCAAATGGCGCAATACCAAATTCATAAAATAAGAATATACGAATACACAAGAAATATAAAATAAAGTGCCAAGTGCAAAATGTGCTAATGAAATGCATGTGAACTGTGGTATGCCAATAAACCGAAGAAAAAGCTTCCAAAAACAGTTGTTCAAAATAATATAAATTGGCTTTACTATATTCCAGCTTCTAGTGAAGCAATGCCTGCCCTCTTGAGTTTCCCCCACCTCCACTCACATGCAATAAAGCCTCTGGCTTCTTACCAAATGTTGTGGACCATTAAGAGTTAAATGGTCAGAAGCGCTTTAAAAAACACAAGGTGCCTCGAATGGTATTCAAAACCACAATCACAGCCATCAATTTCCGATGTTACCAGCAATCAACAAAAAGGATAAAAAATGCACATAGTATATAAAGCCACCTTATTAAAAAAAATATAGCATGCACTTAAAAGTTAAATCTTCACAACCGCATTAAGTAGCAGTCACAATGCATTAAACCAGGCAGTTCCTCCGCTAGACTTTTTCCAGCATCATGCGTGATATATCCCTTTGTTGCTTGCCGGTAACATCGGACATTGATGGATCTGATTGCGGTTTTGAATGCCACTGGAGACACCTTGCGCTTCTGACCACTTAACTCTTAATGGTCCACAATATTTGTTAAGAGGCCAGAGACTTTATTGCATGCGAATGGCCGCGGTGGTAAAGTGGGGACCAACTGTACTCCACTAGAAGCTGGAATATAGTAAAGACAATATACTTATTTGGTCTGTTTTTTGGAAGCTGGAATTTTGAACAACTGTTTTTGGAAGCTTTTTCTTTGGTTTATTGGTATACCACTGTTTACTTGGTGGTTTCACATGCACTTCATTCGCACTTTTTTCACTTTATTTTAGATTTGTTATTGGTGCATTCATTAATGATTTATTACATGAATTATTATTGTATGGTATTGCCGTATTTGCACTTTTTGTGAGTTGATATTTTTTGTACAAATGTTAACAGCCTATAGGGAGATTGATATAGTGCTAAACTATTTATTTTATTAGAGTCTGAATTTGGAATCACAAATTGAGCGTTGCCAGCTTTAGCCTTCTTATTTTAGTTTTTCACTTAAGCCCAGATTATTTTCGTTTTAAAATTTGATGATAATTGCAGGGGGATTAATCCTTAAAGCGGAAGTAAACCCATCGATTTAACAGTTTAAAAAAAAAAAGGCATGCCGGGAATGCTAACGGCACATTGGCTGTGCTCTCAACCAAACAGTCAAACCATCCAATGGCTGGTGTCATAACGCATCACATGTGGCAGTTGAAGATTAAACAGAGGCAAAGATGGCAGCTTCCTTGGCTGAAAACGATAGGGGGGTTTACTTCCACTTTAAAGTGGAGTTCCACCCAGAAATGGAACTTCCGCGCATCGGATTCCTCCCCCCTCCGGTGCCACATTTGGCATCTTTCAGGGGGAGGGTCAAATCCAGCTATCTGCTCCCACTTCCAGGATAAAGATTGCCGCAATCTTGTGCAGCGAACTACGCAATATCTGCCCCCCCCCCCTGCCTTCTGGGAGACACACAGGTGCCAGAAGAAAGCAGGGACCATTCAGCAAGTGCAGCACGACTCAAACATGCGCAGTAGGAAACAGGCTGTGAAGCCGCAAGGCCCCATTCACACCTGAGCGTAGCGTTTTCAGGCAAAAAGTTGCACGATTTTGCCGCAATTTTTACAGCATTTTGCCACAATTTTGTGCAGGTCAAAAGGTCACCAATGTAAAAAGCAGAAAAACGCCAAATCTGCCTAAAAAAAAAGTTCCAGAACTTGTTTGAGCTTCAGGCGTTTTGGAGCTTCTGGCTTCAGGCTACAAAACTCTCAGGTGTGAATGGGGCCTTAGGCTTCATTTCCTGTTTCCCTTAGTAGGGATGCTGGAGCTTGCACCCAGAGCCGAGGGACAGATCGGCTTCGGGTGCCGACATCATGGGCTTCCAGGACAGTTAAGTGTCCTTATATTAAAAATCAGCAGCTGCAGTATTTGATTTACTTTTGTTTACCCAGGCAGAACTCCGATTTAAGGAGAAGGTCGTCTAGATAGCATTTCACTTGAATGCCCTAATTTCTAAAGGTCAAGCAAGGGTGTGAAGACCTTTGTGAACACCATGGGAGCAGAGAATAAGCTGAAAGGTAGTGTGACAAACTAGAAGTTGTTGTGTTCCATTGCAAAGCTTGGAAATAACCAATGAGGTGGGTAAATGGGAACATGTAGATGGCATCTTCAGAGAAGCAATTACGGACCTTGCAGGCTGAGAAATTTTGGAATTTGAAGGAATTTGTTGAGGCAGCTTAAAGTGGATGTAAACCCGATTCATGAAATTTGACCTAAGCACATATATCTGTAGTGTTTTCTTATCGCTCTCCAAAGCCCTGAGTCCCGTGTCTTTCTGCTGCTCCGTTCTTATCAGCAAAACTTTTGACAAGTTCTCCAACAGAGCTAAAACCTGAAATTTGTGTTGGGTGGGTGCTATAGATTAGCAGAGAGCTCTTCTATGCACAACACAGCTCTGCACATTCCTTCCTTCCTTCGCACATGTGGAGTGGGGGTGTGTGTCTTTCCTCCAATCAGCTGTCACACAGTGTATGCCAAGAATCCACACCCAGTACTGAACAGGAAGAGAAAATGTCTAACACGATGTGCTGAAGACAGCACATATACATGTAAAACTTATGTAGGGAGATTAGTTTCATCTTTGTGTATCCACTGAGGCTGTTCACTTCAATGGGTAAATGTGAGGGTTTACATCCACTTTAACCACTTCAGCCCCAGAAGGATTTACCCCCTTTCTGACCAGAGCACTTTTTGCGATTCGGCACTGTGTCGCTTTAACTGACAATCGTGCGACGTTGCACCCAAACAAAATTGACGTCCCTTTCCCCCCCCCCCGCGCTTTTTTTTGGTGGTATTTGATCACCTCTGCGGTTTCTATTTTCTTGTCCTATAAAACAAAAAAAAAACAAAAAAAAAGCTATATTTTTAACTTTTTGCTATAATAAATATACCCCCCCCCCCCCCCCCCCAAAAAAAAAAAAATTATATATCTATCTATAATTCTCAGTTTAAATATTTTAATTATATAATAAATATCTAAAAAAAAAAAAAATAATTCTCAGTTTAGGCCAATATGTATTCTTCTACATATTTTTGGTAAAAAAAAAAAAAATCCCAATAATTGTATATTAATTGGTTTGCGCAAAAGTTATAGCGTCTACAAAATAGGGGATAGTTTTATGGCATTTTTTTTTATAATTTATTTTTAATTTTATTAGTAATGGCGGCGATCTGCAATTTTTATCGTGACTGCGACATTATGGCGGACACTTTTGACACTATTTTGGGACCATTGTCATTTATACAGCGATCAGTGCTATAAAAATGCACTGGTTACTGTGTAAATGACACTGGCAGGGAAGGGGTTAAACACTAGGGAGCGATCAAGGAGTTAAGTGTGTCCAAGGGAGTGATTCTAACTGTGGGGGGGATGGGCTACTACTCGCATTACAGAGATCACCACTCCCGATGATAGGCAGCAGGGCTCCTTGTCATGTCGCTAGGCAGAACGGGGAAATGCCTTGTTTACAAAGGCATCTCTTCGTTCTTCCGCTCCGTGACATGATAGCGGGCACCCGGCGGACGGAGTCCGCGGGACCCGCGGTCACGCCGCGTGCCCACAATGCCGCTTCTTAAAAGGGGATGTACCTGTACGCCCATTTGCCCAGCTGTGCCATTGTGCTGACGTATATCGTCGTGCACTGGTCGGAATGTGGTTAAGACCAGAATAGGCCAACTACCTTGATTGGGCTTTGGTACCATGAACAGGTTTGAGATAAATCCCTTGAACCTGTCCTGTGGCAGTACAGGTACAATGACTCCCTGGGATAAGAGGCGATTCAGGGAATTCTGCAAATCTTTTACAGGCCGCTTCCAATGTTCAAACCTTTAGCCATAAGATTCTACACATACGAATGGGAGTTATTCTGGATATTTGTATCATGGCATCTTCCATTGCATGTACACAAAAAAGAAGCGTAGAAGAGTAATTGCTTTAACAGCACAGCCCTGAAATACAGTCATGTTGGTAATTTATGGTCCTAGTGCAGTCTTGACACACAGAAATAGCAGCAACAGTTGGCTGTAGGGTTGGCCCTGCCAGGTTAAAGGAAGCTTTTAACCTGCCAAGTTAAAGGAAACCTAAAAAGAAACATCTTCAATAAGTGCAGTGAAATTTTTGTTAAAGACAGAGCTGGCATTTTTCTTGTATACAAAAAAAAAAAAAAAAAAGACAGAGCTGGCAGGATCAACCATAGCTCACTTTTTTGCAAACTTTTTCCACTGGATAGAGTTAAGCAAAGATTTTTAGGGAGTGAAAATCTTTTCAGGAGTGACCTTATAATTACCAAATTCCATCTGTTCAGGCACAGGCAATATTTTGCAAGTTTTTGTAGGTCTTTGTGCCCAAGCAGCATTGTAAGAATATGCCTATTGCTGGACGCCAAATGCTGGACTTGGGAACGCGCCTGCAAGGTAACCCCCCCTGGGAGAGCGCTTCTGCCAGGGGGTTATCTGATGCGGGGAGGAGCCGAGAGAGATGCCAAGGGACCCCAGAAGAGCGGGTTCGGGGCCACTCTGTGCAAAACGAGTTGCACAGTGGAGACAAGTATGACACGTTATTTAAAAAAAGAAAAAAAATGTAACCTTTAGTATTACTTTAATCACCTTCACAAAAAAGAATAAATTCAGCTCAGCTAATCTTTCCTCACAGAAAGGATTATTTTGGTTGCCCTTCTTTGCATTTTTCCAGTTACCCAATATCCTTTTGATGAACTGGTGCACAAAACTGAACTGCATATTCCAGATGAGGGATTACCAAATTCTTTTATTTTTTTTCTTTATAGGGGCAAAATGATGCTTTCCCCTCTCTGAAGTGTTTACCTCTTAATACAATAAAGTATTTTGCTTGCTTTAGATACTGCAGCTTGACATTGCATGCAATGACTAAAGTTATGATCTACCGAATAAAAAAAAAAAAAAAAACAGATCCCTTTCGACAACTGACCTCTCCAGTTGTACTCCTCCTACAACGTATGATGCATGCACGCACGCACGCACGCATGCTTTGAGCCCCCAAGTGCATAACATGGTAAACACAGAAATTGCAATTTTAATCTCAAACGCTTTGCCATTTAAAAATAGGTTAAAAGGAAAGGGTCCCAGCATTGAACCTTGGGGAACACCAATAATAACCTTAGACCATGCAGGCCCTAGATCAATGATGGCGAACCTTTGAGTCCGAGTGCCCAAACATCAACACAAAGCCAAATTATTTATTTCAAAGTGTCAACACAGAATTAAACTTACCAGCGGCTCTGTACAGAGGATGGGACTGATCATCCCTCTAAAATGAGCCCTAAGGGACCAAAAACGTAGGATTCTGCCAGATTTGCTCAGAATGCAGGGATCAGGAGTGCATTACACTCAGAATGCACTGTGCAACATACACTGACCTACCTGACACCTACACTGACCCACCGACACATACTTCCTGATGTACTCACACCCCTCCCTACCCCCCACACACAGTACTGTACAATGTAGATCGGAAGATCCATTATCCTCCATACCTCTCCATGGCCTCATCGTCGAGCTCTCCCCAGCACCGGGTGGGCAGTATTGAAGGAGTGCCCTCCATTCAGCCACTCCTTGGTATCCCCAGTGCCGGGAGGTCAGCTAGCAGCCAGTGCACCTCTCCCATGGTCATGATCTGCTTCGAGCAGCACCCCTCCCCCGCCGCTGTTCCACAGGTCGCAGTGCCAGAGGGACAGGCTGGACCAAAGTAGTCCTAGGGCAGGGGGGGGGGAATAGGGTGCCCAGAGGAATGCCAAAATGCCTCACTGGGGGTGTAGGGGTCCAGAGGAAGCAATAGGCTGCAGCACAGATCCTAGGGACGGCGGAGGAATAACTTTACACCCCCCTAAAGGTCGCACCTGGGGCGAGATGACTGGCTACCCACCCCCCATGTTACGCCACTGGCTCAGAGTTCCCAGCCAACCCCAGGCCTTGGGATTCAGGGATAATGATTCTGAAAATACGAGACCCGGGGCTTTTTAGGGGCCTACTCGGGGCTAAAGCCCCTGTCAGCCCCCCCGCCGACGCCACTGATGCAAGGAAGGGAGACGGCTCCTCTGCCTGCACCGCCAGTGCAAGTGACTGCATGGCTGGGGAACCCCCCCTATCCTGGCAGTGCTGGCTCCGTAAGCTTGCGAGCCCACAGAGAGGGCTCTGTGTGCCAACTGTGGTACGCATGCCATAGGTTCGCTATCACTGCCCTAGATCATTAATCACTTCTCTCGGAATATGTTCTTTTACAGCAGAGTTTTTCTAGCTACCAGTGTCCCAACAACTAGAGTTCCACTGAAATTTCGGCCGCCGAAACATATCAGCCGAAAACGTTTTTTGGCATGCGGCCAAAAGACGAAAAGGTGCCGATAAGGGCACCTAAAAGGAGGCGGAGTCCACCCCAGGTGCCACACATTGCTGGGGCATCATGCTGGCAGCTCAGTCTGAGTCCCACCCTCCCTCCTCATGCAGAGCAGCGATCTCCCTCTGTGTCACAGAGCTGAATTGTCCGAGCAGCCACAATAACAATGTCCCGCCTCTTGCAACAGATGGCACACTGATCCAATGAAGGGACATTGAATCAGTGTGACGTATCACAGGAGGCAGAGCCTTGTTACTGCTGCCGTCCGGCCCAGGAAATTCAACTGCAGCTCTGTGAAACAGCGGGAGATCGCTGCTGTGATCCGGCCACTGGCGAGGCTCAGGCATGTGGCGGCCACTGGCTAGGCTCAGACATGTGGTGCCCACCGGCGAGGCTGCATTGACCTCTTGTATCACGTTTGCAGTCTCTGACCATCTCCTGTATCGTGTGCTAGAGGTGCAATGAATGGAAATTTTGAGAACACTATTAGCAGTGTGTGTAAGTTATTGCAGACATGATACAAGGAGATGGTCAGAAACTACAAACTACATTTTTCTTGAGCTTTTCTTGCACTAAAAAGGTGTCAATAATGGCCAACAAATTCATATTAATTTAAATTGAGGATATTAATTAAAAAGTCGAATATAATACAATTATATATAAAAATATAAAATCGGTTTAAAAAAAATTTAATTTTCGGTTTTCGGCTAAGTGCATCCTGCATTTTCCGTTTCGTCAGCAAAACTTCCATTCGGTGCACCCCTAACAACCAATGTCACCAGCTGATAACGACGTCATCTAGGCGTTATTTGGATGGTGAGCTGTATTGGATTTCTGCCAGACATATCGTTTGGTGTTGAGACCAAATCATTAACATTTAAGTCCTCTCACCATAAAACATTTTTCCACGTGGCCTCAGAATCTTCAAGGTGTGTTTAAAGTGGTCAGATGAGACTAAAACTGAATTATTTGGCCTCAAAAAACAATACAGTATGTCTGGCGGAAATCCAATACAGCTCACCATCCAAATAACACCATTCCTTCAGTAAAGCATGGAGGTGGTAATATCCTGTTATGGGGGCATTTCTCTACAGCAGGGATGGGAGAACGTGTCAGGATAGAAGAAAAATGGATGGGACAAAATTCCATCAAATTCGAAGAAAATCTGCTGCCCTCCATCAGAAAGTTGTGAATGGGAAAAAGGTTTACCTTCCAACATAATGACCCAAAGCACACAGGAAAAATGACCACACAGTGGTTGAAGGAGAAAAAGGCGAATGTCCGTGCATGGACTAGTTAGAGCCCAGACTTTTACTGGACATATAACAGATAGGTAAAAATTGCATGACTTTGTAAGCAAACCTCAAGCACACTGTGAAGGTGTGAAGATTCCAAAGGTCTTTTCCTTCTCGGTCCAATTGCAGCCAGTGCTGTGAGATTCGCTTCTCGGTGTTGCAGTTGTTCTAGTTCCAGCTGCTGAAGCTAAGAAAGAGAAAATTCCACACTTAATGAGCAGATTGTAACTTTTTTTAATTCTAATGGCTTACATTATACAGATCATTTTCAGTTTATGAGAACGTCACACTATTTATAATCATTTTCACAGCAGGATTCACACAGTATTATCAAAACGCAAGTTTGCTTCTAGTGGGAGACCTCTATAAACCTGGACAAGCTAAAGAATAGGAAATCTGCAATTTGTAAACAAAAAAAAAAAAAATAAATTGTGCCATTTTTACCTCACAAATCAGCCTCATTTATAGAACATGAAAAATATGAAAGGGGCTATACGCTTATAGCAACAAGCTCAGATGACTGGATTCATGCCTTTCTTTTTTTTTTTTTTTTAAACACCAGGTAGGCTACACACTCTTCTCTGGTTTACACAAGGTCCATGTATCTATATCTGACACATATTTAAAGTTAATCATATATTTTGTTTAAGGTAGCCCAAAAATCAATAAGACTTAACACTAATAGATCATACAAGTGTGGTTAGGAGGCATCATCATATGTTACAATGAAACTAGGAGCAGAATCTGCTTAGCTTCAACTGAGGGAAAGCTTGCAGTTATTCACAGTATGCTCTGCTTCCAGGGAACCTGAGAGAATGTTTTTTGCCCGTTACTGCCTGGGCTCCTACTGGAAGTAGTGCTAGCAAAGAGACAGACATGATGCTGTGTGTTCCGCTGCAGACTTGTGCTGATCCTTGAGGTTGGCACCTCTCCAGGAGTTCTCCAGCACTGGAATGGGACCTCAGCTGTGACAGCTGTCCTGACAACTGAAGTGCTCAATTCACTTCATAGCAGCAAAGTAGAAACCATTCAGATTACCCCTACAATTTTTAAGCCGCAGTAGAAAAAGGAAACCAAGAAGCAACTGGTCGCTGTGGGTTCCCTTTTCATACATTTTATTACTTTATTATGCTTTTTAAAATGGACAAGGTTCAACTTTCCTGACTAACTCAGGAACATGCAATTCATAAAAAAGAAACGCACGCTAAATACAGCAGGTTTTTTTTTTTCCTTGCGGTAATTGACGCAGGTTTTTACATCTTGTTGTAACGCAGACCACACCTCCAGCTGCACTGGAAAGTGAAATACTTAGCAGTGGTATATTCCTACCACTGCTAAATATGACAATTCAGCTCAGGGCTGCTGGTGGTTGTTAGGGACCCTGCACCCCTTGGCGTCCTAACAACTATGACTCATCTCTGCTGTCAGTAGGGCAAGCATACACCCACCCCCTGAACCTTGCCAGGCCACATGCCCTCTACATAGGGGGGGCTTGGTCTGCCAGGGGGCCCCTGGGAAAGCATTTAACCCCCCCATTGATGTTGATGAGGACAAGGGCCTCTTCCCCACAACACTAGCCCGGTGGTAGTTAGGTGAGGCTTATTAGAATCCCCAGATCCTTCACCCCCCCCCCCCCATGGGGAAAAAATTGCCCCCGATGTATATCCATTGTGAATCACGGTGAATGGCACCCACAACAAAAAAAAAAAAAAGGGGGAAGAGGCTCTTATTCTCAACATGGAGACAAGGCGCTTTGCCAGGGGACCCCCTAGCATAGTACCCCTTGTGTCGAGGGCACTTAGGCGGTATGGTTTGGGGAAGGCATGCTCAGATAAAGGGTAAGTAAGGAATTTGGGGGGACCTCAAGCCCTTTTATTTGACGTTTGGTCTGAGGTTCCCCCCAAAATCCATACCAGACCTGAGGGGCATGGGATGGGTTGTTGGGGGGTGCGCTCTTGCTTTCCTTTTTTATTTTTTGGCTCTTACGTTTTAATTCCTGAGCCCTAATCCATAGCTGTGATCTTCAAGCCCTGATCCATACCAACAAGATCAACATTTATTTTTTATTCTGCACAAGCAAAATCTTGTAACCCAATTGGCTGCAAGAAGAATAAAAAAAGGTTGATACAACAGGTCCACATGTTAAAAAACAAAAAAAAAAACAGTCAGCCTGTTAACTTTTTAAATGCATTAATTATATATTCCTTCTCAGTCATTTTAGTTACAGCTGCCTCCTCACAGCTCATGTTCAATCATTATAAGCAATTCTGGTCCTGTAATCATTTGAACCAATAAAAAAATAAAAATAAATAAAAAAGGTATAAAAAGAAAATTGTTCTAGCCAGGAAAGCCTCTTGCTGTGGTTTCTTCTCATTTTGCCTTGGATTCTACATTAAAAGCAATAATAAAGTTCTTTAAAACATTCATAAATAACCTGCCGCTGACACCTCGAAGCAAAGTGGAGCTCTGTTCAGCAACAACAAATTTCATAGTTCACAAGGCGCAGTTAATAGTGGGAGGGGAAGGCAAAAGAAAAAAGGTTGTTCTTTAAGTATGTGACTCATTTAGAACAAAGATCCTTAAAAAAAAAAAAAAAAAAAAATCAGTCTTGTCACTATAGAAACCAATTTCTTCAGCTCCATATCACACGTCTCACACCTCAATTGTCTTTATTATCGTCTGCTGTCAGATCCTTAATCAGAAATGTGAACAGGCTTGATGATTTATTCAACAGGGGAATGAAACTGTAGGTCAAGTGAAAAAATAGATAGATATATTTATATACCATACAAAGCACCTAGCTCCCATCAGCTTTGGATACATCCAATTCATTCTCCTGGCACTACCTCTGGGGCAACTGTAGCAAGCTCCAATATTAAGGCTCAATTAAAATAAGCTCTAATTAGCACAGCTTTTTTGTTTCCTCTCCGGCTAAAAAAGTCAGGAAATGAATATTGGGAAATGTTGGAAAAAAAAAAACGGCTACTGAGTGAAAGGCTGCAGACACAAATGAACGTATTTGTTGATTTGTACAGTTGCTATGCAGAGGCCTCTGGGAGCAAAAGCTTAACCAGCCTAAGCTATAAACTAAAACCCCTGCAGCTAAACATGAACTGAGTGAAAACAAGGGCTCCATCTCAGAGCTGAAAACTGCTGGGCTCAGAAAATTAAAAGCCCGAGGCATTTTCCATTTAAAACGAAATCCCAGTACCGCCTCCCAGCCAAAGAATTATAAGCAGTATCAGATTTACAAAACGAACAATTACCCTGGAAAAATGTAGCCTATTGTACAGTCCCAGATGCTAGATGTAAAAGTGCTTCCCCCCTCTTTATTTTCATATCACAGCTCTTTATAAATAAACCTTACAGACCAACTTAAACTAAATAAAATATGCATGTTCTTTTTTTCCCCCAGAAAGATTTTAAATCAATGTTTAAGAAAAAAAAAAAAAAAAGTAATTCTGCTCATGACAGTGTCTCATTTGAAATGCTGTCCTTGCCTCTGGCGGCCTCTGTCCTTCCCTTAGGCCTGTATAAATTGTATGCAACAGCAAAGTAAACTCTGACCTAATTGCCAGGAGACAGCCTCCAACTTTTCTATATTGCCTTTGCTTCAGCCGAGACCTAAATGAACCGAGCTGCGGTGGAAGACACAGACTGCGGTTTGAGGTTAAACGTAAGCAATTATACAAACTTCTTGATTCCGAGTTAATAAATGGTTATCTTAAAAGATTCTACAGTGGTTTAAAATTGTAAAGATGTTTAGCTGTAGACAAAGCTATAAGCATCACTAATGAATAAGTTGAAAAATCAATGACAGACACATGAACTGTAAAGACACTCAATGACACTCTTACAAGTTTTAAGGGGACTCATTTCATCTAGGGTATTTGTAGTCAGTCACAGAAATTCAGGTGCGGTCAGTCATGGTCATTGATGAGAGGAAGCAAAACATACTCCTGCAAATTTGGCTTTAGTAATCTACATATTGCATTACAAAAACTCAACTGTAAAACTTTTTTCTTTTAAAGAACAAACCTTTCCTGGGAAAACAATGCCGTCATTGTTGAACTCTTTCCGAATATTCTAGTTACTTGGCTATTAGTACTGAACTTGTATGACCTTAGAATAATTCCCATTTTACTGACTGTGCAATGACAAACATAGCTGCCAGTTGCTGACACCCCCTAGTAAATGAGATGAGGCCCAGTTTTCCCAGGGGATGCTCAAAGCGGAAATTATTGTTTAAAAAAGGGTCATTAAGTGCAGTGTTCCTACTCACAAAGCCACTAAAGCATTTGTTTTGTGTAGCGCAATATATAACCTGGTTGATCCTGCCTTCAGCTGTCCAATCTTACGTGTCCTCTACTGCAGACTGAGTTAGTGTAGACCAGCTGGTGTCCTCTACTGAGCATGCTCAC
Organism: Lithobates sylvaticus; assembly: GCA_028564925.1. NCBI lineage: Eukaryota > Metazoa > Chordata > Amphibia > Anura > Ranidae > Lithobates > Lithobates sylvaticus. The sequence goes on from CM053030.1 coordinate 148,703,405, forward strand.
ATTTTAGTTTTCCAGGCTCTTCCTCCTCCTTATCTGTGCAGCCCACGTGACTATAGTCACACGTGTGGGCGTATACATGTGGTAAATGACACTCCCCTGCCTCCCTCCTCCATGTCCTCCTATTGCTAAACAAATCAGTATCAAATGCTAACACCTGTAAATTAAAAAAGAGCCTTGGATGCTGATGCCGTCTTAACAAAATGAAAGCCAATGTCAAGTATCTTTGACTCCCCCTACACCATATTAATGCATACAAAATACACAGCTGATGTTCAATAAAGATTTAGATCTACAGTTTTTTTTTTTTTTATACAATGAAATTTGAATAGCTCTTCTGAAACTTTTTTTTTTTTTTTTTAAATCATGGGCATACATCAGCAGAGTAATAGAAGCCCCCTTTCAAGGATCTTTTCCTACAGATGCCAAAGAGCAGGGATAGATCATGTGATCACACAACAGCTCTGCAGAGATAAGGTACTTTTTCTTTTAGAAAACAAAATAAACTGGCCTGACTGATGTGAATGAATTATGACAATTAACACTTCTCTTTTTATTACTTTAATATATATATTTTTTTAATTATTTGCAGCCACTCTGGCAACTGAGACCAACTGAAAAAGTGGAGCAGCGGCAGCAGTTAGGTCATAGCTGAGTTTCTGCGCATAGTTATGAGAATTATTAGATATTTATATAATGGGTTTTTTGCTTTAGGTTTTGTAGCTAATCACTTATCTATTGAAATTACTATAAAACACAAAAAGATATTTAATTGTAAACACAGTTTGAACCTTGCTGATTACCTCTTTGGCTTTTTGCTTTAATCTCATTTGCTCTGGATCCTCTTTATTTGAGCGACTCTAAAAAAAAAGAAGATAGAAAAAAAAAAAAATTTAACAAATTAGGCTGTGTTTGTTTTATAAGGTTTCCATGAGTTCACTTACTTGGACTGGATCAAATCTTGCACTTAAAGGGTTACTCCAAAAACTGACTACATTCTTAAACATGCAGCGGCCATTAAATATTTAATGCATAACAATTTTCTCCTGTGATTAAAAAGCTTTGCTGCAGGGGGGAATTGCCTGAGTCCAGGATTTCTAAGACTTCCCCTCATGCATTTTTATTCTCATTTTCCCATACAGGCTGAATGCCTGACTTCTAGCCCGAAGGAGCACACAGCTTAAAGAGATGCTTGGGCTTTCACATGGATCTCATAATAGGCATGACCTTCTCAAAGTGAATTTTTTTTTCTGTTAATTTTGATAATTTAATTTTCTATAGACTGCAGTTTTATTCTAGGCTGTTATTTGTAACATCAAAGCAACACAATACACAAAGCTGTATATGGAGAAGAAATGGACTTGCTCCCACATGACAAATGCTGTTGTAAACAGGTACATGAATATGGGGTACACAACGCGCGTGGGAGGCACACGGATAACAGACACTCCACTTCAGTGCAACTACGTTTCCTCCTGCCACTATACCTGTCACACAGACAATGCAGCAACAGAGGAGTTTTAAAGCTGGGTGGGCGGAGCATGATGGGGGATTCACAGCAGAGGGCAGATCCTTAGCCAATAAGACAGCCTGCTATTGGCTATAGAATCCAACCACTGCCTTCTGTCAATTACAAGCAGAGAGCGGACCTGATGGGGGAACTACTATCTCAGCTTTCCCCATAAAACTCTGCCAACTGTCGGCATCACTGATTGCTAGGCGTCATTGGCTGTGAAGCCAACAGCATCCTTAGGCTGGTTTCACACAGGTGTTTTCGGTAGTCTGCATCCCCCTGCTCAGCAGGGAATCTTGCTGCTGAGCAGGCAGATGACAGGGACACAGCCCTGCTTTTCTCTATGGGGCTGTAAGATGGACGGGCCGCTTGTCCGTTTCAACACAACTGTTATCCGGTGCACTGTTTTTGGAAGGCAGGATCAGGTCAGATCCTGCCGGGTGTCAGCGGACACGTTGGTAAACATCTGCAGCTCCATAGAGAGCTATGGCTGGTCCGATCAGGTCCACCTGAAAAACTAACAGGCGGACCTGATGGGACAGCCTGTGTGAAACCAGCCTAAACAACCAGTGACTGGTGGGGGGGGGGGGGAGGGGGAGCGTTAACAGTGGCAAATATTCTGCTATGCTGCACAGTGTACAGAGACGGATACTCGGTCTGTAGGCCAACTTATAGTTGGCCTGAATTACCTCCAGTTCCATTAGCTACAAACTGTTGCATTAATAGCGCCACTTTGTTAATGTGGCACTATTAGGAATTACCTGAATCTGCTGCATGTATGGGTAAAGCTACCAACACAAGCAACAGGTATTTTTTAGTCTGGTGCAGGCCAATTTTAAAGAGCCATCACATTATTGTTTTACTGAATTCCCAAGTGTATCCAAAGTAAAAACTGGTCATGAAAGAAATACAGGGGGGTTGCCATAGCGTACTTCCTCTTGAAAATACTATTTGCCCCCACTTACTATCACAGATGAAATTTTTACCAGACAGGAAATGAGGAACAATCTTAAACAGACACAGACTCTAAAGGATATTAGATGAAAACAAGGAAACACAGGATCACAGACTTTGTGATTACACAAATGCAATTAAACTTCCATAAATCTATCTTACATTCCTCTAAATCCCTGCAGTGGGTACACTCTAATGCACATAGGGGCCTTCACTGCAGGTGAATCTTCCTGGTGCATATGTTTTAAACAGTGATTGTTTTACCATAAGAGAAGGTCTTCATTGCATTAAGAAAAAATGTTTTGGGATTATGAAGTATTATGAACAGCTAGCATTTATGGAAATACCATTCTGCTGTCCAGTTATTACCATAAATTCAAAAACCATACAAAGCCAAACATCCAAATGTAGAGCCCCCATCCTTCCTGTATGTTATAAACCTAAAATGTAGGACATCTCATTTACAAAAGTGAGTACAGGGAGTCCCCAAGTTACGAACCTCCGACTTGCAAACAACTCCTACTTACGAACGTCAGGTAGCGCCGGCGGGCACATCGGAAAACGCTGTTCTGCGCATTAGCGTCCGAATTACGAACAAATCCAACTTAAGAACAAACAGTCCCTAACCTGTTCGTCACTCGGGGACTGCCTGTACACCCCTCACATTTTTGAAAATATTTTATTATATATTTTCATTTGACAACACTGAAGAAATTACACTTCGCTACAATGTAAAGTAGTGAGTGTAAAACTTGTATAACATCATAAATTTGCTGTCCCCTCATAAACACAGCCATTAATGTCTAAACTGCCAACAAAAGTGAGTACACCCCTAAGTGAAAATGTCCAAATTGGGCCCAAAGTATCAATATTTTGTGTGGCCACCATTATTTTCCAGCACTGCCTTAACCCTCTTGGGCATGGAGTTCACCAGAGCTTCACAGGTTGCCACTGGATCCTCTTCCACTCCTCCATGACGACATCACGGAGCTGGTGGATGTTAGAGACCTTGCGCTCCTCCACCTTCTGTTTGAGGATGCCCCACAGATGCTCAATAGTGTTTAGGTCTGGAGACATGCTTGGTCAGTCCATCATTTTTATCCTCAGCTTCTTTTTAGCAAGGCAGTGGCTGTCCTGGAGGTGTGTTTGGGGTCGTTATGTTGGAATACTGCCCTGCAGCCCAGTCTCCGAAGGGAGTAGATTATGCTCTGCTTCATTATATCACAGTACATGTTGGCATTCATGGTTCCCTCAATAAACTTTAGCTCCCCAGTGTCGGCAGCACTTATGCAGCCCCAGACCATGACACTCCCACCACCATGCTTGACTGTAGGCAAGACACACTTGTCTTTGTACTCCTCACCTGGTTGCCACCACACACACTTGACACCAACTGAACCAACCAAGTTTTTTTGTCTCAGGACATGGTTCCAATAATCCATGTCCTTAGTCTGCTTGTGTTGAGCAAGCTGTTTGCGGGCTCTCTTGTGCATCATTTTTAGAAGAGGCTTCCTTCTGGGAAGACAGCCATGCAGACCAATTTGATGCAGTGTGTGGCATATGGTCTGAGTATTGACAGGCTGACCCCCCACACCTTAAACCTCTGCAGCAATGCTAGCAGCACTCATACGTCTATTTCCCAAAGACAACCTCTGGATATGATGCTGAGCACGTGCATGCAACTCCTTTGGACGGCCATAGCAAGGCCTGTTCTGAGTGGAACCTGTCCTGTTTAACGCTATATGGTCTTGGCCACCATGCTGCTGCTCAGTTTCAGGGTCGTGGTAATCTTCTTATAGCCTAGCCAATCTTTAGGTAGAGCAACAAATCTTTTTTTCAGATCCTCAGAGTTCTTTGCCATGTGGAACTTCCAGTGACCAGTATGAGAGAGTAAGACCTGCTCCCCATTAACACCTGAGACCGTGTAACAATAACGAGTCACATGACACCGGGGAGGGAAAATAGCTAATTGGGCCCAATTTGGACATTTTCACTTAGGGGTGTACTCACTTTTGTTGCCAGCGGTTTAGACATTAATAGCCGTGTGTTGAGTTATTTTGAGGGGACCGCAAATTTACACTGTTCTACAAGCATCACACTACTTTAAATTGTAGCAAAGTGTAATTTCTTCAGTGTTGTCACATGAAAAGATATAATAAAAAAAAAAAAAAAAATCACAAGAATGTGACGGTTGTACTCACTTTTGTGAGATACTGTATAAACACTAATGTACAATAGGTTTGTATTCAAGAATGGTAATTATACATATATAAACTTAAGTGACGATATTCACTTACCATAAAAAGGGCAAATGTATATGTAAAGAACTCTATCGAACATGGGCTCATGAACCTGTAATAAAGACTACCAGTGCCCTGTATATAGATTGATTTCCTCATTAAAAGCATGTGGTAGACTAATTAGTTGAGTCAATGCTTTACCCACCTATGCGGTTTCTAGGAACATAAATTCATGTGGCGGGTGTGCCCTTGTACGAAAATAATGATTGCGTTACACATCACTGTGAACGTTGACTGAAAATAATTCTAGGGCCATCATTCATGGTTAATTCTAAACCGAAAACCTTAAAGGCTTTTAAAACAATGCTTATGGACAATTTAGGGTACAAATTAGGGTATTAAAATTTGTTGTAGTTTTACAGGCATGCATCATTTTAAGGCTTCTTATACTGGATTTCTATTTCCTCGTTGGAAATTCATCTTTTATATTTTACCAAAATATTGGGTGGTATATTTTGTGCTTGTGTGCACTAAAATTAACGTAACTATTTTTTTTTTACTGAACATTTGTGCTTGATAAACATATATCTTTCTTTGAACAGTACTAATTTCACTTTATACACCCCGAAGAACACTTAAATATTTCAGTTAAATGCTGCTCACCTTTGCTGCTCGGAGAAGCATCTCCCTTTCTTCTTCACATTTGCGCTGTTTCTCCAAGTGCTCAAGTTGCTCAAGGAACTTAAGCTGTGCCCGTACCTCACTGGACTGTACATATCGGTCATTTTGCTGAAAAAAAAAAAAAAAAAAAAAAACATATCTATATACATGCCACTAATTATACCATATGCTGGCCAAAGACCTGACAACCAAAGATGCCAAGCCCAGTTCATTGTAGCTGTATTGCCAAACCAGTAGCACATAGCTGACATTGCACTATGGCAATATTGAAAATGCATTTCTATTTTGTTTTGATAACACCTGTTTAAGAAAAAAAAATACCTTGAAGGCCAGCCCCTGTACGATAGTGGCCCTTCAGTTTTTGGCTAGTGTCCTAGAAGGCTGGACGCTTTTTCCTCACTGCTGACGAAAATTCTTGGATTTATTTTTACCTCTAGGAACGCACTAGATCCAGAGCCAGGCTGCAGGGCACAACCTCTGGAAAGACTTAGTCTCTGAAGATTCACTCCGAGTAGACCAATAGATGGGGCAAAGATAACATGGAATGTGACCTTTGGACACTGGACTCTACATTGTGATGCTTTCCAGACCTGTGCGTACCGTGTCAGCCACCGTGCACTCCAGTTTTTGTTCAATGGTACAGCTTAGTGTAACAAAGCCCTCTGATTATTCCCTGGTGTATGTCTTTAAAAGTTGTGCTGATATCTTGGCAACTGTCATTTAAAGCACAAAGATCTGCATTGTGGCACTTTTTGGTCCTATGTATACTGTGTAAGCCACAACGAGCTCTACAGTTTCGGAGGAGTGATACAGCCTCTGGGGTACCCAGTCTCTGCTCTCTCCCTGTGTAACTAAGCCCTGGATGTACTAATATTATTCCAGTATGTGGTCTTTGCCCTGCATTGTGGCATTTTCAACACTATTTCCGGCGCTAGTTTACAGCAGAGCTCTACACAAGTCCAGAGCATTGACAGTGTCCAGTCTCTGTACATCTTCAAGTGTGAACCTCTAAATCATATATGAACCTTTGGGTATTGGGCTTTATATTACAACCCCAATCCCCAAAAAATTGGGACGCTGTGTAAAACCTACATAAAAACAGATTGCAATGATTTGCAAATCTCATAAAGCCATATTGTATTCACAATAGAAAAAAAAAAAACATCAAATGTTTAAACTTCGAAAATGCACCATTTTAAAAAGAAAAAAAGGTAATTTTGAAATTGGTGACAGCAACCTACCTTTCAAAGAGTTGGGACAGGGCCATGTTTACCATGGTGTAGCATCCCCTCTTACCACTCGGTAAACATCTCGGAACTGAAACGATCAGTTGGAGTTTTGTTGTTTCATTTTTGCCGGATATAGGTTTCCAACTGCTCAACAGTCGTAAGAAATACACAGGAGAAAATGCATGTTGATAAGGGGAGTGTAGAGGTGGACCCACCCAGAAAATCTGCAGTTTTTCGGGTCTCATAGCAGACAGAGGGGAGACATTTTACAGATAGGTATACATGCAGGAGGCATGTATATCCTTCTAGATAACCAATATTGCAGTAGTTTAGAAAGGATGAGAGTGGGTTTACATCCACTTTAAGGACCAAGCCTCTTTTTGAGATTTGTTGTTTACAAGTTAACATTTTTTTTTTTTTTTAATTTGCTAGAAAATTACTTGGAACCCCCAAACGTTATTACTGTTTTATTTTGAACCCCCTAGCGCATAAAATGGCGGTCATTACAATAATTTCTGTCACACCGTATTTGAGCAGTGGTCTTACAAGCGCACTTTTGAAAAAATACACTTTTTTGAATTAAAACCAGTAGTTAGCCCAATTGTTTTTTTCCATATTGTGAAAGAATGTTACGCCGAGTAAATTAATACCCAACATGTCACACTTCAAAATTGCGCCTGCTCGTGGAATGGCTACAAACTTTTAACCTTAAAAATCTCCATAGGCGACATTTAAAAAAAAATCTACAGGTTGCATGTTTTGAGTTAGAGGAGATCTAGGGCTAGCATTATTGCTCTTGCACTACTGATCACGGCGATACCTCACATGTGTGGTTTGAACACCGTTTTCATATTCCTGTCGCTGCTCACGTATGCGTTCGCTTCTGCACGTGAGCTCGGTGGGACGGGGGGCGTTTTTTCTTATTTATTTTACCTTTTATTTTTACACAGTTTTATTTTTTTTAAAAAATAATTATGTCACTTATTCGTATTACGAGGAATGTAAACATCCCTTGTAATAAAAAAAAAAAAAAAAGCATGACCTTAACCGCTTCACGACCATGTACGTCTGCAAAATGGCACGGAGAGACATAAGGGCGTACAGGTACGTCCCTTTGAATTTGCCGCCATGCCATCACGTGAGGGCCACCGGTGGCGCACGCGCCAGTCGGGACCTCCTCGAGTCTGATCGCGGGTCCCGTAAACTCTATCCCCGCAGGGGATACCCGCGATCGTCTCACGGGGAGGAAGAGCGAGGAGATGCCGATGTAAACCGCATCTCCCCGTTCTGCCTAGCAACAAGTGACACTGATCTCTGCTCCTTGTGATTGGAGCAGAGATCAGTAAAACACAGCCACGCCCCCCACAGTTAGCAACACGCCCCTAGGACACACTTAACCCCTACACCGCCACCCCCTGGTTAACCCCTTCACTGCCAGTGTCATTTACACAGGAATCAGTGCATTTGTATAGAACTGATTGCTGTGATAAATGACAATGGTCCCAAAAATGTCCGATGTGTCCACCATAATGTCGCAGTCACAATAAAAAAAATCGCTAATCGCCGCCATTACTTGTAAAAAAAAAAAATTTGTAATAAAAATGCCATAAAACTAGCCCCTATTTTGTAAACGCTATAACTTTTGCGCAAACCAATCGCTTATTGCATTTTTTTTTTTACCAAAATATGTAGAAGAATACGTATCGGCCTAAACTGAGGGAAAAAATAATTTATATATATTTTTTGGGGATATTTATTATAGCAAAAAGTAAAAAATAATGCGTTTTTTTCAAAATTGTCTTTTTTTTGTTTATACCGCAAAAAATAAAAACCGCAGGGGTGATCAGATACCACCAAAAGAAAGCTCTATTTCTGGGAAAAAAAGGACATCAATTTTGTTTGGGAGCCACGTCGCACGACCGCGCAATTGTCAGTTAAAGCGACGCAGTGCCGAATCGCAAAAAGTGCTCTGGTCTTAAGCCAGCAAAATGGTCCAGTCTGAAAGTGGTTAAATATAGGATCTGGGGTCAAAAAGACCTCAGATCTCATATTTACACAAAAATGCAATAAATAAATAAAAAAATTAAAAAAGGCCTCTTAAGAGCTATGGGCGGAAGTAACGATTTGACATCGCTTCTGCCCTGCAATGGTATGGAGACGGGTGGGGGCCATCTTCCCCTAACTCGTCTCCATACCCAGCAATGAAGAGGATCTGATCACCTCCGCCACCTGGTCTCTGTTAAGCGGTGGAGGGCACCGGATAAAAGTGCGAATCTGCATCAGAGACCACCATTATCGGAAACCGAACCGCCGGCCGAAGAAGAGTATGCCGGCGTTATGGCAGCTAGCTGCTGCCATAACAATGATATTTCTCTTCAAATTTAGGACGTATATGGGGAGCGGTGGTCCGGAAGGGGTTAAAGAGAGCATTATTTTAAAAAGGGGAAAAAATTTTAAAGGCATTTATTATGGAAAAACAAAATTCCAACCAATATCAGTCTCAATGAGGCGATTCAGGTTCCATTTGTCAGTGGTTACAATTATTTAACCACTACAATACTAGGCACTTTCACCCCCTTCCTTCCCAGACCAATTTTCAGCTTTTATCGCTCTCGCACTTTCAATGACAATTGCGCGGTCATGCTATGCTGTACCCAAATTAAATTTTTATAATTTTGTTTGCACAAATAGAGCTTTCTTTTGGTGGTATTTATTCACGACTTCGTTTTTTTATTTTTTGCGATATAAGTGGAAAAACAGGGCGGAAATTTGGATAAAAAAAAAAGAAATCCAATAAAATCAAATTTTGTCATAAATTTAAGCCAAAATGTATTCTGCTACATGTTTTTGGTAAAAAAAATTCTGTTGAGTGTATAATAACTGGAAAAATGTTGTCAACTGGATAATAGAAGCTTAAAGGTGGACTCAAGTAGTGAAGGACCAGAAAGGGGAATTTGAGAAGACATGGGCAGGCTGGATACAGTGTTTACCTGAGATGGGCTGAAGCAGAAGAGATATGGAATGGGAGGGCAGGGGGTGTAGTAGATCCATAGGGACCCTTATATAGTTGTATGGTTTTAGCCATAGAGGAAGAGTTGAATTAATGAACCTTGACCTATTTATGCTTTCCTTTTTTTAGCCCCTCCTTCACTCTCTCTTCGACCTCCCTGCCAATTTTTTTTCTGCCTTGACAGGGTGGAGCGAGATGTCTGCACCTAGCAAGGAGAGAGAGAGCGAGTCAAGTCACGTTGAAGTAGTGAGGGGAGGGATGGGAAGATGGGTGGAGGATAAGGCGTAGGGAGATCACAGGAGAGGAGGGACTTAAAGTGGAATTAGGACAGAGACTGTCACCACGACCACATCACAATTTTTTTTATTCTCATTTTTTTTATGGAGTTACGGGCTTGTCACTTATAGTGGGGGAAGAGTAGGTTAGGAGGGTTGCTTATATGCAAATACGGTTGATAACATTTTATCACACGGTACAAATATACGATTTTTGACACCATGGCCATTTGTGGCCTCTTATACCATATGAGGCTTTGGTGGAGGGGGAATCAAACACGTGGAAGTTGGAGAGGGGATCACCCCTCTTCCCTTTTTTTGGACCGTCACTTTAAGAGTTGGGAAATTAGGCCACTACACGTGATCCTGGACAATTAATATTTATGCACGTGGTATAATCACTTTTTTTTTTGTTGGTACACATAAAAATAATAGATATCATGGCCATTAGTGGCCTCCTTGGAAGTAGGTGGGGTGGGTTTATTTATTTTTTGATATAGAAGGGCACGGTAGGAGAATACATGATTTTAAAAGTAGAAGAAATAAAGTGGGAAGGGATAGAGCAGACTTACTCCAGGGATGGCGGGGAAGAGGGATGGTGAGGAGTGGGGATTAACCTTTTTTTTTTTTGGAGGGCATAATTGGTAAACTTTCGCCAGGATAGCTTTGTACTTAGTTTTTTCTTGTAATATTTAAACTATGGAAATATGGAATACAAGAATGTATAATATTGAATGGAGATGTTGAAGTTTATAATAAAATTATGCAATGCATCCAGCTTCTTCCCAGCAGCAGCATAAGGAAAGGGGGTGCACGGTGATGTTAGGGAGAGTAGGGGACAACTTCTCAACTTCTGATGGTGGGGTGGCTCTTGACATCTAAATGTAAGGGGAGGGGATGCGCTGGACATCTTTGAGGACAATCATAATGCTGATGCGGCCAACGATGAAATTAAGTTTGACACCCCTGCACTAGTGGGTATGTATCGTTGCAAGAAACCACTGTCTCACTTGCTCCCATTTTCCTCATGGTTAAAAAGACTTTACAACCAATGGGAATACTTACACCATTAAGTCGTTCTACAACCGTTTGACAACATATGTCGTATACTGTTTATCCCGCCATAAAACTCCATGTGGTTTGCTCTTTGTGGGCAGAACCATCAGGACACTGCAGGCTAGGTTCAGGGAACACTGACGGTTCATTCAAGAAGATCTTCCCAAATACAGTGTCCAACATTTTGCCGAACACCATAGTAAAAATACAGCTGAACTTCAGGTGTGGATTATTGAATCCACACCTGAAAAATCCACACCTGAGTGTTTTCAACTTCTGTAAAACGGAAACATTTTGGATCTATACCATGAATACTTTGGAGCCCAAAGGCCTTAATGAGGAAATTGAAAAAAAAATGTTTATATATATATATACATACACACACACACACACACATATATATATATATATATATATATATATATATGTGTGTGCGCTTGTGTGTATACATGTGCATATAGATATTGATATATTTCCATCTCTTTCTATCTCGTGACAGTATGCAAGGTGAGGTAATGGATAATCAGTATATTTCACCTTGCATGTGTTCTGTTGTAAGAGACTGAACCAGAATCCAGCACGAGTCATTCCAGCCTCTGTGGCAGGCTTGGTTTCTGGTCCGGATGTTGTAGTTTACTTAAGTCCACGCGCATGAGCAGGAAGAGAGCACAGGACAGCTCTGGCCTGAGACTCAGAAGGGAATCAGAGCTCTGTTTTGATTTAAAAAGAAGGTTTGCTTTAACACGTTTTGTGGGTGTCAGGGACTGACTGTTTAGTTTAGCACTGGACGGCAAGGATTTGCAACCTGGCAACCCGCTAGATTTTAAAGAAATGGCCTGCATGTGATCAAGTGAGACAGCAATTTCTTGCAACAATACATACCCACTAGTGGAATGAGAGCAAGTCGTTTACTAGTGGTGACTTTGGTTTGAGGTATCCTTTTACTAGGTGCAATTTTACTTTTTACATTAGGTGCCCTTCTCTATACACAAACTTTGGTAAAGCTGTGGATGTGGTAGTTTAGGAATTATATTAACAATACATAGATAGAATAACTGCTTTTAAAAATAATTTTAACCAATGACAAATGGAACCCGAATCACCTCATTGAGACTGATATTTGGTTGGAACTCTTTAATAAAAATTCCTTTTAAAAAAATGTTCCCCTCATTTTAAAATAAATAATGCTGTCTTCAACTTTATTTATTTTAACCAAATATGAATACAATTCTTGGTAAATATACATCTCTCATAGAACACACCCCTTATTTAAATATATTCGTACCCACAGTCATTAGCTTCTTTATTGTTGATAATTACTGATTGTCTTACAAGACACAAGAATGAACAACAATACCCACATTTAGATATATACTTTGTTTTGTCTCATGATATTGGAATGTCAATATTGAACATGTATTTTAATTGTTTAGATATTTTCTCACAATAAGTTATATTGCCTCTGGTCCACGCTCCGTGTGAATCTCTATAAAGACTATTTAGATCAATAGCCATTTAGATCTGACGAAGAAGCGGATGCTTTGAAGCGTTATCTCCATGTTCTGACGTCACTTCTGATGCAACTCAGTGTGTTCCATGCTGGTTCCGAGATGACAAGACGGATGTCCAGCCGGTTGTTACTCTCCTCTCTGTGACCCGCTGAGTGACCACAGTATTATATTGTTATATGCCTATTGAGCTTTATATTAGAGTTAGTAGCCATTTGGCTGATTTTAATTAAATATACCATTAGTTGCACTTCGTTTTTGGCGCACCTTGTTTTTCTTTCTTTGGTCGGGACATACCTTGCTTGGGCAACATTTTTTTCCCCCTGAGGTCACGGGTTAGGTAACCTAGGCTTTGTGCTTTATCTTCAAACCTTTTTTTTTTTTTTTCCACTTAACAGTTTTTCTCCCACCATTTTTTTTCCCCCTTATGGTGGTTGCTTGGTTGTCCTCCATATTGTTGAGATCCATCATTCTTTCAAAATAGAAGTCTCCTCGCAACAATAGCTTCTTGGTGCCTTTACTTGCTGGTAGTAATATTCGTATCCCCAGCTTTCATTTTTTGTTTCCATCTAGCCTTCTTCAGGCGTTGATTTCTTTGGATATTTTTCTAGCAAGAGGTTATTAATTGTTGGATTTAGCCTGAGCCGGTTGTCCACCCCTCAGTTGGTGTGCTTTGGGACATCCCAAATGCCTAAAAAAACCTTAGTTAGACTTACCGGTAACGGTATTTCTACGAGTCTTTCAGGACAGCTCCACCCACTTCCCAGGAAACACTGCAGTAAATTCCTTCAAAGTCTGGACACCTCCACCATGGCCTCAGTTGTTACAGAGTACCTCCGGCCGTGCTGAAAGTACATAAGCAGAACATAGCAACCATAACCGTTAACATTTATAAAACATCTTATAAACATTTCTTAACCCAAGGGAGGGTCATTGGCGCTGTCCTGAAAGACTCGTAGAAATACCGTTACCGGTAAGTCTAACTAAGGTTTTCTCACCTCGTCTTTCAGGACAGCACCTGGAGATGACAAACGAGTACTTACTCTTAGGGTGGGGCCACCGCTTGCAGGACCGTCCTGCCAAACGACTGCTCTGCCGCTGAGAGCAGGTCCATCCTATAATGGCGAGCAAAGGTTGAATAGCTCGTCCATTAAGAAGAGAAGGAAAGAAGGGCTCAGTGATGACCAGCGCCTGAAGCTCACTGACCCTTCTGGCCGAAGTAACTGCTATCAGCAGTACTAATTTTAAGGACCAAAACTTGATTGAGGTCTCCTCCGGTGGCTCAAAGGGTCTTTTAGTCAGACCCTGCAAGACCACCGAAAGATCCCACTTGGGAAAACACTTCAAAGGCACTGCTCTGAGCCTAGCCAATGACTTGAAGAATCTAATGATCCAATGGTCTAGATATAGCCTTCTCTCTAAAAAAACTGATAATGCAGCTACCTGAACCTTCAGGGTACTTGCTGCCAACCCCTTTTCAACTCCGTCCTGCAAGAATTCCAGAACGGAAAAGTTCTCCCCTGGAGAATAATTTTTTGAGGCGCACCAGGAATTACAACACTTCCAGGTCTTAAAATAAATAGCCCTGGTGACCTTCTTCCCTCTATTTAGTAGGGTGCAAATAAAATTTTTGGACAAACCCTTACTCTTCAGGATTTGCTCCTCAGTAGCCAGGCCGCTAGGTTGAGCTGACCCACGTTGGGATGTAGAAGGGGAACCTGAGACAACAGGTCCCCTCGGACCGGTAAGACCCAATGGGGCTCTACCGCCAACTTCAGTAGGCCCGAAAACCAGGGCCTCTTGGGCCAATATGGGGCCACTAGAATCAAAGTGGTCCTTTCCTCTTGGAGCTTCCTGAGCACCAAGGGGATCAATTGTATAGGGGGAAAAGCGTAGCACAAACGGAAGGTCCAGCGCTGAGCCAGAGCATCCAGACCTTCCGCTTGGTCCAGCCTGTTCAGAGAAAAAAAAAAAAAAAGACTGGAAATTTTGCATTTGTCTCTGATGCAAAGAGGTCTATCTGGGGCATTCCCCATCTGTCCAAAATCTGTTGGAAAACCTCCTGGTTCAGACACCATTCGGACTCCAGAACCCTCTTCCTGCTCAGGAAGTCCGCTATATGGTTCAGGGTGCCCTTCAGATGGACCGCTGTCAGGGACGCTACATTGTCCTCTGCCCAGTACAGGGTCTGACGGGCCAGGTCTAGAAGATGCCTGCTCCTTGTGCCCCCGTCTTGATATATATGCCACGGCTGTGGCATTGTCTGACAAAATATGGATGTGTAGGCCTCCGATCGACTGCCTGAAGGCCCACAAACCCAGAAAGATGGCTCTCAGCTCCCTCCAGTTTGAGGCTCTCCTGGATTCCTCCGCTGACCAGGAGCCCTGAGCCAACTGACCCTCGAGATGCGCACCCCACCCCCAGGAGCTTGCATCTGTCGTGAGGATTTTGGCTGAAGGGAAGACCCATAATAGCCCCTTGCTCAGATTTGTCTGATCCCTCCACCACCATAACTTTCTCCTCACTAGTGATGGGATCTTTATTTGTTTGTCCAGAGACTCCCCATAGGACCAGCTCTGCAAAATTGCCTGCTGGAGGTCCCTCGCATGGAGGCGGGCCCACTGGACAGCAGGGATGGAAGCTGTGAGAAGCCCCAGAGTGGACATGGCCGCCCGCACAGAGACGGACAGATTTGTCTGCATTCTCTGTACTGCTGCCTGTACCTTCCTGATTTTCTCATCTGGCAGAAAAATCTTTTCCTGTACATTGTCTATCGTATAGCCCAGGAACACTATCACCTGAGAAGGGACCAGGTTTGATTTTTCCTGGTTCAGGATCCAACCCAGGCTCTCTAAATGGCATTGAGCCCTCACTAGATCCCTGCATAAGTCCCTGTACGGTACCACCGCTATCCCTTTCAATCTGAGTGGTGCTAACGCCTCTGCCATGACCTTTGTGAAGATCCGTGGTGAGGCAGAGAGCCCGAACGGGAGAGCACGAAACTGAAAATGAGACACCACCCCTCCTGCCCTGATAGCCAGACGCAGGTATTTCTGTGACTCGGGTTTGATGGGAACGTGAAGGTATGCGTCCCTTAAGTCTATAGAGGCTAGGAAGCACCCTGCGGGCAGGAGTTTCCTCACAGAGTAAATCGTGTCCATACGGAATTTTTTGTACCGTATGGACAGATTTAAGATTTTCTAATTCAGGATTAACCTGAACTTCGACTGTTTTCTCACCAGAAAAACGTGAGAATAGCACCCCAGTTCTTCCTCCCCCTGAGGGACTGGGACAATTACTCTCTGTTGCAGGAACTCCTGTAAAAGTGAGGAGGACATTGCCACCGACTTCTCCTGATCCCTGGGAAGCTGTGTTACATAGAACCGGGAAGGTGGTCTTTCTGAAAACTCCAGTGCGTACCCCTCCGTAATCACCCTGAGAACAAACGCACTGGATGTCGCCTTCTCCCACTGCGGAAGAAAGGATTGAAGCCTTCCTCCCACAGCCTGGAGACCGTCACTGGGTCTTGGAGGGTTGACTGGGGGGACGAAACACCCCAGACTTCCCTCTGCCCCTCTGAGACTTCCAAGGTCTCTTCTGTCCTGCTTCCTTCGAATCTCTGGCCTGGAAAAAGGGACGAAAATTCTTTTTGGGGTGAGGTGTCACCATTTTGACTGGGAAAGCCTTCTTCTTGTCCGCCGTTTTATCCAGGACAGCGTCAAGACCCGGACCGAACACCAGATCCCCCTCAAAGGGTAGGCCACATAACTTAGATTTAGAGGCCGAATCCCCAGCCCAAGTTTTGACCCATAGAGCCCTCCTAGCCGAGTTAATCAAGGCTGAGGACTTTGCAGAGATTTTGATTGACTCCGCTGAGGCATCCGCTATATAACCTACTGCCCTCTGTAGGACTGGTAAGGTCTCCAGCAGATCCTTACGAGAGGTACCTGCCTCAATATGGCCCCTCAGTTGTTCCAGCCAGTGTTTCAAATTCCTGGCCACAACTGTCGACGCCATAGCTGGTTTGAGATTGATAAGGGTGGAATCCCAAGCCTTTTTCAGTAATGAGTCCGCCCTCTTGTCCATGGTGTCCTTCAAGACCCCCAGGTCCTCGAAAGCCAGGTCCGTATTACGCGACACCTGCGAAAAAGCTGCATCCAGCTTGGGTCTTTTGTTCCACACATATGAATTGTCTTCGTCAAAAGGAAATCTCCTTTTGAGGGACCTGGAGAAAAAAGGGACCCTCTCTGGGTCCTTCCACTCCCCTTTAATTGAGTCTGTTAGAACCTGATGCACCGGAAACATGCAATGTTTGACTTCATCCATGCCCCGATACATTGTCATGTAAAGATAGTTCAGCCCTATCCTCCTTAATGCTAAGAGTGGTGTGTATCGTCTTTAGAAGGTCTTCTACTTCTTCTAAAGATAGTTTGTAGCGAGAGGAGGAGACCTCTTTTTCCTTGTCTTCCTCCTCTGACCCTGAAGGCTCATCCTTCTCCTCTTCCTCAGAATCACTAGCCTCCCTCCTTGTTGCAGAGGTGTGGGTACTGGGGGAGGAACTCTCTGCTGCTTCTGCTACTGGGCGTCTGTCCAGATAGGAGCGGAAGGATAAAAATGTTTCTTCCAACTCTTTCCGAAAGGAGGTGAGCAACTCACTAGGCTGAACCGAGGGCTGCCTAGCAGAACCTTCCTCCCTAACCAAGTCCGCTATGCAAACCTTGCATAGCGGTTTAGTCCATGCCTCCCTAAGGGCGGTCTTACATGCAGCACACTGCTTTTTAGGGGGAGGGATAACATGTTTGGTGTTTTTCAGAAAGCTAAAGAAAAGTCCAAACACCACAAAACACATTTTTTTTTTAAAAACATTTCCTCGCTAGTAAACCTTAAGCAATGAATTTAAACAGACAATGGCACAAAGACAAACCCCAAACACCATTGCTGAAAAGAAAACATACATGCTGCAAAAAAACATCACATTTCTACAGTGTATGGCAGGCTCCCTTTCCTCCCTATAGAGGGCAAAAGGAAGGGACACAAAAATATCCAAGGCATTAGAGACCGCTGTCCCTCTTACCTGGATATGGCCTGTGTCTGTGGCTCCTGCCACCGCTGCTGGTTCCAGTTCACTCATTCCTGAACACCGCAGCCGCCACAGTAGCTGAATGTGCTTTTTATTTTAAATCTCCCGGTCCTTTCGCCGCTGCAAGGACCGGAAGTTAACACAAGCCGAGGCCGCCTCCCCCTTCTGCATTCCAACGCCCGGAACCGGAAGCCGCTACGCACCGCCGGAAGTCCCACCCCGTCCAGCAGTGACGTCGCCCGCCACTCGGCGCTGCCAGCGCCATATTTGAAAAAACAAACTCCCACTGGAGCAATGGCATCCGCAGCCTGCTGGAGTGGGGACCTCCGGCAGCCTCTACCCTCGCCGGGCCCGAGAAGGGAAAGGCACCGGAATACCCCTCACATGTCAGGGGGGGTATTGGGCTGGCCTGAGGATGAAAGAAAATAAATACAGGTATGCAGACACATCTCCCTCCACCTGGAGAGAGCGCAGCAACCCCTGGTCCCCCTGCAGTGCTTCCACCATGGCCAGAGAAACACAACTGAGGCCATGGTGGAGGTGTCCAGACTTTGAAGGAATTTACTGCAGTGTTTCCTGGGAAGTGGGTGGAGCTGCGCTCTCTCCAGGTGCTGTCCTGAAAGACGAGGTGAGAAATTACTATCCCCAGTGTCCCTCAATGGGCAGTGAATAAAATAAAAATAAAGGAATTTGTTTTCCATAAAATCTTTCTTGAAGTCCATTAAGGGACCCCTCTGATTCTAGGCCATATGTATTGCTTTGCTCAGAAAACTAAAGCATGCCAGTTAGGGACAGCGTTAAATGGGGGCATTTTTTTCCATTTGCCAGCATCCAACTCCTGTAGGTATAACATCCAAGAATGACTTTTCCTGTGTTCCTCAATCCATTTCAATTAAAAGAGCTTGCCGCAAGTACAAAAATCTAAATTTTAAACAGCACTAAACAACCCCCTGCTTTTGCTCTGAACAAAGCTTGGCTAGCTGGGAGGCCAACATTTTCAAAAATAAAATGCATATTTCATTAAAACAGGTGGCTCTGGAATTGTAGGTGGGGAAAACTATATAAAATGCACAAATTAGGACAGCATATTACTGCTTACTTACAAGTGTACACCCATATTTTTTTTAAACTCACCAAAGCAACAATGGACCAGCTTGCTCTCGGCACAGCTTAAACAATTAAGAATGTATATTATTCTTGATTTTCTAACATTCACAGACAAAAAATATACATGTTCATACACACAATGCTTTATACCATACCAGAATGGGACACCAGACAGAAGGGTCAAAAGTCAATAGGGGGAATTATATTCAGTTTGAAAACAAAACAGTGGGAAGCCCCTTTAATGGTGGCAAATCCAAATTAGATTTTTTTTCTGTGTCAGTTGCTTAGCATGCTCCCCTAAAATAGTTCTACTTCACCCATAGACAAATGAAAAAATTGCCTTATTGTTAGTATGCACAAAACTAGCTGAAGTTACCTTGTAGCTTGTGGATCTGTGCTGTGCCACCACAGTCAGCTTTTCAATAAGCCCTCGTAACCGCTCTTGTGTGGCATGAGAGACCAGGTTCAGAACATCAGAGTTAAGTTCCTTAATATCATGCCTTTTACCTGTGGAAGCAGAGAAAATCCATTACATGTTTTAGTGGGAGCTGATAATTGAAATAATTAGCACAGCAGGTATTCTGTTCCCTCTAGAAGTCATACCCATTAAGAATAGAGGCTTGTAGATTATGATTTTCCTGCTACACTCAGAACTTCAAAGATATTAGACACTGCATTAATAAAACTTAGCCTCGAGCTCTGCAAAGTATAGGCAATGTTTCACTTGGCCTTCAGAATATATCTGCTTGCAAGGTCAGAGTTAGGACACCAATATTAAGCAGGCAAAATCAAAGTCATCACGTCAAAGGAGTATAATAATAAAAAAAAAAAAAAAAAAAAAAAAAAACATTATACAGGCATCACCTACATTTAGAATTCGAAAAAGAAAAAAAAAAACAAACACACACACACACACACACACACACACACACACAATGTATAGGTTTTCAATAGGTAACAGCAGGCTTGGCAGTATATGTCAGAAACAAAACAATTTAAACCATGCATTATTTTTACATAAAAAAATATGGATTTAAATACATCAACACAGGGTGACACTGTGGATACACAGGTAGCAGTGTGCCAATGTCCCAGTAACTGTTAGAAGAGAATGAAGAATGTGGAATTCGTAGGCACGCGCATAAAATTTGGAATATTGGATAAAGTTAAAACCATTGTATACAAACACAGATTAAAAAACATATATTTGAGTGACCTCAGACACTAGTATCACCTCTAATACATAAATACCACATAGAAAATGTGCAAATGATTGTAGCATGTAACAACAATATACATCCAGTGGTTATTAGATACGTGAAGTGGTTGAGTCGTAGTAAGAGGTCTCTCAGAAAAACTGATCTACATGTTGCGCACGTAGGTGCGCTTCTTCGGGAGCTGGCATATCTAATAGATGTGTGAAAAAACATCATATAAATACATCAGAATATCCAACATAAAACATAACCAGATGTAAACAATGAAAGCAATCACTTTGAAAGGGTCCAGGAGGGTGTGTGTGGCCCAGAACAGGTGACCACGAGGGGGCAAGAAGCCAAGCCCCCCTATGGGGACAGAAACATCACATACTTAGCATATTTTTAGGATGGTGTTGGGTCAAATATAGGGGCGATATGCATTACATGTTGCTTTATATGAGATGGGTACTTTTAAAATTGAAGTTGGCTTGAAAGTAAAGAAATGTAGAACATGCAGGGGGTCCCCTACTTACGAACATCTCCTGCTTACGAACCGGGCGCTGCGGGGACCCTCTGCCATTTTCCTCGGACCTTAGGCCGTTCTGCGCATGCGCGGCCAGACGGAGCCTCGGAAAATGATGGCAAACATTGGAAATGTCCGTAATTTGCCGTGCATGCGCAGAACGGCATTCGACGGAACATCGGAAATGTCCGTAATTGTCGGTCTGCGCATGCGTGGCCGACTTACGAACATTTCCGATTTGAGAACAGGAGGACAGTCCCTAACAAGTTCGTAACTCGGGGACCCCCTGTATACATAAATGTGGGTGATCCCAGCAGTGCAAAAATACAATCTATAAAGAAAAGAATAGAAAAGTGTAGTACCGATGCGTGTGTATATATAAATACTACTTCTGATGTATTTATATGGATGTTTTTTCACACATCTATTAGATATGCAAGCTCCCGAAGAAGCGCACCTACGCGCGCAACATGTAGATCAGTTTTTTCATCCATTTTCCATATGGTATTTATGTATTACAGGCGATACCAGAGTCTATGAGGTCACTCAAATATGTTTTTTAATCTGTGTTTGTATACAATGAAAATACAAAATGAATCCGTGACTTGTGAAGTGATCAACCAAGAAAAAACGTGATCCACCACCGCTCAAATAGTGCGCTTACCAAAAGGCAAGCTCAGATAAGCCTGCACCTCAATGGTGTCCTGATGTAACCGGACCCTCAGACCTCCACACCGAATCCGGACATCACAGATAAACCAGAACAGGCACAATGATTCCCTTTGGACAGCCTCAATAAGGAAATGTTTCCAGAAATCCAAAACCAGGAATCATCAATCAGTAATAGCATGGAATCATAAAAAGACATGGAGTGCTCCCATAGCGTAAAACCATACAGTTTATTGGATAAAAAATATATAAGTACTACTTACATCAAATAAAACAAACAATCGCAATGGTATTGGGAAAAAACCCCGGCCGGCTAGCAGAACACCCGCTCTCGTTGCGGAACGTGATGACGTCAGTGCGTCAGCCTCCCTACGTCCGTTTCGTCTAATGACGTCTTCTGGGGAACGGGCGACGCACTGAATCATCGCAACTTTATAGACAAAGGTAGAGACACCCTGATGTGAACCTTCAATGGCGGGTAAACGTAAACTTTAATGTAACCATTACCCTAGAGTTGGAATACCTGAATAGCGTCATTCTGCGGATTCCATATCTCCTAAATAAAAAATATATATGTATATGAACCTAAATGAAATGATATATAAAAAAAATATATTTAATTCGTTGGAATGCGAGAGAAAAAGCCCATACCAATACTAAAATAAAATGGTCATTACCGCTACTTACTGATGGAGATATTTGTGGTAATTTGGTATCACGCATAGCCTTGGGGCTATTTTATTCTATTTTATTTTTATCCAACCTTCCATTAGGTATTTGTCCACAAAATTGAGCTATTAAATTTAATTCATTTTATTTTAGTATTGGTATGGGCTTTTTCTCTCACATTCCAACGAATTAAATATATTTTTTATATATCATTTCATTTAGGTTCATATACATATATATTTTTTAATTAGGAGATATGGAATCCGCAGAATGACGCTATTCCAACTCTAGGGTAATAGTTACATTAAAGTTTACGTTTACCCGCTATTGAAGGTTCACATCAGGGTGTGTCTACCTTTGTCTATAAAGTTGCGATGATTCAGTGCGTCGCCCGTTCCCCAGAAGACGTCATTAGACGAAACGGACGTAGGGAGGCTGACGCACTGACGTCATCACATTCCGCAACGAGAGCGGGTGTTCTGCTAGCCGGCCGGGGTTTTTTCCCCAATACCATTGCGATTGTTTGTTTTATTTGATGTAAGTAGTACTTATATATTTTTTATCCAATAAACTGTATGGTTTTACGCTATGGGAGCACACTCCATGTCTTTTTAAGATTCCATGCTACTACTGATTGATGATTCCTGGTTTTGGATTTCTGGAAACATTTCCTTGAGGCATTCATATTGAGGCTGTCCAAAGGGAATCATTGTGCCTGTTCTGGTTTATCTGCGATGTCCGGATTCGGTGTGGAGGTCTGAGGGTCTGGTTACATCAGGACACCATTGAGGTGCAGGCTTATCTGAGCTTGCCTTTTGGTAAGCGCACTATTTGAGCGGTGGTGGATCACGTTTTTTCTTGGTTGATCACTTCACAAGTCACGGATTCATTTTGTATTTTTATTGTCACTTTCCTTAGAAAAAAGTCACCAAAATATTTTTCCACGTGAACTTTAAGGATTTATTATTTCTTCATCAATATTTGCATATGGACTTCACATATTCGTTTTGGTATAGGACATTTATTATCCTATTCACACAGCGCGGCTTTTTGTATTGTTTTTATTCTGTTAATGTGTATATCCACATTTTTTTAGCTGCTGCTATTTTTTATTATTTTCACGATTTCCTTTACAAGGTTATTCATAATTTTTGGTATATATTAGCGCGGTGTTTGCACCATTTTGTTCACTTTGTATACAATGGTTTTAACTTTAAATAACTCTGGAAAGGGATATTGGAGCTGTTCAAATATGTAGTGGGTGCAAATACATACACACCGGGTAAATAAAATATATATACACACACACACACACACACACACACTATATATATATTATATATATATATAAAATAGGTGTATACAGCAATAATGTAAAGTGCAATGAAAAGTGCAATGTGCATATAAGGTGAATAAATAAAGTGAAAGTGCCAATGCAAAGTGATCAATTGCAAGAAGATCACTATAATGTCCAAAAGTTCCACAAAAATTCATGCATAAAAAAAAAAAAAGTGTATACACCTGTAGCAGTAAAAATTATGATAATAATTATATACGAAAAAAGAAAGAAAATAAATAAATGTCCAAAATATTGCAGTGTCCAAAAAAATATATGAATAAAAAACAGAGCAGAGCAACCACAGTCAATAGGTGAAAATCCGTGCAAAAAAGGCAAAAATTAAAAAAGGTGATTCTTCAGTGCTCCCATCCTTCATACACTTCCCCCTCTTATGATTGAACTCACCAGAGCCCCTCACCCCTGCAGGGGTAACAGGTGTAGTAATCCTATTCAGAACGCGATGTCCCCTTGCCAGGATATCCCTTTATTCCAGATGACTGTAAGCCCTCCAACGCTGTCATCCACATGCATACGCAAGGATGAGCCTCATAGCGTGAATCCGTCATTCAAATATATTTATTTAAAAAAATTCTGGCTAAAAAAAAAAAAAAAAAAAAAAAGTTGATTGGAGCTACAATGCCCCAATGCCACTCATACAACAAAATACAAAAACTCCTGCAGTTCCAGCGTGCGTTCCATAACCGAGCTATCTGAAAACCGGAAGTACGGAGGAGCCGGAAATGACGCATTGCGTACCAAGAATGTCCCGTTTTACGCGTTTCGTCACATGGATGTCATCTTGGTACACCCTACGCAATATAAAGCAAATGAAGAGGCCGCGGTGGCCAATCAAGGGCAAGCTAATCAGCCGAATAGCAATCCAAGGGCTAATATGAGAAACCACATGACCATCCCCCACCAATAATATGAATACCTATAATATCTACCCTAAGCGCCATCTAGTGGATGGACAAAAGAAGGCAGATCGCAGCAGCATCTTCAATGCTGATTATATATATATATAGTGACATTGGGGATGTCTAGCTCAGTGGTAGATGCCTTTTCTGTAAGTTCACAGCGAACAGGAACTTTTGTTTAAGGGCATGGTATCCCACTTTTATTAAAAAGGAACAAAATAAAGGAAAGTTCATACATGCCCACACAGGGGTTCTTCTCCCAAAAACAATAACACATGAAAAATGCCAAGCCACCTGGCTCTCTTCAGAAGTACTGCCACTTAGGCTTTACACTTCTGCCCTCTTGGCCATATAACAGGGTTCCCGTACAACTACTGTACCTCTTTTCAGCTTCCACTTCAGGCGTTCATCTGTCTCCTTAGATGCACACAGCTTCAATGCACACAGCGTCTATCTAGAAAGCAGCCACTCACTGCTCTCTGGCTTTCACTAGTGCACACCTGCACCTCCTGTCTCTGGGTGGAGCCCAGAACCCTAATCCTGGCTCTGCTATAAGCCCACCTACTCAATCAACCAGCCAGACTCCTGGCTGTTCCCAAAACCCGGTCCCAGGATTGGAGATTCCGTCCCACCCATAACGCTATGGAATCTCCGGGCTCCAGGTCCCCAACTGGATTTTACAAGCTTTGGAGGAAACTGATAAAACAGATTCCTCCACATTAAATACCCCTGGAGCCCCTCAACCTGCATATTTGAAAACCCTGAGTGACATTTACTAGGGCAGGGAACTGTACTGTCACAATATATATACACCCTGTTCCAAATTATTATGCAAATTCTATTTCAGTATCATAAAGATTAAATATTTAGTTTTTCAGTTTAACTCATGGATGGCATTGTGTCTCGGGGCTCTTTTGATCACTGAAAATAATATCGGACACCTGTGATAATTAGATTGCCAGGTGAGCCCAATTAAAGGAAAAACTACTAAAAAAAGGAGGGTGTTCCACATTATTAAGCAGAGCATAGTTTTCAAACAATACGGGGAAGAAAAAGGATCTCTCTGCTGCCGAAAAGAGTGAACTAGTTCAATGCCTTGGACGAGGTATGAAAACATTAGATATTTCACGAACACTTAAGCGTGATCATCCCACTATTAAGAGATTTGTGGCCGATTCAGAGCACAGATGGGTTTCGTGCAGATAAAGGCACATTGAGGAAGATTTATGCCAGATCCATGCATCGGATCAAGAGAGCAGCTGCTAAACACCATTACATAGCAGCAACCAGATATTTGAAGCTGCTGGTGCCTCTGGAGTCCCACAGACATCAAGGTGTAGAGTCCTCCAGAGTCTTGCAACTGCGCATAAACCTTCCATTTGGCCACCACTAACCAATGCTCACAAGCAGATACGGCTGCATTGGGCAGAAAAATACATGTAGACTAAATTTTCAAACAGTCCTGTTCACTGATGAGTGCCGTGCAACCCTGGATGGTCCAGATGGGTTAAGTAGTGGATGATTGGTGGACGGCCACCCTGTTCCAACAAGGCTGCAACGTCAGTAAGGCGGTGGTAGAGTCATGTTTTGGGCTGGAACCATGGGAAGAGAGCTGGTCGGCCCCTTTAGGGTCCCAGAAGGTGTAAAGATGACCTGCAAAGTATGTGGAGTTCCTGACTGACCACTTCCTTCCCTGGTACAGAAGGAAGAACTATGCTTTCCGTAATAAAATCATCTTCATGCATGACAATGCACCATCTCATGCTGCAAAGAATACCTCTTTATTAATTGCTGCTATGGGGATAAAAAGGAGAGAAAGTCATGGTGTGGCCTCCATCCTCCCCTGACCTCAAGCCTATTGAGAACCTTTGAAGCATCCACAAGCAAAAGATCTATGAGGGTGGGAGGCAGTTTACATCCAAACAGCAGCTCTGGGAGGCTATTCTGACATCTTGCAAACAAATTCAAGGAGAAACTGTCCAAAAACTCACAAGTTCAATGGATGCAAGACTTGTGAAGCTGCGATCAAATAAGGGATCCTATGTTAAAATGTAACATGACCTGTCAAAATGTTTAAAAAGTTAAAATGTTGTTCAAAGTTTGATTTAAATAGCTTTTGATTTCAGTAAATATGCTACAAGCACAACAAATGACAATTTTCAGTTACTGTGCGTAATAATTTGGAACAGTGCATTGAAGTTTTTTATTTTGAAAAAAAAAAAAAAAAAACTTATCATTAGGAGGTTTATTCAATAAAATTTTAATTGTACTCTTAACCACTTCAGCCCCGGACCAATTGGCAGCCAAAGGACCAGGCCCCTTTTTGCGATTCGGGCACTGCGTCGCTTTAACTGACAATTGCGACGTAGCTCCCAAACAAAAATGGCGTCCTTTTTTTCCCACAAATAGAGCTTTCTTTTGGTGGTATTTGATCGCTCCTGCGGTTTTTATTTTTTGCGCTATAAACAAAAATAGAGCGACAATTTTGAAAAAAATTCAATATTTTTTGCTATAATAAATACCCCAAAAAATATATAAAACAACATTTTTTTTCCTCAGTTTAGGCCGATACGTATTCTACATATTTTTGGTAAAAAAAAAAAAAAATCTCAATTAGCGATTGTTGATTGGTTTGCGCAAAAGTTATAGCGTTTACAAAATAGGGGATAGTTTTATAGCATTTTTATTAATATTTTTATTTATTTTTTTACTAGTAATGACGGTGATCAGCGATTTTTATTGTGACTGCGACATTATGGCGGACACAGCAGACATTTTTGACACATTTTTGGGACCATTGTCATTTATACAGCAAACAATGATATTTAAATGCATTGATTCCTGTATAAATTACGCTGGCAGTGAAAGAGTTAACCACTAGGGGGGGGGAGGGGTTATGGGCTGTGACGTTTGTGTTTTTTTTACCATTAGGGGGTGAGGCGGACGTCTGACATCATTGATCGGCTTTCCCTATGACAGGGAACAGCCGATCAATGACAGGCAGAGTAGGAAGCGCGGGGAGAGGTTTGTTTACACAGACCTCTCCCTGTTCTTCAGCTCTGTGACCTGATCGCGGGACAACAGCGGCGATCGGGTCTGCTGGTCCCGCGGCCACAGAGCTCCCGACCGAGTCGCGGCGCGCGACCCACGGCTAGGCTCTTAAAGGGCCACGTACCTGTACGTGGTTCTGCCTAGCTGTGCCATTCTGCCGACGTACATCGGCGTGAGGCGGTCGGGAAGCGGTTAATAGTTGATAACATGAGAATTATGTTATGCTGACTGTTTACATCATTAGGTAAATGAGAAAAATATCATTGGCATAACAATTTGGAACAGGGTGTAATATATATTTATAACACACACACACACACACACACAAAAGGCATGGAAACAAAATATTACACTAGATGTTAAAAATAATTATTAATAATCATTTTTTAAATATGTATGATGTACAGACACAGACTAAGAACTCTATAATCTGGGAAATGAGGATAATTTAACTACCTATTCAATAAATAAATGTAATCAGTGTAGGTATACTCAGAACACAGACACATGAAACACCAAGTTAGCTGTGCGTGGAATGAGTGTCACGAAAATGTATCTAAAAAGGTAAATAAAAATAGATAAAATGATAAAGATGAGGAAAATGATGAGGGGAATGTAAAAAAATTATACATGAAATGTATAAAACTGATTAAATGGTTAAAAAATTGGATAAAAAGCAATTCAGGTCAATGTCCATATTTAACCCTCTCGGCACCAGGGACCCTAAACGGTAAATCCATTTTGTTTAATTTTGAGATATCAAAATCGTCTTGCTTCCTCCCCCCCAATGATCATCAATACCATAGAAAATTAAACCGGAGGGATCTCGGTTATGGAACTCATCAAAATGTCTAGAAAGGTTGCATTTAGGAAAACAATTTCTTATATTTTTGATGTTCTCTGATTCGAACACACAGAGGCCTAGTGGTTCTACGCACGTATTGTAGTCAGCACGGGCACTCTGACATAGGTCACATGGGTGCTATTGCAAGTTACTAATTCCTTAATGTCATATTCCTTCCCAGTCCTCGATTTGAAGGACATTTTCCTTCTGGGTTGCTTTTTACTTACGCGGCATGCTAAGCACCTCTGACACTTATAAAAGGCTTTCAGTTCAGAGAACAACTTAAACAGTCTTAGGGGGGTCAATCACATTTTTAACCAACTGGTTCCTAAGGGTTGGTGCTCACCTGTAGATAAAACAGGGTTTCTTTGCGAGAATTCTTGCCAAAGTCCTATCAGATTTTAATATAGGCCAATATTTCCTAACAATATGTTCAATGGATCTACCGGTATATTGATTGTTGAACCCAGTGATGAAGGCTACGTTCATCTGCGGGTCATTATTGGGTTTCTTCTCTTTAGTTCTCAATAAAGAATTACGATCCAGCTCTTCCATTTCATTTTTTAATTTCACCAGAGGTTCTAGAAGATTCCAGAAGTTTCCTCATCTTTATCATTTTATCTATTTTTAATTAACCTTTTTTAGATAATTTTTCGTGACACTCATTCAACGCACAGCTAACTTAGTGTTTCACGTGTCTGTGTTCTGAGTATACCTACACTGATTACATTTATTGAATAGGTAGTTACATTATCCTCATTTCCCAGATTATAGAGTTTTCTTCTAGTCTGTACATTGTCATCACACATATTTTACTATTTTTTCAATAATTATTTTTAACATCTAGTGTAATATTTTGTTTACGCTAGATGGCGCTTAGAGTAGACATTATAGGTATTCATAATATTGGTGGGGAATGGTCATGTGGTTTCTCATATTAACCCTTGGATTGCTATTCAGCTGAGTAGCTTCCCCCCCGATTGGCCGCCGCGGCCTCTTCATTTGCTTTATATCACGTAGGGTGTACCAGGATGGCAGCGCCTCCGATGACGTCCATGTGACCAAGCGCGCAAGGCGGTACATTCTTGGTACGCAATACGTAATTTCCGGCTCCTCCGTACTTCCGGTTTTCAGATAGCTCGGTCATGGAATGCACGCCGAACAATGCCGGAACTGTGGGAGTTTTTGTATTTTGTTGTACGAGTTGGGGCATTGTAGCTCCAATCAACTTTTAGCCAGAATTTTTTTAAATATATTTGAACGACAGATTCGCCCTGTGAGGCTCATACTTTCGTATGCATGTGGATGCCCGTTGCTGAGGAACCTTAACCATCCCTGAGAGGAGAACAGCGTTGGAGGGCTAACAGTCGTCCAGAAAAAAGGGATATCCTGGCAAGGGGGACATCGCTTTCTGGATAGGATTACTACACCTGTTACCCTTGCAGGGGTGAGGCGCTCTGGTGAGTGCAATCATAAGAGGGGGAAGTGTATGAAGGAGGGGAGCACTAAAGAGTCACCTTTACTTTTGCCTTTTTGCACGGATTTTCACCAATTGACTGTGGTTGCTCTGTTTTTTTATTGATATATTTTTTTGGACACTGCAATATTTTGGACATTTATTTTCTTTTTTTCATATATACCGGTAATTATCATTTTTACTGCTACAGGAGTATACACTTATATATTTTTTATGCATGACTTTTTGTGGAACTTTTGGACATTATATTGATCTTCTTGCAATTGATCACTTTGCATTGGCACTTTCACTTTATTAATTCACCCTATATGCACATTGCACTTTTCATTGCACTTTACATTATACACATTTTTTTGTGGTGTATAGATTAATTATAGATTTTCCCCGATGCTTATGTATTTGCACCCACTACATATTTGAACAGCGCCAATATCCAGATTTATTAATATTGTTTGACTTCACCTTGGTGGAGTTTTCTTAGGGAGGCTGCAGTTCGCCACCCATAAGCGCGGATACTTGTGATTACAATGGTTTTAACTTTACCCAATTAAAAAAATGTATGCATGTGCCTACAAAGTCCATATTCTTACTTCATTCTCTTATAACACATTTTTACATGTCTATGTTTTTGCCCTATTGTATCATGACTAAGGCTACATTAACACTGAGGCGCTGGCGGTAAAGCGGCGCTATATTTAGCGTCGTTTTACCATCGTTTTAGCTGCGCTTTTCAGCGGCTAGCGGGGCAGTTTTAACCCCCGCTAGCGGTCGAAAAAGGGTTAAAACCGCTCGCAAATCAGAAACATACAAGAGTAATTTGTATGGAGATTGTTCAACATACAGAGGAACAGACATAAGAAGGAATATCCAATATGCAAACATCAAGAGTAGAAGAGAATTCATGCCTCTTAGCAGGTAACGCAAACCCATCTTATTGCAGGGAATAGACTAATACAGTGAGGGAAAAAAGTATTTGATCCCGTGTTGATTTGCTGTTGTACGTTTGCCCACTGACAATGGAATGATCATAGTTACATAGTTAATTAGGTTGAAAAAAGACACGGCCATCTAGTAAAAAAAATAAAAAAATAAAATTAAAAGTCATACAATCCAATATACACAATCCTTCACCGACGGTTGATCCAGAGGAAGGCAAAAAACCCCAGCAAAGCATGATTCAATTTGCTACAGCAGGGGGAAAAATCCTTCCTGATCCCCCGAGAGGCAAATCGGATGTTCTCCGGATCAAGAACTCATCTATGTGGTCTTTTATTAAACTCTCCAGTATCTTCCCGAATTAAAACTAAGAGGTCTATAGTTACTTGGTAAAGACTTTGATCTCTTCTTAAATATGGGCACCACATTGGCCCTACGCCAATCCAGTGGAACTATTCCCGTCATTAACGAGTCCCTAAAAAATTTGAAATAATGACTTTGAAAGGACAGAGCTCAATTTTTTTTAAGGATCCATGGGTGGATTGCATCTGGTCCAGGTGTTCTATTCACTTTTAAATTTTATCTAAATATATTTCTGGACCTTATCACTTTTGGGCCATTGTGGATTATTTGTCAATACATCCCCATTATGGACATGAGCTCCCCATGCTCCTTTGTATACAGAGCTAAAGTATTTAATAAATTTGCCTTCTCTTTGTCCCCAGTCACCCACTCTAGATTATTTTGTAGGGCCTACATGCGCAGACCATACCTTTTTACTATTAAATATATTTGAAGAATTTTTGGGGGTTTATCCCATCTTTTGCAATCTGTCGTTCATTTAGAATTTTTGCATCCTTGATTTCCTTTTTACATATTCTGTTATATTCTTTGGAACATTGAAACAAATGATAGTGTTTCTTAATTTTTATAGCTTTTAAAAGCTCTTTTCTTATGTTTAGCTTTTTTACCTTTGGCCGTGAGCCACATAGGTTTTATTTTCAGCCTTTTAAATGTATTGCCTATGGGAATATACTTTGCATTGAGTTCACATAGAGTCTTTGAATAATTCCCATTTCTGTTCTGTGTTCTGTAGTCTAAAGCCCCATACACACGGTCGGACTTTTTCATGGATTCTGTCCGATCGGACAATGTTGTTGAAAAATCAGACCGTGTGTATGCACCATCGGACAGTGTACGTCGGATTGTCCGACGGACAAAGTCTTATCTCCTGCTGGAAAGATTTGCCGACAACGCGGTCCGATCACACCAAATCCGATCGTGTGTACGGTTGTCCGACCGGACAAAGTGCTACGCATGCTCAGATCACATTACAAGACCAAAGCTATTGGCTACTAGCCTCTACGTAGTCCCGTCGTAGGCAACAAACGTCACCATGTTCAGAATGATCGGATTTTCCGACAACTTTGTCCGACCGTGTGTACGCAAAACCAACATCGGACAAAGTATGACGGACAGGATCCGACCGACCTGGTCCGCGGATTGTCCGACCGTGTGTATGGGGCTTAAGTCTTGGAGAGCAGCCCTCATCCTTGGAAATGTTTCTCATAAAGTTAAGTGTTTGTATATTTCCTGTATGTGTTAGTTGCTTACAGCCAACATTAAATGGAATCATGTTTTGGGCACTGCTACCCAGTTGTTCTTTTATATGAATATTGGTAATAAGCTCTGCATGGTTTGAGATTACCAAGTCCAGCGGAGCGTCATTCCTAGTTGAAGCCTCAATAAACTGGATCATAAAAAATTGTCTTGTAATAGGTTTACACATTTTTGCCCTTTAACTGTCCCAGCAGTGCCATTACTCCAGTCAATTTCCGGCTAGGTAAAATCCCCCATTATTATCACTGTCCCAGCCCTTGCAGACCTTTCCATCCGTGCAATGAGCTCAATCTCCACCTACTCTTTAACACTGGGAGGTCTATAACAAACTCCAATGATAACCTTTGTAGTACGCACACCCATTTATAGTTCCACCCATAATGCTTCAGACTCATCACACTCCAGCAACTAGGGCCTCTTTCAAATTCGCTTTGAAATCACTTGTCACAGAGACAGACACCACCACCCATTCGTTTTACCCCATCTTTCAAAAAGAGAGCATAGCCAGGAATATTAATAGCCCATTCATGTGAAGAGTGAAGGTAAGATTTAGCTATACCAATTAAATCCTAGTTCTCCTTGTGCACCAGAGCTTCCAACTCACCTATATGGCTTGGCAGACTTCTAGCATTGGTGAACGAACACTTTAATGCATTGTCACATTTTGCACACGTATGTTGCATATTATTTATTTTAGTACAAAAAAGTACCATTTCCAATGTTTGTTTGTAACATGGAAACCTTCATATCAACTGCCATAGCCCTCCCCCTATCTTTCCCCATTCCACCCACATATAGGGGCTGACCATTGTCTCACCTGTTTCCCCTATTATAATCCAATTCACCCTCCTCTCTCATTTCTAGTTTAAAATACTCCTCCAGCCTTCCCATAAACCTCTCCCCCAGCACACCAGACCCCCTTCCATTTAGGTGCAAACCATCTTAGCATATAGGTTGAAAGGTCAGTCTAGTGCTCTAAAAACCCAAATCCCTTGGCATGCATTCAGTTTTCTAATCTCCCCCTGCCTTTCCTGTTATCAGTCTATAATTTTAAATGGTAGGTTTATTTTAACAGTGAGAACAAAAAAAATCCAGGAAAAACGCATTTCAAAAAAAAGTTATAAATGGATTTGCATTTTAATGAGTGAAATCAGTATTTGACCCCTTTGCATAACATGATTTGGTACTTGGCGGCAAAACCCTTGTTGGCAATCACAGGAGGTCAGACGTTTCTTGTAGTTGGCCACCAGATTTGCACACATCTCATTAAGGTTTTTAGGCTGACATTTGGTAATTCGAACCTTCAACTCCCTCCACGTATTTTCTATGGGATTAAGGTCTGGCTAGGCCACTCCAGGACCTTAATGTGCTTCTTCTTGAGACACTCCTTTGTTGCCTTAGCCAGTGTGTTTTGGGTCATTGTCATTCTGGAATACCCATCCACAACCCATTTTAAATGCCCTGGCTGAGGGAAGGAGATCCTCAGCCAAGATTAGACGGTACATGGCCCCATCAATCATCCCTTTGATACAGTGAAGTTGCCCTGTCCCCTGAAAAACACCCCCAAAGCATAATTTTGCACCTCCATGTTTGATGGTGGGGATGGTGTTCTTGGGGGTCATAGGTAGCATTTCTCCTCCTCCAAACATGGCGATTGGAGTTGATGCCAAAGAGCTCTATTTTGGTCTCATCTGACCACAACTTTCACCCACCTCTCCTCTGAATCATGCAGATGTTCATTAGCAAACTTCAGATGGGCCTGTATATGTGCTTTCTTGACCAGGGGGATCTTGCAGGCGCTGCAGGATTTCAGTCCTTCACGGCGTAGTGTGTTACCAATTATTTTCTTGGTGACTATGGTCCAAGCTGCCTTGAGATCATTGACAAGATTATCCCGTGTAGTTTTGGGCCGATTCCTCACCGTTCTCATGATCATTGAAACACCATAAGGTGAGATCTTGAATGAAGCCCCGGACCAAGGGAGATTGACAGTTATTCTGTATTTCTTCCATTTGCGAATAATCACACCAACTGTTGTCACCCTCTTACCAAGCTGCCTGGTGATGGTCTTGTAGCCCATTCCAGCCTTGTGCATGTGTACACTTTTTTGGAATGCATTTTTCTGGATTTTTTTTTGTTGTTATTCTGTCTCACGGTTAAAATAAACCTACCATTAAAATGATAGACTGATCATTTCTTTGTCAGTGGGCAAATGTACAAAATCTGTAAGGGACCAAATACTTTTTTTCCTCACTGTATTCCTCATGTGAAGGAGCAAGGGAGGGGAGATACCTAGTAAGAGAAGCCCAGTGTTCAAAAAACACAAAACTTTAATGTAGAGCATAATTTCAAGGGTCAAGCCTCCAGTATCCCCACAATTCAGGAGCAGAATCCTCCTCCACTTCTATAGTCTCCTCACTTCTTGGCCCTCAGGCTACACAAAGGCACAGAATTCATCTCATGGACACAATTCCCCATAATTTATCTTGATGCAAGTATATTTGCATTTTCTTTATAGGCTGTACATGAGCTTTTTAGGTGCCTAGGGACAAATATATTTCCACAAAAAGATACAGAAAGCTCCTGGCCGAAAACCTCCTATGACTTCTTTATGTATGTGTGCTTTGGGAATGGATCTTCTGGTACAGAAAACTAGCATTCTGTATATTTGTGTTTTTTTTTGGAAAAAGGAGGAAAAAAAACTCACTTAAATGGTGTAAGTTTATGGAGGCTGGGTTCACACCGCAGCACGCTCCAACTCACAGCAGGCATCAGGTGCATCTCCATTCACCATTTCAGGTCAAATTTCAGCCTGAATTTTGAGGATCTCTAGTTAAGGCCAATTGGTCTAGTCCCAAAAAGGCAAGGTGTATGTCAAGTTAATACTATTTGCAGAATCAGGTTATCAGGTATAAGAGGATTATAGGATTATATTTTTGAAAAATGTATTCTTATTTTTTTATTGTTGGCCAATACAAGATATAGCACACGAATATATCAAGTTAACCATATGCAGCCAGTAGGTGAAGCTTTACAGTCTGCTGGTGGCAGTTCTTTACTTTTTAAAGCAAGGGGTAATTGGATACCCAGCTGATAAACCAGGAAAAAAGTCATATGATTTAGGATGAAGAATCAATTCAACACTCTAAAAATAAATCAGTATTGTTGGACTTGCTTATTACAAAGACCAGGATACTCTTCAGACTGCAATAGAAGCATCCTGTATTAAATATGTATATCTTAAAAAAAAAAAAAAATGGACTTGTAAAACATAAAAAAGGCTTTCCATAAAAATGACTAAAAACATCATAGTTTCCCTTAAAATGTAACAAGTGCATGCAATGGTTACATAAATGTACAGTTCACAGTGAAAAGCCAATGTCACTTTCAGTAGGATCAGTGCACATTGTTATAACCTGCGAACCAACTGCGGTTTCCCGCATCCCACGGTAGTTCACACTTCCATATGCAAACTGCTGGGGAGTTTCATATGTTAACGACACCCCCATTTCAGCTTGCGTATCGCACTGCGAACTGACAGTTCGGACATGAAACGGATCGCATATGTGTGAACACACATGCGATCCGATACTGGTCCGAACAGAAAAAAGGGTCCTGTGCGCGTTTGGACCGAATGTGGTGCGATATCAGCCATACTATCTGTATGGCTGACATTGCACCGCACAGACATTGTATGTAATGTGAACAGCAGTGCGCTACAAATTACATGCGATGTCTGGCATCGCACAAGTGTGAACTGGGCCTTACTCTGCTTCGGCCTGTCTTACTGTGAATGACCTCAGCTTGTTCCAGTGACCCTACCTGAATCTGCTAAAGGACTGATCTTACTGTGTTTGACCCCTTGCCTGGCTTCTGATTCTCCTACCGGATTTCCCAGCTACCCACTGTCTGGCTCCTTTCTAGCATGCCTGCTACACAGCGCATCCAGCTTGCTTCAGCGGCTCCACAGTGATCAAGTTATCAGGCTACAGCCACCGACAAACCCTGCTTCTTTGGGCACTGCATTCCCTGTTCCACCTTCAGGGTTGCGCTGCACTCTCAGGGGGAGCCCTCTCAGCACCTTGGCCTCCACCTAGACTTCTGACACCGCATTTGGTTATTGCTTCTGCATCTGACTTGAGCTTCACGCACGTCTAAAAATGCAAGGACAGTACAAACACCCCCTTAATGTTACCTTTTTGCAAAGTAGACTCCCCAAGGCAATCTCATTATTTTTTTTGTAAATGAAGAAACACCCTGGTATTGAGTTGGTGAATATTGTGTCTTATTTTAGTCTTAAACAGTCAATCCCATCTAGACCAATTTTTCAGTTATGGCATAAGATGCCAGGCAGACTTACAGTATCCTGGGTTCTGTACTCTGCCTTCGTGCCACAGAGTCTTACTTCTCTAGCTACATTCCTAATAGCACCTATCATGGTGGCAGCATATGAGCAGAGCTGAGAACGTGGCACAATTTTCACCACCAACATCCCTAGGAAGCACTGCAAAACTGAACGGCTATCGTTAAGGCAGCAGCTAGCTGCCATAACCCCAGTATTGCCGTGTTCGGCTGGTGGTCCGGTACAAGATAAAATTGGTCTCTGCAGCGGATTCACCACAATATCACTTATTGGCGGCGGGAAGGGGGCCCCCTACCTCCCGCCCGCTGCGATCCGGTGCCCTCCTCCCCTTACCAGAGCCGTCGGCAGCGGCGGCAATCGGATCTTTCCTCTGGCTGTGTATGGAGACGAGTGAGGGGAAAATGGCCCCCACCCGTCTCCATGGCACTGCAGGGTGGAAGCGACATCAAAACGTCACTTCCGCCCATAGCTCTTAAATTGCATTTTGGTGTAAATATGAGATCTGAGGTCTTTTTGACCCCAGATCTCATATTTAAGAGGTCCTGTCATGCTTTTTCTCTATTACAAGGGATGTTTACATGTAAAAGGAATAAAAGTGACAATTTTTTTTTTTTAAAACAGTGTAAAAATAAAAAAGGTAAAATAAATAAGAAAAAAGTAAATAAATTTTTTTTAAACGTGCCCCGTCCCGCCGAGCTCAAGTGCAGAAGCGAATGCATACGTGAGTAGCGCCCGCATATGAAAACGGTGTTCAAATCACACATGTGAGGTATTGCTGCGATCAGTAGAGTGAGAGCAATAATTCTAGCCCTAGACCTCCTCTGTAATGCAAAACATGGAACCTGTAGAATTTTTTTTAATGTAGCCTTAATCTCCATGATTAAGGGTAAAAGTTTGTCGCCATGCCACGAGCTGGCGCAATTTTGAAGCGTGACATGTTGGGTATCAATTTACTCGGTGTAACATTATCTTTCACAATTTAAAAAAAAATTGGGCTAACTTTACGGTCTTATTTTTTATAACTCAAAAAGGTATATTAAAAAAAAAAAAAATGGCGCTTGCAAGACCACTGTGAAAATACGGTGTGACAAAGTATTGCAACGATCACCATTTTATTCTCTAGGGTGTTAGAATTTTTTGGGGGTTCCAAGTAATTTTTTTCGAGCAAAAAGAACAGTAAACTGCATGCTAGCTCATAATACCTTTGTCTTACGGGGGTTTTTTTTTTTTTTTTTTTTATCTGAGTTTACAACCTCTTTAAATGCTGGATGGAGAGGTCCTTAAAAGCATGGAGCTTAGTAAATGTGAACTGGATACAGAGCATAGATACAGCGCATCATTAATAAACAGGTCATATGCAGGAGGATAGAGATGAGGGGGTTTATGTGCAGGATACACAAAGTGAATGGGTTAACACTGAGACAGGATGGAGCAAAGACATACAGAAGATAGGGGTGGTGAAATGGTTATCTGCAGCAACTAAACAATCCCACAAATGTGATCTTTTTCTAATAATTTAATAGATCCCCTTACTTTGTTGTGGGAGGAAGGGGAATGTTTTCAAATGTAGACAGTTGTACCTTGGCAAATAAGTGACACTGATTTGCGCTGTGTAGTCGGTTATGCTCTCTGCTGTCTATTTACAGCAGGAGCAGAGCCATTGTGCATGTGCACAAATCGTTTAAAGGACAAAATATAAGCTCAAAAACATTGGCTCCCTTTAGCAGACGTTTTACTACAAAGGCAGGTAACAGGGTGGTGAAAGTGGTAAAAATGGAAGATTAAACAACACTTAACAACAAAGCTTTATTTTCAATAATTATATTCTAATAAGTGTCCCTTTTAGACACAAACTGCTCTTTTCCTTTAATAACAAGGTTTCATTTGTCTAGAGCAGTGGTCTCCAAACTGCAGCCCTGTGCTTGCCTTTATCCTGCCCATGGGTTACCATTTCTTCCATTGGTACAAGGCACTATTCCTCCCTCCAACACCAACAATGGGGTAATATTCCTCCTACTGACACCAATGATGGAGCATTGATGAGGCACTGTTCCTTCTACTTATACAATGGGGCACTATTCATCCCACTGATACCAATGATGGGGCACTATTCCTCCCACTGACACCACTGATGGTGCACCATTTCCTCTACTGACACCACTAATGGGGCTCTATTCCTCCCATTAATTCGGATAATGGGGGCACTCCTACTGACACAGATGATGGGGGGGGCACTACTCCTTCCACTGACACCGATGGGGCACTATTCCTTCTCCTCCTAACCACAGAGGTACTGTGTAACTTTTTTTTACTCTGGCTCATCATAAAAGCCTAGTACACGCGGGCCGAATGTCGGATGGCATCAACCGATTTAATAGATACCGGCCGACATTCGGCCCATGTGCACTGTGGCCAGTCCGACAGGGCTTCTGTCGAAGGAACAGGACTGAAAAAGGTCTGCAGATTGGCTCCTGATCAGCGCACTCAGCCAACAATGACCAGAGTGTTCTGGCAGGGGAGATTCCTGTACCAACATTGAATTGTTAGTATAGCGGCTCCGATCAGCCGGATAGGTTGAATGGAAAAAAAAAAAAAAACAACAAGTAGTGTGTACGAGTCTTAAGCCTGAGGCATTATCTACTCCCACTGCTCACAGTCCGTCCCCACTAAAGTCTGAAGGACAGTAAACTGGTCCTATGCTTAGAAAGTTTGGAGATTCCTTTGAATGATGACCAGACATGTGAGTCTTGCTACTTTTAAATCAGAATGCAGGCTTTCAGAGAGGAGGAAGGAGGTCGAAGCTTTAACCAAAGATTTAAATAATCTACCATTCTAGCTATTCAGTATACAACACGGCAAACCGCATACGGATTCCTTCTGATATGTTATTTTTTTTTGGCAGACTGGGTATAAAAACAGGATTTTTAAAAAACATCTTACCTGTAAAAAAAAATTATTTCAAATACATCAGGGGACACAGAGCCATAGTAGTTACTATGTGGGTTATAGGCCACCTTCAGGTGATGGACACTGGCCCGCCCTAAATTTAAAAGTGCACTCCCTATATAACCCCTCCCACTGGTGGGAGTACCTCAGTTTTGTAGCACAGCAATATAGGTGTATACCACAGAAGGGAGGGACCTCTGTGTCCCCTGATTTACTTCAAAGAAAAAGGATTTTACAGGTAAGCCGTTTATTTAAAATCCTGTTTTTATACATCAGGGGACACAGAGCCATAGTAGTTACTATGTGGGATGTCCCATAGCAATGCCAATAGCAAATGTTTTTATGCATCTGAGCGGTCACCTTTAAATACACCTTGACCGCTCTCACTACATCAAGAGAATGTAGTTACCTTTCTTTCAGAGAACGAAGTTCAGAAAAAAAAAATTAAGGCAAAAAAAAATAAAAAATCAAGGCAGAACAATATCCTGGTTGAAATGAAAAAAACCTGACTCTGCCTTCCAGACTCATTAGTATTTGACACTGGAGGACGGCTTCCTAGCATAACCAAAGTAGAAACTACTGAAGCTGACAGCCCACGCTGTTATTTTAGAATGTGGGTCTCAATAGCCAAACCGTTAAATTTAGCGTTTGTAAGGAAGGATGGAATACTGGACCTTGCGAAAGAAGGTCTGGCCACAGTGGTAAGGACCAAGATCTCCTGGGCCACAAGAATCACCTCCTTGCCTTCTTGCTTGCTCCTGCGAAGAAGGCGCAGAAGCAGAACAGGAGGGAAAGCATAGATCAGTGAAAACTGATCCCATGGAAATATCAAGGCATCTGTTTCGTATGCCATCAGATCCCTTGTCCTTGACACAAAGTTGTCGATCTTGTTGTTGAATAGATCCACGTCTGGAACTCCCCATCCTTGGCCTATTGACAAAATGACCAACACCTTAGACACTGGCGAAAAAAAACTGAGGTACTCCCATTAGTGGGAGGGGTTATATGGGGAGTGTACTTTTTAATTTAGGGCGTGCCAGTGTCCATCGCCTGAAGGTGGCCTATAACCCACATAGTAACTACTATGGCTCTGTGTCCCCTGATGTATTTAAAGAAATAATTGTTATGGTTAAAATGTGATCACTGGTTCTTGTATGATACCCATGAACTAGTAATCCCAATTGATCATTTAATTCTCTGCTTTAAAATCGTTGCAGCCAGGAGGCCATGATGTGTCTGCCAAGCCTCACAAATGAGAATTTGTATTGAGAAAATGGTGGCAATTCAC
The DNA here is from genome assembly GCA_028564925.1 of Lithobates sylvaticus. Classification (NCBI taxonomy): domain Eukaryota; kingdom Metazoa; phylum Chordata; class Amphibia; order Anura; family Ranidae; genus Lithobates; species Lithobates sylvaticus. The sequence goes on from CM053030.1 coordinate 148,743,896, forward strand.
GGTCTCTGATCTTCTCAAATCATGTGTATAACTGGTTAGTGGTTTTATCTCCCCCTCAAACCCCCACCTAAACAAAGCAATGCAGCTGCTTAGGGCTGTACCTGTTGTCTCACGGCAAAGTCTGATCAAAATGTTGCATTTAGCAAGTGGTACTGCCGCCAAATGCGACCCATTCAAGTTAATGGGGCAGCGCAACAATTGTATGCGATTCATGTGCGGATCAGTGATTTAGCAAGTTGAGGGTTAAAGCAGGAGGTGAAGAGGCAACATATTGCCTCCTCACTGCCTGTCAAGTGCCCTCTGAAAATCAATCCACTGCAGATCACTATGCAGAGGAGTGGAAAGGGCTGCCATACATCTTAAAGAGCCACCTGAAGCCAATAAAAACCACCCCCCTCTTCCCCACAGAAAAATACTAGGGTTGCGCGGATACCACTTTAAGTCTGAGTACAAGTACCGATACTTTTTTTTTTTTTTTTAATGTCATGCGACAGTGGACTGTCAGTTTTTTTTTATTTTTTACAATTTATATATTTTGTGTTTTTTTTATTTTTACCTTTTTTAAATAAATATTTAAACATTATCAGCCCTGTTGGGGGGGGGGGGGGGCTTTGATGAAATCTAAGATCTAAACAAACCCCTGATCAACCCCTTTGAGACAGAGAAAGGGAGACAGATTCCCCAGTCCCTTTCTCTGCAGCCTCAGCTGCACTGAAACAGAAGACAGAAGACATCGGCTCCTGTTCATTCATAAACTGAGACATCAAAAACACAGTTTACGATGCTCAGTTATGAATGGACTCACTGACTCTGCATTCAGAAAAGGAAGGAGCAGGTAAATGACAGATTTATTGGCTCCTTCATCCGCTCTCCATCCTGACAGATCTGGAACGGGGGGACGGGGGACCGGAGAAGCATGGAGGACATGGAGGGGGACCGGTGGAGCATGGAGGGGGACCGGAGGACATGGAGGGGGACATAGGGGACAGTCAGGGTTGATCAGTGCAGCAGTGGGGGGAGATGCAAGCACAGATCTCCCTATTTAGATTTTCAATAAAGCAGCTGAAAGCTGCGGGGGGGGGGGGAGCAGCTGTCAGCTGCTTGATTACAATCTATACAGGGAGATCGGTGCTTGTAACTCCCCCCACCACCGCACCGATCACCCCTGACTGCCTAGGTGTCGGGTCAAGCATTGGAGAATTTGCACGAGTACTCGGAATCGGTGCAACCCTACCTAAAAATTACTATAGGTTATTTTACCATTTTACATTACCAGTTTAGATGTAGATAGCACATGGTTTGAAACTTGTACCAAGATAGATAAAAAGGTTGACATTGACATGCTTCAGAAAAAGTCACTGATCTTGAAGTACAGGCATACCCCACTTTTAAGTACACAATGGGATTTACTAAAGGTGGAGAGTGCAAAATCAGGCTCCCTTCTGCATAGAAACCAATGAGCTTCCAGGATTTATTACCAAAGCTTAATTGAGCTGGGGTTGGAAGCTGGGGTTAGAAGCTCATTGGTTTCTAAATAAACCCCATTGTGTACTTAAAAGTGGGGTATGCCTGTATGCCAGTAGTAGTCAGAATACCTGATCTGCATACTTGTTCTGGGTCAGTAATGCAAAGCATTGAAACAATGAAAGCTTGCGGGACCAATCCAGGTAAAAGGAGTATGGTATTTTCAATGGAATTCCAACTTTATAGATATCTGACCTTGCCTATTCTTACCTATGTCTAGAATCCGGATTTGCAGGGCAGATGTAAAGAGAAAAGGCTCATCCTTACAAGACCGGATCACAGCACCAACAAGTTCAGAATTTGTTGCCAAAATGCATGCATTCTCTTCATTTAGGTTAACACCAGCCATAGATGTGACATCATTAATATCATCTTCTTCTCTGTATTTCAAAATAAGACATTCCCATGTTATTTGCAAATTTCTAACTAAAATGCAGATTATTATTTAGGTAAACATGAAAAGACCCATTTTAATGGGCTTCTTTATAAAAGAGGTACATAAAATTTATGGGAATAAAAAGATTCAAAGATAAAGGGTAAAGACAGATTGTCAGCTGTTACTTACCCAGGAATCAATCTCTAATACTCCCAAACTCACTCTGCTTACTGTACTGCTGCAATCATTATCGCAAACAAAACTCACTCTTTCACTTCATCTTCGCTGTCAGACACTTGATCTCTAGGTATTGGCATTCCAAAACTGCCCCTTCCCTCCCTGAATGGCTAGAGGCTCTCAATAACCTTATTCACATGGAAAAATTGGTGGCGGAGGACAAAATATCCATGATAAATTTTAAATGGGTCTGGCTAGCTCGAATACAGTTTAAGGACTCCCCTATGTCAAACTACACTTTTCTACCCTTTGCTCCTTACCATTGTACGCCACTGCAGGGACCCATCCCCTTTTCTTTCTTTCTTCTCCCTCCCCCCCCATGGTAATTACATCCTCTACTGCAGGAGTAGGCACTCTTTAAGAGGTAAAGATCCCCCTCCTGAACAACATGAAAGATCACTGGGGTTCGGCAGCCTTTTATTTTTGTTTAGAATAGCAAGGCCTAATTAACTAGTAAGGAAAAAAACTTAGAAGAAAAAAAAAAACATGTATAAAATATACAAAATATAAACTTGGCATACCTTACAAATAGACAGTCAGTAGGGCAGAGGTTGGTGTCAGTATAGAGCAGTGGATGGTGTTAGTTTTTTTATTTTTCATCTTTTTTAATAATTATTTGCACAATATATATATATAATATATATATTATATAATATATATATATATATATATATATTTATATATATATATATATATAATATATATATTAGATATATATATATATATATCTCTATATATATTTTTTTTCCAGAAGCCCTGTTGTAGGGCTTTGGTGAAAGGGAAGCATGTGGGGGGCCCAGGCAACAGAAAAAGATAGGAACAAGGACAGGAGGAAAGGCATTTACTGGAACCGCCCCCTTGGATTTTCCCCCTGAAGTAGCTGAATGCCGGCGAGAGGGAGAAGAGGAGAAGAAGCTGACTTTCAGCTGCTGCAGGAGGAAAATATAGGGGATCATTGGATGACGTATTTAAAAAAATCTGAATTTGGATTTTATGCACACCCCCCCATTCTGGTACCCCAAGACATCTGCTTAAAGCAGCATTCGACCCACAAGAGGAACTTCCACTCATTTCCACCCCCTCCATTGCCACATTTGGCACCTTTCAGAGGGAGGGGGGTGCGGGTACCTGTTTTTGACAGGTATCCTGTCCCCATTTCCGGGAGACCGGGCCGTGGCAAAGTACGTCACATAACGGCCCCCTCCTCCCTTCTCCTTCCCCTGCTGCCAAGCCAGGAGAGCACAGCGCGCCTCGCACATGTGCAGTAGGGACGCAGCCGCAAAGCTTCACTGCCGGGTTCCCTTACAGGCAATGGTGGAAGCAGCACCCGACAGCTGATGGAAACATCAGCTACCATGTCGACATCTCTGGACTCCAGGACAGGTAAGTGTCCAATTATTAAAAGTCAGCAGCTACAGTATGTGTAGCTGCTGGCTTTTCATTTTTGGAGGGGTGGGTGGACCTCCGCTTTAAGCAGCCCATAGCAGTGTCCTCTGCCCTCTTCACATCACCCCCCACAGTAGTGTCCTCTGCCCCCATAGTGTCTCCTGCCCGACCCAACTATAGCAACATCCTTTATCCACCCCTTTCCCCCATAGCAGTATCCTTTGTCCTCCTCCCACTTCCCCCCCTATAGCAATGTCCTCTGTCCACCCTCTTCCACCTATAGCAGTGTCCCTTGTCTTAGGCATTTTAAGCTTCATGACTAAAAATAGCCAAAATATTCTCACGTTGCAATCAATTAAAATCGCTTGGAGCAGTCAAACTATTGTAGGAGTTGCATACTCTATGGTTAGCTTGACACTACATTCAACTAGACTGGGGAGTTAAGTTGCCATTTCAATGACAACAGATTGCTCAGTGCTCATAGTCCTCCAAGAGGGACATAGCCATCCATGGGTGGCCTTAAGACTAGTACACACAGGCATTCTTGTTTTGTTTGAGACAGTAATGCATTTTTGATGTGTATAGAAAGAAGTTCATACATTTTGAAAGGGATCTTATAACACTATACACATGCATTTATTATATTGCTTGGTTCTTATTCCTTAATCTGTGTGAATGAACCTCAGAATATTTTCTAAAGAGGATACTGTACACATGCCATTTCTCTGCAGTTGACTTCCCAGTCTGAGACCAGTTACAGTAGCCCTAACAGAATGGGTTACAGTACAAAAAGATACAAAGAATAATTTATAAATGTAATTATATAAGATATCTATCTATATATCCTAAATGATAAAAATGACAAGGGTTTAAGAGTATAAAAGAGAGGCATGAAATAGTTTGTATATGTGAAGCACTCATTATGTAAATTAAGAAGTATCCAGACTTGACAGTAGAAAGGGATATAAAGTGCATTTCTTGCTGAGCTCTACCGGCTACAAAATGTCAGATGTAGTTAAGACACACACTGTACATACTGCAGTATTTTTTCAGCATAGAAGCCCACAAGGAATATGTAAGAGTGCTAATCGATTTCCATAAGGTTTTTCTTTTGCACGGATAACCCCCTTTATTCTGACTGATCAATGCTGCAGGATTTGTTTCAGTCACAGCAGACGCAGCCAGGACTTTGCTTTTGGCACTGGAGTCGTGCAACAGATCTACAGTGTTAAGATCTTTACTGTGCAGCTGGGTACCCCACTAGGCCAAGTACATTTAGAAACCTGGGTCTATTTGCCAACAGCTGTTCATGGGACTTACTGTCCCTGAAACAACTCGAGTGAACATTTTCTGCCAAAACATACATAGCATCTACTAGATCACGTTTCATGAGACTAGGGCATAACTTACAATAGTCCAGTATATTTTACTAAATTGCCATTAGTAATTGAAACCTTGTTAACTTGAGTTCATGGCCGCCAAATATTTTTAATACCCTTCTGTTGATAACAAAGCATTATTAGGTGTGTAAAGCGACATTACCCATGGTAACCACAACTGGCAAAAAATAAAAATAAAAAATGGGTTCATTACTAAAAACACATGAACCAGCAACATCATGGAGGTTCTTTACCTTTCAAATCCAAACCCAGTTTAGGTTCAGTCCATAGGATGAATATATTTTCTTTTATAAAGGCTTCTAACAAAAGGTTGGAAGACATAAGAATGAGCCCAACAACCTTATAAATGTGCATACTCGATAGCAGCCTCTCTCAACTCGGATTCTGTGGAACCCTACGGTTCCGTTAGAGCAGGGGGTCACCAAACTTTCTAGAGAAAGATTTTAAGAGAGTCGGACTGTACCCAGTGGGAGTAAACGATGCTCGATCTTTATTAAGGGGAGAAATAGTTGGTGTCGTTGGGAGGAATCGTGCCCCCTTTTTGTTTCAGTGGAAGGAATTTTGCCCCATCGTTTGTGTCCATGGAAGGAATAGTGCTCCATTGGTGGTGTCACTGGCAGGAACAATGCCTCAAGGAGGCATAAAGGCAGGGAAAAGGTTTGGAGACCACGGCTTTAGAGGTTGCTGGGGGTTCCTTGAGAAATGAGCAATGTCTGCCTCTCAGATGACTTCCCACTGACACCAATGACCTTTGCAGCCATCTCTAAAAAGGTAGATTCTTCCCAATGACCACAGATGTAAGGAGCATTCGTCTCACTGGCTATAAATCAAATGCACCCCGAGCTGTAGATGTTAGTTAATACAAGGGTTCCCCAAGGCCATAAAGTTATTTTGAGGGTTCCTCTGTATTAAAAAGGTTAAGACAGGCTGCTCTATAGTAATACAAGATGTAATGCATAAATTGCTATACAGTATGTAGGGCATCACGCTGCAGTGCATCTCATCTGATAATGACACGTCACATTGTTATACAAAGCACTGGGTTTTAAAAAACATTTGTCAAAACAGGTGGGCTCCCATCTATACGCAGAGTACACCTAAAAAAAAAAAAAAAAAAATTCTTCCTTCTTGAACAACCGGGAGGATGAATAAAATCTAATTCATAGTTCCGAAGGTATGCTTGCATTAAGGGACGGTAAAGTGACATGAGAAATCCCACTGTACATGCTTTGAATCACCCAATATGGCATTTTGGGAGGAATCAAACTGTGACCAACAGTCCTTTTCCACCTTTGTTGTGGAGTTAGAAGGCTGTCATGTAAGGTCAGAAACCTTGGCAGACACCATGCAATTAATCATATGCAGCAACTAAAAGCAGAAAATGTATTAATTTTAATCGCTTCTAGAAGGTGACATTTGCACTTGTACACAAGATGTTGTACATTTAGGTAATGGAACAGTGTGCAAATGAACTGTACAAATGGGGAAGATTCTCCAACTTTTAGACCGGTCACCTGGCAATGTCTGGCCAAATATGTTAAATGTAAACATTTGTCGCTTTATTCTTATATTATATATATTCTTAAAGTGCCTTGCAAAAGTATTCACCCCCTTGGCTTTTTACCTATTTTGTTACATTACAGCCTCTAGTTCAATGTTTTTTTAATCTGAATTATATGCGATGGATCAGAACACAATAGTCTAAGTTGGTGAAGTAAAATTAGAAAAATATACACAACTATTTTTCAGAAATAAACAAACAAAAAATGATAATTGGCATGTGCGTATGTATTCACCCATAATTAGTGAAATGATGTCCACTTGTGTGCAATCTACCATGACTATGTTTATGTCACATTATCAGCTGTTATTGGCTGACAGCTGATCACATGGTAGGGTCGGGATCGACCCCTTACTCTGATCTGTGATCGGTGTAGTCTCAGACTCGCTAATCACAGAGCAAACCGTGCGTTGCCCTGCAGGGAGCAGGCAGGACGCTCGAGCACAGGAGGACGTCTTGACGCCCTCCTGGCAAATTAGGTCTACGCTGTAGCCATCTTTTGGCTATAGCACGGATGGGAGGTGGTTAAGAACTAAAAGAATCACCTCAAACTATACAGTACAAAAAGTTAAATATGTCAAGCATATGGTTAAACAATCAATGTGCTGCGACAAACAGTTGGATAAATGTAACATGTACAAACAGCTAGCCTGTCTAGGGGCTAAAGGTGCCCAGCATCAAGGAAGGCTGCAAGTATCAAGCAAACGATAACAAACTTCAAATAATTGGGTTAAAAACCAAACCAGTAAGTAAAGAGGGTATTTTAAAAGACAGGAGGGGAAAAAAAAAAAAGGGGGGGGGGTGGATAAAATGTATTTGGTTAGGGGGGGTTGGTTGAGGGGAAAAAAAATGCAAATGGGACGTTTTATACAATGGCCAATGAACCCCTCCTAACTAGGGTTAAATCTGTAAGGGATAAGGGGGGGGGGGGGTTAGTCACACTTTAGGTTAATAGATATCAGTGTAACAGGAAAAAGAAGATGAGGGGTTGAGGACATGTTGAAGGTAGAGAAGGAGGATGTGTAGTCTGTCGCGAGATCTCTCTAGTGGGGGGGGGGGGGGGGTGGGGTGGGGGGGGGGTGGTGGGGGGGGGGGGGGGGGGGGGGGGTTGATCAGATTCCTTTTTAGATGAATGTTGCGTATGGGGCAAACAGCCCATTTGCTGGTTAGACCTGGGGGTTGATCAGGCTTGTGTATTGATCAGTGCTGCGATAGTGAAACCAAACGGCCCAAGTGGCTGTGAATTTGGATGGGGGAGAGATGTGTGGTAAAGGAGAAGCTGCGCTGGTGAGTAGTCCAAGGTGTATGTCGTAACTTGTGAGATTACAGAGTGTATTTCTTTCCAGAAGGGTTGAATTTGGGGACATGTCCACCAGATATGCAACAGCGTGCCATCATCTTGATGGCATCTTCAGCATTGTTTGAGTAGGAACTGGAAGAGAAGGAGGAACTGTGTAGAAGAGAAGGAGTCTGGTACCATCTTGATATACGTTTATAACGTTTTCCTTGGTGTATGAAAATGTGGTTCCAGTTTTCAGGAGCGAGGGAGGCGTCAATATCCTGTCCCCAGGCTTTGCAGGCCTTGCCCTTACTGGAGGATCTATTCAGAAAAAGGAGGGTGTGGATGGAAGAAATGACATGTTGTTGGGGTGTGTCCTTAGAGCACAGGGTTTCAAATGGGGTAAGGGGGACAAGTTAATCGCTCTTTGCACAGTTCAAGGAGCTAAGAAAGTGACGCATGCGGGAGGTAGGACCATTGCAGTAAGGACGTACTTGGCCATTGCAGGATTAGGTATTTTCTGTCTAAGATTGTACCGCTACAAAAGCGATGGTGAGCACAGAGGAAAGAAGTGGATTCTGGGTGGTTTATGGTGCCACAGGAAGGTTGTACGGAGTCATTTGTAGGATTTAAAGAATGAAGCAGGTAGTTTTATTGGGATTGCTTGCAAGAGGTAAAAGCAGGCGGAGTAGAACATTCCTCTTTAGGATGGCAGCTCTGCCAAACCATGAGAAGATAGGTTTGTCCAACCTAGGGACATCTTCTGTTACCATGCACAGGCCTGGTACGTTTTTGGAGTAGAGATCTGATAGGACAGGGAGTTGGATCCCTAAATAAGTAATTGCATCTTGTTTCCAGGTAAAGGGAAAGTTCTTTAGACACTGAGCGACGATAAGGGTGGGCAAAGTAATATTAAGTGCATGTGATTTTCTAAAGTAGATTTTAAGATTGGACAGGTATTGAAAGAATACACTTTTGTAGAAAAGGACAGGTAAACAGTCCATAGAAGAAGGATGCCAATTTTAGTCGGAGGTCCAGAGGAGTACTGAGAAGTGTAAAGATACCTTCAGGTAGGGTAGAGTCTGAAGGATGGCAGATGTTGAATAGCATGGCGGATTTGAAAGTACTTGAAGAATGTTGACGATTTCATAGAGTATTTAATAGTTGGAAGGATTGTAGGTGGTTCGAGGAGTAAAGTTGCACTATTGAGCAGATTCCCGCTAATTTCCAGTCAAGCAGTGATATGTCAGGTATGAGTGGTTATAATGGGAGAAGATGAAGTGCCTGTTTAGGTAAACCATGAGAAAAGGTCATTTACCAAAAGTTCCAAACTCTAAAAGCAGCTTTAACGGTGTCCAAAAAGTATGTTGAAAGCTTCTTTTGGCTCCAGTTGGGGCTTAGCAATAGTTTGGGATCAGTGTACAAGGCTGCATGTTCAATCTGAGCCCAAAGGTAGTTGTGAGGCTAAAATCCACCATGCTCTGAGTTGTGAAAAGACCGTAGTTTTATAGTACCATGATATATTAGGTTCTCCCATCCCAGAGAATTTTGTAGGAATATGCATCACAGATGCTTTAATGCAAGGTATTTTAGAATTCCAGATGAAAATTTGGAGTATGCTTTGAATTTTTTTTCCCCATTTGCGTTGGGGAGTAAGGGAGTGGTAGTGATCAAAATAGACAAAATATGTGGGAGAGGAAATATTTTAAAGATGCACGTCCTGCCCATGAGGATACTCCAGATTTAAGATGAGTGCTTAACTTTGTTAGGGTGGTAATTCGTTGTGAAAAATGTAGAAGTAGGATTCGGGAGCTCGGAGACATGAGCTGAATGCCCAGGTAAGATAGGGTGTCAAGAGGAGCCCATGGGAAGGAGCGACGGACACGATTTGGCGCTTGAGATGAGAGCTAAGCCTTATGGCCAACATGTGGGATTTGGAGTGGTACAATTTACAGTGCCTTGAAAAAGTATTCATACCCCCTTGAAATTTTCCACATTTTGTCATGCGACACAAAGTGGAACATAATTGTCAACTGGAAAGAAAATGAAATGGTTTTCAATTTTCTTTTACAAATAAAATGTGAAAAGTGTGGTGTGCATTTGTATTCAGCCCCCCTGAATCAATAACTTTGTAGAACCACCTTTGGCTACAATTACAACTGGAAGTCTTTTTGGGGATGCCTCTACCAGCTTTGCACATCTAGGAGAGTGAAATTTTTGCCCATTCTTCTTTGCAAAATAGCTCAAGCTCTATCAGATTGGATGGACAGCATCTGTAAACAGCTATTTTCAAGTCTTGCCACAGATTCTCAATTGGATTTAGGTCTGGACTTTGACTGGGCCATTGTAACACATGAATATGCTTTGATCTAAACCATTCCATTGTAGCTCTGGCTGTATGTTTAGGGTCGTTGTCCTGCTGAAAGGTGAACCTCCACCCCAGTTCCAAGTCTTTTGCAGACTCTTAACAGGTTTTCTTCTAAGATTGCCCTGTATTTGGCTTTATCCATCTCCTCGTCAACTGACCTACTTCCCTGACCCTGCTGAAGAAAAGCATCCCCTCAACATGATACTGCCACCACCATGTTTCACAATGGGGATGGTGTGTTCAGGGTCATGTGCAGAGTTAGTTTTCTGCCACACACACCCTTCAGATTGGCCTCCATGTATCCCTCAGCAGACCCTCTACAATGGCCCACATTTGGTGGGAATGTCCCAGAATACGCCCTTATTGGAGAAAAAGCTTCAACGTTAAAATCGTCAAGCTCACGGGTTGCCAGGTCCCCGATGGTGGCTCTCCTCAATGCCGTGATCTCAAAAATCTCCACTCCCATTGGAAGGCTAATCCACTTTATTCTAGTGGGAGCCAAACTGACCGTGGCCAAGGCATGGAAACAACCAAAAATCACTGTAAAGGCTGCTCACAGGAAAATCTCCTGGATAATGTCTCAGGAAAAGCTATTCAGTATACTATCAGACACAGTCAACACACTTAAAGCCACCTGGGAACCCTGGGCTCAACATGTGGGCATCTCCCTCCTCCCTAGTGCTAAGCCAGACTGATTTGTTTCTAAAACCTGATGATAGCCAAAAGCAACCATTTCTACTTCCTCTACATCTTTCTTTCTTCCTACTTTATCCCATTTTCTCCACACTATGACACCCAAATGCGTTGGGTTACAGAGGTTTATATGCAAATTAAAGTTAGTTTGTTATTTTTTGCCTATGAGAGTAGCCATATTATTGTATATTTACTGCTGTCATGTGGTGAGATAGGGGTTAGAGTCAGGGGTTGAAACTCCCCTCCCGCACAGCTTGATCCCCTTGGGGGTGCCGGGAGCAGAATGGGTCTCCCCCGGACAGACCTGATCTCACTACGGCAATATTTGACTTGACGTGAATCAGAGGCCCAAAATAGCCCACAGGATGCCATGCCGTCAAATTTAGAGACTGTAAATTGGGGTGGAATATAAGACCTTGAGACAGTAGATCGTGGGGGGGGGGGGGGGGGGGGGGGGGGCGTTAAAGCGTTTAAGGCTTGTCTATTGCTAATCTCACAATCTCTGGGAACCAGGGCCTTCTGGGCCAGGCTGAATGACTGGAACACCCTCTCTGAATCCTGCGCAACAAATGTGGAAGTAGAGGGACCGGGGGGGGGGGGGTACATAAACCAGGGTGTTGGATTCAATATGGACTCATGTAATACTTCTGGGATCCATACATCGGCTCTCATTCCCAATAATACAGTGTCCTGGAGAACAGGATGCCCTCCCCCGGTTGGAATGTAGCCAGTTAAACCTCTATGTTATATGAGGCTAGAGGCTTCCGATCTATCTAGGAGAGCTACTCTGCATGACAATGCTGACTCCGATCTGTCTAGGAGAATCAAAGACGAACCTAACTGAAAGAGATAATGGAGGTGGGGCACCGGAGATCAAACCAAGATTTGACACCAGTTGGATTAAGTGCAATTCATGGACAGACACTGCCCCCCAGAAGCCAATTATGGAAAGACGGTCAGAAATATTATGGTGGAGGAGACGCCCCAGAGACTGATTCGTCCACAAGAAAAGTTGGGCAGGCAATGGGATGCGGTGTGGGTGAGGTGCGTTTGTCAAAAAGGAATGTTTGAAACAGAGTTTCTCTATCTCCATCACGAGGCTCAGCTACGAGGACGTGCCAAGTATACTATTGTATTGTGTTCTGATTGTATGCTATGTAATCTTGTAATTTCGAATAATACCTTATATAAGCTTTCTTATTTCCTTGGGAAATAAATGACTGGATTACTCAAACCGTGTGTTTGGTTTCATAGCTAACTTTGTATTATTGCGATATTAACAGTTGCATGCGCTCAGAGTTTTAATAGATTAACTAATCTATAGGGACTAGACAAATGAATACATAGATGATACAATGATAATATTATATCGCTTTCTACACATGGAGTACTGGCTCCATGGAACTAACAGAGTATCTGCTCTGATTGCCAGAGGATCCCTTGTTTGGGACACAAACTGCTGTAGCTTGGTGTTGAACCTGGATGCCAATAGGTCAACCTCTGGCCATCCCCAACACTGGCAAATTTCCTGGAACACCCCTAGGTGTAGGGACCATTCCCCCGGGCAGATCTGCTGGTGGCTGAGATAATCTGCCTTCCAGTTCTCTACTCGGGAGAAAGGAATATTTCCCTTTCGCAGGTTCTGATACTTCAACCACCAGTTTAGGCTTAAGCAAGCCCGAGAGGAGATAAGAACATTGGATAATCCAGGGCTTGTCCCCTCCTGTTATAAGCCAACAAGAGGTCTTCTTTGCGAGGCTTGGGTACCATTTATCTAAGCATATAGAGCCTGTGTCAAATTGATCCGCTCGGTCAATACCTTGATTCATTTAAAAACAGTTTGTGGGACTAGAAACCTGGAGCTCAAACATGCTCATCCACCTTGCAGACAATGGTTAAAAAAAAAAAAAACGGATTTACTTCCTGTATGGGGCTATATAGGGTATCACTTCCTGTCTAAGACTTTGTCTACCAGTGACAATTCACCTAGAGATGGCATATAACCCAGTAGGCAATGAACATTAGCCTAACTCTGTGTCCCATGATGCATGAAAAAGAAAGTTCAATTTTGGTCTCCTCTGACCAGAGCACCCTTTTCTAAATGTTTGCTGTGTCCTCCACATTGCTTCTCGCAAATGGGACTGCCTATGGCTTTCTTCCAACAATGGCTTTTTTCTTGCCACTCTTCCATAAAGGCCATATTTGTGGAGTGCACAACTAATAGTTGCCCTGGGGACAGAGTCCCTCACATGAGCTATGGATCTTTGAAGCTCCCCCAGAGTTACCATGGGCCTTTTGGCCGCTTCACTGGATCAATGCTCTCCTTGCCAGGCCTGTCAGTTTAGGTGGACAGCCATGTCTTGGTAGGCTTGCAGTTGTACCATACGCTTTACATTTTCGGATGATGGATTGAACAGTGCTATGTGAGACGTTCAAAGCGTGGGATATTTTTTTTTTTATAACCTAAAACTGCTTTAAACTTCTCCACAACTCCCGACGTGTCTGGTGAGTTGTGTTCCTTGGCCTTCATGATGCCGTTTGTTTACCAAGGTTCTCTAACAAACCTCTGAGGGCATCGCAGAACAGCTGTATTTTTACAGAGATTAAACTACACACACACGTGGACTGTAGTTACTAAATTAGGTGACTTCTGAAGGCACTTGGTTCCACTAGATTTTAGTTAAGGGTATCAGAGTAAAGAGGGCTGAATACAAATGCACACCACACTTTTCACATTTGTAAAATATTTTGAAAACCATTTATAATTTTCAATTTTCCTTTCACTTCACAATGATGTGCCACTTTGTGTTGGTCTATGACATAAAATACATTTCCGTTTTTGGCTGTAACCTGACAATGTAGAAAATTGCAAGGGGTATGAAGGCACTGTATGTATGTAATCGTTCCAAAGTGGTCCACAACCTTTTTAGCACTGGGCACTGGCTGCGGGGATATGCGATTTTTCGTGGGCAATTTGTCGGGGTAGTGGCTCATGTTGGCGCTTCAATCATCCCGGTACCAAGGTTGATATGGCGTCAGGATGATTGAAGCGCATTGTTTCCATTATTACATTGTAATATAAAATGAAATAGTTCAACTCACCATAATGCAGAAGTTGGAGCCCTGAGTGTCACCTGCCACATCGTCTGCCACCAGATGAGGAATGTCAACTGCCACCAGATGCAGATTGTCACTTGCCACCAGATGCGGCTTGTCCCTTGCCACACTGCCTGTCACCAGCTGAGGAATGTCACTTGCCACGTTGCCTGCCACCAGATGCGGATTGTCACTTTCCGCATCTGGTGGCAGGCAGCGTGGCAAGTGACAATCCACATCTGGTGGCAGGCCACGTGGCATGTTAATTGCCAAGCTGCCTGCCACCAGATGCGGTTTGTCACTTGCCAGGCTGCCTGCCACCAGATCAGGAATGTCACTTGCCAGGCTGTCTGCCACCAGAAGGAGAATGCTGCCTGCCACCAGATGAGGAATGTCATCTGCCTGCCACCAGAGTGCTGTCTGCCACAGAGTGAGATATGTCATCTCTCTGCTCCCCGCAGTACCTCTGACACTGAAGAGTCCTGCGCTGTGAGGGCAGAAGAGCGGTGATGTGGCGCGGGCGGAGAGAGATTATGTCATCTTTGCTCGCCAGCCCGCTTCTCTGATCCACCCGGCTCTCTCATGCCGCCCGCCCGGCGCATAAGAGACCCAGTGGTTGGGGTCTAGAAGGTCACATAAAAAGGCAGTAGGGAACGTAAGGGACTTCAAGGATGTCATTGGCGTAAAGCCCTATTTTGTGTTTGGTGTCTTCTATATTTAAACCTGTGATCTGGGGGCGGGATCTTATACAGTATCTCACGAAAGTGAGTACACCTCTCACATTTTTATAAATATTTTATTATATCTTTTCAGGTGACAACACTGAAGAAATTACACTTTGCTACAATGTAAAGTAGTGAGTGTACAGCTTGTATAACCATGTAAATGTGCTGTCCCCTCAAAATAACACAGCCATTAATCTAAATCACCAACTACCATTGGCGAAGCTTCTGGTGCAGTCAGAGTTTTGGCGACCATACACAAAACCAACCTGGTGAGGGTGGATTAGTAATGGAGAGTTTGGCTAGGGGTTAGCAATGAGCTTGGCATATAGTTTTGTGTCCACAATTAGGCACGAGGTGGGGCTTGCCTGATTTGGGATCAGTGATGATTCTAAGAATTTGGAGGGGGCAGGAGCCTTGGTCTGCAATATGGTTTAAAGAGGTGGCGAGTTATCCCAATATGGGATGGTGAATTCCAGGCCAGGTGGATGGCATCAACCGTCAGGCTGAGGGGCACCACGGTGTGCAGTGACTCAGCCCCTAGGAGAGAAGAGCCAGCAGTTGATGGACAAGAAGGAAGAAGCACCCGACAGACGTCATACGCTCGGGAAAACACTGGTCCCAAGTGAGGCTTGATACACAGGGGTGCCGAAAGAGTGCAAGCCGGGGAGATAATGCAAGGGTGGTACCTGTCTTGACAACGCGCTTCAGGGCGTCACGCGCAGGCGCTTTTTACCGCTTGTCCATCAGCTGCCGGCCCGGTCTTCCTCTCCCAGCGGTCGAGTCACTGCATACCATGGCGCCTCTTAGCCCGACAGTTGACTCCATCCACCCGGCCTGTAATCCACCATCCCATATTGGGTCCTGCTCACTGCACATGAGGAACACAGCCTGATCACCGCAGCACTGTCACACTGGGTTGGATAATAGCCCACAGCTTGCTAAGGTATTTACACACTTAATTTTCATGTTGATTGGCAATTCCATTTGCCCAAGGAGAGCTCTGCATTCATTAAGGGTGAATCTCTTTGAATAGTGTTTTAAATAAACTTCCCCTTGGTTTTAAGATTATTGGCATCATTAGAGAGAGTCTTTCAAGTGTCATCAGCGGCCCATTGCTTTTTTTTTCCCCCACAGGAGTCCCATTTAGCGCTTTTTGGTTTAGGTTTGTTTCTAATGCCATTTTCACATGAAGGCCAGCACTGACAGCTACCACATTTTAGATTTATTTTAAGGTGTGTGCCACAACCAGATTTTGAAAAGCAGAAAAAAAAAAAAAAAAAAAGCTCTGTAATGAGGAAACCCAGGACCTGCAATAGCAAAAGGTCTCCTCACACAGAGACCACAACCAAACTCAAGTGATTCTTGTTAATCTTCCACACTGTTACAGTAGGCAAACAAAGCACCACAACTGGTAAAAATCCAGCCTGCAAACATGAACCATTTAGGGCATAAATACTTTGAAACGCTGTATTTAAAATTATTAAAAAGTGTAAAGAAAAAAAAAAAAAATTGGTCTTTAGTTAAAGGGGAACAGAGAGGTATTGGAAAACCTGTCAGGATTTTATTGCTGTCTATGTCTCCGTTAGGCCCATTTCAGACTGACATTCCGATCTGGTCTGCCTGTCAGTTTTTCTGATGGACCTAGTCGGACCACCCATTGCTCTCTATGGAGCAGCAGATGTCAACGGACATCCGTAGAAATCCGATCCAAAACTTGCCTGCTAAAAACAGAGTGCTGGGGAACTGGTCTAGCAGATCAGATTGGATGAGTCAGATGGAAACAGACAGGCCCATAGAAAAAACAGCGGCTCTGTCTGTGTCAGCTCTGCATTAGCAGAGTGGACACAGACTTGTCATCCACTTGCTCAGCAGGGATCAGCGGTGTGAAAGGGGCCTTAGGAATATTTCACCCTTTCTACTTCTGTTTAACACCAATCACCAGAGTTTGGGCTGGATTAAACTGTGAATCACAGAGGAACATGCTGTGTGCATTCCTGTGATTCACATGCAGTTCTTATGGTGCAACTTCTGCCCATTAACCGCACCGCTCTACACCAAAAGTAGTATTTACACTACCTTTGTAAACTCACTAACAGAATCACATGGTACTTCTGTAACATGTGATCCAGTGCAGGAAAATTAACTGCATTTGCAACCTGTGTTTGGGGTGTCATAAACTTAAAGTGGAAGTCCAGACAAACTAAAATCCCTGCATCAATAGCCACCAACATCCTCTCTGAAAGATGGGAAAAAAATAAAAATAAAAAAAATTTCAGTATACATACCTTTTCTGCAGGCTATCCGACCCGATCTCCAGCGGCGGAAGCTATGCTGAGTACATGTCCGACAACGGCTGTGAAATGAATGGGAAGCAACATCACCCATAGTGTTACTATGGGCCTTCTGTTGGACGTGTCCTCTGCACCGGCCTACACAGCGAAGCCACAGCTGACAGCTCAGCGTGGGATCAGAGCTTCCGCTGCTGGAGATCGGGCCGAATCGCCTGCAGAAAATGTATACATACTGATTTTTTTTCTTTTCAGAGAGTTGTGTTCGATTGTTGGTGGCTATAGATGCAGGGATTTTAGTTTTAGCATGGACTTTCACTTTAATATTGACACCCGCTGCAGTGCATTTTGAACGCAGTGTGGGAAACACGCACTGGCCCTCAAGGTAGATACAAAATAATAATTGCGGGTTGTCATTAGAACAGGAATAAAGGGCAAATCTTCCAATGGGCACACAAGTTCTTGTGACCTCAGCGACGTCCAAGAATTTCCCTCACTTTGGAAGGATGTCCTCTCACTTTCTAGTTTGGCTATAGAATGCTATCCAAATTGGGAAACGTTTTGACTTTATATTTTACTTCCTGTTTTACCAAAGTGTTTTCTGTGATCTATTTTTAGGTTGGTGAGGAACAGAAAATCAAAATTAAAAAATTCTGGAAGAAGCTGCTGATCTTTTCTAGCAGCCTCTAGACCAGTGGTTGTCAGGACCCACTAACAGGCCAAATTTAAAGTATTATCTTGGGGAGATACAGACTAGAAAACTGCAAACACTGAGCAGCAAATTATATCACCTGTGGAGTATTTCAGTTTTCTTGCAAACCTGGCTTGTTAGTGGGTCCTGAGGACAGAAGTTGAGAACCACTGCTCTAGATGTTCTGTAGAGTTCCAAATGGTTTTGCTTAAAACAAGATAGTGCTGGCAATAAATACACAAAGGCCTAATATTGTACATGGGACATGGCTAAATGTGAGTTACAAGCGTTTCATCCGTCCTGAATGGAATTTTTTTGCTTTCCAAAAATGCTTCTAAACTCAACTGTTTAGAAACGACTATAAACGACCCTGTGTACATGTACTGATAAGATAACAGGGGAGAGTTCAGGGGCAGCTGAAAAAAAAAAATTGCCCAACTGCTCCTAAACGTCCGTTTACCAGCAGCAGTGTACATGAGGCCAAAGTGGGGAAAACAAGACAATCTTTTTGCTGCATTTACATAGCAGGCATATTGGAGATTTCCTCAATGCCATATATCCTACTGGTTATGTGCTGGTCAGTCTCTTCACTTCGCAAAATCTGGGTAGGCTTGTCATTGAGTGTACAAAAACACAGAACGACTTTTCACAAAGACAAATAGCAAATACTAGTGAGCACTATTTAATAGGTCATAGTGATTGCTCATTTAACACTTTGGGCACAAATAAAAAAATATTAGGAAATAGCCACTTTGCCAATTATCTATAAAAGATACTCACATTTATATATATGTGTCTCTAAAGAGACAGTCAAATAGCAAGCGATGAAGAGAATGAGCGACACACACATTGAAAGAAAACAGCAAGTGGAACGTTAAATTTTTGATCAGCAAAAAAATATTTTAAATTTACTGAGACCAGTGACAAAATAGAACTACTATACGTTTCTAGACAGATTACACAGATATGGCAGACAAAGATTGGAGAGATAAGATACATAGATCTATACCTATATGTAACATTTTTATTTGCAGTCTACTTTGCAAGGCTAGTGGGAAACAGAAAATCTGTAATCATACTTTATTGCATATTTCTGTCATAAAACATCTACAGATAGAGAAAGAAGGCACATATTCCCCAAACGTGGAACCTGAATTTAAATTAGTCTAATAAGATGTAGGTATTATTGTCTTATTTTAATGTTCCAATGCTCCTAGCCCCTCAGGAACCTCTGTTAAATTAGGTACTACACCTAATTGAAGCCACCCTGATGGGGATATAAAAATGAATGAGCTGCCCACTCATGTGTTGGATGGGAAAATGAGCATCTGGCACCCCCTAGTGTTCAAGCAAACCAAGGAAATAACTAACCCATTTATAAAAAGGACAAAATAAATATATATATTTTTTTATGTGGGAAATATTGATTGCAATCATTTAGCCTATTTATAAAGTTAACCTGCACCATGTCTCTACTCATTTTACTATATTTCAGGTGAAAGTAATTTAGCAAGCTCTATTTTATAAATGGATTTTACAATTTAAAAAGTTAAACATTTTTGTTGTTTTTCTTTTCCTATGAAAATGTTGGTTTATCAGGTTACACCTTAAAACATGGCTATGCATTATTTGAAACCCCGCGGATTGCTGCACTTTGCCCAAAGCGCAGCAGGGAAGTGTGAAGCTACCCTAACAACTTTCCATTTTTGTTTTGCAACTCTGGAGCATATTAAAACTACAAATATGCAGCCAGAGACCAGCATGTTCACCCTTAAAGAGGAGGTACAGGCAACATTTGTCTTAGAGTTTTGAGTAACAAGAGAGAAGACTACAATCTCTGCCTGTGCTTTATTGCAGTCTGTGACTCCACTAGATGTTTCCCCTTTGTTTCCGTCACAGTGCTAATATTTCTAGCAGGAGAAAACGTATGGGAAATTATCTGCCAATGAGCAGAAAGTCATCAAGAATGGCACATTTATATAAACTAACAAGAATATATCCAAGACTAAAAGGGAGATTAAAATATTACATAAAATGTGTTACAAGCCAAACAAACTGAAAGAGGCATGGATGTCCACTGCACCGAAGGAGGTATTAACACATAGGAGGAAGTGAAGTTCTGCTTAGATCATTATTTTTCTAAAGCCTCATGCACACAAAAATAAAAAAAAAAAAATTCCTTTTCTGAAATAAATCCTAGAAGAGAAAGTTTTTTTTTTTTTTTTTACCGTTTTGACAGAACACGGTATCCGTTAGATTTTCAATTACTCCTTGATAACTGATACTACTCTGGGACAGAAAGAACACTATGTACCATTACCTGCTAGCATGGTTTTCCTCTGTTGCAGGTCAGTGCTGCTGGTTTCCCCCTGCCACTTCTTGCATACATGCTTTCACAGCAACACTGACTGCATGGCATTTTCCAGGGTGGCTTCCTAATGGGGAGAGCTGCAGAGCACTGGGGGTGCAAGTGAGAATGTGGGGGGGGGGGCAAAGAAAATAGGAAGTTGGACTTACCTGTAAATTCCATATCCTGGAGTACAGTACAGAGCAGAGACAGCTTATTCATACATCATGGTTTATAGGCTTGTACCTTTAGGTGATTAGACAATGGTAAGCTTCTAAAAACATGCCCCCACCTGGGCACCTCTCCGATAGCTCTACCCACTCATGAGTCCTCGATTTGGAGCAAGCAATGCAGAACATTAAAGGAGAGTTTAGGGAGGCTGGCCAAGATATGATATTTACAGGCAAGTCAATATTTCTTTAATCTTAATTGTACAGTAGGGGACCCAGGCACCTTATTCATAAACTATGGGATGCCCCAAAGCAAATGGATATAAGGGTGGGCAACAATGGGTCAAATGAACTGTGCCAACAAGGCATAAAAAAAAAGATTGCTGCAAGAATCTTGCATCCGAAAGAACATGTACCAGGTAAAAACTTTAAAAAGTATGAATAGAAGATGAAGTGTGGTCCTTAGAGTTGTGTGACAGAGGTTTGGTCCTAAAGGTCCAGGGTACTCCAACAGATCTGGGTGATTGTATGCATAGTTGATCATGAGAAGGTGTTTGTTTTAAAAGGCATAAACTTCAGTGATCAAATTCCATATTCACCTAGTAATGGTGGATTTTGAATCCGTTTGTCTAATTGAAGCAGTAGCATTTAGGTACATTCTAATGGCTCTGACTATGTCCAGGCAATGCAGAAAGACTTCCTTTGGATACTTAAGCCCCATACACACGGTCGGATTTTCCGACGGAAAATGTCCCATCGGACAATGTTGTCGGAAATTCCGACCGTGTGTAGGCTCCATCGGACATTTTCCATCGGATTTTCCGACGGACAAAGTTTTATCTCCTGCTCTCAAATTTTCCGACAAGAAAGTCCTATCGGACTTTTTCCGATCGTGTGTAGCGAATTCCGACGGACAAAGTGCCACGCATGCTCAGATCACATTACAAGACCAAAGCTATTGGCTACTAGCCTCTACGTAGTCCCGTCATAGGCAACAAACGTCACCACGTTCAGAATGATCGGATTTTCCGACAACTTTGTCTGACCGTGTGTATGCAACATTAGTGTCGGACTAAATCCGTCGGAAAAAATCCCATGGATTTTGTGGTCGGATTTTCCGACCGTGTGTACGGGGCATTAGGTGCAAGGCACAAGGCTGGCAGAACAATGTCTTAAATTGTGATGGAACACTGAAACCACCTTTGGAAGGAAGGCTGGTCTAGGGCATAATACAACCTTGATTTTGTGAAGTATGAGCAAGGGCTCTTTGCAGGAAAAGCCCTCAGTCCTGAGATAAGTCTAAAGCCCCATACACACGCTCGGATTATCCGAGGACCAGGTCCGTCGGATCATGTCCGTCGTACTTTGTCCGATGTTGGTTTTGCGTACACACGGTCGGACAAAGTTGTCGGAAAATCCGATCATTCTGAACGTGGTGACGTTTGTTGCCTACGACGGGACTACGTAGAGGCTAGTAGCCAATAGCTTTGGTCTTGTAATGTGATCTGAGCATGCGTAGCACTTTGTCCGTCGGAATTCGCTACACACGATCGGATTTGGTGTGATCGGACCTTGTTGTCCAAAAATCTATCCAGCAGGAGATAGGACTTTGTCCGTCGGACAATCCGACGTACACTGTCCGATGGTGCATACACACGGTCGGATTTTTCGACAACATTGTCCGATCGGACAGAATCCATGCGAAAATCCGACCGTGTGTATGGGGCTTTAGGCTACTTTCACACTGGGGTGGGCGTCGGTGGTAAAGCGGCGCTTTACCATCGTTTTGCCAGCACTATTCGGCGGCTAGGCCACCCTAGCGGCCGAAAAAGGGTTAAAACCGCCCGCAAAGCGCCACTACATCAGCGCTTTGGCGGTGCTGTCCCATTGTTTTCAGTGGGCAGGGGCGCTTTAGGAGTGGTGTATACACCACTCCTACAGTGCTGCAAAGATGCGGCTTGCAGGACTTTTTTTTTACGGTCCTGCAAGGGCACCGCTTCAGTGTGAAAGCCCTCGGGCTCTCACACTGGAGAGCCAGGCAAGGCTCTTTACAGGCGCCATACAGGCACTATTTTTAGCGCTGTAGCGCCTGTAAAGCGTCTCAGGTGTCAAAGTAGCTTAACAAACATGATGAACAACAGAAAAAATACTTTACTGATAGGAGAAGCCTTAGGAGTATCCCGATAGGTTCAACAGGTGGTTTTTGCAAGGTGGAAAGAGTCAATTAAGGGCCTGGGGAGGAACAGAGTGCTGCAAGGAGGGGGCCAAAACGAGAAACACTTTGAATAAAGATTTGAGGGAATGCAAAACTGGAGGCCTTTGAAAAAGGATGGATAAGGCCTTAAGCTAGAGAGTCCTTGGTTCTGGATACAAACAGAAGTAGTTTGTTGTATCTGGATGCTAGGATGCCTACATCCAGAACCCTCATTTTTGATATATCAGATTGAATATATCTGGATGAAGACTATTCCTCTTGGTCCAAGGATTGGCAGCTTGCCAACTGTCCACTCCTGGAATGTGGATCAAATAAATTGGAGGGACAGCGAGTTTCTGTCCATGAGAATATCGAAGTTGCGATCTTCAAGGCAGTCAGGCTCCTCTTGTCCCCTTGATGGTTGCTATATGCCATTGTCTGACTGCACTCAAACTGGTTGTCCCTGGAGGAGGATCCATTGCTGGAAGGACACCCAGACTGCTCTGAGCTCCAATGTGTTGATGGGGAGTTTAGCCTCCTACCTTGACCATGTTCCTTGAACTGTCAAGGAGTGGAAGACTCCCCCTCAGCCTGATACTTGTGTCTGTTGCAAGACCCTTCCAATTGTTGGGAAGGAAGTCCATCTCCAGAGTTGAATTGGTGATCCACCAGAACAAAGAATTTGTTTGGTGCAATAGAAGCATGGGCAGATCAAGGGACAGAGCCTTCATTTTCCATGCTGGCAATGTTTAGTTGGCGAGTTCTTGGAACAGAATTAGGTAAAGGGTACCACCTCAAAAAAGGCAAATACCTGAACTCTTAAAGCAACTCACACTGTGGGATTCCTCTTGAATCACAGCTGTCAAGCATGAGCTCTTAAAGAACTTTTTTTTGAAAGAAAGATCTTTGACTGAGATGTATCTTTTTTTTTTTTTTTAAATCAGTTAATTTTTATTAATCATTTTTGTTCATACAAAGAAAATATAGGAAATAACAAGAGTATCAGAAGGAAAAACAAATGAGATATTCTGAGCACATGGAAGGCTGGAGAGAAGATTTTTTTTATTAAGTTGATCACCCAGTCAAAAGCCGAAAAGCGTTTGAATTGTCTTTTGGATGCGCACCGAGAGTTGCAAAGAGATGCAGGCTTATGAAAAAAGTTGTCTATATAGCCTGTCACCTGGATGCCTTTAGTTTTTGAGAAGGGCAAGCAAGGGTAAGACCCTTGTGAACACTCAGAGGATAGGCCAAAAGGCAATGCAAAAAAAAGGAAAAGTGGTCATCTGCCACTGCAAATTGTTGAAAATCGCTGGTGGACGGTAAAAAGAAACATGTATATAGGTGTACTGAATGTCCACGGATGCCACAGTGTTCCCCGTCTCAGAGACCTTGCAGTTTCTACATAAAATGTTGAAATGCGAAGGCATTTGAGGGATTTTAAATCCAGAATAGGATGGAAACCTATTTGCTTTTGCAAGTGTAACTCAAATGTGGAAAGCAGTGAGGCGGTTGAGTTTTGAACTCTTATCTTGTAATCTTTGGAAAACACTGATTAAACCCACAGGTCTGGGACCCAGAGAGATGAAAACCGCAACAGCCATCCTACCACTCTTAGGAGAGCACCCCTTAATTGTGAAGAGGTCTTTGGAGGGGGCTTATGGACTATGCGGGCCAAGCCTTGTGCCAAAAAAGGGCTTAATATAGCTTTTGACGTTGAAGCATGGGAAGTGCATGGCTGTGCTCGGCTGTGCTCTACGTTTAGAGATGCTAGGAACTCCTG
The DNA here is from genome assembly GCA_028564925.1 of Lithobates sylvaticus. Taxonomy (NCBI): domain Eukaryota; kingdom Metazoa; phylum Chordata; class Amphibia; order Anura; family Ranidae; genus Lithobates; species Lithobates sylvaticus. The sequence continues at coordinate 148,768,011 of CM053030.1, forward strand.
ATAAGGGTGTTTTTTTACCCTTCTCCGAGGAAGCAAAACTTTGCCACCCTAACCTCTTTAATGAATTGGTCAAGTGCCTCACCAAACAGACATCTTCTTGTTCAAGCTTTTAGCCAGAGAATCCTGCACAATATAAATGGAAATTGAAGACATTCTGGATTTTTGTCTCATGTCGTGTTCCAGGGTATCTACACAGCAAAAAAGAATAGACGAAAGTTGTAATGGCATGATACTGAAAGATGGGATCATATTGGTTGTTCATTGTCCTGGTCCAGTTAGTTGTTGTTTGACATACAGCAAGAGCTGGTTGCAGGGCTGGGCCTGCTAGGTTAAAGAGTTTTTTTTTTCTAAAGCAACCCAAAATTTTCCATCACTAGACACCAGAATCCTTTAATAGATGGAAAATCTTCAGTAGGTACAGAAAGTTTTTTTCAGGGCACAACAATCCTTTCAGGAGTGACCCAGTCATCACAGACTGCAATATATATCTGCTCGTGAACAATAAATGTTTTGCAAGGCCTAGTGGGTCTCTATGCCCAAAAGTAGTGTAGCAAGACAGAGGAGAGTCAATCTGTACAATGCCAAGGCTTTTGCATAGAGAGCAAGCATATTGTGTGAAGCTCCCTCTTCAATATACAGTAGTGACAGAGTGGGGTAGAAATTCCCTGCAGCTTCCTTCAGTACTGCCTCTATATTCCCCAAATACCATGTTCAGTAGCTTGTCCAGTAGGAGTATGCAGTAACCCAGGTGTAGACCGCCCTGTAATGAATCCTCATGGTGAAAGGGTAAGAGGAAGCGCCCAAATACCTTAGAACACTCCAAAGAAAAAAGGAGGGCACCAACGTATAGTGCATCAAATCATAACTCCAGCATAGAGTAGAACATGTCTGATTGAAAAGCTGATGCGTTTCGGGAGACAAGCCCCCTTCCTCAGAGCTTGGCTTCCGAAACGCATCAGTTTTCAATCACAGACATGTTATCCTCTATGCTGGAGTGATATGATGGGCCCCTCAGTGATGCGCGTGCCCCCTATACCGTGGGGAAGCCGAGGACATCATATGACATGCGCCCAGGATGGAAGATTCTATCTGCGAGTTGTCATATGGCAATGGGTGAGTAGGGGAGTGGTTAAAGGGTGTGACCAGAGTGGGATAGAACTTCTGGTCATTCACCTGAGACTGAGTTCTGAGTGATTAAATTTAGGGTGCCAGGTTTGAAAAGTTTACACTGTAAAGTGAACACATTCCAAACATAGCCCCATTAAGGGTTTTATTTAGGTGTCATTAAACCCACATCATCAAAAACTATTAATAAATGGTGTATTACATGCTGTCCATACTCACTATAAAGATTTGTTTTCTGTATTCTGCAAAAAAAAAAAAAAAAAACCCTGTATGAACCTGCTGTTCTCCAGGTCGCTCTTCTGTCCATGTCCCCACTGCAGTTCGTACAGCAGTGTTGGCCGCTAGTGCACATGCTCAGTTTTTAGTGTGTTATGCTGAATATTTCCTCCCCATCACATCTGAGCAGCCCATGTGACAACAGAGTCACCCATATGAGCACATACAGAGTGGTAAATGACAGCCCACTCCCTCCCTCCCTCTTCCATACTCACTAACCAGATAAAACAATGTGTATATTCCATCTTGATTGACGGAGGCTTCCACTACCTGTTATTCTAAGGCACAGGATGGAGGGGCATGACACAGCCTGACTGGCAGAAATCCACCCACACCATGTTATTGCCAAGAATAATAAAGATATACATTTCAAATATCTATTTGTATGGCTGTTGCAAACAGTATGTTGATATTTTTTTTACTCTATATGACAAAAACTGTATTTTTATTTTGAACATGTAACCAGCAGCCGAGGACAAGAAGCTCTATCTGCCACAGTTTCCCTGCAGACAGGCGGAGAAAGAGCCTGGTCATGTGACAGCTGTATATGAAGAAGAAAAAAAAAAAAGTACTTTTCAGTGCCATCATCCACATACAGAAATAGAAAGGACAATGTAAATTAAACAGTGTGTGTTTAGTATCACTTTAAGTTAAGGGTATTATGGGCATCATTTAAAGAATAGGGTTCTGAACAGAGTAAGGTTAACTCTAAGTGAACATGTGGCCAGATCATGAACACTGACGTATTTGCATATCCTGAACAAGCAATAAAAATAGGATTTTTACGTCATGCTTACCTGTAAAATCCTTTTATTTGAGAACATCATGGGACACAGAGTGAGGCTAATATTCATTACCTACTAGGTTATACTTCATCATTAGGTGAATGGACACTGGTAGACCAAAAGGTCTCCAGACAGAAAGTGATCGCCTATATAACTCCTCCCATAAAGGAAGTACTTTCGTTTTGTAGCAAGCACTAAATCCTCAAAAAAGAGGTGGGATCTCTGTGTCCCATGATGTACTCAAAGCAAAGGATTTTACAGGTAAGTATGACGTAAAAAACCTATTTTCTTTTTCATACATCATGGAACACAGTGTCAGGCCAATATTCATTACCTGCTGGGATGTCCCAGAGCAATAGCCTTGAGGGGAGGGAGACACCCCCACCAAACAATAGCCATCAGAACTTAAACGGCAGCCCGCAGTACATTGCGGCCAAAAGCCGAACCCTCGGCTGCTCGAACATCCACTTGATAAAATATTGAGAACGTATGCACTAAAGACCAGGCCTTACAAATCTGAGCCACAGATAACGGACGGCGAAGAGCCCAGGAGGTTCCTACACCCCTGGTAGAATGAGCGCTCACCCTAAAGGGAGGAGATTTACGTTTCAGACTGTAGGCCTGAATGACCAATTGACAGACCCAATTGGCAATTGAAGTTTTGGAAGCTGCCTGCCCTTTCTTGGGTAGACAAATAAACCTTGACTGCCCAATGTCCAAAGTATGCAGTCATTTCTCTTCCGCCGAATGAGGCTGAGAAAAAAAATAAATAAATAAAAAAAAAGGCAAAATAATGTCCTGATGGAAACGAAAGGCCGACACCACTTTTGGCAACAAGGATGGAACAGGTCGTAACAGGACTGTCATGGTGAAGGATCAAGTATTGTTTCCTGCATGAAAAGGCCGCCAACTCCAACACCCTTCTAGCCGAGGCGATAGCTATCAGGGAGTCTAGCTCGCGTGACAGCAAGTCTAATGAAATTTCCTTAATAGGTTCAAAATGGTTGTTTCTGTAACACAGACAGCGCCAAGTTCAAGTCCCAAGGACACATAGGTGACCTAATGAGGGAAGCAAGCGAGTTGCCCCCTGCATAAAAGGTTTGGGTCAGTGAATGGGAGGCTAAAGGCCTTTGGAAGAATACTGAAACTTGACCACCGATTGTACTCAAAGCCAATCTGATTGCCAAAGCTGACTGTAGAAAAGAGAATTCTTCCAATCACTTAATTCCGAGGATGCCATTTTCTGGCTTCACACCAAGCAATATAAAAAGTCTTCCAGACCTTATGATAAATCTTCCTAGTGACAGCTTTTATAGCATTCACTAGAGTAGAGTAGACACCACTGGCCCCAAGATGCCATGGTCCTTTAATATTCAATAGCCACGCCGTCAGATTTAGAGACTGCAAATTGGGGTGGAATATAGGACCTTGAGACAGTAGATCGGAGCGACGTGGAAGCATCCATGGCCCGTCTATTGTCAGTCTCGCATTCTCTGGGAACCAGGGCCTTCTGGGCCAGGCTGGTGCTGCCATAATGACTGGAACCCCCTCTATCCGAATCCTGTGCAACAAATGTGGAAGGAGAGGGATCGGAGGGAAAGCATAAACCAGGGAGTACTGGTTCCATGGAACTATCAGGGAATCTGCTCCAGTTGCCAGAGGATCTCTTGTTTGAGACACAAACTGATGTAGCTTGTTGTTGAACCTGGATGCCAGTAGGTCGACCACTGGCCAGCCCCAACGTTGGCAAATTTCCTGGAACACCTCTGGGTGTAGGGACCATTCCCCCGGGTAGATCTGCTGGCGGCTGAGATAATCTGCCTTTCAATTATCTATTTCCGGGATAGGAGTCTCTTCCTCCTCTCCTTCCAATAACCCCCCCTTTTCCCCCCCTTCCTTTTTCCCGCCCCTCCTTTTCCCACCCCCACCTCACCTTTGTCCGCCCCTTCCCCTACTGATCATGTTAATCATAGTATTACACTAATTATTTTGATTATTATGTATGGCTATTATATGTGCACATACATGCATACTCTGACCATGTAAATTCCACATTTATTATCCTGACCATTATGAGTGTTATTATATGTGCAAATATATGCATATTGTGCACGTAATAGTAACCTTCAGATATAGATATTTTTTCCTCGTACATGTGGCTTGTATCTTTTGATTTACATACATACCATTTTATCCTTACACTACATATAATTTTCTAGTGATGATAAATTAAATACCTATTTTTAAAATGTTTTTAACATTGCATATATATGTCCTATGGAAAAATCATATACTCATGTCATTTTTATTATTTTTTACCATATATTGATAATGTATCTTAAATTTACGGTTAATATTAGTTAGTATTAATTTAATTATAATTCTTATATCTTTTATAGTATGCCGTTTTTCAGCAATGTGTTATATAAATGTGTGCCTATCCTTGATGGATTTAATTATAAAATTATCCTATATGCAGTGGCGGCTGGTGCTCAAAATTTTTGGGGGGGTGCAAAAAAAAAAAAAACAGCCTCACTGTGCCCATCAAACGCTGCCACTGTGCCCATCAAACGCTGCCACTGTGCCCCCTGCCTGCCCTCTGCACTTACCTTGTCTCGTGTGCAGCTGGTGACGGTGTCAGGCGGCGAGCGGTGTCTCCTCATCATCCGATGACTTCTACCGCGCTCCTCCTGTCTTCTGCTATGATTGGACACCTAGCGTCCAATCACAGCGCCTGTGACTTCAGCCAATCAGGTGACAGGTAACAGACCCGGCAACCTGATTGGCTGAGAGGCGGGTCTGTGTTAGGAAGCGATGTATTCGCTTCTCTAACACAATACTGTGTAAACAGCGAACGCACAGCAGTGCGCCTGCTGTTTACACTTATGGAAGCCTATTAGAGCCCACCGCTCTAATCCGGTCCAATAGGGCGCTTCCAAAAACACCACCCCCCCCCCCCGCGGTAATTCAGATGCCCGGCGCCCGACAAGGGGCCAGACACCTGAATAGGGGGCGGCAGCAGTGACAATAGATAGATTCATGCATTGCATGAATCTATCTATTGGTGATAGAGCGGTGCAGGAGAGAGGGGGCGGGGCTCCTGCGCCCTCTATGCACGCACCGCCACTGCCTATATGTTCTATAGTATGCCGTTCTTCCAGCAATGTGTTATTATATAAATGTGTGCCTATCCTATTCCTGATCCTTTTCCTGATATTGGCTTTTGGCCTGCCCCTTGAAAGACTAAAATGCTACTGCCCAGTGTCTATCCCCTATGCTTGACAAAGGAGTGCCACTATTCTCTCCATCTATAGCAAGCTGACTCGGAAACACGTCACACAGTAGTGACGTCACTGTCCGGCGCCACGCTGCGTTTGCCTTCCAAGCCTCGTTTTGGCTCCGATCACACAGCCGTGTTACCCCCTACATCACGGACGCCGTTACGAGGCATTGTTGATACTGCAGCACAGCCAGTGACTGGCTCTGGCGTCCTCCCCATCCTATTTCTGGAACCCACACCATTTGACGGCTTCATCTGTGATTTCATTTCTTTTTGGTGTGCTATCTGGACTACTGAAAGAGCTTGTTACAACTCATCCCTGTCGGACGTGATGTGAAGCCAGCATATATGGACTTGCTGCAACCTGTAGCCCTCCTCCCTCTCCTCAGTCCGGAGAAGTTATTAATACATACTCGGTGGTGCCCCCCCCTCTTCCTTGTTTCCTACTCCCGGGATAAGGACTGCTGAAATAATTGGCACATGTCCCTCTGCCCAGGCTAGTATGTAGTTCACCTCCTTCAGAGCTGAACTCCTGGTACCACCTTGGTGGTTTATATAGGCCACTGCCGTGTCATTGTCAGACTGAACCCTGATAGAGCAGTCCTGAAGCTCCACCGTCCAGGACCGCAGGGCCAGACGTACTACCCGTAATTCTAGGACATTGATGGGCAGGGTCTGCTCTGTCCCTGACCATTTCCCCTGAGCTGTAAGCCCGTCTAGGGTCACTCCCCAGCCTGAGAGACTGGCATTTGTAGTCAGTACTCTCCAAGTTACCAGGAGAAAGGATTTTCCCTTTCGCAGGTTCTGATCCTGCAACCACCAGTTTAGGCTTAAGCATGCCTGAGGAGATAAGCACATAGGATAATCCAGGGCTTTTCTTTTCTTCCTCTGTTCCAAACCAACAAGATGTCTTGTTGTAAGGGCCTGGAATGGAACTGGGCATAGGGCACTGCCTCAAAAAGAGTATACCATCCTCCCTAGAAGACTCATACAGAGCCAAATGGAGGGTGGTCTGGTGCCCCTTATGTGACGCACCTGATCCTTCAGGGTACAGATCCTTACGGGCGGCAAGAATACTCTTGCTTGGATCGTGTGTAGGATCAGACCTAAATACCTTTGAGTTTGGGGTGGTCTCAAGGCTGACTTTTCGGTATTTATGATCCAGCCTAAGCTTGTCAAATACCGCACAGTGTATATTTTGCTCTGTTCTAGAGCCTGTAGTGAGTGATCTCTGAGCAGGAGGTCGTCCAGATACACGAGCACCAGGATCCCTTGGGCCCTTAAAATACCCAGTACTGGTGCTAGGACCTTTGTGAACACCCAGGGAGCTGTAGAAAGCCCGAAGGGTAGAGCCACAAACTGAAAACGACGTTCCTCTACTGCAAAACGTAGGAACCTCTGATGAGGCTGAATGATAAGCATGTGTAAATATGCGTCCTTTATAATTGATGGAGGCTAGAAAGTCTCCCCTCTGGAGTGAGGTTACTACTGAGCAGACTCCATCCGAAAGGACTGTATCAATAGATACATGTTCAGGGACCTTAGGTCCAAAATGAGCCTTGTGTCCCCATTTGGTTTCTGGTTCCCATGATCATGGGATTTGGGACATTAAGAATAAGTATTCCTGCGCTAATATGGAGATGCAAAAAAAAAAAAAAAACTATAGCGAATAGGTTGCAGCAAACACCAAAAGGGTCAAACGCTGCCCAAAATAAGGTGTGTAAAAAATCAATAGGTGGTGTTGCGCTCCTAGATGTGTAATGATAAATAAGCTAAAGATGTCACTTATAAGCAATGTATACAAGTCAAAATAAATAAATTAAATAATGACAATATATATATATATATATATATATATATATATATATATATATATATATATATATATATATATATATATATTATATATATAAAGTATATATATATATATTATATAACAGTCGGCTCGGCCTTTTATAAGCACTAAAATACATAATATGTGAAGAGTGAATAGATAGGTGACTGATGTGCATTAATAGCTAAAATCAAATACAGTAAATCCTATTAAAAAAAAAAAAAAAAAAAAAAAAAAAAAAAGGTAAAAAAGTTGCAGTGACTTGATGTGAAAAAATTGCTAAAACATTGCATTAAACAATAAAACGGTGTTATAAATAAATTGATGACCAGAATAAAATATTAGAGATATATATATATATATATATATATATATATATATATATATATATATATATATCTCCAGAGCAATAAAATACATATATAAAAATTAAAGTTCATAAACGCATGTGCAAAGAAGTATGTGAGGAAAAAAAATATATAATAAAAAAATATATAATAAAACATTATTTCTAACATTATTCATAACATTATATAAAACATTATCTGGAGGAAGGAGATGGTGAGAGAGCCAAGGTCTGAGGCTTGAAGTTATACTGGTTGTTTCTGATCGTGTCCTGGATACATTCATACTTCCTGTGGGAGAGTGGCACATGTTTGGCCGATTCCTGGATTCAATCATTCTCTCTGTTGGAGAGTGACATCTATACTTTTTCCATGGAATTTATATTTACTGCTCATCTTTATCTGGTAAGCAGATTTGATACACCTGGGTGTTGTGTGCTCTTTTTCTCACTTACTGGAAGCGTTGGAAGACTTCTCACCATCATATAGTGCCTATAGTTTACAGTTCTTTCTTCATGGAATGAACTTTGATTTATTTTAGCGCTGCATTTTGGACTACACTATACGGCCTGCCCTAAATACTCTGCGGAAAATTGGGCCTTAGTTGTTGGTGGTGCCAGACCACTAACCCCTCACAGTTACCCTTGTTGGGCACAGGAACAGGCCCTGCTGTAAATTATTTAAAAAAATTGTAATTACAGTGCAGCCGTAGTGCAGTTGCTACTACTTTTCTGGTGGTGTACACAATACAGTGTAGTGCGGTGTTGCAAAACAAAATATACATCATGTCCGGAAGGCCAAGGAGAGGCAGACGCTCACAAGCCACTAAAAGGGCAAGCAGGCTGTGTGTCTAAAGTCAACAGTACTGGTCGTGGACATGGTGCATCCTCTGCAGGTGGCCGGGGGGGAACGCTTGTCCTATTTCTCTGCTGCTGGCTGTGTTATCGAGCCAGAACATGCAGAAGAGTTGGTCGAGTGGATAAAGCCGTCATCTTCTGTCACCCAGGCTCAGAGTAGTTTGCCTTACTATGCCGCTGCCAAAGCGGCCTATTCCACAGGTTCCTTGTCCACAGTCACTCCTTCTGTAGCCGCATCATCATACACGGAGGAGTTCCCCGAACTATTTGACCACAGTGTCAGGTACATGCTGCTGGAGGATGCGCAGCGATTTGAAGGCTCCGATGTTGGTTCCCAGGTTGAGGAAGGGAGTAAAGTGAGCCTAGAGAGAGGGGGTGCAAAAGAAGGAGAAACTGGCAGTCATGTTCCCCCAGTAGCAGCATAGTGCCAAGTTTGCTCCAGTGATGAGGAGGGAGGGGATGATGATGAGGTCACCGACTCTACTTGGGTGCCTGATAGAATAGAGGAGGAGGAGGAACAACTCCAACGCGGCAGGATGTCCTCTAGGGGGCAGCTTAAGGGCAGCCACCCTACTGCATCACACTGCAGAGCTCCGCAGGTGCAGGGCGCTGCCGACTCCCCGCTGATTTTGAAAAGTTCCTTGGTGTGGGCCTTTTTTGACACGTGTGCAGCAGATCACACCGTTACAGTTTGCAAACTATGAAGCAGATCAAGCGTTGCCAGAACAGCAGCCGCTTCGGCACAACATGCTTGACCAGACATACGACAACCTCCCATGCAGTCTGTTTCCCATATACTATATTTGAGATTTAATATCTCTCAGATAGGATTTGGGTTAAATGAGAGTTCTTTGACCATGAGTGAAAGCTTTAACACAATAACATTTATCGGTAAGTAGTTGAAAGTCTATCTAATATACAACCAGCCATCTAAAGTCTACACCAAGGAAGAAAATATTAGGTTAAAATAAATTCTGATGGCTGCTCTCCCATAAAAGTGTGTGTTTCCCTCCCATCTAGTCTGTGTATATCATAACAGGCTGATGCCTCATCAGTTGGCATAGCGTGGCTCTGATTGGTGAGCTTCCCTATTCCTGGTTAAGGACTGGCTACATCTGCAATCCCTATACTTTGCATAAGTCAGCACCCTTTAATGCAAATCCTTGTGACTATTCTGAGAAGGAGATTAACTTGAAGTATGTATGTGTAAAATAATGAGGTTTGGATCCCATTGTTTGAAATGAAGATATAGCAATAGGTGTCCCAAGTACTTGCATCCAACCTGCTAGCAGTACACCATCTGAATTTAGCAGACAGACATATTTCCCTACCCCAGCTGCTAAACCGTAAAAAGAAATTCAGTCCCAGCCATCTACATGCTCAGCGCCTGAATGCTAGCTTGGCCAAATTGCTAGCACTGCAACTGCTACCTTTTCAGCTGGTAAACTCTGCCCCCTTTTGTGGAATGTGCTGCAACTCAGTGGCAGATTCCGAAACACCATTTCTTTTCATGGAAGGCCAGTCTGGCTCCTTAACGGCATGTGGAAGGCAATGTTTTGGCCTCGTTGGACAGGGCAGTAAGGTGCATATTACCGCTGACTCATGGTCTAGCAGGCATGGACAGGGACGTTACCTTTCCTTCACGGCACACTGGGTAACTCTGCTGGCAGCTGGGAAGGATGCAGGACAGGGTTCAGTATTGTTGGAGCTTGTTCCGCCACCACAACTCCAAAATGTTAGTGGTGATTCTGCCACAGCTCTCTCCTCCACCCCCTCCTCCTCTATGGCCGCTTCTGCAGATTTGTCCTCTGAACCAGCGTTGCTCCATAAGCGTTCAAGGGGCTACGCAAGCACTCAGGCAAAAAGATGCCATGTAGTGCTTGAGTTGGTCTGCTTAGGGGACAGGAGCCAAACTGGGGCAGAGATTGGCACTTCTGCAGGGGCAAGCTCAGAGGTGGTTGACGCCACGCCAGCTTCAGGCAGGAATGGTTGTATGCGACAATGGCACCAACCTTCTCTCCGACAGGGACACTTGACCCATGTTCGGCACACGTCCTGAATTTGGTGGTGCAGCAGATCTTGAGCAGGTACCTTGGCTTACAAGATCTCCTGAGGCAGGCCAGAAAAGTCTGGTCATTTCTGCCAGTGATACAATGCCAGTGCTCGGCTGGCTGACAAAAGGGAATGCAACCTGTCCACCAGGTGGGACTCAATGTTGGCAATGCTGCAGCACATGCAGTAGAGGGCCATCAATGAGTACCTGTGCATGAAGGAGGGAGGATTGTGTCAGCATGGACGTGGAGGATAACACTCAGCAGCAGTCTTCAAGGGATGGTTTTCAGTCCCCAGAAACCCAAGGAGTTGTACGTGGCTGGGAGGAGGTTGTTACAGATCATGTGATCCTTAGTGACCAAGAGGACTCAATCGAATGCCTCTGCAAACTTACGCTGCATGACCTCCCTGATTCTGAAAGCCTGCAAAGGACCCTAGGATTCGTGCTATCAAAGAGGGATCATTACTGGCTGGCAACCCTTCTTGATCCACGTTACAAGGGTAAGGTTGCAGAACTCATCCTGCATTCGCAGAGGGAACAGAGGATGAAACATCTTCAGGAGGCCTTGAAGAAAAGTTTGTATTTCCAGACCCTGGGAGGCTGCCATTTCCTGGTGCTGGACAACGCGTTTGAGGCTTAGTTCAGTCAGAGGAAGAGCGGTGGAGAAGGTGGCCAGCTGACTAAACAATTTTTCAGTCCTGAGCAACAAGGTCTGATAGATTCCAGCAACCATCGCCAAGCCTTTGCATTATATGGTGCAGGAATATCTAGGGGCAAGAGCAGATTTGGAGACCTTTCCAACAGAGCATCCACTGGGTTACTGGGTCTTGAGGTTGGACCACTGGCCGAAACTGGCATGTTCATGTTGGCATAGGATAACATTTATAAAAATGAATCAGTCCTGGATCAGCAGCTATCAAGCACCGATGCTACTGATTGCATTTTCTATAGATCTGGGATCCCTTGAAGACTGCCTATCCCCTGTTCCTCAATCATGATGATGCTAGCTTCAAACAATATTTTTTATTTAGGGCACCACCACCACCAAAAGGCCCAATTTTTTGGCCCCCCGTTTAACAGGGGCATGTAATTACAACTTTTGAAAAAATATTTTACAGCAGGGCCCGTTCCTGCGCCCAACAAGAGTATCTGTGAGGGGTTACAGTGTTGTGGCACCACCAAAGGCCCAATTTTTAGGCCCCTGCCCCAGCAGCAGAAAAAAAGGACATGCGTGCCCCTCGGCCACCTGCAGAGGATGCACCATGTCCATGAACATCACTGTTGACTGTAGACACAGAGCCTGCTTGCCCTCTTTTAGTGGGCAGTGAGCATCTGCCTCTACTTGGTGGCCTTCCGGACATGATGGGGATTTTGTTTTGCAACACCACTCTGTATTGTGTACACCACCAGAAAAGTAGCAGGAACAGTATACCATGGAATGCACTTTAAAAATGTAGATATAGGCTACACTGACTGGATGCATAGAGATCGATATATCAGACTGACTGTGTAATATATATTAGATATATAGATATCTCTCTTCTAACTGAATAACCTGCCTGCTTAATCTAAAATCAAGCTCTCTCTCCGTCCATGCCAACACGACAACAGGGCCGCCGTGTAGGCAGCCTTATATAGTGTGGGGTGTGGACTTAGTCCCCCTGAGCCATGATTGGCCAAAGGCACCCTCTCTTTGGCCAATTATGGCTCTCTTAACAGAGGGCGCTGGGATTTTCCAAAGCATGCAGGTCAGGTGCCTTCTTTAGCCAATCCTTATACAGCAATGCACTGCTATCTTGAAGTGCATTATGGGACGTTCCGCAGGCACTCAAATTTCCCGCGAACGCCCCATGTTCGGTCTTCAGCGAACTGGCAAACACTGGATGTTCGAGTCAGGCATTGCATGCGATTTGAACCACACTGCTGTGCAGATCACATGGGATGACTATGCGATGCAAATTCAGCCAGATTGTATGGCTGAATTTGCATCGCATTCTTACCAAAATCGTGCAGGACCCTTTATTTTTTCCACAACAGAAACGGATCGCATGGGTGTTTACACATGTGAAATCCGATTCCTGTCCAAATTCACAGTTCGCACTGCGATCTGTGAACCAATCTGGGGGTGTCATTAACTTTGTATCGACACCCACAGCGGCTTGCAGAGGGCAGTGTATACTGCCTGCAAGTCAGGTGCGATGCGCAAACCCACACTGGATTTGCAGGGTTTTTCCGCATCGCATCAGTGTGAACCGAGCCCAATTATGCCTTCCTTACCGTGTTTTTAATGCATTTGAACTGGTGATTTAAATTTAAAATGGATATTAAAATGTTGAATACAATTATATATAAAAATCAAATCCCTGAGATTAACACGAGTGATCATTGGAACAGATATCGATTTGGGAATTCTGAAAACAGAAGATCCCGATCCTCCAAATTTTTAAAAACAAGTTTTTGGTTTGCGGCCAAGTGCATCGTGCATTTTTGGTACCAAAATTTCCTATTCGGTGCACCTCTAAAGTAAACACTACAGATATAGGAGCTTTGTTCAGAATTCATGACTGGATGTTTACAATCAATTTGACCCATTTCACACTGAGGCAGTTTTCAGGTCTTTTAGTGCTAGTAATAGCACCTGAAAAATGCCTCCTATTCTCTGCGATGGGTGCTTTCACACCCAAAACGCCCCTGCCCATTGCAAAGAATGGGCAGCGCTTCAGAAGCGCCGCAACACGAGATAGAGTGTTTAAACCCTTGTTTGGGGTTAAAAGCGTCCTGCTAGCGGCTGAAAATCGGTGCAAAAGCGCTGCTTAAACAGCAGTAAATCGCCGCTAAACTGAGCTGCGCTTTACCGCTAATGGCCGGGGCTTTCAGTGTGAAAGCAGACTAAGTAAAAAGGTCCCCACCCACATCAATCACCTAGGTAAATGACGTACTCTATGCTTGCTGTGCCTCCTAGTATATGCACTTCACATATCCCAAGAGGCAAAAAGAAATGCCTCTGCCGCATGACCATCACAGATGTGACCTATACAAGCACTTCAATTAGTAACGGAAAATCATAGCATATCAAATCTTTTGTCAGTAGTGCCTCAGCATTTATTCTTAAAGCATCCCGATTTGTATATGTAGGCTTGGAGTTGCTTCACAAGCTCAGTTAGGGAGTGCCTGCATGTTGCATTGATAACATGAGGTAAACTTTGTTACCTGACTTAATTTGATATTTCTACACAGATGATTAAACACACACAGAAAAAGCACATCACAGAAGCAATTAAGCATATTTGAATTGTCCCCCATTAATCACTGCACACTGGCCTTGGCTACAGAGTAATGAATGTCTTGTTAAAAAAAAAAAAAAAAAATTAAGACACGGGTGGTAGAGATGCCTAGAAATGAGATTAGATATTTGTGTGCCATTTTGCAGCAATCTAATTCGTGCTATGCACCTCTGTTCATTATATGATTTTGCAGACCATCATGATCTCTCATGGAAAAAAAAATGGGGACTGCCTGAAGGACCAGCATATGAATGGACATTGGATGATGAAACCCCTGCCTGATAGAGGAATCTCCCTCAAGACCAAATGGAAGGACTTCGAGAATAATCTGATGCCCAAGACCAAGAAAAAATGGTAACCAACAAGGGAGGAAAAACTCAACTGCACTGAACCATTAACCAAGCAAGCTTAATCCGACGGTCTGAAACACCAACTGGTGTATCAATAGTCACTTCCAATTTGGGAGGTAAATCAACCTGCAACCAACATGATTAACCGCTTCCCGACCGCCTCCTGTAGATATACGTCAACAGAATGGCACGGGCAGGCAAAAGCACGTACCTGTACGTCCCCTTTAATTTGCCTGCCCGGGGGGCGCGCGCGCGACCCGGTCGGGAGCTCCGTGACCACGGCCGCGGGACCAGCGGAACCGATCGCCGCTGGTATCCCGCGATCGGGTTACGGAGCTGAAGAACGGGGAGAGGTCTATGTAAACAAACCTCTCCCCGCGCTTCCTACACTGACTGTCAGTGATCGGCGGTTCCCTGTCATCGGGAACGCCGATCAATGACGTCAGACGTACAGCCACGCCCCCCTACTGTGAAAAAAAAACACAACACGTCACACTGACTCCTCCACGCCCCCTAGTGGTTAACCCCCTAACTACAACTGTCATTTACATAGGAATCAGTGCTATTTAAATAGCAGTGATTGCTGTATAAATGACAAATGTCCCAAAAATGTGTCAAAAATGTCCGATGTGTCCGCCAAAATGTCGCAGTCACAATAAAAATCGCTGATCGCCGCCATTACTAATAAAAAAAAAAATATTAATAAAAATGCTATAAAACTATCCCCTATTTTGTAAACGCTATAACTTTTGCGCAAGCTAATCAATAATCGCTAATTGCGATTTTTTTTACCAAAAATATGTAGAAGAATACGTATCGGCCTAAACTGAGGAAAAAAAATGTTTTTTTATATATTTTTTGGGGATATTTATTATAGCAAAAAGTAAAAAATATTGCATTTTTTTCAAAATTGTCGCTCTATTTTTGTTTATAGCGCAAAAAATAAAAACCGCAGGGGCGATCAAATACCACCAAAAGAAAGCTCTATTTGTGGGGAAAAAAAGGACGCCAATTTTGTTTTGGAGCCACGTCGCATGACCGCGCAATTGTCAGTTAAGGCGACGCAGTGCCGAATTGCAAAAAGGGGCCTGGTCCTTTGGCTGCCAATTGGTCCGGGGCTGAAGTGGTTAATAGGGGAAGGGAACACATCTCAAAAAAAAAAAAAAAAAAACAAGTACTAGGAAAAGGGAACTGGGAAGAAGGCCTTGCAAGAATAAAACCAGTCAGTCCAAGGAGGAAGGCTCCATGCAGCTACTCACCCGGCCCTGTAAAGTGTCAAAGAACGAGTACTCCTTTCAGTAAGTCATTGTCAAAGCAGGCAATCACCTCATCAAGGCAAGGCTCATCAGAGAAGAACCTTGAAATTACTAAACACAACCTGCGAGGAATGCAAATAATAACTCCCTTGACCAGCAGAGAACCCAGGATACTATTCCACAGAGTCAGCATGACCAAAAAAAAAAACAGGAGTAGGTGCATGGACAAACAACAAGGGTAGGAAGGTAAGGAAGGTTAGAACCTTACCATAAACTAGTGAGATGGATTACAACCCTGACGGAGTTGAGGATAAGCTAGACATATTTATCTGTTACACAAAAGGGCAAGTTCCAAGAGGAACCCTGCTGAAATTTTATCCTACATAACCTTGAATTTAAGATCCATAAGCCAAGATTGTTTCAGACTCTCCAGATCCAACAAAGCAGCAGGCTCTGTGGCACAAAGGACTGGAGTCTTACCAGGACGGTAAAGAATATAGAACAGGGAACAAAGCCAGAAAGACTTTCTTCACAAAACTGCACATCTGCCTGGGGTGGACAGGTCCCACAGAGCCCTCAAAACATTTCCAGATCCTGACAGGGGATACCCACGGGAGACTAGTTTGATCTGCTCATAGACAGCCCTGGGGGACACAGGGCCCTATTCCGATACAGTTAACTTACAACGCAGGGTCTCCAAACGCAGGGTCACAGTCAGTCAACACAGGGCAGAAACTGGGATTTAAGGAGAGATTCCAGCTAATGGTCAATGGAATCCTTAAAAGTAGTGGAAAGGTCTTTGCAGCTGTAGCAGCTCTGAAAAACCCAAGGCTCGAGACAGCAGGCTGATCCTCCAAATGCAAGGTAGTGTGTAGTACATCAATTAGAGCTGAAGCGACCTCTTAAATCTGAGATGATGGCAGGAGACTGTGGTGCCTCAAAAACAAATGAGACTGAGGGAAACCTGAGTCAGTGATGGTCACTGCAACAAGCAGCTCAGTCTGTTCCAGGGCATCACAGATGGACTTTGTGGACAAATTCACTTGATCCCTTGAGATACAGGGCTCCAAAATCGGTCAACTGTGTCCAGAGACCCCAAATTTTGGCTGCAGCTAGGGGGCATTTAGAAACCATTAACTACCAAGTTTGAAGTTTGGAGGACCTATGGCTGCAAATGGGCATTGTTGACCCTCTTTTCCACTTACTGTAGCTGCGCATTTCTCACCCTAGGCTTATAGTTTTCCCAGTTTTTTTCTGGTAAAATGAGACAGACTCTCAATGCAGGCAGTAGGAACAGACTAGAGATTAAAGTTCTTTACAAAGCAGGAGCAGTAGAAGCACGATGCCTCCTCTATATTGACAGATAGGAAAGAGTGAGGTGCACGCATAACACTCCATTCAGCGTATACCATCAGCACTCATTGTTGACCTCTTCCTCAGTGAAAAATCGACAGTAGCACGAGATTCAAAAAGGCAACCAATGGTGTAAATAAGGCAATTTCAAATGCCCTGGACCTGGTCAACAAAGTAAGTTTGAGAGACTGGTTAGAGCTGAAGAAAAGGTGTTCATCCTACTAGAACACTAGTAAAATACTGAGGCATGTTGGGCAGAGTAGGTGTGGTCCTGGACTGGCATACAGAATGTTCTTTCTTTGTCTGCCAGTGCCAAAAAAAGTGTAAGAAGCAGTATAATCTAACAGTACAAGATCCTTGTATTCCTCAATGTAGGAGAAAGATATTACTACATTTTTTTTAAGGACCTATTTACATAAGATGGAAATTCATTCGCAGAGAAACTCAGATAAAATTATAATGGCCAATATGGATACATGTTTTTTAAAAGCCTAAAGCTAAAACCAAAGTAGAAAACACCATGTAGACTTGCTATATAAAATTATAAAAAAGTATATTTAATTACAGCTAGCATTAGTATCTAATCATATTTGGAGAGAAAGGGTAGCAGGGTGAACCAATCAGACTGCAACATTGCACAGTGCTGTTCATCTGACACCATGCACCTGCTAACCAGAAGAGGGAGCAGAGTGGAAACCTATATGAAAATCTTTCATTTTTTTTTAATAAGCAAGTTGGGGAGATGGGTGGCCAGGCTGTATTGCTATAAAAATAACAAACATGTTATACTTATCTGCTCTGTTGCAGTTTATTTGCACAGAACAGCCCGGATGCTCCTCTTTTAGGGTCCCTCTTGAGCTCTCCTGGCCCCTCCCTCCTGTTCAGTGCCCCCACAGCAAGCAGCTTGCTATGGGGGCACCCGAGCGGAGTCACAGCTCTGTGTCCATTTAGACACTGAGCCCCGACCAGTCTCCTTTTCTGCCCCGATAAGCTAGCTGACTTTGACAGCAGCTGGACCCAATGGTGCCACTGCTGTGTCTCAGCCAATCAGGAAGGAGAATCTCGTTTGGCTGAGACATTCGTCGACATCGCTGGACAGAGGGACCTCAGGTAAGTATAACTCCTGTATTAAAGTGACCCCCCCACTCTGAATTAAAAAGCACAGGGACTCCTTTGGACAGCATCATTGTCAGTCTGGGGGGAGGCAAATGTTAGATGTACTAGTGGATTACGATTCACTAACAAAATGAAACCAAACTCCAGCTCACACTGCATTTACACAAGCAGGACACATTAATAAATAAAAAGATTATTGTAACCACCCCTTTCGGTGGTAAATGGTTTATGTTAAATCTTTAACTGCTATATTTGCAGGAAAGCTCTTTCTGTTGCATAGCAGGTTTACTGGCTGGATCACCAGATGAATATAAAGGAAAGATGGCCTAAAAAAATAAAATGAATGCAGCCAGCATATCTAAGAATTGGTACGCTGCAATATAATAAATATTTTCTTTTGGGCTTAATACGGCTTTAACTGCAGCAGAGAAAAACAAGGTCACAAACCTGGCTCTGAAGCCTGGCATGCTAAAAGGATCACAAGACTGGCTGCTCAGAATTACAAATCTGTTTAGATTACAGTAAATGCATTTCAACGTTATGCTTAGCCATTTAGCTGGAATTAAGCATAAAGATATATTTCTGCAAAAAAGGTTCCTGTAGAAAATGTGTCTGAAAAAAATAAAAATAAATCTATATTATACATAGCAACCTGCAGCGAATAATAATCCAGAGCAGATTAGACCATGAAAAGATGAATCAGACCAGTAATGTCCCCCCAGATACTTTTGATATATGGGGCCTAGTGACACAAAATGAAGTCAAACCTCTGCATTGCAACAGGCCATTGCTTATAACGACCATATTAAAACAATTCCTAGTGGTTTATCCTCTTGTAATTATAGGCTTTTATTTGTGCTTTTATTACCCAGACACCTCAAGTTATTTGGCATTTTATTACCTGAAGCATGCTGTGCCATTCTCTTTTATGGGAAGACGAGATGCTTGCAGGGAAATAACTTTATTTCCTGGCAGGGTGATTTGTTTCAGAACGGATGCTTGGAAAGAAAAAAGAAAAAAAAAGTCAAAACATTTTCAGAAAAGTGAAGTTCAGTTAAAAAAAAAAAATGATTTTTATTCATAAACATCCAAGACTGTTCCTACAGTGAATAACCTACCCAAAGTCATATAAACACCAAGTTCTGTTCCTGCCCAACCAAGAATCTCACTCTTGCTACCGCAGGGGTGTTTTAATTTTTACTGCTGCAGAACATGAAAATTTTAATTTTGGGTAAAGTGGTCCTTTAAAGTGCACCCGTGGCCAGAGTAAACAATAAAAAGACCCATTTTACCCCTCCGTGTCTTACTAAGCACTCTCAGGTTTGTGCTGAAGTGTAAAATAGGCCCCAAAAGTACTTATGCATCCTTAAGCAGGGCATACACTGCTGAACCAGATTATCTTCAATGCGTGTACCCCCGTCTGTTCAACAGAAGCCAGTCTAAATATTCAGCTTCTGTAGAAAAGTCCAGGCCACTGGCTGCAGCACTGATCCGTGTATTGACAGGTAGGATGTCCCCTCTGTCAAAATACAATAAAACTGCCAGAGAGATCCCTGCATCCACATCACTTTTGTGGTTGCAGGGATCTGAGAGTTCCTTAATGATCTCCCAAGAGGCAAATCAGATATTCCCTGGATCAACTTTACCTATAAACATTAGTATTATTAACTCGCTGGGCAACAAAAAAACAAAAAGCAATGCATGTATACCTAGCTTTCAAGCAGTAACACACCATTAAAAACAAGCCCTCTTTTGTAAAACCCAAATGTATACCTTAAATTGACAGATCTCTACAGAAGATCAAGTAAGTGGTGCACATTATGGAAGACTAGGAGGTTATGAACACAGACAGCAGGTACTAAAGCATTTTTAATTGAGGTTTCCAGTCCTAATGGGAGGCATGACAAATACAGGGTTGTAGAGAAAAGTTTTTACAGCTGTAGGTACACCAAAAGACCATAACAAGCTGATCCTCTAGACCAGGGGTCCCCAACCACCGGGCTGTGACCCACTACTGGGTGCGGTGGGGGGCGGGCGGCAGAGGAGAGAAGCAGGCGAACAGGCAAGTAGAGATGACATCTCTCTGCCCACCCCGCATCACCACTCTTTCGCCTGCACAGCCGGGCCTCTTCAATGTTTGAGAAGCGGCAGGGGAGCAGAGAGATGAAATCATCTCTCACCGCCCTTCCCACCACTGCACAGAAGCCTGCCTCTGTGTTAAATGAACCAGTGCTGCCACCAATGCAGTGACAATCCACATCTGGTGGCACTGGCAGGCAACGCGGCAAGACAGGCGATGTGGCAAGTGACAAGCGCCTCGAGGCGTTTCAGTTCGCAGTTGCAGCGCTATACAAATCATTCATTCATTCAGTGGCAGGCGACAAGCCGCATCTGGTGGCAGGAGACGTGGCAGGCGACAAGCCACATCTGGTGGCAGGAGACGTGGCAGGCGACAAGCCCCATCTGGTGGCAGGAGACGTGGCAAGCGACAAGCCACATCTGGTGGCAGGAGACGTGGCAAGCGACAAGCCACATCTGGTGGCAGGAGACGTGGCAAGCGACAAGCCACATCTGGTGGCAGGAGACGTGGCAAGCGACAAGCCACATCTGGTGGCAGGAGATGTGGCAAGCGACACACTCAGGGCTCCTACTGATTCTGCATTATGGCGAGTTGAACCATTTCATTTTATATTACAATGTAATAATAGAAATAATGCGTTTCAATCATCCTGACACCATACCAACCATGGTGCTGGGATGATTGAAGTGCCAACACCAGCCATTGTCCCGTCATATCCCCCCCCCCCCCCCCCCCAATCCCCGTGCCTTGGCGCAATTATCTTCCATACAGCCTCTAGATGCAAAGTTTTAACCAACCCCCTGTGAATCCAAGTCATCTGCCTCTGAAAAGGGCTCAAAATTATTACAGCTATGAATCAGATTTTAACAGGGCCTCCCAGACCACTCCTGATTTGGGGACTAGGAGGGACAGAGACACTGCCAGAGATGGTGCTGGGGAAGTTATACTGTACTCGTTGCACTCCTGACAGGTTTAACCACAATTTGTGTAGGGTGCGAGAGTGAACTGGTGGATTGCACCACCTTGCAATCATAGGAAAATGTTTACATTTACCATCACACCTTGGTATTGGCATTTAGCGTGACATATAAATGCATAAAGCAATGGGGATCACAGGTGGACATTTCAGGACCTTGCTGGTTTTCTTTTTCAAGACAGCAATAAAGAGGGGGGGAGGGTGGGACTTTAGATGAGGTGCGTGGGGTAGAGCCAGACAACCATATACATATGTAAATAATTATATTCTTTATTAGACCAAAGATAGGGCATGGATCAACCCATATAAAACGCATAATAGCACATTGGCATATAAAATACAAAGTATCAACATACATATTGAGGATAGTCACCAACATGACACAGAAAGTAAATATTGTACATCACAGTTCCCCAAATGGAGTAGGCATAACAAAAAGGGGATAAAAAGAAACACCATTATAGTTTGAAAAAGCCACAGACTGGAGGGGTAGAGGGTTAAGGGAGCTGTGATGCACGCTGCATGCCTTCCCTCTCCACTCCTTCCCACACATTATGGGGATGGGGGATTGGGCGGCGATTTCACCGCGCCTCTGCGCCACACCTTCCACTCCATGCGTGCAACGCCCAGTAGGCGTTCCTTGACGCAGGCGTGTGCTATTTCAGCTTGGCTGACACGTGGTGAATAGGTCCGGCTGCTGCCGTGCGGTCTCTCCCTTGTTGTCACGCCAGTGTGAAGCTGGATGGGATGCTGGGCTCACCCTGCAGTTCCCCTTCAGTGACCTTTTCTCAGCAGTCACATACTGCACTCCATTTTTGGTTTATATCCCATTAGGACCTACATGGATAAATACATAGCAAGCTTTTGATTTATTCTTAAATTTCTCTATAACAAGCAATACTAAAATTTCTTAACTCTAGTTTTCATTAATTTCTCCTGATTTCAGGAATCTCATCTCCTCTTCCCTATTCTTACCATATGGACACCCTATCTTTTCATTCTGTTCACCTTGTTAATATGCTCTATAACATACTTTCATACTGTGGTGATGGGTCTACTCTATATGACATTCCTTTTTATTTATACCAATATGGTAACAAACCACTTACTTTATTGTATACAATACAGAAAACCCATCCACAGTTACATCAAGACTTTTCCATACACACATTTTTTGGGACTGCGCGTGTGCTCCTGGTTCATGCTTGGGTCCTTTCCTCAGCTCCCGTGCTGGACATATTTATCTGGCTGACCTCTGGCAGGTGGTATCGCATGACCTAGTATCAGCTCTTATGTGAATACTTTCAATTATGGCCATTTATCTGTTCATCATCATCCTTAATCTCTCTACCCCTCTCCAGTCTGTGGCTATATCAATACTATAATGGTGATTCTTTTTATCCCCTTTTTAGTATATGGATGCACTTGCTCCTGATGAGTGGATAGAAGTCCACGAAACGTCGTCAAGCTTATTTTGATGCAGCCATCTCATATGTATGATTCTAGATGTTTTTTATTGCTCTACTACCCTGATATAATGTTATGCCTACAACATTTGGGGGACTGCGATTTACAATAAATTTACTTTCTGTGTCATGTTGGTGACTATCCTCAATATGTAGGTTGATACTTTGTATTTTATATGCCAATGTGCTATTATGCGTTTATATGGGTTGATCCATGCCCTATCTTTGGTATAATAAAGAATATAATTTTTTACATATGTATATGGTTGTGGCTGGCTCTACCCCGCGCACCTCATCTAAAGTCACACCCTCCCCCCCCCGCTTTTTTGCAAAAGCAACCAGGGATGGAGGCGTAATATTCCCTGTTGCGTCTCATTTAAAGTCCCAAATATTCCCCCTTTTTTCTTTGATCTTTTTCAAGACAGGGTGATGCACTATTATGAGACAGAGTTCCAACAACCAATCATAAACCGACACCATGGGATACTACAATGAGGATATCCTGATAGCGCAGTAAGGGTAAAACGGAGACCAGCACCTTGGTAAACACCCAGGTGCAGAAGACCCACAGTAAAGACCTGAATAGCAGGGCCCCAAACTGAAAGTGCAGAGGACCCACAGTAAAGTGTAGACATCTCTGATGTGCTGCAAAGATGGGGACATGCAGGTCAGTTTCTTTGACGTCCACAGTGGCCAGTAAGTCTCCCCTATCGAATGAAGGCTTTGACAGACCCGATTGATTACATGCAGACCCACTAGGGCTGCATGGATATCTTATAATCTGTGTGGTAACGCAAACTTTGAAAGTGATAAACGCAGGAGGGAGTTGGGTGCAAAGCTCTCTAGCTTGTAGCCTGTGGAGACCACCTCTCACATGCTGGTTAAGGCTAACACATCCCTTTTCTTAGAAAAGTGGAGGCCCACCCTAACACTGAAGAGGATTTATCTGAGGGCTTGGAAGACTTAACATTCCAAGGCTTGAGGAGTAGACTGAGGACCAAACTTGGGTCTGGCGTTCAAGTTTTGGGGTCATAGGTAACTTAAAAAAAAAAAAAAAAAAGACTCTTGGACTCTGGCAAGTCTTTCCTGACTGTCTTCTGTAGCGGAGAAAAGGTATTGTTAAAACCTGTAGCATCTTTGATAAGGGCATTTAAGTACGCAACGATACTTAACAGCAAGGAGCACATGGAAGGGTGACATATGTCAAACAAAGAAAAATTCCCAGCTCAGCCTGCAACCTAACTGAATTGTCCCAACAGTTCATGTTAAAAACAGGGGTTTAGTTTGCACCCATTTGCAAATGCATGTATAAGCTGCAGAGGCTGCGACAAGGCACCCCAGTATTATTTGCAGTCCTAACAATATACGTTTTGGGAGCCTCCATAATAGGAGCATACATGGAGTATTAGATAGAGGACAGGTATGCCTGTATGGAGCCCACTCCTTAAAAAGACACAGGGGCGCACTGGATACCTTTTTTGCCATTGTGCCATATGCTGGGTGTCCAGTGCCCCCCTATGCCTTTAAGCAGTGGGCTCCCTACAGCAGGGCTTGACAAATTTGCTTGGAATCTAGGAGCCAGCTAAAAAAGTTAGGAGCCAGGTTTTCTTTTTTTTTTTTTTTAACGACATGGAGACGAGTGAGGGGAAGATGGCCCCCGCCTGTCTCCAAGTCATTGCAGGGCAGAAGCGACTTCAAATCGTCACTTCTGCCCATAGCTCTTAAAAAGGGCCATTTTTTTATTTTATTTTTTCAAATGGCAATATTTTTTTTTTTGCATTTTAGTGTAAATATGAGATCCGAGGTCTTTTTGACCCCAGATCTCATATTTAAGAGGTCCTGTCATGCTTTTTTCTATTACAAGGGGTGTTTACATTCCTTGTAATAGGAATAAAAGTGACAATTTTTTTTTCAAAAGAACAGTGAAAAAATTAAAAGTTAAAATAAATAAGAAAAAAAATAATAATTTTAAACGCGCCCGTCCCGCCGAGCTTGTTTGCAGAAGAGTAGCGCCCGCATATGAAAGCGGTGTTCAAACCACACATGTGAGGTATTGCCGTGATCGGTAGAGCGAGAGCAATAATTCTAGCCCTAGACATCCTCTGTAACTCAAAACATGCAACCTGTAGAATTTTTTTAAATGTCACCTATGGAGATTTTAAAGGGTAAACGTTTGTCGCCATTCCACGAGCGGGCAAAATTTTGAAGCGAGACATGTTTGGTATGAATTTACTCGCCGTAACATTATCTTTCACAATATAAAAAAAAATTGGGCAAACTTTACTGTTGTGTTATTTTTTTAATTAAAAATAGTATTTTTTTCCCAAAAAAGTGCGCTTGTAAGTCCGCTGCGCAAATACGGTGTGACAGAAAGTATTGCAACGACCGCCATTTTATTCTCTAGGGTGTTAGAAAAATAAATATATATATATAATGTTTGGGGGGTTCTAAGTGAAGGAGATAAGGCTGTTTCGTTTTCACTGCCTGCCTATTAGTATTGCTGGGTGTCATACCAACGGCCACCACAAGAGGGCGCCAGATTATAGAAGGTATCATAGGACTGCACAAGGCCGCAAAGCCGGGGGCCTCAATTACCGGCAGGCGCGGCCCATCGCGCGCGGGGGGGGGGGTGCACTAAAGACAGGATACCCCCAGCTGTGCTATAGGTGTGCGCCTACAATGGAGGCTCTCCATCTATAGAGTAAGGACTGAAGATAATATTGGAGTGCCTTGTCACAGCCTCTGCAGCTTACACATGCATTTGCAAATATGTGCAAACTAAACCCCTGTTTTTAACGTGAACGGTTAGACAGGATAATTTAGTTTGTTACAGGCTGCCAAGTTGAACTGGGAGTTTCTTTGTTGTTGGACATGCCTCCAGGTAATCAGCTATGTCACCACTTACTGAAAGACTTAATCCATTTGTGTTCTGGTGACCACTCAAAATTTGGGACTTTTACTTTTGCTGAGCTTATGGGTCGCCTCCTCAACACCGGATTTAAGTGTGTGTGTGTGTGTGTGTGTGTGTGTGTGTGTGTGTGTGTGTGTGTGTGTGTGTGTGTGTGTGTGTGTGTGTGTGTGTGTGTGTGTGTGTGTGTGTGTGTGTGTGTGTACACACACACACACCACTCTACAAATCACATGCATTGCACGCAGTTACAGTGTGACCCCCCATAGGACTTGCATTGGTTTAATTTGCCTGCTTTAAAGTCCGCCAAACACAACATGCCATTTACTTTTTGCCACAGTGTAGAGCTGTGAATGGCTGGATTTCAGTGTCCAGGTGGGTGGTCGGGGGTGACGGCAGTAAAACCACTACGCAATCATCTGTTTTTACTGCCCTCTTGTTGCTAATGTGAACAAGGCCTAAAATGGCTAGCATGAATTGGGATTTAATTTTTTTGGTATTGAAGATTCATATAAACAATAAATGCTGCATTATCAATAAATAAAATCAATGATTAGGAAAAAATAAAAAAATGTATAGGATTTTTTTGATTTAAAATCGATTTTAGATTATCAAATTTTATTAAAATGCTTTTGGAATAAAAATCCTATTTTTAGATAGATTTTTACAACAGCTTACCCGTAAAATCCTTTTCTTGGAGTACATCATGGGACACAGAGCCTAAGTAATAACTTAATGCAGGGGTCTTCAAACTACGGCCCTCCAGTTGTTCAGGAACTACAATTCCCATCATGCCTAGTCATGTCTGTGAATGTCAGAGTTTTACAATGCCTCATGGGATGTGTAGTTCTGCAACAGCTGGAGGGCCGTAGTTTGAGGATCCCTGACTTAATGGGTTATAGGCCACCTTCAGGTGATGGACACTAGTATACCCAATAAAATAAGTTCACTCCCCTATATGACCCCCCCCCCCCCTCCTCCCCCCAGGGGTACCTCAGTTTTTGTAGCAAAGCAATATATCTAAACCCCAAAAAGAGGAGAGGGACCTCTGTCCCATGATGTACTTTAAGAAAAGGATTTTACAGGTAAGCCGTTATAAAAATCCTATTTTCTTTATCGTACTTCATGAGACACAGAGCCTAAGTAATAACTTAATGGGACGTCCCATAGCAATGCTATTTGAGGGGAGGGAAGAGACCACCCGCATGTTACCCCCAGACTTGAGGACTTGTACTGCTGCCTGCAGCACACTGCGCCCAAAGGCGATATCCTCATACCTCCTTACATCGACCTGATAGAATTTTGTGAATTTATGTACTGAAGACCAAGTTGCGGCCTTGCAGATCTGAGCTATGGTGGCCTGGTGACACACTGCCCAAGAAGCACTAACCAACCTGGTAGAGTGCGCTTTGACTTAAAAACGGAGGAATCTTTCCCCTTAAATCATAAGTCCGAATTACAACTTGCCGAATCCACTTAGCGACAGTGGATTTCGATGCTGCCTGTCCTTTCTTAGGATCCTCTGGCAGAATAAATAAGACATCAGTCTTTCCAATCTGAGCTGTTGTCTTTAAATAGATTTTCACTGCTCTCCCCATATAAAGACAATGTAGTGACTTCTCTTCCCTGGAACATGGTCTTGGAAAAAAACAATGGCAGGACATGGTAAAAAAGTCTGGAAGAGGGCGCAACACCACTCTGTCCTCATGAAGAATCAAGTATAGCTCTTTACAAGAAAGAGCAGCCAATTCCGAAACCCTCCTTGCTGAGGATATAGCAACCAAGAACACCAGCTTCCTTGTCAGAAGGACTAAGGGTATATACTCTATCGGTTCAAATGGCTGTTTTTGTAATACTGACAAAAATAAGTTCAAGTCCCAAGAGCTCAAAGGTGATTTAACTGGTGGATTAATCCGCATCACCTCTTGCATAAATCCCCGGACTAAAGAATGTGTAGCAAGCGGTCTTTGAAATAAGATCGATAAGGATGAGACTTGGCCCTTAATAGTACTCAAGGCCAACTTCATCTCTACCCCTAATTGTAGAAAGGCAAGAATTCTGCCTATGACACATCGCCGAGGGTGCCAACCCTTGGATTCACACCAGGAAACATAAGCTCTCCAGACTCTATAATATATAGTTCTGGAAGCTGGCTTCCTTGCATTAATCAAAGTAGAGATAGCTGACCTGGAAAGCCCACATGGCTTCAGAATGTGGGCTTCACTAGCCAAGCCATTAAATTTAGTGTTCGTAAAGTAGGATGGAATATCGGCCCCTGTAAGAGCAGGTCTGGCCTTAGTGGAAGGGACCATGGATCCTTCACTGCCATCTTTACGATTTCTGCATACCATGACCTTCTGGGCCATGCTGGTGCAACCAGAATTACCGTCTTTCTTTCCAGCTTGATCCTGCAAAGAAGTCGTGGCAGCAACTGAATAGGGGGTGGGGATGCTTAGATCAGTGAGAACTGATCCCACTTGTCACCAACGCATCTGTTCCGCATGCGAGTGGACCCCTTGTCCTGGACACAAAGTTGACTAACTTCATGTTGAATCTGGACGCTAGAAGATATACTTCTGAAATCCCCCATCTTTGGCAAACAGCCCGAAAAATGTCGGGGTGAAGAGACCATTCCCCGGGAATAACTGCTGGCGACTCAAGTAGTCTGCCTGCCATTTCTCTACTCCCGGAATGAAGACTGCTGATAGGCATGGAACATTCCTTTCTGCCCAACTTAGTATATGCTGGAGAGAAGACAGGGTGACTGGGCTCACTCCATCATGCTGTTGGGAATCTGGGCTGACCGCCCAGCATCCCTGGGGTATACAAGTGGAGACTGAAGTCCCATCCACCAATATCAGCTCAAGCTGCAGTTGTGAAGTGCAGATTGCATTCTCTCCTTGGGTCCTGATCTGCTGCTCAGGAGTGACCACCACCTCCTCACCCTGGGCCTCCAGAACTGCCACAGGTGTGGGGCAGAGGTCTTGGACCCTCTGTCCAGTTGCCAGCACTTTAGCTGGGTTGGTGTCATCATTCTGGGGCGCCGTCTGCTGCTGGACAGTGTGACCGATTGCCCCAGCTTCCTGAAGCTGTAGAGACATTGTAGGTGCTAGGCAGAGGCCAGCGGCGCTCTGCCCCGTTGCCCGTGATTCGGCTGGGAGTAGCAGCTTTACTACCTCAGCTTGTCGCTGGTGAGAGGGGCCAACTACCCCAGCTCCCTGGAACTCAATAGTTGTTGCTGGTGCTGGACAGAGGTGGGTAGCACTCTGCCCTGTTGCCAGCACTTCTGCTGGGGACTCCACATCCTCCGCTCTGGTTAACCGTTGGGGCAGGAGGCTGGCTTCCTCCACTCCCAAATTGTGTAGCTGCCATTGGGAAGGGGAGCCGGCTGCTTACTTTTCCATTCCCTCATCTGGCTGCGGGGATGACATGTCTGTGGTACTGTCTCCCAGGTGCACGGATCTTTGCTGGGGAGGAAAGACCGCTTTCTCCACCCTGGCCGACTGTTGAGGAGGGACAACAAACACCTCCTCTCCCTTCTCCCCCTGCATCTGCTGCTGGGAAGTGATCGCCGCCTTCTCACCCTGAGCCTCCAAAACTGACACGGGAGTGGGGCAGAGGTCTTGGACCCTCTGTCCGGTGACCAGCGCTTCAGCTGGGGAAGTTCCTTGTAATTCCACGGATACTGCCGTTGGTGCTGGGCAGAGCACATTGAAGTTTGGCCCTAATACCAGCTCTTCTGCAGGAGGCTGATCAGGTTGTTTTTCCTCAGCAGAAAAGTCTATCAAATCCCCCGTCTCTGCAACTGGTGTCTGGGGATATAGGTTCACCATCTCCTGTCCATGGAACCCAGAAGATGCTATCAGTGCTGAGCAGAGGTTGGCAGAGCTCTGGCCGGTTGTCAGCACTTCAGCTTTGGGGATGGCAATTTCCAGATTTTCCACTGCCGATTCTCTGGCATGCTGCTGGACAGGCACATTCCTCCATCCAAGATCATCCCATGCAGAAACAGGATCATCAAGGTCAGTCAGCACTTCCGCTTTGGGGACGACAATCTCCGGAGTGTCCACTGCCGATTCTCTGGCATGCTGCTGAACGTGTTCTAGCAGTTTCCTGTATGCCCTTTCCAGATGCTGTTCCTTCCTTAGCAAATGGTCCAGATCTGGTTTAAGCTCTGAGACCCCTGCAAGACCGAGCATAGCCTCTCTATATTCTCGCAGGTCCTCAAGGGTAGGTTCCCCTTCGTCGCCAAACACAAAACGATCTGTAAGGCTCTCCCACAGCAATCCAGGTCCTCCAAAGCCATATCCCTCCGGAGAGCATTCTGTTGTCTCCCCTAAATATCCCTGCTCTGCGTGCCATTGCAGAGCCCGATAATGATTGTCCAGCTCTATCTCCTGCTGGACCAGCCTGTCCAACTCAGGTCACCCATTGCTCCTGGGGCTGCTCTCCCAGGAATGCCATCCGCAATGCCCGTTGGTCACTGGCCTCGCTCTTGGGTTGGAAAGCACTTGCCCTGTTTTATACCAGCGAACTGGAGGGCTCCAATTCAGAGCTCCACCCGAATCTGCTGCCTGAGCTCCAGGTATTCATCCTCAGACACAGTCCTGGTGTATGCTGAAAGGACGATCCACAGCAGCCCCGGAAACTCTGATGCCAGATCCATATCTCCGCTGGGGTGACTGAAGTCTGCTATCCTGATCTTGGATCCCGGTGGAGGTTTGGATGTCCCAGACTGCAGGAAGCACGATCCCACTGCTTGCCAACAATGTGACGGAACGTCCCTACACTCCTCTTGAGTGTTTTCGTCATATACCACTTCCTCCCAGTCTGAATATATATCTCAGATATTCCAACCGCTCCCAAGCACAAAACGAGACGAGACTTGCTTAGTGCCAACATGGACTGTTTTATTAAAACCAAAATTACAAGTATTTAAATTTTATATACAGTAGAAGAGGAGATCCCCCCCCCCCCCCCATTTTACTCTAACAATACACCTGTAACAAATTAACATGAGCTAATTAACTAATCCCTTTAAGCAGCCGATGTGACTCTGTGCCCATCAGAATTTCACTACAGGTCAAACTTGTTGTCACCGAGCTTCACACATGTTAGATGCGAATATCATCAACTCCAGCCACCTGTCTGTTGTCTTATATAATGCAAATGAGTCCAGTCTGTCTTGACACAGATTCTAAAGAGTATTTCACCTATTGTTGCATGTGCCAATTAACCCTGCAATTGAATCTGACTAGCACAGATTATAGTGGGGTTCTCATTCACCCTGTGCCCCTTAAAATCCAGGGCCCATTATCGGTTGGCAAGAGGCTCGCATTTAGTCCTCTTCAAAAGCCTGTGTCCCGACTAGGTCTGTCACACTGAGTAACAATGTATTTCCTGTACTGGAAATTAAAGGTCGACCGATATATCAGCCGGCCGATATACTCGGCCGATATTTGGCCGTTTTTATGAAATCGGCATCGGCCGATTATTGTGGAAACCAGGCCGATTCGCGGCTGCAACGCTATACCCGGCAGCCTGCAGTAGATTTAGACGTGTTTCCCCGCTACAGCAGCATGTAAACTTTTAATCCAGCGCGGGCGGTGCGGCCACTATAGAAAAGAAAAGGTTCACTGGCACAGGACCGCACCGCTCCGTCCCCCTCCGCCCCGCCCCCCCCCCTCCGGTGTGCTGTAACATAGAAGCCTCCGCAGGAGATCGTGGCAAGCACCAGCTAAGCTCCTCTTGCTTCCCTGCTAAGGCGGAGCCTGCTGGATGCTGCTATCTCTTGTTCTGTGATTGGCTGGTCAGCGTCTATCTGCATGCACCTAGCCCTATCAGGTGCATGCAGATAGATACCAGCATGTACGGAGGGTAAGTCAGAAAAAGTGTGTGTGCTACTGTGCCCCCCTGCAGACTTTATTTAATGTCCTCCACAGCCACCTCTGTACCCCCCTCCTCCACAATCACCTCTCTGTACCCCCCCTTCTCTACAGTCACCTCTCTGTACCCCCCCCCTCCTCCACAGCCACCTCCACAGCCACAGCCACCTGAAAGCCCCCCTCCTCCACCTCTCTGAAAGCCCCCCTCCTCCACCTCTCTGAAAGCCTCCCTCCTCCACCTCTCTGAAAGCCCCCCCCCCTCCTCCACAGCCACCTCTCTGTAACCCCCCCCCTCCTCCACAGCCACCTCTCTGTAACCCCCCCCCCCCTCCTCCACAGCCACCCCTCTGTAACCCCCCCCCCTCCTCCACAGCCACCCCTCTGTAACCCCCCCCCCTCCTCCACCCTCCACCCCACCTCCACAGCCACCTCTCTGTAACCCCCCCCCCCCTCCTCCACAGCCACCTCTCTGTACCCCCCCCCCCCCCCCCCTCCTCCACAGCCACCTCTCTGTAACCCCCCCCTCCTCCACAGCCACCTCTCTGTAACCCCCCCCCCCCCCCTCCACAGCCACCTCTCTAACCCCCCCCTCCTCCACAGCCACCTCTCTGTAACCCCCCCCCTCCTCCACAGCCACCTCTCTGTAACCCCCCCCCCCTCCTCCACAGCCACCTCTCTGTAACCCCCCCCCCCTCCTCCACAGCCACCTCTCTGTAACCCCCCCCCTCCTCCACAGCCACCTCTCTGTAACCCCCCCCCCCCTCCTCCACAGCCACCTCTCTGTAACCCCCCCCCCCCCCCCCTCCTCCACAGCCACCTCTCTGTAACCCCCCCTCCTCCACAGCCACCTCTCTGTAACCCCTCCCTCCTCCACAGCCACCTCTGTAACCCCTCCCTCCTCCACAGCCACCTCTCTGTACCCCACCCTCCTCCACAGTCACCTCTCTGTACCCCCTCCTCCACAGCCACCTCTCTGTACCACACCTCTCTGTACCCCCCTCCTCCACAGCCACCTCTGTACCTCTCTGGTTAATTTAAGCAATTTTCTGTATCCCTTCTTTATTTTTTTACTATACTTTTAGATTTTATGAAATGAAGGAAAAAAAAAAAAAAAAAAAGAAAAATCTGCCTAAAAAAGAATTGGCCGCAAAAATCGGCATCATATATCGGCCATCGGCTGCCCCAATTTCTAAATATCGGCTTCGGCCAGAGAAAAACCCATATCGGACCTCTACTGGAAATACCTGTATAACATGCCTTACGTGCCCCAGCGCTCCTGTGTGACAGACTTCAGTTGCCCTGATATAGATCTTCTGACAATGAGAGCATCCGTTTTATAACAAAACTTCAGGTGCGAGCCTGATTGGACTCCTCGGCTGTGCGCCACGTGGACATTACGTCCCGCCCACGGCGCCACCTGCCTTAAGCCACGCCCCTTCCAGTACTCGCCCTCCTCGTTTCTAAAAAAAATTATCCTTGGTCCGCACACGCATGCATTGCAGACCCGATGGAGAGGGGGCTGCCCTTGCCAGACTTTCTATACGTACAAGGCTTGGGCGCAAGAAGGCTTTTTTAAAAAGGCAGCTGACATGCTAAATGCGAGTCATTTACCCATAAGAAGCCACCACCGCACCCCATCGGGAGGGGGGGGGGGTGTTTTCTCTGCAGTATGAGGCTTATTATTCTGGTAACACTTTAGTGTTTTAACAGGAGCCATTATACATAATAAGCTTACCCCCAGCCTCTTAGTTCCCCCAGGGGAGAGAGGCAATTAAGAACCCCCTCCTGCTGCTGGGACAGACACACAGACGCTGTTTATAGCTGGACACAGAGCTGCTGAGAAGCAATGTACCAAGGTATGTGTATTTTTACTCCCTCTAGTGGAGATTTTAAGGCATTACAATGTTTTTCATATGGAAGAAAAAAGGCATAGGTGGACTTTTTACAGTTCCTAGGCTTCTTCCCTTCCCTTCCCTTTTCCTCGCTGCAGGATACTGCTGAAAACAGACAAATCCAAACTACACCCATCACGGCGGGCTGCGTTAGTAAACCTTGAAAGACCGGGTCCCCATTATTATAGCACCCCTCAGAATCAACTTTAGGCAATGTAGCATCACCAAAAAAAGTCCTGGGATCCAGCCCTCAAAAGAGGCTTACAGGCAAAACCTCGTTCTTCTATACGAGGCCAGGGTACCATCCACTTTGGCCTCAGTAGCTTGGATGGATCCAGTGTGTGGAGGTTATTTAAAATCGAGCATGGATCCCTCATGGAGCTCCTCAGAGCACATCTTCACTCGTGGCCAACACCTTAGACACAGGTGAACAAACTGAGGTACTCCTGAAAAGGAGGAGGGGTTATATAGGGGAGTGAACTTCCTGTATTGGGTATACCAGTGTCCATCACCTGAAGGTGGCCTATAACCCATTAAGTTATTACTTGGGCTCCCATGATGTACGATAAAGATAGTTTTCTATTTAAAGATACATTAATAATTTAATTTATTCGGCATGAAATGGAGCTTAGTTATGTAGCATGAGGCTGTATATTCTGCAATATTTAAATTTTTGGTAAACTCATTCAATGAATCTAAGCTCTGCAAGCTGAGATAATATGCACTGCATTGGATGCATGAGATAAAACAAAGTTCAGCAACATTCATTTACCCTATTCTGCAAATCTATGTACACTTCAAACTGTATGATTGAATCGGTTCCGATATCGCTGTTTTACTAAACCCGACGGCTTATTCTAAATGGGAAACCTTAAATTTTGTTTATAAATATTAAAGGATTCTAACTACCAGCAAGAATAAGTCCTTCCATTTAAAGAGCACCTGTCATTTCAGATCCATCATGGCAGCGCCTGTTAGCGGGCATCCACTCACCTGCTGCCGTCAGGTCCATCACCTTGTTAGGTTACTGCTGCATCAGCCATCCCATTAAAAAGAATGAGACTGTTGGTGAGTCAACAGCGAGTCAGAGGAGGAGCCACTGCGTGACAGAGATGACAGTTGCTCTTTAACCACTTTCAGACCGGACCAATTTGCAGCCAAAGGACCAGGCCCCTTTTTGCGATTTGGCACTGCGCCACTTTGACAATTGCGCGGTCGTGCGACGTGGCTCCCAAACAATATTGACGTCCTTTTTTTCCCACAAATAGAGCTTTCTTTTGGTGGTATTTGATCGCCCCTGCGGTTTTTATTTTTTGCGCTATAAACCAAAAAGAGCGACAATTTTGAAAAAAAAAAAAACATTCTTTTTTATTTTTTGCTATAATAAATATCCCCCAAAAATATATAAAAAAAAAATTCTTCCTCAGTTTAGGCCGATACGTATTCTTCTACATATTTTTTGTTAAAAAAAAAAAAAAAAAAAAAAATTCCAATAAGCGATTATTGATTGGTTTGCACAGAAGTTATAGCGTTTACAAGATAGGGGATAGTTTTATAGCATTTTTATTAATAATTTTTTTTTTTTTTTTTTTATTAGTAATGGCGGCGAACATCGGACATTTTTGACACATTTTTGGGACCATTGTCATTCATACAGCAATCAATGCTATTTAAATGCATTGATTCCTGTGTAAATGACACTGGCAGTGAAGGGGTTAATCACTAGGTGGCAGTGTAGGGGTTAATCACTAGGTGGCAGTGTAGGGGTTAAGTATGCCTAGAGGTGTGTTTCTTACTGTGGGGGGCGTGGCTGTCAGCTAGTGAATGCTGATCTCTGCTCCAATCACAGGGAGCAGAGATCGGCGTCACTAGTTGCTAGGCAGAACGGGGAGATGCTGTTTATTTCCACATCTCCCCGTTCAGCCTTCCCGTGAGACGATCGTGGGTGTCCCCACGGCGATCGAGTCTGCGGGACCCGCGACCAGCCTCACGGGGGTCCCGGCCGGCACGCGCCCGATGGCACAGCGACATCTTAACCACTTTCAGACCGGACCAATTTGCAGCCAAAGGACCAGGCCTCTTTTTGCGATTCGGCACTGCGTCGCTTTAACTGACAATTGCGCGGTCGTGCGACGTGGCTCCCAAACAAAATTGACGTCCTTTTTTTCCCACAAATAGAGCTTTCTTTTGGTGGTATTTGATCGCCCCTGCGGTTTTTATTTTTTGCGCTATAAACAAAAATAGAGCGACAATTTTGAAAAAATGCATTATTTTTTACTTTTTGCTATAATAAATATCCCCAAAAAATATAAAAAAAATTTTTTTTTTCCTCAGTTTAGGCCGATACGTATTCTTCTACATTTTTATTTTTTTTTTTTTTTTTTTTGGTAAGAAAAAAAAAAATTGCAATAAGCCTGTACGTGCCATTCTGCTGACGTATATCGTCATGCGCCGGTCGGCAAGTAGTTAAAGGGGACGTACATGTATGCTCTTATGCCTGTCCGTGCCATTCTGTCGACGTATATCGTTGTGCGCCGGTCGGGAAGCGGTTAAAAAAGGATGCTTTAAAGCAAGCCTTTTTACTAGCCTTTTAAATCACGACTCATCATCATCGAATTGATTTAAATTAAATCCATGCTGCTTACCAGTGATTATATACGTTATTTTTCCTTTGACCATAGTTCTATGAGTACCTTAAAAAAAACTAGCATCTTGGTACATACAAAACCCTTTAAGCATGCAGCATACCTGGTGTCAGGTGCCCTGCTTGGATAAGTGTATTCAGAGAGATTTGCTTCTCTCCAGGTTTGTTAAGGGTCATTGCGGCACCGGGGGACAGCGTGGTCGCATGCTTCACTATCCCAACGGCTGGCTGCTGAACTACCTGTAACAGTAACATCAACGTTAGAAGGCAAAAACAGGTCCTCATTCCAAACAGTCCATCAACCTGCTTAATCAAGCAAGACTGCTTAGAGCCATGTGCGTCTAGCCTTCAGTTTACACACATCACACTCTGGAAACCTCAAGCAGACTCTTGTCTGGATATGACAACAAGAAATCTCACCAGTTGTTTACAGTAATATCTACCAACATACACTTGTCCAGATGGCCTTAATCTCTTGAGACACACAAGCCTATCAGACCGCTAGTCATGGAGGTTTCAAAATTCATCATTAATGCAGTTTACTCAAATGTCCTAGAATAAAATCTGCAAGATTTTCTGGTCAGTTTTATTTCATGTGGAATTAAGTCACACATAACAAATGTTATATGAATGTTCTAAAATCAAAAAGGGTTGTGTGCAAATCCTGCTGAGCTAATCTGTCTAATAAGAAAAACATTTACTACAATAAGACCTCTGTGTGAACTACAGAAATGCACACTTTTTAGAACATTACAACATTTTTATACAAAATCATTAATTTTACATCATTACACTGTGAAATCTTCAAGTGTCAGTCTCTGCCACTAGCACCAACACCCTCCATTAGAGTTAAAATGACAATTGCAAAGTAGAGGCAAACTTTATTATTGGGAAATGAAAAAAATGGTGCAGCTATTGTGTGCCTACAAAACAACGGCTTAAAAATATAAACAGATTTCAGTTTTTAAGTTGCCCACAGATACAAAGAGGCAATAGGACGCGAAGGAAAGGTCCATTTACCCTACATTATTTGTGACGGCAGATGCCAATTTAAACCTCAATGACAGGATTGATTGAGCATTTATTTATCCTATGGAATATGGAATTCTATGGAATAGGAAGGGGGGGGGGGGGGGTGCAGGAAAATACATTGATAATGCTGCTGGTTCCATTCATCCTGGGTGGGGGACAGAGAGACAACAGTAATTAGAATATGATCAACTTCCAACCCTCTTGGACAGGTCAAACATTATGCAATTTTCTCTCCTTCGACCAGGGGTTGAAGGAAAGAATATTGCTTGATTCCCCAGCAACATAGTCAGTGTTGATGGTGGAATCCCTCCCACAGAGATATTGTGTTCTGCCAACAAGGAGCCTTCACCACCAGCAGAAAAATAAAAAATAAAAAGATCACTGCTGGCGACTTCAGCTACTGAATAAAATAATCACTGCTGGAGCCTTTAGCTGCCAACAGTGATCGGATGAAAAAAAGCCCACAGGCTGGTTGTACTGAAGTCAAATCGATGCATCGACTTCCTGCCCATAGACGGATCAAAATTTTGATCTGTCTATGGTTGGCTTTAGACTAACTGGCTAACTATAAATGGGAAGATCTAATCTGGACTTGTTATTTAAAGTATAACTAAAAAGAAAAAACCTTCAGTTTTTTGCTTTTTTGTTTGGATAGAGTGGAGAGGGACGTCCATTTGCATTTCAGTCTGTGTCCCTGTTGGAGATTCACGCTCTCCATTTCACATGTTTACCATTATCATTGAAAGTAAAAACACACTATTGGGTTGTTCCTAGAAAAGTAATAGGAGAGGAAATATTCCAAAGGGTCCCCAAGGAATTCCCTTGATTTCCACGGATTTCCTCTCACTTCCTGTTTGGCCATGGGACAGAAGGGGAGGGAAATCTCCACAGTGGGACACAGATGGCGAAAAAAAAAAAATCTGACAGGGGTTATAGCCCTTCTTTGCTCTATCAAACAACAAAAAAAAATTTGCCAATAGTTCTATTTTAAAGTGACTCGTGACATATTTCTTGCCATTTCATCTAAGAGTTTCTATAGAGGCAGTTGTAGGCTCTCTATTACTTTACTTCCCTCATATCACAGCTCTCTAGCAATCTCTAGATATCTGTACAAATTATTGTGTACAGCATTGACTTTACCTCCTTTCTTCAGCTTTTCCTTTTTATGTTGGCTAGAATACATTTCTTTCCTATTAGTTGGTCTTAGCTAACGGAACAAAAAAATACCATCAGCCAATCTAGAAAAAAAAAGGAGGGATAATGTAATTTTATCCAGGCACACTTCACACAGAGACTTTTAACCACTTCAATACAGGGCTTTTAAACACCCTTCCTTACCAGAGCACTTTTTGCGATTCGGCACTGCGTCGCTTTAACTAACAATTGCGCAGTCGTGCGACGTTACACCCAAACAAAATTGACGTCCTTTTTTTCCCCACAAATAGAGCTTTCTTTTGGTGGTATTTGATCGCCCCTGCGGTTTTTATTTTTTGCGCTATAAATAAAATAAGAGCGACAATTTTGAAAAAAAAAAAAAAAACAAAAAAAAAAAAAACACATTTTTTACTTTTTGCTATAATAAATATCCCATTTTTTTTTTTTAAAAAAATTATTTTTTTCCTCAGTTTAGGCCGATACGTATTCTTCTACATATTTTTGGTAAAAAAAAAAAAAAAAAAAAAAAAAAAAAAAAAAATCGCAATAAGCGTATATTGATCGGTTTGCGCAAAAGTTATAGCGTCTACAAAATAGGGGATAGATTTATTGAATTTTTTTTATTTATTTTTTTTACTAGTAATGGCGGGGATCTGCGATTTTTTTTTCGTGACTGCGACATTGCGGCGGCACTTCGGACACTTTTGACACATTTTTGGAACCATTCACATTTACACAGCGATCGTTGCTATAAAATTGCAATGATTACTGTGTAAATGTGACTGGCAGGGAAGGGGTTAACACTAGAGGGCGCTGGAGGGGTTAATGTGTGTCCCTAATAGGAGTGATTCTAGCTGTAGGGGGAGGGGACTTAAGGGGAGGAGACCGATCATGTGATCCTCCGTACTGGGATCACATGATCGGTCTCCTCCCCGCTGACAGGACGTGGAGCTGTGTGTTTACACACACAGCTCCACGGTCCCGCCCGATCCCGTTGTTTTAACGGGCAATCGCGGGTGCCCGGCGGACATCGCGGCCGCCGGGCACTCGCACCGGGTCCCAAGCGATACGGCGCGCGCGCGCCCCCCAGGCGGCCGGGAATCCGAGGACGTCATATGACGCCCACCCAGGATGGTAGATCCACCTTGTGGGCGTCATGACTATGGCCGGGTATTGAAGCGGTTAAAAGAAAGGTCAATTTTTACACAGCATTTTCACGGCTGCTCCTTAGGGATTGCTAGTTAGCTACAACAAAAGAGAGAAGGCAATAAAGAGCTTATAACAACTTCAATGCACAGGTACTGTTAGACAGGATGACACTTAAAGAATTTTGACCTGCCTGTAAATTGCATTCCTTGGAGTACAGTACAGGGCATAGGCCGAGTATTCATAGACCCTGCATTACAGGCTCGTACTTTGAGGCGATTGGACACTGGGGACGCTTTTGAGGACACGCACCCTGGGTGCCTTCCCTATAATCCTACCCCACCCAGTGAGTTTTGTAGCAGCCAATACAGAGTAAACCAAAATAGAAAGGAAGATGGCCCGAGTATTCATAGACCCTGGAACTTTCTCAAGCAATGAATGAAGGTGTTCAAGAACCAAACTGGTCCAACAGGCCCAACAACAAGGATCAACAGATCCAACTTAAGAGTACAGTTGCTAGAACCTTGTGGTTGAATCTTCTTCGGATGCAGCATTAGAAGTTTCACTTGTAAAACTTTGAACAGGGTATGAACAGAAGACCAGATGGCAGCCTTACAAAGCTGGGCTACAGAGGCTTGGTGCCAGAGTGACCAGGAAGCAACAAATGACCTGCTGGAGGGCATAAAAGAGCAGGAGGAGGAGTTTTGTCCTTTAGAGTGCAAGCTCTAGCTCTCATCCATCAAGTGATGGTGAACTTGGAAACAGGATTCCCCCCCTGCAATGTCCCGAGAATAAGACAATAAGGGAGTTCATCTTCCTGATAAAAGCTGTTGCTTTGAGTTAGACCTGATGGCTCCGACTATAACCAGGCAATGAATAACAATTTTCTTTGGGTGCTTTGGAGCAGGGCAGAAACTGGACTAGGTCTTCACTGTGGTGGAAGATGGACACCACCTTAGGAACAAAAGACAGTCTTTGGTGCAAGACTAC
This sequence comes from Lithobates sylvaticus, assembly GCA_028564925.1. Classification (NCBI taxonomy): domain Eukaryota; kingdom Metazoa; phylum Chordata; class Amphibia; order Anura; family Ranidae; genus Lithobates; species Lithobates sylvaticus. Next base: position 148,808,098 of record CM053030.1, read on the forward strand.
ATGATCTTTGTAAGGAATGGCTCCTTATAAGAGAAAGCTGCCAGCTCAGAGACATATCTGACAGACAGAGCAACCAAAAAGGCCACCTTGTAGGAGAGGCCACCTTGTAGGAGAGGTCACCTATGGGAATATCCCTGATGGTTTTAAACCGTGATTTCAGCAGGGCTGATAGAACAAAGTTGAGTTTCCAAAGAAGCACAGTAAGGGTAGACTGATCCAAGATACACCTCGAAACAAAGCTTTTTGGGAAAAGCAAGGCCAGAGGTTTTTGAAAAATGATGGACAAGTCGGAGACCTGTACTTTAGAGTGCCTAAGGCCACGTTATGTTCAAGTTTTGATTGTAGGAAGGTCATAATTTGAGACACAGAGCAATCTCTGGTATTGAAGTACCACCAGGCAAAGAGATTTCCAGGTACAAAAATAGATCTCTTTCTGGAAGTGGCTTTTCTTTTAGCAAGGTAGGAATGGTTCAGGGACCCCTCGGTTTCTCAAGACCTGGACTTCTACAGCGATGTTGGTAAAGTTAGAGACACAGAAGCGGGATGAAAATAGAGGACCCCAAGACCACAGGTCTGTACTATTGGGGAGAGGTCAGGGGGCGGTCGCCTCCTAGTAGTTTAAAATATGTCTGTTTCTCCAGTTTGGTGCAATAAGAATCACCGGTTTCTCCTCTTACTCCATTTTCTGGAGCAGCAGAGGTAGAATTCACACTGGAGGGAAGGCACAGATTAGCCTGAACTGAGATCAGGAGACTATTAAGGCATCAAAGTGCCAATGCTAGAGGATCCTTGGTCCTAGACCAAGGCAGAGATCGCTTTTTGTTGAATCTAGAGACCAGATATTCACAATCGCTAACATATCAGGTTGAAGATGCTGTGGTGAAGGGCCCATTCTTCTTGATCCAGGCAATGGCAGCTGAGGTACTCTGCCTTTCAGTTGTCCACGCCTGGGATGTGGACAGCAGAAGTAGTTGGATAGTGAGTATCCATCCATAAGATGATCTGAGTTGCATTAAGACTGCATGACTTCTTGTATCAACTTTGTGGTTGATGTTGAACACCGTATTGTTTGATTGCCCCCCCCCCCCCCCCCAGATTGGGTGTCCTTGCAGAAAGGGGGTCTTGTGCTGCAAAGACATCCTTATTGCTTTGAGCTCCAAGAGAAGGGGAACTTGGCTTCCACTGATGACCATGTTCCCTGGACTGTGAGGGACTGGAACACTCCTCCTCAGCCTGAAAGGCTGGCATCTGTTACTACTTTCCAGTGAGGAAGGATGGAAAGACTTCCCTATTGTTAAGGCTGAAGATTCACCAAACTAGGGAATTCTGTGCAAGAGCATGGGTAGATCAAGAGCAGGAGCATTCTTGTTTCAGGTCAACAAGATATTGTGGTGGAGAAGTATCAAATAAAATTGGGCAAATGGAACAGCCTTTAAAGAAGGCTACCAAAACGGCCTAGAACTTTCATGAAAAATCTCACCAAGGGATGTCTCTGACTTCCATTTCTGAGTGTGAGCTCTGAGAGAAAGCAGTTTCTTCTCTGGAAGGAAAATGTTTGCTTGGGTTGTGTTCAGGATCAGACCTACGTATTCCGACAGATTTTATGCCGTGGTTCCCTTTTACCTAGTTTCCACCATAGCTACAGGTAATTCCCTGTGGGGTACTCAAGGGGTAGAGTGCAGAAATTCCATATGCAGCAACCCAGGTGCAGGCCATTTTGTAGAGAAGTCATTGTGGCAAAAAGGTGGGAGTAAGCCTGTGGACCTATGGTGTGATGCAAAACCTGATGATCCACATAAGACTAAGCTCTGATTGGTTTTGTTATGGCTCTAAATTTAAAAAAAAAAAAAAGTTTACACAGTAAAGTGAATCCATTCCAAACAGAGCTTCAGTTTTTACAATAATTGGTCAGTGATACAGGGTGACCCAGACCCCAAAGGGGTCTTCAGGGTCTGGGTTTCATAGGAATGGATCACGGTCTTGGGCGTGTATAGCACCCAGTCGCTAACTACACATCCAGGGCTAGAAGCAACATTACAGGCACAGGGGTCCAGGTACAGGTTCTAAGGAACTACAGCGGTTGTACCAATCCAAATGCACTGCTCCTATAGTTTTAACAAAAAAGACAGCTTAGAGTTGATTGAAGAATTTGAAGATGAAATAATAAGCCAAGAGCGATTTCACTGTAAAGCCCCATACACACTATCAGTTTTTCTGCTGAGTTTTTCCTTTCAGGTTTACCAAAACCATATAGTGCAAGGGCCTGTCTGATTGCATACAAATTGAAACTTCAAAGGTTTGACCACATATATGGTTTTGGTAAATCTGAAGGAAAAACTCAGCAGAAAAACTGATAGTGTGTATGGGGCATACGAGGTCCATCACCTTAGGACAATAGCAAAAAAAACGAGGACTTTGAAAGTGGTGTAAAGTTATGGGAGAGGTATGCAGGGGTGTGTTCTCACAAGCTTTGCCAGTGTTCAAGCACCTGATAGTACAAGCCTATATAATATGATTACAAATAGCCTCTGTCCTGGAGGATTATTATAGGGACTAATTTTATGCCCCATAGTAAGAAGCTTCCTACGGGTGCATTGGTGTGGGCTTGATCCCAAGTCAGACTGTGTGCATCTATTGACATACACAATACGGCTCGTCCCTGGCTCACTCTCTCCTCACATGATCCGATTGACAGCAGCAGGAGGCAATAGCTCCCGCTGTGGTCTCCGAGTCCTGTGAGGGGGGGGGGGGGGAGAGAGTGTGCGAGAGCACAGCGCTGGATTCAGATCGTGCCAAGGTAAGTATATAGGAAGGCTGGAGGGGGATAGATGAACTCAACATGAAATGCGTTTTACTTTAATGCAGAGAATGCATTAAAATGTATAAAACCCTTTACAACCACTTTAAGCAAAAAAGGAATTTCCCCCTTGGACAGTTTTCAGTGAAACTGGTGTTGTAACTGGAAATTTCCACTCACTTTTTCTAGTAACAACTGTAAACATTTTGGCTTTCCCATTACTTTCGGTGATATTGGTCAGTAGGACAGGGATAAAGAAATAATTAACCTACACAGCAAGAAAACACACAGCAATAACAAACACTTTAACAGTGGTCTTAAGACTTACCTACTCTAACCCCAAAAAAAAAAAAAATTTAGTTTTTGGTTAGACATGGGGGAAACGCTGTTCCGCTGTATAAAACCAACATGATAAAAAGGAGTTTAAAATTGGTAATCACTTTAATACACTGTTCCCATTAAACATCCATAGCCGTGCAAAGAGATGGAATTATGACTGAACCACTACAACGCACGTCTTTGGTAAAGGCTACAGCTGTGCCAGGTGGAATGAATGGCTACATCCAGGTCCTGGAACTCCTGGGAGCAGGCAGATAGCCGATGGATTTGAGCTCCGTCCGCAGACCTTCTAGGGGCTGCACTGGCTAATCACTGCTGTCAGGAGGGAGTCGCTGGTTGGAAGATCATGCTCCACTGCAAGGACTGCACATGGTAGCCGGTACAGAGACGCGAGGCGGGCAGAAGCCAAAACCTGTGGCAGGAGGCCTGGGCTATGAATGTTTGGGAATAAAGAAGACAAATTGCCAGAGCTCCCTGAAGGCAGACTACATGTTTTGGGGTTTAACCCTTTCTCTTTGCACAGCTATGGATGTTGTTTAACGGGAACAGTGTATTAAAGTGATTACCCTTTTAAACTCCTTTATTCTGTCTTTTTTTTTTTTTACAACGGAACAGCGCTTTCCCCATTTATACTGTCTTGTTGCTTACTATTCTGGTCTTATGAGATCGGTAGCAGTGGCCGGGTGTTAACCTTTACATCCACTTGACTGGACAGTTCTATGCGCCAGGGTTTTTTGGTTAGGCATTCTCTTGAATATATATATATATCTATATATATATATATATATATATATATATATATATATATATATATATATATATATATATATATATATAATCCCAGAAGGAATATAAAAAGGAGATACTCTTGAATTTTTTTTCTCTGTGGTTCAAAAATTCCTGCATAAAAGAAAAATGTCTTTCATGCAATAAATAGCACTTCTAATGAAAAAAAGCATTTATTTTCAATTTGATATCACCATCATTAACCCCATACATGGCTTAAGCGGTGTTCTACTCACTATACCATAATCAACACTACGCAGACATCCCATGTAAGCACAAATGGAAATCTGTACGTTTTAAGTAAAGAAGTGTTCAGACAAAAACAAACCAGTGTTTTCATTTGCAATTTGAAATGTAGCCAAGCAGTGAAGGTTAACAGAATTAGAAGCAATGAAGTGAGGAGTTTGCTGGAGGAATTTCTCACAGTGAAACTAAACCACAGGGATGCAGAGGTAAGTAAAACAAAATGAACATGTTTTGGCAGATGTTTCCTTGCAGGCGTAGACCACAGGACAAAAATAAAAATAAAATAATTTAACAAAAAATTAAATAAAAAAAAAACGTTCAAGCATTAAAAGTGACCTGTCATAAAAAGTACTGAGCTTCTATTTGCAACCCTCTTCTGAAAATGCTAGCTCCCTGTAAAGATGACGCTTAACCATCACAATTATGGTGAGCTGCTGACCCTGAACAAGCATGCTACCAGCGAAACTGAAAAAAAACAAACAAAACACACACAAAAATCTTACCAACTGCTTGAAGTTCATAGCTTTCAAGCTGTTAAGTTGCTGGGGCACAGCTACTGCAGCCTGGGGAATTTTAGCATTGCTAATTATAGTAGTGCTTGCTGGTTTTACGGTCTGTATAGATGTTGTTGGTGTAATCTTAACAAAAGAGAGCGAGTTGGTGACAGCGACAGGTGGCGTTGGGTTCTGTGGACCACATTGTACGATAAACTCCTGGGAGCTTGGCATCATCCGGCGCAAGGAGGGTAAACTTTTCTGTAGAGAAAACATAAAATTGTCATAACATTCTGTCTAAGGTAAACCACAAAAAAATAAAAATGCTTTTACCTAGCAACATTAAGGCCCTGCATTTATTTTCATTACAGGACCACAAATACTTTGTATGATCTTCCCATGTCCCACAAACCAATAACTTATGTCCAAATTAGTCAAACCCATGAAATCAGTAGAAATTTGCACTTTCTAGTCAACATTTGCATTTCTGAGATGTTCATAAATGTAATAGTAATCTCTAGTTGCCTACAAAAGCATTATTGAATTTGGTTCGCTATAGTATTCAATACATGGTATAAATGTGAAAATATGCACCTCATACACAAAACCTTTTAAGTGAGTTAAAAAACAAAAATGTGTTGGCCCCTGTCACAAATAGGTGGTAGCATATTGCTTAAGGAAAAGTAACGCTCCAGTTATATACCTTCAGAAATGGAACCAGATATGGTTGTGGTGAGGACTTCAGTTCTTTGTAGAGTTTTGTAGTAAATTCTTCTGGTTCAAGTTTGGAGTCCTAAAACACAGATTAAGTGTCAGAAAACAGACAGACAATTTTGGAAGTAGTGTTTATACAAGAAAAAAAAAAAGATTTTTGACTTACCTGTAAAATCCCATTTTGGAGTACAGTACAGGACACAGGCATATTCTTAGATGAATGGGAGGTGTGGGCAACACAGCAAACTGCCAACAAGCTCACAAAAAAAAAAAAAAAAAAAAAACACATGTACAAGACCTTAGACTGTTGCTTTAAGCACCTTACAGGTGCTACAGGTGGCATCAGCAGAGGCTTCAACACCCACTTGGTAAACCTTAGCAAACGTATAAAACAGAGGACCATGTAGAAGCCTTCCAATGATGCCAAACAGATGCTTGATGGTAAAGGCCCAAGAAACTCCCACACACATAGTGTAGTGTGCCTTAACAGGAAAGGAAGGAACCTCAGCCTGTAGGTAAGAGGCTTGAACGATGGTGGAATGAGAAGCAGGATGATCCCTGCAAGAGCCTTCAGGAAGTAAAGAATCCAAAAGTCTAAGGACCACATCCGACAGGTAAACTCATGCAGCACAAATCATACCCCAGCAGTAAAAGGGAGAACAGACAGAACTTTGGTAGGATGAAATACTGGTTAAGGTGAAAGGAGGAGACCACTTTGGCAGAAAGGAAGCCTTAGGTCTCAGGACAACCTTATCCTTCTGCAACACCAGGAAAGGTTCCTTAGAAGGCAATGCCATCAACTCTGATACTCTAATGGAAATGAAGGAGACAAAAAATGCATTGTAAAAGAGCTCTGGTAATATCCTGGATAGGTCAGAAGGGAGGCTTTTAAAGATGCACGAGTACCAGACAGATACCACAGCATCACCAGAGAGGGTTTAGGAGGAGCTAAATAAGCAACTCCCTTCGCAAAAAGGTGAATGTGATTGGGTAGAGGCCCAGGGAGTTTGCCAGAGCATGTCCAAAGTACCACACACGCCTGGGCCAGTTTGGTGTTACAAGATTCACTGTAAATGTCCTCCAACTTGATCCTGCGAAGTAGTTGTGAAGGAGTTTCAGTGGAGGAAAAAAAAAAAAAAAAAGAAAAAAAATGATCCCATGGGGGTCACTAGAGCATCTACTGTGAAAGCTCAAGGATCTCTGGACCTAGCACGAAAAAACAAGAGATAGTTATACAAGCCCAATTTACAAGAAGGAGCTTACTCTAGTGAAGCTTATACAGTGCCTTGCAAAAGTATTCACCCTCCTTGGCTTTTTACCTATTTTGATACATTACAGTCTTTAGTTTTTTTTTTTAAATCTGAATTATATGCGATGGATCAGAACACAATAGTCTAAGTTGGTGAAGCAAAATTAGAATATAGATACATAAAACAATTTTTCAGAAGAGTGCGTATATATATATATATATATATATATATATATATATATATATATATATATATATATATATATATATATATATATATATATATATATATATATATATAGGCTCTAATAGGCTTCCAAATTGGTAAACAGCGGGCACAATGCTGTGCGTTCGCCGTTTACACAGTGTTATGTTAGAGAAGCGAATACATTGCTTCCCTAACACTGATCCAGAAATTCAAGTGTAGGGGAACCACCGCTCCAGGATAATCCACACGACTTACAGCTTCTCCTAGGATAGAGAAACCCAGGTGCAGGCACGGCACATACTAATGACGATTGGTTGAAAGACTATGGACGGCCGCACTCCAAGATAAATTCAAATGCCTTTTATTTGTGAAACAGATTCACACAAAAGTGGGTCACAGCAAAGCAACAGTCGCTAATGCGTTTCACACTACCAAGAGTGCTTACACACACTGCTAAAGCAACACTTGAGTGGTTTAAGGGGAAACATGTAAATGTGTTGGAATGGCCTAGTCGAAGCCCAGACCTCAATCCAATAGAAAATCTGGTCAGACTTAAAGATTGCTGTTCACAAGTGTAAACCATCCAACTTGAAGGAGCTGGAGCAGTTTTGCAAGGAGGAATGGGCAAAAATCCCAGTGGTAAGATGTGGCAAGCTCAGAGACTTATCCAAAGCGACTTTTGTCCTATTTGTTGTTTGCTTCCCAAAAAAACAAAACAAAACAAAACAAAACACACACACACACACACACACACACACACACACACACACACACACACACACACACACACACACACACACACACACACACACACACACCATCTTCAAAGTTGTGGGCATGTTCTGTAAATTAAATGATGCAAATCCTCAAAACAATCCATGTTAATTCCAGGTTGTGAGGCAACAAAATGCGAAAGATGCCAAGGGGGTGAATACTTTTGCAAGGCACTGTAGCTCTCCAATATGGCACCCAGAGAATTAAAGCCATGCAGAGCAAACAGGATGTAGGGAAAATAACGACTTCACAAAAAAACTAAAGACTAATAGTAAAAAAAATTAACATGAATTATAAAACATTACTCAATAAAGAGAGTACAAGTGGTTGGATATTTGAAGGACCATACACAAAATGTGCACATGCAGGCAAGGGATTTCACATGTGCATCATTTACTTGGGTTTTTCAAATTTGCCAGACACGAAACCCTCCATGTTTTGAAACTCATGCTCTCACTGAGGTCTGCGGGTGCTGTGTCTTAACCTATATATCAACTGCAGTTCTCCCTGAAGTATAAACTTATTACAAAGCATTCACAACAGAGTAAACAAAGTGCATAAAAACACACAGGCAAGACCCCCCATCCTACCAAATGGGAGACACTTTGTTCTGAAGCATTTTGGCAATTGCAACACCAAAAGTGTTGTATATCTTATGGTATGTTCTTGTTCAGCCTTTAATATTGGCAAGACTAAACACCCATTTTGGAGATGCACAAACGATCAACATGCATGCCATGAAAACTGGAAATGGATATTTTTTACGGTAGGCATGTGGCAGTGGAACAAAGTTATGTGCTACCAAAAGTATGGTTTCTGGCAGTGGATATGGTCTATGCTGCTCCCAGGGGAGGTGACTGAAATAAACAGATACTTGAGAGAACTGCAATGGATATACAAGTTAAAAGGCACAACTCCTTCAGACCTCAATGAAAGAATGAGTTTCGTGTCTGGCAAATTTGAAAAACCTGAGTAAATGATGCATATGTGAAATACGATGTGTGCACCTACATGTATGTGCACATTTGTGTATGGTCTTTCAACTTTCCAACTTCTTGAATTCACGCTATAGGAGTAATGTTATTTGATAGTTCAGGTTATTGTTTACTATGCGTTTAAACACATGTATGTTCCTTTAAATTATGCTCTCCCCAGTGGGTAAGGTCTTTTGACACACTTTATATTTTTGTTTACAGTGTATTATATTCTTTTGTTGTGAATGCTTTATATTACCTGTATGTAGCCCTTTAAAATGTTTTGTTTTTCTTGTAGGGTTGGGGACTCAGCATTAGTGCCCTAATGGACATGATGGCACACCGTGAGCCCATCCCATGGTTCTATTGGGATGGGCATTACTGGTTCATCTGCCTTGAGGCGAGTTGGGAGGCTGGGCTGTGCAAAGCAAGATTGCTTCCCCTCCCATCCCCACCTGCTGCCTCTCTCCCTGGGGTGGACCCTTCTGGTCTATTCTGTTATAGGCGAGTGGGTTGGATAAAACTTATCGGCACCCCGCTGCTCTGTACTCACTGCTGCGCACTTGTGCAGGAAGTGATGTCATGGCGTTAATTTCCCCAACTCCCGTTTGCTCTACATTGCTTAAAGGCTCTGGGAGCCATATTGAAGTTCTATAAGCTTCAATAGAGTAAGCTCCTCTTTGTGTATTGGGCTTGTATAAATATGCAATTTTTTCATGCTAGCTCCGTTTATTTTAGGTGAAGATATGCATTATGGCGATCCTTGCGCGGTCTATCTATAGTGGGTGTGTTGTGCGGGGTTGTCTTTGCCTAAATTTTTTTAGTAAATATGTATTGCAATGAACTAATGGGCACAGTTCTCTTCAAATCACCATCATATGGTAAATTAATAAAATACAGTTTGTTTGAATGTATCAAAATCAGGTTTTTTGTTGTAGATGAATGTCCATCTTATATCCCCCTGAGGAAGATTATGTGCAATTGAAACACATTGGGGCTTAGTACCTACTGCTATTCTCTATTGCAGCGTTTCTCAACTCCTGTCCTCAGGACCCAGTAACAGGTCAGATTTTAAGTATTACTTTTGGAAGATGCAGACTAGAATAACGCAATCACTGAGCTGCAAATGATAACACCTGTAATGCATTTCAGTTATTTTGCAAACCTGGCATGTTACCGAGTCCTGAGGACAGGAGTTGATGTCCATTGTTCTACTGAACATCCATTATGTAATATTCATCTCGTATGAATACTGTGACAGACCTAGCCGGGACACAGGCTTTTTGAGAGGACTAAATGCGAGCCTCCTTCCAACCGATTATGGGCTCTGGATTTTAAGGGGCACAGGGTGAAGGAGAACCCCAACCACGGTCAGATTCAATGCTGTATATATCATGTGTTGTCTCATGCTGTTGAGACACACACTGTCAGATGCCAGGGTCATGAACTCAAGATGTTAATTGAGAGGGCTGATCACATTGTCCTCTGAACAATGTAGTAGGCGGTCCGTCTGTTACTGGTGGTCTCCTGCTATTGTGATACAATGTCGTGTGGTTATAATTATTATGATAATTTATAATCAACTGTGTTTAGCTCGGTGACAACAAGTCTGGCCAGGTAGTGAAATCCTGAGTCACATCGGCTGCGTAAAGGGATTAGTTAATTCGTTTATGTTAAGTTGTTACAAGTGTATTGTTAGAGTAATATGAGCAGGAGGGGGGATCTCCTCTTCTACTGTATATAAATGCCAGATTGGTTTTGTAATAAAAACAGTCCATGTTGAGCACTAAGCAAGTCTCATCTCGTTTGGTGCTTGGGAGCCGGTGGAATATCTGATATCTATATCCAGACTGGGAGGAAGTGATATATGACGAATGCACTCAAGGAGTGTAGGGACGTTCCGTCACATTGTTGGCAAGCAGTGGGATGCTTCCTACAGTCTGGGACATCCAAACCTCCACCTGGATCCAAGGTCCGGATAGCAGGAGAGGAGGAGAGGTACAGATACCTGCCGCCATGGAAGACGAATTCAGAAGGAGTTAGCGAGAGATGCAGCTAAAGCACAGAAGACCAGTATCGGAACAGGTCCTGCTGGGATGGTTTGATTGTATTCGCTGCGAACTCTGGAAGGAAGCACTAGCCTGTGAGCGGCGTCACCAGGGAAAAGTTTTTCCCCTCCAACCAGGAAAGGTACTGGGTCGCAGTATGGATTGCGGGTGCTGTTTTTGGGAGAGAAACTGCACAAGGAGCAGACAGCTGAATTAAGCAGGCTGATCTGGGCAGAGATGAAGCTGGATGAGAGTTAGAGCCCTCCGGTGCCATGTATCCCAAGCATGCCCTTGGATAGCAGATGACAGCCCAACGGAAGGCTTAAGCTACGGCGGCCTGGGACTGTTGTATGTGAAGCTGACAGGGGACTCTAACTTTGGGAGTGATTTGGAGTGGCGGTTGGATGAAATCATGGATTTCAGAAAAGGGCTACTGAACATCTCGGAAGTGCACTGGAAGATTTGGAGTTTCTGGCCGTTCAGGAATGGCAGCTGGAGATCGCCTACAGACGGCTGCTAGACTCTGCTCAGTGCCAGGGCTGGGCTCCCTTTGCCCGGGACTATAAGGAAATACCAGTGGACAACTCTGAAATCCTGGCTGAAGAGTCAGCAATGTGGCAGAGTAACAGTGTGCTTTGCCAACCTGCCCCTGCAGCTATGGATGCGGAGGTCTTATGGCGGATGCAGCAAGTGCTGACTGACCTTGATGATCCTGTTTCTGCATGGGATGATCTTGGATGGAGGAATGTGCCTGTCCAGCAGCATGCCAGAGAATCGGCAGTGGAAAATCTGGAGATTTCCATCCCCAAAGCTGAAGTGCTGACAACAGGGCAGAGCTCTGCTAACCTCTGCCCAGCACCGATGGCATCTTCTAGGTTCCACGGACAGATGTTGAACCTCTATCCCCAGACATCAGTTGTAGAGACAGGTGATTTAATAGACTTTTCTGCTGAGGAAAAACAACCTGATGAGCCTCCATCAGAAGAGCTGGTATTAGGGCCAAACTTCACTGAGCTCTGCCCAGCACCAACAGCAGTATCTGTGGAGTTCCAGGAAGCCGGGGCAGTGGGCCCCTCTCTCCGGCGACAAGCTGATGTAGTGAAGCTGCTACTCCCAGCTGAATCACTGGCAATAGGGCAGAGCACCGCTGGCCTCTGCCTAGCACCTACAGTGTCTCTACAGCTTCAAGAAGCTGGGGCAAAATCGGTCACACTGTCCAGCAGCAGACGGCGCCCCAGAATGATAACACCAACCCAGCTAAAGTGCTGGCAACCGGACAGAGGGTCCAAGACCTCTGCCCCACACTTGTGGCAGTTCTGGAGGCCCAGGGTGAGGAGGTGGTGGTCACTCCCGAGCAGCAGCTCAGGACCCAAGGAGAGGATGCAATCTGCACTTCACAACTGCAGCTTGAGCCGATATCGGTGGATGGGACTTCAGTCCCCACTTGTATACTCCAGGGATGCTGGGCGGTCGGCCCAGATCCCCAACAGCATGATGGAGTGAGCTTAGTCACCCTGTCTTCTCTCCAGCGGCTGAAAAGACTCCAGGGAGAAGGGCCAGTCCAGGCCTCTCTCCAGCGGCGGATATGTTCTCTGAGAGAGGCAGAGGTTGGCTGGGTGAGTAGTGCTCTGTTTGAAACAATTTGTTTGGGGTACTGTGTGGGTACCAGCATTAGAGGACGGGAACTATGGACTAACTTCGGAGTCAACCCGTCTGGGGTCTCCTCCTGTGTTAGTCTCCTGCCGAAAGGGGGGAAATGTGACAGACCTAGCCGGGACATAGGCTTTTTGAGAGGACTAAATGCGAGCCTCCTGCCAACCGATTATAGGCCCTGGATTTTAAGGGGCACAGGGTGAAGGAGAACCCCAACCCTGGTCAGATTCAATGCTTTATATATCATGTGTGTTGTCTCATGCTGTTGAGACACACTGTCAGATGCTAGGGTCATGAACTCAAGATGTTAATTGAGAGGGTTGATCACATTGTCCTCTGTACAATGTAGTAGACGGTCCATCTGTTACTGGTGGTCTCCTGCTATTGTGATACAATGTCGTGTGGTTATAATTATGATAATTTATAATCAACTGTGTTTAGCTCAGTGACAAGTCTGGCCAGGTAGTGAAATCCTGAGTCACATCGGCTGCGTAAAGGGATTAGTTAATTAGTTTATGTTAAGTTGTTACAAGTGTATTGTTAGAGTAATATGAGCAGGAGGGGTGGGGGGGGGATCTCCTCTTCTACTGTATATAAATGCCAGATTGTTTTATTACAAAACCAGTCCATGTTGAGCACTAAGCAAGTCTCGTCTCGTTTGGTGCTTGGGGGCGGTTGGAATATCTGATATCTATATCCAGACTGGGAGGAAGTGATATATGACGAACGCACTCAAGAGGAGTGTAGGGACATTCCGTCACAAATACCCATACCCCTCTCTGTCAATCCCTCCATGGGCTCCCGCTCACCCAACAAATTAAATTCAAAATACTAACTGTCAAAGCCATCCACAATTCAGCCCTCAACTGCATTACTAACCTGGACTCAAGATACCAACCTAAATCGTTCTCTTCGTTCCTACAAAGATCTCCTGCTCTCTAGCTCCCTTGTCACCACCTCCCATGCTTGCCTCCAGGGACTTTTCCAGAGCCTCTACCATCCTATGAAACGCCCTACCCTAATCTGTTTGAATATCTCCTACCGTTTGCTTTTAGACGATCCCTAAAAACCATCCCATTCAGAGAAGCCTATCCTGCCTCCACCTAACAACTGTACTTAGATTTTCTACATCATCTCATCCCCACAGTTATTACCTTTTGCATCATTTGACCCTCCCTCCTAGATGGTAAGTTCTAACGAGCAAGGCTCTCCAATTCCTCCTGTATTGAAACTGTACTGTCTGCCCTCATGTTGTAAAGCAGTGCGCAAACTATATATAAATCCTGTATATAATAATAATAATAATAATAATAATAATAATAATAATAATAATAAATGTTACTTCATCCACTTTGTACCCGTACTAATCAGTGATGTTTTTATAGTTTGATCCATGCAATAGTGATTCATTATGATGGATGAATGTACCCATTGATCTATGGGCTTGCATTGTGCAATTCAGTATATAGCGATGTACTGTGCGATTATACGGCCCATCGTTTACCCAACTTCATAAGCCCTTGCATCACTTTTAATCATTTTTATGGTCTTTGAAATTAAGGTTTGTAAAAAAATAAAAAAAAAAAAAAAAAACTCTACATTTACAACCCTAATTCCAAAAAAGTTAGGACACTGCGTTAAATCTACATAAAAAAAAAAAAACAGAATGCAATGATTTGCAAATCTCAAAGCCAATTTTTTATTCACAGTAGAAAAAAATAAATAAAAAACACATGAATTGTTTAAACTAAAAAAAAAAAAAAAGGACCATTTAAAAAAAAAGGAAAAAAAAAAATAAAAAAAAAGAAGTACTTTTAAAAAATTGACGACAGCAACACGTCTCAAACAAGTTGGGACAAGGCCATGTTTACAATGGTGTAGCTTCCACTCATATGTTTTCCATTTTCTATTGTAAATCCTATTTAGAAGAGTCTTCCGTCTGTGACAACAGCCATGCAGACCAATTTGACGCAGTGTGTGGCGTACGGTCTGCTCACCGACAGGCTGACCCCCCCACCCCTTCAACATCTGCAGCAATGCTAGCAGTTCTCATAAGTCTATTTCCCAAGACAACCTCTGGATATGACGCTGAGCATGTGCACTCAACTTCTTTGGTCGACCATGGCAAAGCCTGTTCTGAGTGGAACCTGTCCTATTAAACCGCTGTATGGCCTTGGCCACTGTGCTGCAGCTCAGTTTCAGGGTCTTTGCAATCTTCTTATAGCCTAGGCCTTCTTTATGTAAAGCAACAATTTTTTTTCAGATCCTCAGAGAGTTCTTTACCATGGAGGTGCCATGTTGAACTTCCAGTGACCAGTATGAGAAAGTGAGCGCGATAACACCATTTACACCTTAAACCTTGTAACACTAACGAGTCACATGACACTGGGGAGGAAAAATGGCTAATTGGACCCAATTCTGGACATTTTCATTTAGGGGTGTACTAACTTTTTGCCGGCGGTTTAGACATAAATGACTGTGTCGAGTTATTTTGAGGGGACAGCAAATTTACACTGTTATACAAGCTGTACACTCACTACTTTACATTGTAGCAAAGTGGCATTTTTTTCAGTGATGTCACATGAAAAGATATAATAAAATATTTACTTTTGTGAGATTCATTCCTTTGATATAAAGAACAAAATGTTACAATGTTTAGTTAGCTCAGCGGCTGAGGAATATGGTGATACTTGGCAGACTGCCCTTTTTTTTTTTGACAGTTGTTGGCTTGAGCAAAGAATTCTCTGCATAGAAAGAAGCGGGAAAATGCTTTAAGATAGCAAGGGGGAAAAAAAATTGCGATCTCGATTAATCGTGCAGCTCTAGCATAGGGTGCTGGCATTAGACCCAGTACCCTCTGGCAAAGGTGTACCAACAGTTGAAGTCTGGATAGGAGTAACTAAGCTTGAGATCATAGGGTCTTGATCTTTTCTGAGGGAGGAAAGACCAGGGGCCCAGGTCGTGTCCAGGATCAGTCCCAAATATTCCAGACAGGAATTTGCAGAATTTGGGGTTGATCCTCAATCCTCCCAAGTCTGCGCTGAAATCAGAATCTGCACAGCAAGTTGTATGTTGGCATTCAAAGCCTGGATATCTATCAATAGCAGGTCATCCACGTAGCCCCAGCCTGACAGCAAACAGGAGCCAAGACTTGTGTGAAGACCCAAGAAGCAGTGGATAGGTCAAATGGCAGGGCCACAACCTGAAAATGACAAGTCTCACACAGCAAAGTGTAGAAAACGCTAGTTGGAAGGGGGAATGGAACTGTGCAAATAGGAGTTATTCATGTCCACCAACACCAGCAGATACCCATGCTGCAGGGATACAATGAAATGACCTGGCAGATTCCGTATGAAAAACTTTTGGATCAGAAGGATGATGTTCAGGCACTTCAAGTCCAGGATAAGATGAATGCTGCCCTGGGCTCTCAGAACCATGAATAGGTTGGAGTAAAAAAAAAAAAAAAATATCTCTATTCTGCAGGCACTGGACCAATTGCTGAAGAGCAGCATGCAGATCCTCCAGCCCCTGCAGAGAAGAAGGCATGAAACGGAGGAGAAAGGAGAGAACAACACCAGCCTGTACCACCTGGAAACGACATCCCTGAGCCAGAGATTAAAAAAAAAAAAAAAAAAGTATTGAATTCAGGTGTCCGAGAAAGTCAACAGATGTTCCTTCCATTTGAAGTGGGGGGGGGGGGGGGGGGGGGGGGGGGGGGCACCCCGCCATCGGCAGAGAGGCTTTGTTTAGCTGGCTTGGAAGTCCATGATGAGTGACAAAAGAGGTGCTGGGCTTGGATGTTAAAGGACGAAGTCTGGGAAGGGTGAAAGGAATTTTTTAAACCCAGAGGAAAAGGACTTGTTCGCAGGAGCCTTAACTTTCTTTTTGCTTGGCAATCTAAAGCTCCAAGCACTTTTTACAGACTAGTTCAGCAGACCAGGGTTTAGGCCAAAGAATTCAGCGCAGATCACCAATTCCCAGGACCAAGGAGAAACCCCAAATGCAGGATCCAGAGCCCTGACGCAACTTTACAGGCCAGCGGCAAGTCTTCCACCATTTTGGTGTGGTACATGTACGGTCCCAGTGGTGTTGAGAAGGAAGGAAGGAAGGAAGTACACAAGCAAAAAAAAAAAGAAAAGTATGGCAACTGTCAAATGGGAGGGGTTAGGAGGCTCCTTCCAGTTTTGTTTCTTAGTGTCCAATCACCTGAAGTTAGTAACATATCACCAATAGTCTAATAATATACCTGTGTCCTGTACTGTATGATCCACAAAAGACACTTCTTTAGGTGTGCACCCATGCTTGATCATCCAACTGTAATTACAGAGTGCTAATCTAAAGTTTATGCCTCTGGCCAAAAAAAAAAAAAAAAAAAAAAAAAAAAAAAGGAAAGCCTGCTGCCTCCCATATACTATATATCCAGAGAATTAAAGCTAGAGAGTCTGCAGCTACTGCAGACTGAAAATCACTACATATACCAATTGTTTAGCATCGGAACTGCACTGGTAATGTGCTTTTGTTGCTGCCAACAATCCCTCCAATTTTTTGATTTCCTACAAAAACAGTTGATTAAATCTGAGGGTAGGGGGCACTTTTAGAGAAGGATTCTCACTTATACCAAATATAGTGTAAAAAACACCACACTGTGACCCATAAGTTATTAAGCAAATGAGACTTTAAAGAGATTGGGCAAATACCAACAGTAACCATTTTCTTTGTTATCTAGGGTGCTGAAGCCATTTTATGGTCACCCTTCGACTTGCATCGATTTTACTGGTGTATAAAAGACATTGAAGTGTTACTAAACCCACAACAGTAAAGTTAGTCTGTATATACAGTAAAGCATGCTTGTTATACTACTGTGGAACCCAAGGGGTTAATCCTCCTCATTGTGTAACAATAGGATTTTTATGACAGCTTACCTGTAAAATCCTTTTCTAGGAGTACCGTATTTGCCGGCGTATAAGACGACTGGGTGTATAAGACGACCCCCTATTTTTCCAGTGAAAACTTAGGTTTGGGGCTATACTCGCCATATAAGACTACCCCCCTTCCGAGGCAACACCATTTACAAAAAAACACCAGAAATAAAAACAAAAAAACATCAGACTTAACATCAGAAAAAGGAAACTGGTGAACTACAAGTCCCAGAGATCCCACAATTGGTAGGCAGCAACAATGAATCCTCTCCTCCAAAGCACCATAAATCATACCTGTATTTTAGGGGAGATCTGGAGCTGGATGTGCAGTACAGGATGCTTTGTTAATATGTAGAGCTCCAAGTACACACAGTATATGATGCTGTGTTAGTACAGTAGCACCAGGTACACTTCAGAATACAGTGTGCAGACAGTGTGCACCACTGAGCCAATCACGGCAGGCATTGTATTTTACTAATCTGTTGATGGATACAAAGCCTGCTCGGATTGGCAGAGGCTGTGACATCAGCCCGAGCCGCTTTGACTCATGTAGCCTGCTCGGATTGGAGGTTGTTACCCAATCCGAGCAGGCTTAGCAGGCTCTGTATTCATCAGAGTGCATCGCCGGCCGGGATTGGCTGAGCGGTGCATATTGTATACATCTAACAATTTTACAGAGCACCTGGCGGACTGATATCCATCTGGCGGCCTCTTCACCTGGCGTATAAGACGACCCCCGCTTTTTGGCTGTGTAATTTCAGTGTAAAAGGTAGTCTTATACGCCAGAAAATACAGTACATCTCGGGGCACAGAGCCACAGTAATTACTGTATGGGTTATATAGGCACCTTTAGGTGATGGACACTGACACACCCTAGACAGGAAGTTTAACTCCCTATAAAACCCCTCCCCTTACCTGGAGTACTTCAGTTTTTTAGCAAAGCAATACACGTGTAACCAGAAAGAGGGGAAGGACCTCTGTGTCCCATAATATACTCCAAGAAAAGGATTTTACAGGCAAGCCGTTAAAAAAATCCTATTTTCTTTATCGTACATCACGGGACACAGTGCCACAGTAATTAATTACTGTATGGGATGTCCCAGAGCAATGCTATCAGAGGGGAGGGAGACACAAACAAAAAAATAGGGTGCAATCAGACCTGAGGACCTATACTGCTGCCTGCAGCACACTGTGCTCAAAAGGCAATACCCTCATGCCTTCTTACATACACCTGATAGAATCTGGTGAATGTATGGACTGAAGACCAAGTTGCGGCCTTGCATATTTGAGCCATGGAGGCTTGATGATGCGCTGCCCACGAAGCACTAACAGCCCTGGTGGAGTACGCTTTGATTTGAAAAAAGGTGGAAGTTTCCTCCTCAAACCATAAGCTTGAATAATTACTTGCTGAAGCCACTTAGCAATAGTAGATTTCAACGCTGCCTGTCCTTTTCTAGGACCTTTAGACAACACAAAACATCAGTTTTCCAAAACTGAGCAGTCGCCTCTAAATAGATTTTGACTGCTCTCGCTACATCCAGAGAATGTAGTGACTTTTCTTCCATAGAACAGGGCTCTGGAAAAAATGAAGGTAGAACAATATCCTGGTTTAGATGAAAACCTGAAACCACCTTTGGCAGAAAGCTAGGATGAGGACGCAATACTGCTTTATCATTGTGAATAATTAAATATGGCTCTTTACAAGAAAGGAGCAGCCAATTCTGATACCCTTCTTGTAGAGGAGATGGCTACCAGAAAAACTAGCTTCCTTGTCCTTGTTCCTACTCAAGGCCAGCTTCATCTCCAACCCTATTTGCACAAAGGCAAGGATTCTACCTATGACATACTTTCTGGGATGCCAACCCCTGGATTCACACCAGGGAACATATGCCTTCCAGACTCTATAATAAATGATTCTGGAAGCTGGCTTCCTTGCATTAAATCAATGTAGGCATCACTGAGCCTGAAAGCCCAACGATTCTGCAAAATGTTGGTTTCAATGGCCAAACAGTTAAATTTAGCATTTGTAAAGGTAGGATGGAACACTGGTCCCTGCGAAAGCAGGTCTGGACGTCCATGGGTCCCCTACTGCCATCTTTACGATCTCTGCATACAAAGATCTTCTGGGCAACAAGCACCACCGACTTCCTTTCCTGCTTGATCCTGTGAATAAGCCGTGGTAGCAGCGGAGTAGGAGGGAATGCATAAATCAGTGAAAAAACTGATCCCACGGGGTCACCAACGCATCTGTTTCGCATGCAAGTGGATCCCTTGTTCTTGACACAAAGTTGTCGACTTTGCCGTTGAACCTGGACGCAGACAGAATTACATCCAGAATCCCCCATCTTTGGCATATAGCCAGGAAGACGTCGGGGTGAAGGGACCATTCCCCCGGGAACAACTGCTGGAGACTCAAGTAGTCTGCCTGCCAATTCGATCCCTGAAATGAAAATTGCCGATATGCATGGCACATGCTTTTCTGCCCAGGCTAGGATTTACAGCTCCCTGGGCTGCATGACGTCTGGTGCCCCCTTGGCGATTGATACAAGCCACTGCTGTGGCATTGTCGGACTGAATTCTGACAGGACAAATTTGCAACCTGAATTGGACGCGCTGCCCAAATGTCTAGAATTTTGATGGGCAAGGTCCTTTCGGTCCTGGACCAGTTCCCTTGGACAGTCGCTTCTTCCAGGACTGCCCCTCAAACTGACAGGCTGGCATCTGTTACCACCTTCCAGTTAACTGGTAAGAAGGATTTCCCCTTCTGCAGATTCTTGGATAGCCTCCACCAACTGAGGCTCTGGCGCACCTTTGGCAACAGACGCATTTAGCAACAGACGCATCTCAAATGAAACGGAGCAGAGGGAACCGCTTTGAATGAAGCCACCACCTTCCCCAACAACCTTGTGCAAAGGCGAATAGAAGGACCCTTCTTTGCCCTGATCACCTGAACCAGCTTCTTTATGGCGCTGATCTTTGCCTGGGGTAAAAACACCCTCTTCTGGGCTGCATCTATGACCAGACCCAAGTACTCAAATCCTTCTTTAAAACCACTGTGGTGACCATGCTTTGGTCTAAGCGGGCTACTAACTGGTCTATCAAGAGCAGGTCGTCTAGGTATGCTATAATTGTTATACCTTGAGTCCTTAATCTGGCCAGAAGTTTTGTAAACACCCGAGGTGCAGTCCCTAGGCAGGGCTACAAACTGAAAAGGGCTACTTCAAACCACAGATATTTCTGGTGAGCGGGGAAAATGGGCACATGCAGGTATGCATTCTTGATGTCGATTGACACCAGAAGTTCTCCTCCTTGTAGGATGGAGACAACAGATCAGATTGATTCCAAGCGAAAGGAGCGGATATTCAGGAATCGGTTTAGATCCTCGAGATCTAGAATGGGTCTGACATCTCCATTTGGTTTTGATACCGTGAAAAGGTTTGAATAAAACCCCAACCCCTGCTTTTGGGGACCGCCATGTTCACTTTTTGGAGACAAAAGTTGGTCTAATGCTTAAAAGAAACTTATTTTTCTCTGGATCTTTGGGGACAGTTGACCTGAGGAAATGAGATGTAAAAATGTAAAATACAGCTATTGTGGAGATCACCCATCTGTCTCAAAACACTTCCTGCCAGACCCTTGAGAACTGCAGAAGTCTTCCCCCCCACTCGAGCGAGCGGGGGCGCCTCTTCAAAAAGAGGCTTTAGTGTTCCGTCTTGTAGGTTTCCTCCCCCAGGATTTCTTTTGTCCCTGGGGTTGACCCTGAGGTTTACCTCTTGAACCTGACGGTGGAGGCCGTCACAACTGCCTGGAGGCTGATGCCCCTGGCCCTGGAAAAAGGAGCTAGTTTAAATGAGGGACGTTTACTCCTTTTTACCAAAAACATATAGTAGAATACATTTTGGCTTAAAGAGGGAGTCTGACGAAATCACTTTTTTTTTTTTTTTTAAAAGTCAGCAGCTATAAATACTGCAGCTGCTGGCTTTTAAAATATGGACACTTACCCATCCAGCGCGGCCGCAATGTCGGCACACGAAAGCCGATCTGTCGATCGTCTCTCGGGTGCTGCTGCCGCCATCTTCGGTATGGGAATCAGGAAGTGAAGCCTTGCGGCTTCCCTACTGCGCATGTGTGAGTCGCGCTGCGCAATAAAGACGCTCCCTGCTGTCTCTGGGATCCATGCGTTTCACAGCAGACAGCGGGGGGATGACAGGAAGTGGCATAAATACCCGCAGATTCTGCGGCTATCTACGCCCGGAAGTGTGTGCCGATACAGGTATCTGTACCCCCCTAAAAGGTGCCAATTGTGGCACCAGAGGGGGGGGGGGTTCCAATGAGCGGAAGTTCCACTTTAGGGTGGAGCTCCGCTTAAAATTTGTGACAAAATTAGATTTTATTGGATTTCTTCCAAAATAGAAAGATGAAAATATTTTTTCCAAATTTCCGCTCTTTTTTCGCAAAAAAATTAAAAACGGAGTCGTGAATAAATACCACCAAAAGAAAGCGCTATTTGTGCGAACAAAATGATAAAAAAAAAAAAATGTATTTGGGTACAGCGTAGCATGACCGCGCAATTGTCAGTGAAAGTGCAAGACCGCAGAAAGCTGAAAAATTGGTCTGGGAAGGAAGGGGGTGAAAGTGCCCAGTATTGTAGTGGTTAAAAGGAGAAAACCCATAGGAATTTAAAAATTCCTTAGGAACCTCCACTTACCTTATCCGGCTGCAGGGTTCTGTGGCAAACAAAACAGACCCAATCCTTTACCCCTCACGGCGGGCTCGGTTAAAAAACCTTCAAGGAACGGGGCCTCTTTATCGGGGGTTCCACACCCTTGGACCCATATAGCACCCTGCCCAAAAATATGGCTGAAAAGACCAAAGCACTGGATCCCGGGGTCCAGCTTTCTAAAAAGAGAAGCGTTACAGGCAAAACCTTGTTTTTTCCGACACGAGGCCCGGGTACCATTCAGTTTGGCCTAAAAAGACACTTTGAATGGATCCGGCTGTATGGCTTGCCCCAGCAAGGACTATTCCAGTGGAGCTCAGCACATCTTTACTCATGACCAACACCTAAGACACTGCGTCATGGAGTCATGCAACCTCATAGGACAGTCAGAGAAGAATGAAAACTCCAACAAGCTTTAACCAGTGCTCGTCCGGACACTGATGGAAGGCACAAGACTGCTATATACTGCTGATAAGAGGTATTTAGCAGTTTATATTTACTAAAATAATTGCATTTTCGTGTACCGTGGCAGACCAGATCTAGTGAATGCAGGGCCCTGGGTTTAGTAACACTAACTGCTTGAACTGTCCATTTATAAACAAGCAGGAAAAAAATATAAAAAACAGTGGAGGAGATGGGCTCAGTTGCAGTAAATGATCACATAAAAAGCTGCCTTTATTCATATGGTTAAAAAAAAAAAATAAAAGCAGGCAATTGGTAAGCTACCAATTTTAACACCACTGCAATAGTGTGAATATCAATATAATCTCAGTATACCTTGAGCCCCCGTTCACACCTATGCGAATTAGATGCGGCTTACACCGCATCCAATTCGCAGGACATTTTAAAATACATTCAAATGAATGCATCTTGTTCACATATGTGCGTTGCATTCGCACTGCGCATTGCAAAAAAAACGTGTGCGTTTTCTGGGCATTGCGGTGCGAATTACAAGCACATTAACCTCTATGGGAACGCATCTGATTCGCAGATGCATTCCGTTCTGAACAAGGAATCTCCCCTTGTTCTCACTACACCTCCCCCTCCTTCTCTCCCTGCTCAGCTGATGCGCTGATAGAACGGAGCAGCACCGCTGAAGAGCTACATTTTCTCTTCACAGAGAAAATGTAGCTGGAATTCGCACCGCACTGGTGTGAACCCGGGCTAAAAGGGGTAAAAACACACCTCCTGTATTAGAGGGGATTGTTAGATGGACTAGCAGATTTAAGTACACCTTCAAACTGAAGATGAACTCCAGCTCACATTGCAGTTACACAAGTTTATTTTGGATAAACATTTTACATAAAAAGATGATCATTGTAAGCACCGCTGTCAGTGTTAAATGGTTTGTCTCAACACTTACATTTTCAGGAGAGCTGGTTCTGTTGAAAAACAGACTTAGTGTCCAGATTGAAATGTGAAAATAAAAAGGGAAGAAAACCAAAAAAATAAAAATAAAATAAAAAAAAATAAACACAAATGCAGCCATCACATCTAAGAATTGATAAAGTGTAATATAATTAATGTTTTGCTTTTGGGTTTAATACCACTTTAGTCCTTGAGTCTTTGAGTCCTATATCAATTAATCGCAGCAAAGATTTCACAGATCATCGAACATGTTCAGTATGTAGTGGAATATTTTAAGCAAATATAGCTTTCTTGTATAATAAAATCGGGAAAGCGCGCTTGTATATCTCCGAATAAAAACAGACAGACGCTGGTATCACGTTGAGCTTAGCAAAATCCTGCCTTACAATGGCAAGCCTTGTTTATTTATAGTGTAACACAGTGATATCAAGAGGGTGGTGGCTTCAGAATCAGCCAGACACTTCAAAAGAACCAGACATGTATATATTCAAATAGAATTCTAGTAGTCACGGGGGATGGGGCAGGACGTGCTGACGTAACGCTCAGCACGGAGGGAGGGGCTCGATCCAGCGGGCTGCCGTGTGTGGTGTGAGCTGAGAGGAGGGAGAGCGCCGACGACCTATGGAGCGTGAGAGGCTCCGAGATCTCACTCGCCGACTCCCCGGACCCACGAGCATGCCACCGGGACAACAATAGCGGAACAGTCGGAATGAGGCACGAAAGACAACAGCTGTTCCCCTCTCCGTACCGTCCCCCAGCACTGCCGACTCACTGCTGATTCCACAGGTCCTCTCTCCCCTCCACAGCGCAGGACTACCCGGAAGAATAAGCCGCGGCATGTGAGTATAAGGGAAAAGCAGAACTCACACAGAAGAGGTAAGCAGACTCTCCAGCGAATAGTGAACAGCGGTGTTTTTGTCTCTCATTCAAACATGCCATAGGGGCTCTTTGAAAGGCCCGGTGACCACAAGATCCTGGGCACAAGGATACACCAGGCATTTCCAAATTATTTTTTTTTTTTTTTTTTTTAAGCAACTGGGTATAGCTATCTTGGGCACGGCAATCCAAAATTGTTGAACCCCAAAAAAAAAAAAGGCTGATACATGACTACAGGTTGTTGGATAAATCCTGATTTGAACTGCTCTATGGTGTCTCTCCTGTTTTTCCCCTCTGTTCCTGCTGCAGTCTGTGTATTGCGGGCAGAAGAAATCTGAAGTTAAAACTAAAGAGGAAATACGTAGAACTCAAGAGGAGGTATATGGCTTTAGCATTCAGGGTATGAACAGTTGAAGTCACAACTGGCGGGTTGGTACCAGCTGCAGACCTGTCTATAGAACATATTGAGGGTGTAAATGCTGTGTGTACCCATACATTGAAGGATGAACTTTCTTAATTTTTTGAAAACTTAGTAGGGCTGACTGAGACAGTACGGACATCCATCTAACAAGCTAAAGATCACTACCTACCCATAAGGTGAAACCTGGCTTCTCTTCTGGGCAAGAGAGAAATAAGGTTATTCAAACAGAAAGCATTGTTGGACTATTTTGGCTGGCTCAGTCTCCGTCTCGCTCTCGCTCGTGTCTCTTTTCTTGGTCTTTTTTTTTTTTTCTCCCTCCTCCCCTCGCTGTTTTTTCCTCCCTCCCCCTTCCCCTTACCTAAACAAGATTTCCTGCTTCCGTAAAAGTGGGGGAAGATGGGAACTGGCCTACATTATATTCCACGGGCCACATGAAAATTAAATATTAGGCAATTTGGCAGTGGCAGGGGTCTGGAGCCCGGATCCCCCCTCATAAAGGGGGTGAAGACTAGAGGAGGACCTAAGCCATTATGCAGTAGATACAGGATCCCTAAGAAACAGGGCGAAAGGAGAATACCTTAGCAACGTCTCAAAACAGCTTTTTGTTTCAACCGGTATTGTGTGGTTCCAACACTGTAAAAGCACGTATTAACTATTTTTACTTACATGGAGTGTCCCAAAACTCCCTATAGGGTGTCTCTCCCTCTTTATAAAGCTTGCGGCAGGGGGTAACTCCATTAAACAGGCCTCTCTAAACATCAAGCGGGAATACTCAGTAGAGAGTCTCTCTTTATTGATATATAAATTACTTGCCCCCCCCAAGCTGGTCGGGTAGTGTGACCTTCTACGGAAAGTATAGAACAACCCGCTATAGAAACAATAGAAGGAAGATGCCTCAAGAGAAGCAAATATAAACCTACTAGGCAGACGAAAGGGGGCAGGACTGCTGTTGGGGTCTCTTCTCTAAGCTACAATCCCTCCTCTCCAGATTATAGCGCGATAGCAGCAAACTGGGGAAAAGAATTAGAGGGCCTCGTAAGGCTAACATGAGTAAAATCTCAAAAAAAGGGGTACCGAAGACTCCCAAAAGCTCAACGAGCACTATAAAACAATACCTGAAAACAGGAATAAGCCCCCTTCCAAACAGTGCGGAACTTTCACAAAACCTCACTATGGATAGAAGGGGAAAGAGAAGAAAACGGGGGAAAAAGAGGACCCTTCCACAGCTGACCGCTCAATGGGAAGTGAAATAGATACCAGTAGAGCAGAAGAACAAATGGCAATTTCCCAACTGCCCACGAAAGGAGATATGGCAGAGATGCTATTAAAAATGGAAAATACCATAAAAGGGGAAATAAAACTATTGAGAGAAGATATGGGCTCAATACTCACTAGAGTGGAGGCAGTGGAGGGGAGAGCAGAAAAACAGGAGCAAGACATCAATAAGATTGAGGAGAAGATCAGAACAATTCAACTAACCCTAAGGGAAACTCAATATAAAATGGAGGACCAGGAGAACAGGAACCGCAGACAAAACCTTAGGATACGTGCGGTACCTGAACAAAGAGGAGAGGACCTCAGTGAGATTATCAGAGTCATTCTTAGCCCATTTTTGAGAAACAGCGAAGACCCGTTCCCGGGAATTGAAAGGGTACACCGTGTAGGAAAACCAAATACTATGGACACCGGTAGACCACGTGATATCATCCTTAGATTTCGTTTTTACGATGAGAAAGCAGAGATCTGGGCAAACCTATATGGAAAAACACCTTTGAAATATAAAGAAGCTGAGATACAGATATACTCAGACCTGGCACCACAGACACTGGAAAGAAGAAGGTTACAAAAACCCCTACTGGAAGCGATGAGGACTGCAAATGTGAAATATAGTTGGGGGTTCCCAGCGTGCCTGATAGGCATAAAAGAGGGGAGATCAGCGAGATTGAGATACCCTGAAGATTTAACCAGTTTCTGTGAGAAATTAGATTTACAGGTCCCTGAGTTACCGGGATGGGCTCCCTAGTTAGGGAGAGCGATACAGGGCGATGTGTGGAAGAGGGGAGGGATGAATGGAGGAAGGAACCCACAAAAGAGAAGCAGAGAGAGGGAGAGAGGGGGGGGGGAGAGGAGAGAGAGGGGAGGGGTGAAAGAAGGAAAGGCCTCTCGGCAGTGCCCTATGGGATTTGCCCGCTAGCCCCGTACACTCCAAGGAATTGGGGGAGTACGGGTGAAAGTGATCTAGGGGATTGAGCCCCACTTCACCTGAGAAATTAGGAGACTCGAGGAGGGCCATACAAGATTATGACCCACTTCGACTCTGAGACCCGAATAAGGGTCGGGGAGGGAGGGGGGAAGGGGAAGGGGGGTAGGGGGCATAAAGAGGGGGAGGGATGGGGTGGGAGGTTGGACGGGCACCAAGAGGGGGAGGGAAGGGGATTGGGGTGGAGGGTGGGGATCAATATGGGAAATCTCATCGCTATATATCCGAAATTAATAGACCTTGAGGAGGGCCCAGCTGAATATGAGGACAGGAATTAAATTTATAACATACAATGTAAAAGGTCTCAACACTCTCAAAAAAAGGCATAAAGTTTTGGAAGAACTAAAAAATTATGGGGCAGGGGTGGTCTTCTTACAGGAGACTCACCTCGTACATGAGTCGAGTGCAAGGCTATCGTCTAATCCATTCCCAGTTTGGTACTACGGAGACGCAATTACTAGTAGAGCTAGGGGGGTGGCGATAGGCTTTTCTAAAGGTATCTCTTTTGGTTTAGAGGATCGATTGGTTGACCCACTGGGAAGGTATCTTTTCCTGAAAGGAACTATAGGGGGGGGGGAAATATACTCTAGCTAATATAGATATGCTCCGAATACCAACCCTATGAAATACCTATGCGAGATTCTCAACAAATTAAGGGATTTTAGGGAAGGGTACGTAATACTGATGGGAGATCTAAACTTTGGCCTGGACCCGGGGCTGGATTCGTCGTCCGGTGCAGGGGGGATGGATAGGAAACAGTTAAAACTGACTAAACAAAAACTTTTTTTAAATCAGCTGGTTGATGTGTGGAGGATTCAACATCCTAAAATAAGAGATTATTCCTTCTTCTCCCCCGTGCATGGGATGTACTCCCGCCTCGACTACGCCTTGATAGATCATGGACTCCTGGACAGAATTATTAGTACGAAAATTGAGGTATTGTCACTGTCTGACCATGCCCCCGTCTCTATGACTTTAGACATCTCGGAAGGTGGGAGCTCACCCCCAACCTGGAGATTAAACGAATCCCTATTACGCAACAAAGAGGTCGTAGAATATGTAAAAGAGGAATTAGAGCACTTTTTTAAACAGAACGACAATGGAGAAGTGAGTGGAGCGTCGTTATGGGATGCCCATAAAGCATTCATTAGAGGGGTCCTAATTGCAAAGGGAACATGGATAAAAAAAGAGAAAACAAAGAAATTGAAAGAGTTAATAGCGGAATTAAATCAGGTCGAACAGGAACATAAAGCATCCCCTGTGGAGGACAGAAAATTATACCTAAAAACTGTGGCAATAAGAGAACAAGTAAAGGAACTCATGGAGCAAGAAACACAAAAATATTATAATAGAATAGCGAAGGAAAGATACATGTGGGGCAACAAACCTAGCAAACATCTAGCCAGAACTCTACAAAAAAAAAAAAAACGATTAACTACATAGAAAAAATACGAAATAAGAGTGGAGAGATTAAATACTCATCAAGGGACATAGCAGCCTCCTTTAAAGAATACTATGAGGATCTTTACACGGTGGCACAGAAGGGAGCTCATAACAGGGAAAAGGAAAAAAGAAAAAAAAGGGCAGACTACTTAGCTAAGGCAGGACTCAGAAAATTAACTACAGATGATAGGGATATACTTGAGGAACCTTTTTCTAGCGAGGAGGTAAGGCGGGCATTGAAGAGCACCCCGGCGGGGAAGAGCCCTGGGCCGGATGGCTTTACAGCGCTCTACTACAAAACTTTTCAAGAGATACTCGTCCCAAGACTCTGTAACTATCTAAATGGCTTGGGAGCAGAGTACAGAATGAGTGCGGAATCCCTGACTGCCAGTATCACAGTGATCCTGAAGGATGGAAAGGATGGGTCAGTGTGCTCGGGCTATAGACCAATTTCACTCCTGAACGCAGATACTAAAATCTATGCAAAAATACTGGCAGAAAGGGTTAAGGTCCACCTGAGCACACTGGTCCATCCTGACCAAGTGGGGTTTGTGGCGGGTAGGGAGGGTAGGGACAATGGGGTTCGGGCGCTCCTGCTCCTCCAGAGGATTCGAGAGGCAGGGACCCCCGGTCTACTCCTGTCAATAGACGCTGAAAAGGCTTTTGACAGGGTAGACTGGGGGTTCATGATAGATACACTCGAATATATGGGCTTTGGTCCAAAGACAATCCAACGTATCAAGGTGTTATATGACCACCCGAAAGCGAAAGTTAAAATTAATGGAATATCATCACCTTTATTCGAGATGAGGAACGGGACAAGGCAGGGGTGCCCACTGTCCCCCCTCCTGTTCGTCTTGACGATGGAACCCCTGCTGGCCACAATTAGGGCTAACCCAGAAGTTGAAGGGATTGAGGCGGGAGGGGATATGCATAAACTATCCGCCTTCGCGGATGATATCCTGTTTTTTATAGGTAACCCACGGACGTCTATGCCGCACTTACTGTCCGAACTAACACGCTACGGGGAAATGTCAAATTTCAAAGTCAATCGTTCGAAATCTTTTATCCTGAACGTAAACATAGGAAAACGCGATCAGCTCTCTCTACAGGAGAGCTTTGACTTCCCCTGGAGGAAACAGATTAAGTACCTGGGAATAAACTTAGCTAAATCGATTAAAGAAATGTATAATATCAATTATCTCCCGCTTCTCGATGATGTAAAAAAGAAATGTAAAGAATATACTAATAGACCCCTCTCTTGGATGGGGCGCATAAATACAGTTAAAATGATGGTACTCCCGATAATCACATATAAATTTCAGATGTTGCCTATACCACTCTCTCCGACCTACCTGAGAAAACTAAAGTCCATAATTATAAATTTTATTTGGAATGGTAAAAAACACCGGATAGCACTAAACACACTAAAACAGGAAAAAAAACAGGGAGGCCTCGCGGTCCCTGACATAATTAATTACTATCAAGCGATCGTGCTGTCTAGAATCCCGGAATGGGGTAAGGAGGGGACAGATAAAAGATGGGTCACCCTGGAAAAAGAGATTAGTTTAGCACATTTGGGTAGAATTATTTGGAATCCACCGACACATAGATTTTTAGGCGGGAACACACACATTATTACAATAAACGCACTAAAAATATGGGATAAATGGTATAAAAAAGTAAACAGAAATTATAACTCACTATTAATAACACTAAAAGATAACGAATTTTTTCAGCCCGGGAAATTAGAGGTGGGCGGGGAGTGGATATTAAAAGATGAAACACGATTAAAGGATGTAATGCACGATGGGAAAATATTATCATTTGAGGAACTACAAGGTAAGGGGGAAACTCTCAGGATGGATAGATGGCGGTATCTCCAACTACATCATTTTATCAAAAGCTTACCTCAGCCCATGAGGTCGGAAGCGGACACCACATGGCTTGAGAGTATCTGTATGGAACCTAACACAAAAAAAATGATCTCAAGGATTTATAAAAAGATGTTGGTGACAGAAAGGGAGGAGACCCCGCCATATATCCATAAATGGGAAAGGGAATTTGGCTCACATTTAGATACAGGCACAATAGGGAAAATTATCAGGATGACCCATAGTTCTGCAATAGATGCCAGGACGGCGGAGGCCAACTATAAGTGTCTAGCGAGGTGGTATATCACTCCGGATAAAGTAAGTCAGTATCAAAAGGGCGCCTCTCCTGATTGCTGGAGAGGTTGCAAAGAAAGAGGGACTATGGCCCATTTATGGTGGGAATGTAATAAGATTAAAATTTACTGGACAAAGATTTTAGGATACATAAAGGAGATCACTCTGAAGGCCATACACAACGACCCTTGGGTGGTCCTGATGCATGCCACAAAGGAGGAGGCAAAGCATTATGAAAACTCATTAGTACCACACTTACTAAATGCAGCAAAGAAACTTATTGCAAAGAGGTGGAGAGAAGTGGAGGCCCCATCCATATGGGAATGGGTTGACGCGGTCGAAAGTATTCGACTCATGGAGGCCCTTAAAAGGAATTCGGATGATAACAACGAGGAGTTGGGAGAGTGTTGGGACAGCTGGAAAAACTTTAAGAGAACATGGAGCTATGCTGAAGCTATTAGGATATAGAAACAACAGCAGGACAAGGACTAATATAAACAATCTATAAGTTTGGAAATAGCGATGAGATCGAAGGGGGGGGGGTAGGGAAGGAGGGGACCACTAGGCAAGGAGTGGCTATATGAAATAGGGTACACTAAGGCAGCATGTAGAGATGGGAGGTAGAAATGGTTTTCTGTTTATTCTTTGGTTCTGTCTCTTTTTATGTCATACCTATATTAACAAAGGCTTGAGCCACAAATACGCCACAATGATGTGATGTAAAACAATATGGACAAAATTGATTGGTGTAAACCGACTTAGGTCCGCTTGGAATGCTGAGCTGAGGTGGCAAAGAAAAAAAAAAAAAAAAAAGAATTCTAGTAGTGACGTGTGCAAACGGTCGTGTGCAGATCAATGTGGGCAGTTTCCTGTTGAGACACAATGTGCCTCACATAATACTACAAACATGGCTCCGATCACTGCTCTGTGCACATTCCCACCGCTACCATTGACACGCACCATAATCTACCATGGCTCAGCGAGCTAGAATTTTGTATGGTTATGCTATTGTTCCCATGTACGCAGATCTGTTTGCTAGGAGCCTTAATGCAGTCGCCATGAGGTGGCCAGTCACCTGGTGAGGCATAAATGAACATCCCTTAAAGGGCGAGCAGATCTGCCGTATCCACGGGAAAGTTTCCGCAAACAACGGTTTTCCATCGACGCCTGTATGTGCGAATACGCTCGCGTAAGCGTATGGCAGCAAAACTGACACCGGGGGACATCTGACAACATACATTTCCACAACAAGTAGAAGGGCACTAGAAGGGTAGAGTATCAAAATGTAAGCGGCTCTTTTAAAAAGCAACAGCATGGCAGTATCTAAAAAAGCTCCACAAAATTAATAAAGATGTGTGCATTATATACATTATGTGCAATATGGGAGCCTGAAGCCAGTGGAAGTACAAAAATAATGGAAGGGGAAAAACCTGGAGAGCCCAGTCAAAAAGGTACATGATTGACTCATCCATTAACCACTTCCAGACCAGCCTCGTTTTGGATTTTAGGTGTTTACATGTTTAAAACAGTTTTTTTTGCTAGAAAAAAAAAAAAAAAAAAAAAAAAAAAAAAAAAAAATTTGAACCCCCAAACATTTTATATTGTTTTTTTTCTTACACCCTAGAGAATAAAATGGCAGTCGTTGCAATAATTTTTTTCACACCGTATTTGCGCAGCGGTCTTACAAGCGCACTTTTTTTGGAAAAAAGTCACTTTTTTTAATAAAAAAATAAAAACAGTAAAATTAGCCCAATTTTTTTTTGGATTGTGAAATATAATGTTACGCCGAGTAAATTGATACCCAACATGTCACGCTTCAAAATTGCGGCCGCTCGTGGAATGGCGTCAAACTTTTACCCTCAAAAATCTATATAAGCGACATTTAAAAAATTCTACAGGTTGCATTTTTTGAGTTACAGAGGAGGTCTATGGCTAGAATTATTGCTCTCGCTCTACCGATCGCGGCGATACGTCACATGTGTGGTTTGACTACCGTTTTCATATGCGGACGCTGCTCACGTATGCGTTCGCTTCTGCGCGCGAGCTCGTCGGGGCGGGGTGTTTTAAAAAAAATATTTTTTGTTTTTTCTTATTTTACTTAATTGTATTATTTTTTACACTGTTTAAAAAAAAAAAAAAAAAAAATTGATCACTTTTATTCCTATTACAAGGAACGTAAACATCCCTTGTAATAGAAAAAAGCATGACAGGTCCTCTTAAATATGAGATCTGGGGTCAAAAAGTCCTCAGATCTCATATTTGGACTTCAAAGATAAAAAAAAAAAAAAGTCATTTAAAAAAAATGACATTTGTAAATTCCCCTTTAAGACGTATGGGCGGAAGTGACGTTTTTGACGTCGCTTCCGCCCTCCTATGGTATAGAGATGAGTGGCGGCCATCGTAGCGTCACTCATCTCTATACACAGGCAGGGAACGGACCCGATCGCCTCCGCCACTGCCGACGGTTCCGGTAAGCGGCGGAAGGCGCGGGAGGGGGGGGGGGCACCTCTCCCGCCGCCGATAACGGTGATCTCGCGGCGAATCCGCCGCGATGACCACCATTATCGGAAAGGGGACCGCTCACTGTGAAGAGGGATACCTCGGTTGTGGCAGCAGCTGCTGCCGTTACCGAGATATCCCTCTTCAAAAAAATGACGTATATATACAGTGAGCGGTCGTGAAGTGGTTAAGGAGGTCTCTTTGCCATGTTAAACGTGTGAACCCCCAAATACCTTCCTGTCACAGCATTAGCAGGAACACACAGACTGGTTTAAAAATTGTATTGGTGGCTGCGAGAAACTGCTCAGTATTGTCTTTTTGTATGTCAGATCGCTAGGAGGCCACAGTAGGTACATTTCAGGATAACCAGATTACAAAATAAAGCACTGAGAGACAGGTGCAGCAATGCTACATGAAAAAAACTGAAGTACTTTGCAAGAATGCCATGTCCTTTGTGCCTCCTGCGACATTAGTTTCAATTTCAACTCAAGTTTGCTTTTAACAAGATAAGCAAGTTGAGATAGAATACCCCTACACAGAGTAATCCATAGAAAAAAGCATGAAGGCAAAAAGTCACAAAAAGGTGTACACTGTACTGTGTTCATTATGTCGTGCTAAGGATTAATATGAATACCTGCAATTAAGACTTGCAACCTGCTGGAAATGCCTATATAAATTTTACTGCAACTTGCTGCATATAGCTTCATAAATTGTGGAGGAACATGCTTAAGAGCCTACAGAGATTCTTTATCTGCTTAATATGTAAATCTAAAAGAAACAAAAAAAAAGAAATCCTTACAAGTAAATTCTTCACGAGATTTTTCACATTCTGGCCCATGGTCGGAGACTGTGGTCCACTGGATGCAAGTTTTATTAGTGTTGCAAGAAAATTCTTGCATTTCTTTACATTATCCATTGCTTCCTGGTATGAACAACAATGCAAAGTGGTTAAAAATTCTGAATTGCAAAAAAGTTTCATACTAGTAAATAAAAGGAGACTTAACCACTACACAATTTACAACATATCAAAGCAATATGTGTGAATCTACCAAAACATTTTGAAATTCCATGCAGTCTTGTGATCTAGGCATCTGTCCCAGACAGTATAGCAAGGCAATGGACCGCTACTGCAGTTATACACACTGAAGAGGTCGACAGGGTGTGCTCCCCTCCGGTAAGCATATTCACAGTGTAAGACTAACCGCACTGTCATACAGGGGATTGCAGATAGCCCAAATAAAGATTCATTCAGGATTAATAAACAAGCTACATTTAAAATTAGTAATACTAATAGAATACATGATTGGACCAAAACATGCATAACTTCCTGGTGTGCAGCTTTAAAGATAAAATTGATGTCATAGCTCAGTCAGGGTTTATATTACACCTGGGATCTCATATTTATAAATCAATATCTCATGAGTATAGCTTTAATTTTATATTTTCATTTTTTCAAGAAAATGACTCACTTCTATGAGCAGAAACCATGTGATCTCACTGTTAATGTCAAAAAAAGCTCCCTTTACCGTCTATGACATCACCCCTGCTGCAGAAAGCCTCTTACATGGAAGGCTCTCACTCCTTTGAATGACAAAGCAGGGAATAATGCTACAGAAGGTGACTGATAAAATACTAGTAAAAAGACTAAATGTGCAGAATTTCCTGTAAAATGTATTAGGAAACAGACACTGGTTAACATGCAAGCCATTTTTTTTTTCCAGAACGTTCAATTTAATAAATCTTCAAAAAGGATATTGACAATTTTTTTTTTTTTTTTTTTATTAAAAGCTGAAACTCTATGAAACCTAGAAGTCCTCCCTTGCAGTGGGGCTACACCTGCACTGCAGGAGGTAAAGTGATTGTAAACACATTTTTTTAAATAACCAAACATCATATTTACCTGCTCTGTGTAATGGTTTTGCACAGAGCAGCTCTGATCCTCCTCCGCGAGTTTCCCAACAGTGAGCTCCTGGCTCCTCCCACTGCCAAATGCCCACCATAGCAACCTGCTTGCTATGGGGAACCAGTGCAGGCTCACTCCCTGATCCCTCCCCACTGGCTGGGATTGAAAGCAGCAGTAGCCAATTGCTCCCACTTCTGTATCCGAGTCTATGGGGAGGGAGCCACTGTTCTCATGCACACTGCTGGATCAAAATCGAGCTCAGGTAAGTGGGGGGGGGGGGGGCACTTGGAGGAGCTGCACTCAAGCTTTTTACCTTAATGCAGAGAATGCATTAAGGTAAAAAACCATCAGCACCACTTAATTATTTTTTCTGTCTAGGGGATGTAGAAAATCTGATTTAGTTACTTACTGATCTTTTCCAAGCTCCTTCACATTACTAGACCAATCTCATTAGGCTCTTTGCTTCCTCGTGCTTTGGCCGTCCAAGGTCCTCCGATGTCATCAAGCCCCATTCAGAGTCAATAGGCAAAACGTGAAGACCCAGAGGGACAGTTCACCACTACAGCATTAGTGATGTCTCCTAAACCAAAATGCTTTCTGTACACTAGCCTAAACAAAGTCTCATTTAGGTCACTTAGAATTGGGCTTTGACATTTATAGGGCAACTCCACTTTTGTTAAACCAGGGCTCAACAAATCCCAGACACCAGGTGGCCATGGCGACTAGAAATTGCGTCCTGGTGCCTGGGATTATGTCAGATGTCTGGTATCAGGACACCACTTCACTAATCCAGGGATTTGAAGTACCCCTGGTTCCTGTCCGTATACTGAGAGGTACAGATAAGAAGCATTCTAATTGATCAGCAGTCACATGGACAGTGCTAATCGAACAGAACCGGTGATGTCCTCTTCTCCACTCTTAGCACATCCATAGGATGCACTGCTCGCCTTCTGTCAGCCCTCCTTGTTGCAGTCACCCGGTACACATCTATCTGACATCAGGTAAGAGCGCCTGAGTCTGCGGCTTAGCGGTGTGCGTGATGGGGGGGGGGGGGTAAATTGCGCCGGGCCTGGGCTTTCCCACTGATCCAGCCTGCCTGCATGTCATTGCTTTCTCAGCCCCTGGGGGAGGTGGAGTGTGGACCAAGCCCATCCTGCCGCAGCTGAGGGACGGACACCACCTACAAGTAGTTGGGGGGCACAGTTTACCTTTTTTTACTAGCCGGGTGTGGGAGCCTCACCCTGTTCCCCCCAATAGACATGTGTGTCGGGGAGCAGAGCAGGCCATTTTCTGGGTGTATGCAAGGAAGGTGGAGGAGGGAGAGTGCCACACTTCTGGTGGATTCCGCTGTATACACCATGGAGCTGAGGGGACCTCACTGTACATATACATGTCAGACTCTTCCTAAATCTCTCTCCCTCTTTTTTGGGGGCCATGGCAGCTGATTTAAAAAAAATAGAAAAAAATAAAAGGCTCCTAACTTTTTAGCTGGCTCCTAGATACAAAGAAAATTTGTCAAGCCCTGTGTTAAACATGTATACATTAACAGCTACACAATCCTTATTGTAAGTTAGCAGAACTGCTATATTAGAGAATGGTAGGCTAGTAGATATAAAGTACATTTTCAACAAGAACTCAAAAATCAGACACTAGTGAATATAATTAGGATATTTATTTGAAAAGACAATGACTGATGACTTGAATCACAAGTATCTTATAATCCAAACTGGTATTTCAATGTACAGTAAAAGGAATCTCAGTTGTCAAATGGTTGCCACTTGGTAAGACTTTGGCAGCTTCTATGTCTTTGCTAAAATAACACAATACAGTATCAACCACAGATGGCTATTACTGAGATCAATTTTAGAATTGTAAGCAGTTCTCAAGACTACTTGGACTGCATAATTAACTCTCAATTGGACTACAGGTCCCACGAGGCATCGCAAGACTGGCCTCCAAAAAAAAGGTACGACTCCCTGATGCATGATAGGATTTTGAGTTGCACAAAAGCAAGTGTGTAAAATTTTATAGCAGGGGAAAAGAAAAATTATATATAGCAGAAACAGATCAAAAGCAAACTGCATAGGTGTGACCCGAGCCTTATGCTGGCCATACACATCAATTTTCAGACGAGAATATTTGTACATTCGCTGAATGAAAGAATGTTGCTTTAAATTTTTACTTGGTTTTAACATTCAGCTTTAAAATTAATGTAATTTCTGAACGTAAACTACATACAGCGTCTGATCATTTCTTTGACCGAGAAGTTTTCTATTTCTAAATTTTCCCGTCACTGTGGCTGAAAACAAAAACGTCGATTTGACCCCACTAACGATTAAAAAAAAAAATATATATATATTTTTTTTTGGTTTAACCACTTAAGCCCCAGACCCCGGAATTTGCAGCCAAAGGACCAGGCCCCTTTTTGCGATTCGGCACTGCGTCGATTTAACTGACAATTGCGCGGTCATGCGACATGGCTCCCAAACAAAATTGGCGTCCTTTTTTTCCCACAAATAGAGCTTTCTTTTGGTGGTATTTGATCGCCCCTGCAGTTTTTATTTTTTTATAAAAATATATATATATATATATATACACACACTGCATGATAAAAGATAGTGTGTGTTCATTAACAAGACAAAAGCCATCTCAGCCAGACTTTGTTATATAAACGTACACTTGTCTGTAGCAAAATGGTACTAAACAGAATGTAATGCTTTTATAAAGTCCCCTAGAGGTGCTTGCACATACCTTTAGATGTATTTTGGAGTCCGCCAGGTTCCCGGTAGTGCCAGAAGCAGACTTCTCCCCTCCACAACTTAAGGAGAATTAGAGGCTAGCGGAAAGGGACTGAATCAGATTGGTTGCTATGGACAACCACCACACATTTTCTCTTTCTCCATTTTTGATAAGCGAGCATTTTATTATACTACCAAAAAATATATATATTTCACTTCCATTAAAACAGGGACAAATATATAAACATTAAGACTTACTGAGGCATTAGGACGTTGTGTGCTTTGCAGTTTAATGGAAGGCTCTGCTTTTTTTGGGACGACACCGGAGGTCAATGCCGGTGTGCTTGTTTGCATTTGCTGTACCCTGTTATTACCAGACACCACAGTGGTAATTGCAGTAGAAGCTGGGGCTATACTGGATACAATAATTGCAGCAGATGCTACAGTAGTGGTAGGAGTCATGCAGATATTTGTAGATGCCAACTTGATAGCAGAACTACTTGCAGCAACTTGCTGATTGTTAATTGGCACAGCAGTCTGCCCAATAGCCAAATTAACTGAATTACCGGTATTGTGTAAAGCAGGGCTAGCTGTTGGTGCTGTAGTAGTAGTAGTAGTAGAAGAAGATACAGTCCTAGCTGACACCACAATAGAAGCTCCATTGGTTGTCATTGGTGGTGAGGAAGTTCTTACAGGAACCACACCAGCAGTAGTTGCATTCAAACCAGCTACAGATGCAGATAGAACTCCAGTAGAGGCAGGGACTGTTACTACAGTGGAAGGTAAAGTACATGATAGAGTAGTTATGGGAGTGGCCGAGGGAGCAGAGGCTCTAATAATGACTGTTGAGGTTCCTTGGCTGTTCGCGATTGTTGCAGGAGTAGCGCAGATTCTAACTACAGTAGGTGCTGGGACTGGAGGACCCGCTTTGGAAACAATGCTTGGTGTACCTGCAGTCTGAAAAGAAAGAAAGGCAAAATTCAAAGCAAATGTTTGTAACATGAGAAATACTAATTAGCGTTGCATCAATGAGTTTCTAACACCGCTCAACTGGAATTTTGTAAAAGAAACAAGAGGAGCGGCACATAAGTGTAGTATTAAAACAGTATAATTTATTGCTTGGTTCTGGTGTGAAAGGTTCAGCACATCATCACACCAGAACCTTTCCCAGCTACCCGGATCGTGTGGGGAGCCTGTGGGGAGCCTGCGGGACGCAGTAGAACTGCCAAGACTACATACTCATGTATACTAATCAAATGTACATTAATACAAACCAAGGGCATAGCCTCCTGGAGCGCCAGATACCCAATTTACCTTCTACTGTAATTCTAGACCACTGTTCCGGGTCTTTCAGATTGGGAGGGTTCCTTTTCCCAACTGCTGTTTTGAGATCTCTCCACAGGTCCTCTATAGGATTTAGATCTGGACTCATTGCTGGAAAGTTCAGTACTCTACAGCGCTTTGTCTTAAACCATTTCTGGGTGTTTGTACTGCTTTAAGACCCATGACCTCTGATGGAAAACCAACTACATGAGCTTCTTTTTTGGCAGATTAAACGTGTTTTTTTGGCCCCATAGACGTGTGTGTGATTATATTTTATATACTTTTTTGTCTTCTATTACTGATATGCATTTTTTACATCTTCCCATGTCCAATAAATATGTCCTTTTACCAATTTACCTCCACAATGTCAATAGCCTCATTTAAAGTCCCAATTTTCCTTCTTTATTTACTTGAGCCAGGGATGGAGGCACACCACATATGTGCTTCATCTAAAGTCCCAAAATCCTGCCCCCCCCCCCCCCTTCTCAAAAAAGACCAGCAAAACCGATATGCTCAGGTGTGAATGGAGCCTCAGAATATCAGTGAATCTCATGTTTGACTGTAGAGAGTGTATTCTTTTCTTTATAGGCCTAATTTTTTTTTTATGGGTATTACCAAAATGGCTGTAATTTTGTTTCATCTGTCCATAGCACATTGTCCCAAAAAGGATTTTGGCTTCCTCAGGTAAGTTTTGGAAAACGCTCTGATCAATTTTTCTCTTTTGTCCATATCCAGGGAGATTAGCTCACCAGTGCCATGGGCTGTAAACTTCTTTAACCACTTGCCTACCAGGTACGAACACCCCCTTCCTGACCAAGCCATTTTTCAGCTTTCAGCGCTGTTGCATTTTGAATGACAATTGCGCGATCATGCAACGATGTACCCAAATTAAATTTTTATCATTTTTTCCCCACAGATAGAGCTTTATTTTGGTGGTATTTGATCACCTCTGCGGTTTTTATTTCTTGCGCTATAAACAAAATAAGAGGGACAAGTTTGAAAAAACGCAATATTTTTTACTTTTTATTATAATAAATATCCATTTTTTTTTTTTTTTTTTTAAACAAATTTTTTTCTCAGTTTAGGCCGATACTGGGGGAGGGGACCGATCGGTGTCCCTATGTACAAGGGACACACCATCGGTCTCCTCTAACAGGACGTGGATCTGTGTTTACACACACACAGATCCACGTCCTGATCAGTTACTGGGCAATCGCGGCCGCCGGGCATGCGCATCGGGTCTCCAGCGACACGATGCGCGCGCCCCCTAGTGGCCGCAAAGTTAGTGCCGTCATGTGACGGCGGTCCGCCACAAGAGCCGCACCGCTCCCCCAATTGACAGTGGGCGGTTGGCAACAAGTTAAAATGTTGCGCATGATGGACACAGGAACACTAAGATCTCTGGAGATGGACTTTTAACTTTGAGATGCTTTTCCACAATTTTTGTTCCCACATACTCAGACAATTCTTTGCTGCCCTTTATCTTCTTCATGCTCCGTGTGGCACACAGAGAGAGGTTGGGTCAATCTTTCACCATTTTAACTAGTTGCCGGTGTGATTTCTATATTGTCAGCACCTGTTAATTGATACAGGTGAGTTTAATTACAAATTACAGGAGCATCACAAACTTGCAATGCAATTATTTCTTACAATTTTGAGAAGGTGCCAATAATTTTGTCCAGTTCATTTTTTGGAGTTTTGCATGGAACGTGTCAGATTTGGCTTGTTTCTGCACTTTTGTGTGTCATACCAAAACAAAAGAAACAAACATGAGAATGCCGAAACATTTGTAATTGCAACAATTTCCTGGGCGAAGTGGTGCATTATCTGACAGAAAGCAGGGGGTGATATATTTTTTGCCTTGACTGTATGTGCGGGGCCAGTATATATACATACAGCAGTCTTTGTTTCCCCTTTAAAACAGTTTGGAGCATATTGAATAAGCTTGTGAATTACATTACATAGTGTATCTCGAATGGGGTTCAATTACAAATTTTCATTAAAAACTCACTGGGATGAAGTACTATTGATACAATGAAATGACCAGGTACCTGTACATTGGATACATGAACACTTTGAGTATTTAAAGATATGGAGGGTTTGGTACTTTGTACTTGTGCCTGCGCTCGGGCAAGAGCCTGTTGGGAGACCAACATGAGCTGTCCATTGCTACTCCTGACAAGAACAGTGCCTGTAGAAAAGCAAAAAAAAATAAAAATAGGAAAAAAAGTTTAAATCAAGTTACAACTTGACAAATTCTATAATCTGCAACTTAAAAAAATAAAAAGAAATTAACACAAAACACACGGAAGAAAAAGGACGGCTGCACACCACAGGAAGGTTCCAACGATTTTATTAAAAAAAATATCAATAAACAGCCAACAAAGACAGAGTGTCCGAACCCAGGATGTTAATTCAAAACGGCCATGTTAAAACCAATAATGCTGCGTACACACGACCGGACTTTCTGGCAAAATAGGTCAGACGGAATCATACCAGATATTCCAATCGTGTGTGGGATAATCTGATCGTTTTTCTTAAAAAAATAAAAATAAAAAATTCAAACAGACCTAGAAATGGAACATGTTTAAAATCTCTCCGACAGAATCAATTCCCATCGTGAAAACCGTTCGTCTGTATGCTGGTCCGACGAACGATCCAAATATGACGCAAGGGCAGCTACTGAACTTGCTTTTCTAGTCCCGTTGTACGTCATCACGTTCAAAGCGAACGGACTTTAGTCCATTCGGAACTCCGTCGGGAAGACCGTCTGACCTTTTCTTCCGGGAAAGTCCAGTCGTGTGTACGCGGCATAAGACTAAAAGGCAACATTTCACCTGGCACACCACATGGTGACCCCAACATATAGCCATAGAAAAATACTCCACAAAAGACATCCCCCATACAATACAAACAATGTTCACAGTCCCATCAACCCGCTATAATAAATTGTCAGTCAATTGTATACAATAACCAATTTTGAACATTTACGGGGAAGGACCGACTACTGACACAAAACTACTTTGCGTTTGGTGGCGTCTTCTATCTCCAGAGGTGCGGGGGCTGCAATGGGAGCAAAATTTTCTCCCTCCTTGGCCAACCTCTATAAGGGTTGGTGGAAGCAGTCCCGCATCTTTGGAGTGGAGAACCCATTTAGAGCACAGATTGTACTGTACTGGTTGTCACGGATGGTGGTGGTGACATGTTTGACCCGTTTTTTCCGATACCTCAATGACAAAAACCTGGCATTCACAGGAATGATAGATCCTGACAAGATCTGTGTCTTATGGGAGAAGGACTGGGAGTAAAGTACCACACTATATAGGAAACCTTCATCTAGGAATACTTTACTCAAAGCAAGGGATTTCTGGATAGGGGCTACCCTAAGTGGATGCTAAATGGAGCTTATAGTATTGCAAGACATAAGAGTAGAGATGAGTTGGTGAATCCACAGGTTTGTAAGAAAGTAGATTTGTATAAAAACAAAAATTAACCCCCATCTACACCATTCAGCTTGAAGTTCGGCGAGAGTCGGGCTATTAAATACCTACCTAGTCTCTGTGTGGGTGATGCCGGTGCAAACATCTTGCATAACGGCATCAACATAGTACCCAGAAGGGACACTCCCTGTCACACAGTTTTTAGGATAATAAGAGCCAAGTCATTTACTTAGCTCTATTTCAAAGAAAATTTCAAATGTGGGTCGTCAGGATGCAGGATGACCCTGCTGTGGCCAAGTTTTGGGGGGAAAATAAGTTTAGGGCGTCATCCAACCAGAGGGAATATTTAAAATTGTAACACAGTCCCTTTTAAAATTGTAACAAAAGGTATGTGATATATCTAGTTACTTGTGACATTTGCTATATGCAATATGTTGGTAGAACTATGAGATGTCTGCAAGAGCGTTTCTACGAACATGTATACAGTGTAGTGTGGATGCAATGTTCCCAGCAAAGCTTTTGCCAGTGTCCAAAACTGTAAAAATGCTAATCCAGCCTCCTTTTGACACCCATGTGAATTAGACCACACAGAGAAAGTGGTATCACTAACCTGGCTACACAAGAAACTAAATCTCAAAACTGGATGGATGGACACAAATGCAATTTGGATAGATATATACTCAATTACCAACTTTGTGCACTGGTCAAAATCATTTGGGGGGGGGGGGGAGTGAATAAGGTGTGGGGTTGTGCTTCAGGGATTGGGCTTGGCCCCTTAGTTCCAGTGAAGAGAGGGAACTCCTTAAGGCGTCAGCATACCAAGACATTCTGGACAAATTTAATGCTCCCAGCTTTGTGGGGAAAGTTTGGGGATGGCCCCTTCCTGTTCAAATAGGACTGTGCACCAGTGCACAAAGCAAGGTCCATAAAAGACATGGATGAGTGAGTTTGGGGTGAAGGAACTTGAATGGCCTACACAGGCTTGATCTTAAACCGATAGAACACCTTTGGGATGAATTAGAGCGGAGACTGTGAGCCAACCCACACTGCCCTGCAAGGATATGTAAATGAGACCATGTGAAATTATGGACTGTTGACAGACAACGTAAACCTATACCAGTGACTAAATGAAAGTGATATATGGTGTGCGATTGCTGCAGTGAACTAAAGTGTGCTAACTAAAAAGGACTTCTACCAAAAAATGTGTGTGCATGTACCCACCAAAATGAAATTCAAGTCCAAACGCACCATTTTAGAACTATGTGCACTACATAATGATAGTAAAATATAATAAGTGATACTAAAATGAAAAGTCTTGTGTGCGCGCGCAATATAAAATGAGCCTCTGTTACCTTCTGTGTACGATTCTGTGGATGCGAGCATGCCTGGGATCCTTCTCATGTGAATGACCCATGTGGAATGGTCAGCTGGCCAGCCCGAGCCACTCTTATCCCTGGTAAGGGGCGGGTCCCCAGCAAAATCATAAAAAAAAAAAAAAAAAAAAAAAAAACACACCAATGCAGCAGGGAATAGCGACA
Source organism: Lithobates sylvaticus (assembly GCA_028564925.1). Lineage (NCBI taxonomy): Eukaryota > Metazoa > Chordata > Amphibia > Anura > Ranidae > Lithobates > Lithobates sylvaticus. Next base: position 148,851,996 of record CM053030.1, read on the forward strand.
AGCTTTGGCCTCATCAGCGGCATATGAATCCGCTGCAGAACCAAGCAAGTCCCAGACCCAACTAGATGAAAGGAGGGGTGGAGAATCCACCCCATGCTCAGGCGTAATGACGATGCATAGGAGGCAAGGCCCCAAGCCTATTTAAAGGAGAGGGGGGGGGGGGGAGACTTCTGGTAAAAACAGGCAGGTGAAATTCAGATGGTAGGATCAGAATTTGGTGTAAAAAGCATGGATCCATCCTCCCTTGCATCAATGGTTCAGTGGGGGACATTTTCTGGGTTTTATGTTATTTTGAGGGGACAGCAAATTTACACTGAGAGCCAGTTCACACTGGGGCAACGCGACTTCCAGCACGACTTTTGGAGGCAACTTGGACATGACTTGAGTATGAATAACAGCGCGACTTGGAGCAACTTCAACACGACTTGGGGCGACTTACAACACGACTTTAAGTCGCCCCAGGCCAGGTGACTTTGGCCGTGGCCAATCAGAGAATAATCAGCTTTGGAGGGGGAACTCCACGCCAAATAAAAAAAAAATAAAAAATGCATGGGTTCCCCCTCCAGGAGCATACCAGGCCCTTAGGTCTGGTATGGATCTTAAGGGCAACCCCCCTACGCCAAAAAAAACGGAGTGGGGGTCCCCCCCAAAATCCATACCAGACCCTTATCCGAGCATGCAGCCTGGCCGGTCAGGGAAAGGGGTGGGGACGAGCGAGCGCCCCCCCCCTCCTGAACCGTACCAGGCCGCATGCCCTCAACATGGGGGGTGGGTGCTTTGGGGAAGGGGGGCGCCCTGCGGGCCCCCCCCAAAGCACCTTGTCCCCATGTTGATGAGGACAAAGGCCTCTTCCCGACAACCCTGGCCGTTGGTTGGAGAAGAGGCCAAACAGAGCGGAGGAGAAGGTCGGCCCCCGAAGTCAGAAGAAGGCCCCCGGAGCGGATTAATAAAAATTACTTTAAAAACCTGTGTTGTGTTTTTTTTTATTGACACTTTTTTCCCCAGGTGAATGGGTAGGGGTACAATGTACCCCATACTCATTCACATAGGGTGGGGGGCCGGGATCTGGGATTCCGATAAGCCCCCCCGCCCGCAGACCCCGACAACCAACGGCCAGGGTTGTCAGGAAGAGGCCCTTGTCCTCAGAAACATGGGGACAAGGTCACCCCCCTTCCCCAAAGCACCCCCCCCCCCCCATGTTGAGGGCATGCTGTCTGATACGGTTCAGGGTACCGGCCAGGCTGCGTGCTCGGATAAGGGTCTGGTATGGATTTTGGGGGGACCCCCACGCCATTTTCTTTCGGCATAGGGGGTTGCCCTTAAAATCCATACCAGACCTAAGGGCCTGGTATGCTCCTGGAGGGGGAACCCATGCCGTTTTTTTTTTTTTTATTTAAAATTTGGCGTGGAGTTCCCCCTCAAGGAGACACTGTCGCGTCCATATAGATGGAGATCCGACTTGGAGGCGACTTCCTTCGAAATCAATGGGTACAAGTCGCCTAGAAGTCGGATTGAAGTAGTACAGGAACCTTTTCTGAAGTCGGAGCGACTTCAGTAGCGTTCATTAAGACGGCTCTCATTAACTTGCATGTAATTTCTGATGTGAAGCGAGTTGCGGTCTGACAAGTCACCCCCCAAGTCGCGGTAGTGTGAACCGGCTCTTATACAAGTTGTACACTCACTACTTTACATTGTAGCAAAGTGTAATTTCTTCAGTGTTGTCACATGAAACGATATAATGAAATATTTACAAAAATGTGAGGGGCATACTCACTTTTGAGAGATACTGTATACTGCACTGCCTGGGTGTCTTGTCTCAGCTGTTTCCATTTAACTGAAGTGTAGGTGTTACAACAGAACAAATAAACCTAGATCATAGATATCTCTAGCCAAAAGTTTCTTAGTTTTTATCTACTTAAAAATTTGGATACAGCAGGGAAGGGTTAGATCCTCTGCAAGGCTTTTCTGCATTCTGGGGCTCCATTCGGCAAACTTTAGATGTGCTGCTATCATTGTTGCACCTCTGAAAAGCAATCTGCGGGGGGGAACGTCAACTCCTCATTGCTTGTTTTAACCCTGTAGGATGTTGCACCACCATGCCGCATCCACAAGAATTGCACACAGTAGCAGGGCAGTCGCAGAACGACCCTAGTCACTTGAATGTTTACACGCCTGTCTGGCTTTGCAGCTTAAGGGGGTGGCTGGTAAAAACAGGCAGTAGATTCAACCGCAAGTGTAAACAAGTCCTTCCTGTCCGACTATATAGTGGGCAGCTTGGGAAAGAGGGGGGGGGGGGGGGGGGGTCAACGTGGATGGACCCTATATATAAAAAGGTTTGTTAAGACCCATTCACATCAGGTGCCCGGGCCATCCTTTCCCAGTGCAGTCCCAGCACAAGACAAGGTAAATAGTCTTGTTCCCCATGAGGCCAGTTCACACCACCAACATATTTGATACTTAATATATGTAATAAATTCAACTTCCTGATAAATAACACTTTGATCTAATTATTATTGCTGGAAGTAACCCCTTACACTTCTCTATAGTGTACCTCCCTTTTCCTTCCCCTCCTTTTCCCACAGTTCACACCACTGCAGTGTGAAGAAAAGGAAAATCCATCGTATCGCACAATACTGTGGCCAATATCACTTTGCAACAAAAAGAACGAAAACAGTGTAGTGCTCTGTCACAGCTGCATTCACACTGCACTCCAGTGGTTTTGCTGTAACGCAGCTGCTGGTGTGAACAAGTACTGATGTTCAATTTACAAGCACACTAGTGTAATGCATCACATGTCAAAGTGCCTGTCACCATAGCAACACATTTTACCTTCTACTTTGTAGCCTTCAATGTAAGACATAGAAAAACATGCTTCTATGGACCACAAATATAGCAAAAGTTGTTAGAGACAGTACTTACCAGGGGGAATCTGGAAGTTTGCTGGTAACTGAATGGTAGTCGGAGATGCTTTGGGAGGAACTGCTTGCTGTGTTGCTGTCACTTTGGGACCACTTGTCACTTTTGATGCTTGACCCACTGCAGGTGAAACTTTTGTTACTAGTGTGCACATAGGCGCAGAAAGCACAGAGGCCTGGGAAGCCGGTACCTGACTCCGGCTGGCAGGAGGTACAGACACCATCTGGGAAGTTGTGATGGCAAGATCAGAGGAGGACATTGCAGGCTGGCTCTTGACAAGGACCCCATGGTTTAAAGACATGGTCTGGCTCACCACCGCTGAAGAGGTAGCTTGTACTGCATGCATCACGTAAGAGTGTTTTCCAAAAGCAACACCAAGCGCAATCCAAACATTCAGAACAGCCTAGGCACCGGTACAGGAGGGATCTGTGTTAAAAGTTCATAATGGCATTACAAGATACATACATTTATCAACATAAATGTAACACTCTCCCATTAACCCAAATAATTATCACTTAGTCACCAATCATCAGTTAGCACTTGTCAACCCCTACTGATTAGCAGCATACTGGAGGTTTATATATCCATAGCACAAGGGCTCACACACAGCACATGCCAGCAATAAGTGAATCAGTATGATGAGTTATTTGTCTCTTGCCGACAAACCCGTGACCATGCACTTTCCTCATACCATTTCTTCAGGGAGAAGGGCCAACAATCTGTAATTTCACTGACAGTTTGTAAGACTTCATTCACATGGGTACATAAACTCGCAACTCCATGCAGAGGGTTGAGTTTATGCAGCCGAGGTGTGTGTGCAGCCAGCCTGTGAAAAATCAATGAAAGCCCGAGGGCCACAGCTGCTGTACGGATCTTCCTGCACCTACTAGTATTTACATCCGTATAGAGACAAAGCTATTGGTACATTATTTGCATCCAGAGCTGTGCGTTTTCCCAGAATACACATAACACAACCTACTACACAGAGTTATGGATCTATGCTCCTGTGTTATTGAGGCTGATCGAAAAATCCATTTTCTCCCAATCGTTTAAGTCCATGGACAAAGTGACTGTACATACAGCCAAAAATCTAATCTACTTGACACCAGATTTGACCCCCCCCCCTGGCCTTTTTTTAAGGTCACAATATCACATGACTTTAAAAAAACGCCCCACTATCGCCGCAAAAACAACTGGTGCTTCAGTGTGAAAGGGGGGTCTTAGAGTCACTGTTCCCCACTCCAAGCAGACCGCGAACTGAGCAATCAACGGTCAGGGGCATCACTCAGTTCTAAGACCTAGAGCAGACTTTTGGCCGCTGCAGCATCACACCAATGCTGCAGCATAGAGGCAAGTATGCAGGTTTATTTATTTATTTTTAAATAATAAACATGTTATATATACCTGTTCTGTGCAAGGGTTTTGAACAGAGCAACCCTGATCCTCCTCTTCTTGGGTCCCCCACCAGCACTCTTGGCCCCTACACCTTGCCGAGTGCCCCCATAGCAAGCCACTTGCTATGGGGCACTTGTGCCTGCTCACTGCAAATCTGCTTCTGTGTCTTGGCCCCGCCCCATTCTCACTGGCTGTTTTTGACAGTAGCAGGAGCCAAGGGATCCCAGTACTGTGTCTCCATCAATGAGGAGAGAGAGACCTGGGAGAACCGCTGCTCTCGAGCACATCGCTTGATCAAGATGGGGTTCAGGTAAGTATAAGGTGGGGGAGCTGCACACAGAAGGTTTTTACCTTCATGTATATAATACATGTAGGTAAAATACCTTCAGCCTTAATCACTTTACACCCCCGTTCACACAAATGTGACTGGTCGTGTGATTTGACAGTTTCAAATAGCTTGACAAGTCGCACCCAATTTCCAGCAATGGAGCAGTTTTTATTGCCATGACTCACGTCGCAGCGATTATGAAAAAGGTTCCTGCACTACTTTTTAGCGATTTCATTGCGACTTGCATAGGCTTCTGTAAGCCCATCTCTGGTGTCTGGAGTAGTATCACTTTTGCCTATAGTTCTACTTTAAAGCCAAGGAAGCTGCCATCTTTGCCTCTGTTTAATCTTCAACTGCCACAGTGCTGCACATGTGATCCGTTATGACACCAGCCATTGGATGGTTTGACTGTTTGGTTGAGAGCACAGCAATGTGCAGTTAGCATTCACGGCATGCCTTTTTTTTTTAGACTGTTAAGTTGCACCGCGCCCGGGAGGGACAGGTGCAACGTCCAGCCCTGCTGCAGACAGCCTGTCAAAGATTATGGCAGGCTGTGGATGAACCATATGTGTTCCCAAATCTTGTCCCTGAACAGACAAGGCCTCTAAATGAAACGCCAGTACCACTTGGTACATTGTTCTGTTTTTCCAGCCGCAGCCTGCCACAGACATAGAAAGACTGCATGCCACACCTCTCCTCCCGGGCACATTAAAGCGCAGGGAAGGACGCACTGCAGCTAAACAGTCTGTGAATGACAGAAGAAGTGCAGCTTGTTCTACACACCTGAGATCCGTCTTCAGCTGACATCACAGAGCCAGTCCAGGCTCTGGAAAGATCCCCATCATAGGGTTGGGATCCACCTAGAAGCCTGGATCAGCACCTAACTTAGCCTCTCAGTGATCCGCCATCAGCCCCTCTGCCCCCCTCCACAGTCCCAGTGAGCACTGGAGGGGAGAGAAGAGAGCTGCTGACTGACAGTCCTGGCTCTCCACTCAGAGTGGAGGGGGAGAACTGAGTGATCAGTGGTGTTTGATTGCTCAGTTCTCCCTACAGAGCCAGCAGGGGACAGATGCTTTATCCACCTAGGTGAGTATAAATTAGACATGTTCAATTTGTTTAGTTCCGAATTAGTTTAACGAATTTTGACAAATTCGTTAATTCCGAATTTCAAAATTTCAACATTTTGGGATTTCCGGAATTCAGAATTTTCGGAATTTCAAAAATTAGAAAAATCGAAAATCTGAAAAAAAGAAAGAAAATCTGTTAAAAACTAAATAATAACTAACTATTAAATTATAGGTATTGGAATTCCCTTTCAAATTTGTCTGTTTGTGAACGTAACGAATACAAATTTATCCGAAGTTACGAATTATCTGAAATAACGAATGCCGCATCTAACCAAATGGAACGGAACAAATTAATAATAATAATAATAATAAATAACAATAATAATATATATTTATTATTAATTTGTTCCGTTACATTTGGTTAGATGCGGCATTTGTTAGTTCAGATAATTCGTAACTTCGGATAAATTCACTCGTTAATTTAATAGTTAGAAAAATCCGAAAATCCTAAAAATAGAAATGTGAAAATTCGGAATTCCGAAATTTCCGAATTTGCGAATTTCCGAAAAAAGCAAAAAAAAAAAACCGATGAAACGAAAATGAACAAATTTGTCAGTGCACATGTCTAGTATAAATAGATTATTTTTCTTCCAAAGCCATACTTCTCCTTTAGGCTGGATTCACACCTATGCATTTTTAGTGCTTTTTGCAGATTTCCGCTACAGTCCATTTAACATGGTTTCCTATGGACCACGTTCTGTGGTGCAAATCTGCAAAATGCACAGGTGTGAATCAGGCCTTAGACCCCTTTCACACTAGGGCGCTTTGCAGGCACTACAGCGCTAAAAATGGCGCCTGCAAATCGCCCTGAAAGAGCCGCTCCTCACACTGGAGCGGTGCGCTGGCAGGACAGTAAAAAAAAAAAGTCCTGCTAGCAGAATCTTTGGAGTGGTGAAGGAGCGGTGTGTATACCGCTCCTGCCCATTGAAATGAATGGGGCAGCGCTTTGCAGTGGTTTTAACCCTTTCTCGGTCGCTAGCAGAGGGTTTAAAACCACTAGCGGATGAATACCACCGCTAAAACTAGCACCGTTTTACCGCCGGCTCCCGCACCACCCCAGTGTGAAAGGGGCCTAAAGGCTACATTTACATGCGAGGCCAGGGGTGGCTGCTGGCGAGAATTAGTAGATTCCTCTTGGTGGAACCACATGATGCAAGTACTCTAGGAATGCAACGATAATAGGTGCCGATACCGAGTATTTTCACGAGTACTCATGAAAATGCTCCCGATACCAAAACCGATACTTTGCGGTGTGATTTGCGTCCATACAAAATTAATGTAGATATTTGCCAGCACACCGAGGATCGGCACAAAGTGGCGCCCAAACGGGTAGTTTATTGCATGATCACAAGAAAGGTGCGGTATCCAGATGGTTGTTGCTGCAGCACCCAAACCTCGAGAGCTTACGCCAGGAATGTGTGCGATGGGAAGTCATAGAAAATGAATGGGCACAGACATCACTGCAAAGAATCACACACAATTTGGACAGAAGTGCAGTGCGATTCCTGTCCGAATCACATGCGATTTTCTCCAGCGCTCCTGTGTGTGTGAACCCAGCAAACAAAGTGAAGCTCCACGTAGTGCAATAGGCAGTTTATTAAAATGTTATAACTCACAAAAGAATATCTAGTCAGTTCCATATCTGCAGTGCCCCCATATACAGGTAATACGGACCAATAAAGCCATTACATTCCAGCAGAGTGTGCGGCCACCCAATTTACTTTGTCCAGTTTTCCAGCCACGTGAATGAAGTTTATTGCACTGACACCTGTCCCTGCGGTGTGGTTGGTGGGAATGAGCCCCTCCAAATCTCTCAGCCAATGAGAACACAGGAGCCAAGACACAGGCTGAGCTCGTGCTGAGATGGAAGGAAGCCTCTATAGGGGGGGGATGAAGGTGTCAGACTAGTATAGGAGGAAAGCGCAGTCCTCTGTCAGTGTGGTGGGTGCGCCTTTCATACAGTAAAGTCGTTTAGTGACTTGCAGTGGAGACACACGTGTGAGGGGAATGTCACTACATGCTATCTCCGCCGGCCGGACTCTCACACACACTCCCCGCAGTGCTCGGTAAGCACTTACCTCCTCCCAGCCCGGAGCTGTCTTATCCGGTCTCCACAGACACCCAGCGCCGGGAGCCGGTGGTTATTTCTTACAGTTCTACCAATAGCGCTCAGGAGTCATGCGGCGGCATTGGAAAGGGGGTGGGGTTACAGACGGCATGGTGCACGGCATTGGCTAGGAGGCGGCAGGGGGCGGGGCAGCTGCGGAACAAAAAATCCCGCCCTTTTGTTGCTGGCTCTGGGTGCCGTATATGAGGTGTATGCGGTGTGCGGGGTCCTCCAAGCACGATGTGGGGGTGCAGTATAAATGTCAGGGGGTGGAATGGCAACTGTGCGATAGAGATACAAGGGAGCGGCACCCCCAGTTCACTCAGTGCTTCTCTACCACCAGACACAATGTCTGACATAGTTACATAGTAGGTGACACAAGTCCAACCTATGTATTACATGGTATATCCCTGTATGTTGCGGTCGTTCAGGAGCTGTTTTTAGCATGAAAACACCTGAAAAGCGCCTCAGTGTGAAAGTGCCCCCCCGCAGAGACCACCACCTGTAGAAGGGAATAACACATCCTTGCCACTCTAAGGCCCCTTTCACACTGGGGCGGTGCGGGGCGGCGACGGTAAAGCAGCGCTATATTTAGCGCTGCTTTACCTTCGTTTTACCCGCGGTATGCGGCCGCAAGCGGGGTGGTTTTAACCCCCGCTAGCGGCCGCAAAAGGGTTAAAAACCTCCGCAAACCGCCGCTGCAGCGGCGGTTTGCGGGCGGTATCCCCGCGGTTTCCCATTGATTTCAATGGGAACGAGCGGTATAGGAGCGGTAAATACACCGCTCCTACACCGCTCCAAAGATGCAGCTAGCAGGACTTTTTTTACCGTCCTGCTAGCGCACCGCTCCAGTGTGAAAGCCCGCCGGCTTTCACACTGGAGTGAATGGGGCCGGTTTTTTCAGGCGGTGTACAGGCGCTATTTTTAGCGCTGTACCGCCTGAAAACCGCCCCAGTGTGAAAGGGGCCTTACAGTAAAGAACCCTCTACATAGTTTAAGGTTAAACCTCTTTTCTTCTCATTTTGAACTCCCTTCCACGACAAAGTTTTATCCCTATTGTGGGGTCACCAGTACGGTATTTGTATATTGAAATCATATCCCCTCTCAATCGTCTCTTCTCCAGAGAGAATAAGTTCAGTGCTCGCAACCTTTCCTCATAACTAATATCCTCCAGACCCTTTATTAGCTTTGTTGCCCTTCTTTGTACTCGCTCCATTTCCTGACAAGCTGTTCAGAACCGGCAAGTACTTATTGGGGCACCTTTCTGGCTTCATTCACACCTGAATCAGGTGCAGATCCAGAGTCTTGTCTCGGGAGGGGCACTGCCAGAAAATACTTTTTTTGCAGGCAATTTATTGGGGAAATGGCTGGTGTTGGCGCTTCAATCATCACGGAACCATGGTCGTTATGGTGTCAATATGATTGAAGCGCATTATTACTATTATTACATTGTTATATAAAATGAAATGGTTCAACTCACCCTAATGCAGAATCAGTGGGAGCCCTGAGTGTGTCACTTGCAACCATCGCCTGCCACCAGATGCAGATTATCACTTGCCACGTCACCTGCCACACATTGCGGATTGTCACTTGCCACCTCACCTGCCACACATTGCGGATTGTCACTTGCCACCTCACCTGCCACACATTGCGGATTGTCACTTGCCACCTCACCTGCCACACGTTGCGGATTGTCACTTGCCACGTCACCTGCCACACGTTGAGTATTGTCACTTGCCACGTCACCTGCCACCTGTTGCCGATTGTCACTTGCTGCTAAGGTGGGGATTGTCTCTTGCTGTGTCCCAGAGTCAGGCAGCAGAGAGATGATGTAATCTCTCTGCTGCCTGCACAGTGAAGGCAGAACTGCAGGGCTGGCGGTAAGAGATGATGTCATCTCTCTGCTCCCCAACTCGCTGATTGGCCAGCCGCCCTCTCACCCACCGAGCTGCCCGGCCCGCCTGCTCTCATACCCTCCCCCGCCCGCCAAACTGCTCTCTCATCCGCCCACGGAGCCACCCGCTCTCTCACCTGCATCTAATTTCACAATTGCTATGTTGCCCCCCCCCCCCCCGGATCCGCCCCTGATCTGAATGTAGCGTTTTTCGGGCTTATTTTTTTTTCTTCTGTGCGTTTTTGAGCTTAGACTTTTTTTTTTTTTACCGAATAACAGTGGCAGCCCAGCCGCTAATCTACATGTAGCGCCCACCCCATTTTGGTGGGTGCTTAGTGTGTTCAGTTATTAGTGATAGGTAAATTTGGCCTAGGCTTTGCATTTTTCCTTAGGCCTGGTTGTTTATTTGTGGGTGGGAGTGTTAGAATAGAGGGGGGTGTGGCCACCTACACTCTGGCTCAAGGAAGTCCCCTCATCCTTTCAGTGGAAATGTTCTGGAAGGGAGGCAGGATTTGGGACCTGAGTGGCAGGCAACTTATGTGGAGAGCTCTGGACCAATCATTAAATTGTGTTGGCAGGGGCAGGACTCGCATATAAGCTGGGGGGTCACATGCTTCCGGGGGAGGAGAAGGAGAGTTCAAGATGTAGAGAGTGCAGCTGGAGCAGGCTTGAAGGCCTGGGGGTTCAGAGACCCCAGTGCTGGATAGCAGGAGCAGGCTTGAAGGCCTGGGGGTTCAGAGACCCCAGTGCTGGATAGCAGGAGCAGGCTTGAAGGCCTGGGGGTTCAGAGACCCCAGTGCTGGATAGCAAGAGCAGGCTTGAAGGCCTGGGGGTTCAGAGACACCAGTGCTGGATAGCAGGAGCAGGCTTGAAGGCCTGGGGGTTCAGAGACCCCAGTGCTGGATAGCAAGAGCAGGCTTGAAGGCCTGGGGGTTCAGAGACCCCAGTGCTGGATAGCAGGAGCAGGCTTGAAGGCCTGGGGGTTCAGAGACCCCAGAGCTGGATAGCAGGAGCAGGCTTGAAGGCCTGGGGATTCAGAGACCCCAGTGCTGGATAGCGGGAGCAGACATCATCATGTAGACCAGAGGAGAAACCGGGCATCCCAGCCGGGGATGCACTGGACCATGAGGAGGAGGAAGTAGGAGTAAAGCGGATGGAGGAAACTGGGAATTTACCTTCTGTGGGTAACATGGACTGTCGATTGTGAGTGAGCAAATGGAGTGCAGCTCAGTGGTGCTTATCCGTAAACTTGCTATGTGTCCAAGGACCCAGTGATAGACATTTTCCAGAACTGACATGGGCTGAATGGAAGAGTCAAGGAACAAGGCGGTGAAGGCCTGGGACTTTGGAATCTTCACCCACAGTATTATTCAGAGTGATGCTGGTCAGTTCACAAAAGGAGAGTACGCAGGATCAGAGACAGGAACCAGAATCAATAGAGGCAACTCATATCTTCTATCTACTTGTTCTACCAACTCAAGTTCAAGAATAAAAGCTTCACAAAATATAAAGACTGTCTGGTGTTCTGAAAGTTGCATGGGAAGGAAGAACGGGGGCTATTGACAAAAAGGTAATGAACAACTTTGTAGCTCCCAAGGGAGTAGTGCGCTACATACATGTAGTGCGCTGGACGCATGGATTTCAATAGGGGTTTTTTTTTTTTTTTTTTTTTTTTGGAAGCAGATGATTAGAGCCTGGTTTAAAAAAAAAAGGGTGGGTGTGAGGTGCAGAGCACTGCGCTCTGAGCCCATCCAGTTGTGTGACATTAGCAAATTAATATTCAACAAAAACTGTAACACCACTGCACCAAATGTAACCTAAATGTGCAACAGCTGCTACCTTAAATGAAATAAATATAAATAAGCATTTACAATGTAAACTAAAGTAAATAGTAGTGCTAAACAGTATAAATAAATAAACCCAGTGACAGGTGATAGTGAGCAACACTAATATATAAATAAACAACTAATAATAAATTTTTTTGCAAAAATAGTCCATAAATGAGACTGGATTGTCTCAAACAAGGAAAGCTGAATATATCCTGATGTGGAATCTTCAAAACTTTCACCACACCGCGTGCACTCAGTGTTTCCACTCCCCTTTGGTTAAAAACTCTGAATGACGATGCCTTGCACTCTCATGCTCGGCAAAACAGCGTCAACCCTTACAGGGTTAGATATCCACCGATATCCAGACGTGACACCCGATATCATGCTCCAAAAGTGCAGTATCGTTGTGAAAAGAGAGAGAGAGAGCCATGCTGCCCAGCGCCGCGCTGCCCAGCACCACCAGAGAAAGAGAGCGCCACACTGCCCAGCACCACCAAAGAAAGAGAGCACCACGCTGCCCAGCAGCACCAGAGAAATAGAGCGCCATGCTGCCCAGCACCACCAGAGAAAGAGAGCACCACGCTGCCCAGCACCACCAGAGAAGGAGAGTGCCACGCTGCCCAGCACCACCAAAGAAAGAGAGTGCCACGCTGCCCAGCGCCACCAGAGAAAGAGAGCGCCACGCTGCCCAGCGACACCAGAGAAAGAGAGCGCCTTGCTGCCCAGCGACACCAGAGAAAGAGAGCACCATGCTGCCCAGCACCACCAGGGAGAGAAAGACTGAGCCACTGCCAGGGTACAGACATGCTACACTACTGACCAGAGTCGCCTTGGGCAACCCAGAGTGAGCGAATGTCCAGCCAGAGGGATTACTGCTGCAGTTTTGCTGGGTCTGGTAAGAGGACCTGTCGGCCATTATCCATTTCTGATCCTAGGGATTGAACCATTAGGAACTGCCTAACCTTCTATCCTCTAGCCCTAAAACTGCCTGCAGGCCTTATTGACCGCCACAGCTCATGCCACCAAGCTCCAACGTTGGGCTGCCAGGCCAAAAAAAGGGGGGGGGGGGTGACACCATGTTTTACCGAACCAGGTGACACCAATCCCAGGGCCTACTAAGGAAGCCTATCACTTGGTGATATGCCTGTAGGGTGGAGTGGAGCATAGTGAGGTGCATCTGAGTCTCACCTGGTGAGTTGGTGAGCTGTATCGTGTTATATGCTTGTTACACCTTTGATCTAGTAAGTGTATAGCGGAGTGAATCAATAAATACAGTATCTCACAAAAGTGAGTACACCCCTCACATTTTTGTAAATATTTTATTATATCTTTTCATGTGACAACACTGAAGAAATTACACTTTGCTACAATGTAAAGTAGTGTGTGTACAGCTTGTATACCAGTGTAAATTTGCTGTGTTTGAGGGTGCCCCACAGATGCCCAATAGGGTTTAGGTCTGGAGACATGCTTGGCCAGTCCATCACCTTTACCCTCAGCTTCTTTAGCAAAGCAGTGGTCATCTTGGAGGTGTGTTTGGGGTCATTATCATGTTGGAATACTGCCCTGCGGCCCAGTCTCCGAAGGGAGGGGATCATGCTTTGCTTCAGTATATCACAGTACATGTTGGCATTCATGGTTCCCTCAATGAACTGTAGCTCCCCAGTGCTGGCAGCACTCATGCAGCCCCATGGCACTCCCACCACCATGCTTGACTGTAGGCAAGACATACTTGTCTTTGTAATTCTCACCTGGTTGCCGCCACACACGCTTGACACCATCTGAACCAAATAAGTTTATCTTGGTATCATCAGGCCACAGAACATGGTTCCAGTAATCCATGTCCTTAGTCTGCTTGTCTTCAGCAAACTGTTTGCAGGCTTTCTTATGCATCATCTTTAGAAGAGGCTTCCTTCTGGGATGACAGCCATGCAGACAAATTTGATGCAGTGTGTGGCATGTGGTCTGAGCACTGACAAGCTGACCCCCCAACTCTTCAATTTCTGCAGCAATGCTGGCAGCACTCATATGTCTTTTTCCCCAAAAACAACCTCTGGATATGACGCTGACTGAGCATGTGCACTCAACTTCTTTGATCAAACATGGTGAGGCCTGTTCTGAGTGGAACCTGTCCTGTTAAACCGCTGTATGGTCTTTGCCACCATGCTGCAGCTCATTTTCAGGGTCTTAACAATCTTCTTATAGCCTAGGCCATCTTTATGTAGAACTACAATTTCAGATCCTCAGAGAGTTCTTTGCCATGAGGTGCCAAGTTGAACTTCCAGTGACCAGTATGAGAGAGTGAGAGCGATAACACCAAATTTAACACACCTGCTCTCCAGTCACACCGGAGACCTTATAACACTAATGAGTCACATGACACCAAGGAGGGAAAATGGCTAATTGGGCCCAATTTGGGAAATTTTCACTTAGGTGTGTACTCACTTTTGTTGCCATCCGTTTAGACATTAATGGCTGTGTGTTGAGTTATTTTGAGAGGACGGCAAATTGACACTGTTATACAAGATGTACACTCACTACTTTACATTGTAGCAAAGTGTAATTTCTTCAGTGTTGTCACATGAAAAGATATAATAAAAAATTTACAAAAATGTGAGGGGTGTACTCACTTTTGTGAGATACTGTATATCCATACAGAACACACTATGTTCGCCTTTTTTGCTTTACATATTATCCAATGAAAGTTGTGAGCATCAGATTATTCACTGCATACCACGTGAGATAAGGATTGGAGCCATTTGTTTTCGGTAAGACACCAGCCTGCTGCTTCCTGTTTCCATGTGGAGTGAGGAAAGAGAGAGATCCATTAATCCATTCAATGAGAGGATAAGAAGTGTAGCTGTTTGAGCTGGATGTGAGGAGGTATTGGCTTTTTTATCTTTTACATGGAGGTGAGCAGGAAATGTATCTGATAGAGGATTGACACATTGTTTTTCTTACACTGGTTACTTGAAACAGTGTTGAACAGAGGAATTTGTTTACAGAGACTTTTATGAATATATTTTATTTGCTTTGATTCAATGTTGATCTTTGCTGCGCTACACTGATTTATATATTTTTTATTTCTTTTGAGGTGTTGTGAAATCACTTTTCCAGTGGTTGGCGGGACAGCAAGCTATTATTACTAATAGCATATACACTTATTATTTATTGTTCTCTGCGCTGATTGATATCATTTCTTTTTTACCAATCCCAGTGACACCACCGCTTCCAGGTCTTCCTTCTGGGTCCAGAGGCACAGGTGCAGGCTGGCGGACCACAGCTGAAGAAATAGGTGGAGAAGCGCCGCACGAATCTGCACCTGCCGGGCCAATCACTGACTGCACCCCCAAAATGGTAGCAGTCATTAAAAAAGGTGGGGTATACATGGGCAGGGCAAAGGGAGTGGAGTCGGGGGTGCGTCAAAATGAGGTTTCGCCTAGGGTGTCAAAAATCCTTGCACCAGTCCTGTTACTACTACTACTACTATGAATAATGTATAAAATAAATAAAAATAATTTTAAATACAATACATGAATATTACAGTATGTAATAAATAAGCCCTAACCCTTAAAGAAAAAATAACTAAATACCCTAACTCTAACACACAAAATAAATAAAATAATAAAAAATAATAAAAATACAAATTATATAAAATAAAGTAAAGCAATAGATACAGCTGCCAATCCCTGTAGTGTCACCACATAACAATGAGCATAAAAATAAAGAAGCATGAAACGGCGCTATAGCTAATCACATAAAGTGAATTGAAGATACATATACATATATGTGCTATCAAAGGTCTAAAATATATATATATATATATATAATCCTTATTTGTGAAAAACAACACTGTATATGAACAAATGTTCAATAAAGACACAAATATTAAATAATCTGCAATATTCAACATGTGATGCATAAAAGTCCATTAATAATAAAATAAGAAAATAACAAAAAATGTAATATGATAAATCCAATTCCAGTGCAAAAATGATGGTAAGCCTGAAAAAAAAGTCCATATCGATAAGTACTGTGATCCTATAAAATCAAATAGTGATTCAAAATGATGCTCAATGCCAACAACCGACAATCCACCACTGTGTGCAGTGGCCGCTCACCTTATAATAAATAGTAATGCGCTTTCAACAGGATCAATCATCAACTGGTAAAGATCATCTCATGGCAGAAAAGATTTAACCGACTTTATTAAAACAATATAGTCACTTACATGTAAAATAGTAGAAATGTATGTAGAACACCGTGACCGCGGGGTCAGGCAATGATGCAGCGTGGAAAAATTCTGAACTTCCGGTCTTGGCCGTAGACCCTAAGTGACATCTACCAGGTCCTTCCGACGCGTTGCGTATCTGGCATGTGACTTTATCAAGGTCTGGATGACCATCACCGGGATATATATGAAGGCCGTTACCATGGGAACCTCACGGTACTGAACGGAAATTACATTTCTTTTAAAATAACAATGCCTAACCGATATACCACTCCCATGCATCTGAAACAAATAGATTGTGTATATATAATAGGTTTTTACAAGAGGATCCTAGGCAGTGATATAACTGAAAATAACAGGTTGTAAACCTTCAACGAAAAGGCTATAATTAACTTTTAACTATTAATTAATTAGTTACAATTAACTACAATCTAGCAGCATATTGACCCCAAACATCATGATGATTAAAAGGAAAATAAAAAAAATAATAAAGTAAAAGAACCCCTAATAAAATACATTATCCAAAGCAAAAAATAAATAAATTGTATACATAAATGTATTATTATTATTATTTTTTGTTTGGGTGTTTATTTTATTATTAATCATATATTTAATATTTTTTTTAGGTTAAGGGCTAATTATTATTTATGTATTATTACATATTCATTTATTTTATTTATTATTTATGTATGATGATTTTTAGTTGTGTATTTATTTTACAATTATTTATTCATATATTATTACTATTTTTTTATTATTATCTTTTCTATTTAAATTTTTTTCATTTGAGCAGAAAATCTGACAAAAATTTGCAAATGTGCACAAAAATGTGCAAATGGCGCATTTCCATTAATTTCTATTGGAATAAAAATGCACAAAGCTGCCCAATTTAAGCTCCAAAAAAAGCACCAGAACTTTTTTGAGTGTAATGCCCTGTACACACGATAGAATTTTCCATAGGAATTACCGTCACACAATATTTGAGATCTGGTTGTCGGAAGTTCTGATCCTGTGTACACAATTCCGACGCACAAAGTGCCACGCATGTTCGGAATCAAGCAGAAGAGCAGCACTGGCTATTGAACTTCATTTTTCTCGGCTCGTTGTACGTTTTGTACGTCACCGCGTTCTTGACGTTCGGAATTTCCAACCAACTTTGTGTGACCGTGTGTATGCAAGACAAGTTTGAGCCAACATCCGTCGGGAAAAATCCATGGATTTTGTTGTTGGAAAATCCTATCATGTGTACAGGGCATAAGGTGTTTGGCCAATTTTAATTGAATGTGGTGGAGGTTATTCATATCATTGTCACGATTGTTTTATGTGTAATTTTTTTAAATAAAGAAAATTGTATTTTTGATATTACTGGCTGTTTCTCCTTGAAGAATCTCTTTGGACCTTGTTCCTCATTTTTCTATATGCTGCTTTTTAATTCAGAGGAACACACCTTGTCTCCCATTAGGAGCACCTGAGGCAACGGTATTTTTTACCTGGTTTAGGAATTGTTATTCACAACCTTTCCTCCCTAGTAATTGTACATCCAGGTGTAGCTTCAGTGACTGTTTTATCCTTGTTATATATGTATGATTCCAGTGGGATTCATTTCATATTATCCCTTCCTGTCACAAGCTCCTTTCAACTCAATATAATTTGTATTGTTATCTCCACCCCATTCCTCCCCCCTTATTGGGGTATCTTACCCAGTTTTTTAGTGCAATGTTGGTGCTGTTTATTAAAGTGGTTGTAAACCCTTACAAACCACTTTGACCTACAGGTAAGCCTAGATTAAGGCTTACCTGTAGGTCCAATAAATATCTCCTAGACCTACATGGTTTAGAAGATATTTTAGAAAAAAAGAGGCATCGCTGTCTATGGCGCATGCGCCGTGGACAGCGGCGCACAGGCGCACTAAGCATGCCGAGATCACGGCGATATGCCCCTCTCGTGCACATGGTAGGGAGTGACGTCATCGCAGCTCCAGCGAATGACAGCGCTGGAGCGGCGAGACCCAGAAGTCACTCCGGAATTGAATCGGGGGCTTCGTTCTCAGGTAAGTTATTCATAATGAGCTAGTATGCTATGCATACTAGCTCATTATGCCTTTGCCTTGCCATTGCGCGGTCGTGCGACGTGGCTCCCAACAAAATTGGCGTCCTTTTTTTCCCCCCACAAATAGAGCTTTCTTTTGGTGGTATTTGATCGCCCCTGCGGTTTTAATTTTTTGCGCTATAAACAAAAATAGAGCGGCAATTTTGAAAAAAATGCAATATTTTTTACTTTTTGCTATAATAAATATCCCCAAAAAAATATATAAAAAAACATATTTTTTCCACAGTTTAGGCCGATACGTATTCTTCTACATATTTTTGGTAAAAAAAATTGCAATTAGCGATTATTGATTAGTTTGCGCAAAAGTTATAGCGTTTACAAAATAGGGGATAGTTTTATAGCATTTTTATTAATATTTTTTTTTATTAGTAATGGCGGCGATCAGCGATTTTTATTGTGACTGCGACATTATGGCGGACACATCGGACATTTTTTGACACATTTTTGGGACATTTGTCATTTATACAGAAATCAGTGCTATTTAAATAGCACTGATTCCTATGTAAATGACAGTTGTAGTGAAGGGGTTAACCACTAGGGGGCGGGGAGGAGTCAGTGTGACGTGTTGTGTTTTTTTTTACAGTAGGGGGGTGTGGCTGTACGTCTGACGTCATTGATCGGCGTTCCCGATGACAGGGAACCGCCGATCACTGACAGTCAGTGTAGGAAGCGCGGGGAGAGGTTTGTTTACACAAACCTCTCCCCGTTCTTCAGCTCCGTAACCCGATCGCGGGATACCAGCGGCGATCGGGTCCGCTGGTCCCGCGGCTGTGGTCACGGAGCTCCCGACCGGGTCGCGAGCGCGCCGCTGGTGGCGCGCGCGCGCCCCCCGGGCAGGCAAATTAAAGGGGACGTACCCGTACGTGCTTTTGCCTGCCCGTGCCATTCTGTAGACGTATATCTACATGAGGCGGTCGGGAAGCGGTTAAGGTCATATACGATCATCAAAATCCATGGCATATTTACTCAATGAAAAAATGTATCTAGAGATACAGTCTGCATTCTCATGTGACCAACCCTTACAGGACACAGGGGATGACTCTCTTAAAAAAAAAAATTCAAAAATCATACAAAACTCACTAATAAATAGCATAAAACAGAAAGTGGGACATTTCTTCTTTAAAGTCGCATATTGACCATAAAATCATCCCCAGAGGTCTTAGAGAACGAGTGGTACCAGCTGGCCATCTCCATACACCCAGATTTCTGGATGCTTGGGGAAAAAAAGCTCTGTGGATCGTGGTCTAGAGATTATGCAACACTGATTGTTGAAGGAACAATCTCAGCTGGGAGAGATAGATAATAGTATACATTTATTAGAACCATTGAAACAGGACCCTCATTTTTGAGAAACATAATGAACTCCTCAAGAAGGAAGTAAAAAGAACTCATAAAAAATTGAGAACTATCAAACAGTAAAAATTCAAACAAAACATTTCAGATTGGGAAAGGGATGACATCTTTGACCTGACCATACAGAGGGGAAGAAGCCGGTCCAGTTGAGGAAGAGGCTGGAACCAGATCCCCTTTACCTTTCTACCTTTATTCACTCATCAATAGATAGTGAAGGTGGACTTCTGGAAAAATCAATCACTTTTTTTTTAGACAAAACAGGGGGGGGGGGGTGGGGGGTCGGTCTGTGCACAATATTGGCCCCAAAAAAGGCAAAACTCAAACCACACTGAAGGAAAAATACAACACTTAAATACAGATAACAGACCAAGAAAGAGGAAAAGGAGTACAGAAAAGGAGTACTCAGAAGAGAGTCAGAACACGCAGGAGATAATGCAAACCATCAACCAACCCCCTGGGAATGTACAGGGAGTAGATAGGGTGGATATGAAGGTAGTTAACCTTACTGATTTTCCCCTTAACCAACATCATATTTCTCTACTTAAAAAGGGGCTTTTTTTTCAGCAATGAATGAGTTTGAGGTTTATAAGGATGTGAGTCTTTTCTTGCGCAAGGTGATTTTCAGATATTGGCCCATCAATCGCCAAAAGAATACTGATTCTAGCCAAAGCAATACAGAGGAAGTAGAAGCACTTAATGCTCTGGTTTCCTTGCTTCAAGAAAATGCTGACTCCAATTCTGATATAGAACCATCAACATCCACATGAGAACATTTTAGACCCTCTAATATCCAAATTAGATCGGTTAAGATGCCCCCTCTGTCAAAACACAAGTGGATAAGTCTATTCCTTGATCAGGTACAGAAAGACTTTGCCAAAATAAACTGGAATTGGAAGGGAATCAATACTCTAACTAAAGAAGAGAGACTAGCATTAAAAGAATTGGAGGAAGCACCTAATTTAACTTTTTCAGATCCACGCTATAGCCGAATGACGGCTACAGCACGGTCCTACAGTGCCCGAGCAGCCTGCGCGCGTTCCCGACCCCTTACCACGTGATCAGTTGTTAGCCAAAGACAGATGATCGTGTGATGTAAACAGAGCCGGTAATTGGCTATTTTTTCTCCTCATGCTGACCGTGTGAGGAGAAAAAAAAAGCTGATGACCGACGGCTCTCAGAGAGACATCGGTCCCAATCAAGGAGAGCTACCGCCAGCTCATCTGTACCACCTGCCAGTGCCACCTAGCAGTGCGCAACAGTGCCGCCTACCAGTGCCCACCAGCGCCACCTACCAGTGCCCACAGTGCCACCCCACAGTGCCACCTATCAGTGTCACCAATCAGGGCCTCATCAACAGTGCTGCCCATCAGTGTCACCTACCAGTGCCCATCAGTGCCACCTATCAGTGCCATCTATCAGTGGTACCTATCAGTGCCCTTCAATGCCCATCAGTTCCACCTATCAGGGCCCATCAGTGCCATCTTATTAGTGCCGCCTTAACTGTGCCTATCAGTGCCCACCAGTGCAGCCTATCAGTGCCCACCAGTGCCGCCTCATCAGTGCATATCAATGAAGGAGAAAAATGACCTGTTTACTACATTTTATAACAAACTATGAAACATGTTTTTTTTTTCAAAATTCAGCAGAAAGCTGAAAATTGGTCTGGGCAGGAGGGGGTTTAAGTGCCCAGTAAGCAAGTGGTTAATCATTAAAGGTAGTAATAAGGGTGGCAACATTGCCCTCCTATCTGAAACACAATACAAACAAGAGGTGATGCACCTACTCCTGGATGTATCCACGTACCGGAGATTGACCTTTAACCCCTTCCCAGCAATTTTAGATGCATTAAATTAGAAACTGTATTCTATTCATTTATTTCTTTACTATCCTGTTTCCTTTGGTTCATCATTTACTTTATTATTCATATTACTATTATTTTTGTGTAGTTTAATTTATGCCATCATGGATGTTTTTGGATATGCACAGAGATACTGCACTTTGTAACTGAGTATCCCTACTGTTGTCATAGTGTTGTTGGTTTGTTTAAGGAAGTAGATGTGTGATGAGTGATGCTTGAAGACACCAATAGGTCTAATTTACATAGAATAAAAAAGGACTCTCATTACATGCTTTTCCTTACTCTGAAGAAACTTGTGTCTTGAGTGAAACGCGTCAGAATGACGCCATCACGCTTTGTGAAGTGAGGACACAGACTGTCTGCTACAGATATTCCCCTATCCAACATCCCCGGATGTACTGCGGTGTAGGGTTCGACCAATTATTGGTACGGGCGATTATTGCAGGCTTTTTCAAGAAAATCGGTATCAGTCGCAAACTAAACCGATATTGCCGATATTGGTCTCCGCAGGCCGCGGCCATCTTTTTGGAATCCAGAAGCCTGCAGAGTGCAAACCCAGTGCGCAGGGGCGCGCGGGACACGCACTCGACGTCATTATGCCTCTGCACACTGGGCCTATCAAGTCTGACAGGCCTCCCTCGCCTCGCCTTGACACTTGGAAGGAAAGACATGCCGGACAGCCACCAGCCAGCCACCGACAGTAAGGTTCCAAGCCACTGAGGCCAGCCAGCAGCCGCCCACCCACAGCAAGGTGCTAGGCCAGCCAGCAGCCACCAACCCACAGCAAGGTACCAGCCAGGCCAGCCAGCAGCCACCCACCCACCCACAGCAAGGGTGGGTGGGCGGCATAGAACTGCTCCCAGCTCCACCACTTGCAGACACTGCCAGCCCTCCTGGCTGCTCTGAAGATCTTACAGGGCAGGGGTAAGAAGGGTTTAAAATCAGAATACTTTATTAATGCCAAAGAGAAATTATTGAGCACAGCGTTGTTCTTTTTTAAAACTTGCTACATGTGGCAGTCTCTCCCCTGGAAAATCCCTGGGTGTGTTGACATACTTACTCTGTCCTCCTTGCTCCAACTGCTCATAGGCGAGACTCCTAGACAAACCGTGATGCTGTAAGGGTCTTCATAAGCCAGCCCAAGCCCAGCCTGGAGGTAGAGACCACCCCTAGACCTAGGGAATCCCTCCTAGGCCACCTCAGCCCTCCATCTTCCACCCAACTTCCCTCCCCTACTAGCACGATTCATCTATATTTAAGGGCTTACTTAGCCACTCTGCCAGGACATTCTGCCTGGTGATTGGCTAAGTTTTCTCAAGTATGTAGCTCAACCCTCCTGGCCTCCGCCTACTAACTTCCAGAAGTGTCTTCAAATTTCCAGATCCAGGGGGAGGCACCAGAGACCGGCCTCTGTGAGTCATCCAGCCTGACCTGCACTAAATCCTGACCCAGATTCCAGACTCACAAACTTAAAGGAGTTGTAACGTCTCAAGGTTTTTCACCTTAATGCATTCTATGCATTAAAGTGAAAAACCCTTTTGTGCTGCAGCTGCCCCCCCAAAGCCCCCCTTTTACTTACCTGAACTGTATACACTATCTGTATTGCTAGGCTATATACACTATCTGTAATTCTGGGCTATATACACTCTCTGTATTGCTGGGCTATATACACTATCTGTAATGCTGGGCTACTACATACCCTATCTGTAATGCTGAGCTATATACCCTGATCTGTGAGGCTGATCTATATACTCTGTCCTGTGATGCTGCGCTGTATACTCCTAACATTATGGGTGGAAGCAAGTGGAATACAGAGGACGGAGTGGGTGGATTCTATAAGGGGTGGGGCTTATGAGATATGGGAGTGGTAAAAAAGGAAGGGCGGGGTCTGGTGCCCCTCATCCTAAAACTTCACCAGTCGCCACGGGATGGTAATGACCTCAATTAAAAAAAACATTATTGCTGTCAGTTGCCTCAGGGATAATGAAATAAAAGAGCAAATCAGCGCAATAAAAAGACCATATAACATATAGCTGCTGAACACCAGGGTCAATAATCAAAAATCCCTTAGGTAGACATATAACATAGATAGTGCAGCGCTAAAATCAAGTCCATATAAAGAGCAATAAAGACACCATCCACGTGATCTTCAGTGGTGATATATGGATATGACATGCAGGTGACTCCGTGGGAATATATGAAAACCTCCACCAATAATAAAGATGGCCCCTCACCTCACCTTGGAAGTAGCAGCCAGCAGACTGTCCATTGATGGATGAGTTATTGTGAAAATGCATTGCGTTTTCTGTGGAAACTGCAGCTTGAGTTATTGATCTCTGTAAGCAATAGCAACAAAATCTCTTAACAATAGAACAAAAGCAAAGAGCCTAAGAAAAAATAAATCAATATGCAATATTTCATATTAACCTGCCTAAAATATATATTTTTAAATGTATTTTTAGCTCTAACCTTAAAATATACTCTGGGAAATGTAAAACGTACCCCTTGCTCTGGGGCTGCATCCGCACTTCTAGGCTTAATTACTTGTTTAGGTCTAGAAGACATAGAAAAGAAAATCTACTTATCCAATCCTCTGTGCAGATAGACCAGCCCCAGTGTGTTCTCCATGCTCTCTGGCCTAAGGTCCTGAGGTCCTCAAGACCATTGCAGGGTCCATAGCCCTCTGCTCTGGATGTGATTATGCTGAGGGACAGTCCACCACTGGTGCGTGAGGGAGCACCATCTCCTGGGGGAGCGAAGAATCAGGTAAGTTAAAGTGCTTCCCCTCTCCCCTAGACTAAATGACCAACGCACAAGGAATAATTTTGGGGACATATAATGTAGAATTCTGGCGTACTTCCTTCCTGCAAACTGCCACCCATAAAAACCAATGGTTATAGGCGGTTATATGCTGGTACTTGCATATATATGGGCATGCATAGAGACATTACACTCTTATGCGGCGTACACGCAGTTGGAATTTCCGATGGAAACAGTCCGATGGGAGCTTTTCATCGGATTTTCCGACCGTGTGTATGCCCAACGGTCTTTTTCTGTCGGAATTTCCGATGGACTTTGAATTGAGAACCTGTTCTCAATTTTTCCGACGGAAAACCTTTCTATCGGATTTTCCGATCGTGTGTATGCAATTCCGACACGCAAAATTCCGACGCATGCTCGGAAACAATTCGACACATGCTCGGAAGCATTAAACTTCCCTTTTATAGTGCTGTCGAACGTGTTTTATGCCGCTGTGTTATTGACCGTCGGAATTTGGTGTGATCGTGTCTAGGCAACACAACTTGAGCGGAATTCCGTCGGAATTCCGCCGGAAAAAACGTCAGAGTTTTTTCCGACGAGAATTCCGATCGTGTGTATGCGGCATAAGACACAGACTGCATCTGGGGGTTACTTTTGTATTTGTGTGTATGAAGATTAGACATTTGAAACACCCAAAAGTATTGAATACTTGCAGTAAATGGGGATCAGGAGAATGGCTGCATGAAATCCCTGATGCTCAACCTGTGTCCTGGAGGCCACATGCGTTCTTTGCCATTTATTGTATGATTATCTACTCCCCCTCAAGATAGTAAACTGTTTTGTTGCGTGGAGCTAATTTTGGTTGCTTCCTGATGGATCAGCCAAAATTCAAGCAGTAGAAAATCCTGTTCACACCCTACATCTTTTAATCTGTATATCAAAGGTGGTGAGCAGTGACTTCAGCCAGTCAGATGCAAGCATTGTTTGGGTATTCTGACAGTGTGGGTGCTGGCTGTCAAAATACAAAAGTCTGCAACATTTGTCCATCCACACTGTTTAGCATGTATAGAGGTATCAATAGATTTCTCTTCTTCAGCTGGCAAGGTTGAAGGAGAGAAATCTGAGCGTGTATGTCCAGCCTTCCTTTTTTTCTGTGCTTTACATCCTTTTTATGTTTTTATTTTTTTTATTTTTTTAATAATAATCTTGCTGAAAGAAACATCACATGGCACAAATAATTTTTAAGGGGGTTGTGGGAGCACAAATGTAGAGGCATTCATTTGTAAAGGGGTTATAATAGCAATAATCCCTAGCAGTCTCATGTAATATGTCTCCAGTCTATGACTGCCTACGAACCATGTCCTTAGTCTCCATTAACTAGTTTTCCTAGTTTCTTGCTATATGTCCACAGCTCTGATTATCTCCTTTGCATGTTTGCAATCTCTGACAGCATACCTGCAGCGTTACATTTACTGAATATTATGTGTTTTTATTTGGTGATGTCATGGGTCAAACTTTGCCCCTCCCCTATATTAAGTAAATTGACTGCCAGTGGTATACATGCTCTTCTTTTACACTGTGGACTTTGTTTACAAGTGACTTTGTGGTCAAGGTTGCCAACCATCTGTATTTTTATGGACAGTTTGTGAAAAAAAAAAAAAGATTTCTCCTGTCCATAGAAGCCCATGGACTGGAAAAACTTTTGCAAAAATATGTTGGCTGGCTGCGGCTGTCAGTTCAGGCTGTCTATGATCCTCAGAAGTAGCAGGAAAGGAGCCCGGAGTTTTCCCGATCACCAATGTGGGATGTATGGGTACTGGACGTGTAAGATGCGGTCACCACTGTATTAGAAAGGGCACCATGAACTCTGAGGGAGGGGCTGTTCGTTTGGACATCACAAGTAAACGCCTCTGGTTGTGTACCCACCGGCACACTGGTTGACACTGTTAGTGGCATGGACTGGGTAATGCAGGGGCTGTGCATTGCAAAAGGACATATGGCTTGAAAGGGGCATGCTGGGACCTATAGTGCCATCACAAGTGAAAAGCCAAACGTTTCCTACCTAGTTATAGGGGGAGTAAACATTGTGATTTGTAGTACCATGACACCTGGGAGACCCAAAGGTTTCCTATACCTTCCTGAGAACACTTGTAGGCATAAGGAGGCACTTAGTTGCTGTGCATGGTTGCCATCAGTAGCAAATGTGGACCAGGTAGCTCAGTGCAGCTGTTAAAGGAATTGTGTGGGCATTTGGGCAGGAGATTTGAAACAGAGCACGTAGCTCTAGATCCTGACTACTTGCTACTGTGCCCCACCTGAACCTCTGGGAGAGCAGCCTTTGACTCTGGGTCCCAGGTGAGCAAAAGTAAGCGCACTCCTGTGACCTACAAGAAAAGTATGGCCAAAAAAGCTTTGTCCGTACTTCTACTTTAAGGTAGGCTCAGCAAGACAAAGTGACATCTTTTTTTGTGTGTTGAAAAACAACTGTAATGGAAATAAAATAAAATAAAAATCATCCTTTGTTCTGAGATTTATAGTCACGGCCAAAAATATTGGCACCACTGCAGTTCTGTCAAATAATGCACCACTTCACCCAAGAATTAGTGCAATTACAAATGTTTAGGCATTCTCATGTTTATTTATTTTTTTTGTATTGGTATGAAACAGTGTGTCAGAGGTCATGGGTCTTGCAGCAGAACAATGACCCAAAGCACACGTCAAAAATTACCCAGTAATACATAGTTAGTAAGGTTGAATAAAGACACCAGTCCAACCTGAGTGAGTGTGGGTGTGTGTCTACAATTGTCCCTATCCCTGTACATTGTGTCTCATTAAGATGCTCCTCTATTATTATTATTTATTTAAGGTAGTCATATAGTGCTGTCAATTTTACGCAATGCTCACACACATACATCGCACACTCACATCGGTCCCTACGCTCAAGGAGCCCACAATCCAAGGTCCCCAACTCACATTCATATACTAGGGCCAATTTTTGGACAGAAGGCAATTAACCTACCAGCATGTCTTTGGAGTGTGGGAGGAAACTGGAGTACCCAAAGGAAACCCACGCAGGCACAGGGAGAACATGCAAACTCCAGGCAGGTAGTGTCGTGGTTGGGATTCGAACCAGCAACCCTTTTTACTGGTAGGCGAGAGTACTACCCACTACACCACTGTGCCACCCGCAAATGGTTTAAGACAAAGCGCATGAGAGTACTGAACTGGGCAGCAATGAGTCCAGATCTAAATCCCATAGATCACGTGTGGATAGATCTCAAAACAGCAATTGGGAAAAGGAACCCTTCCAATGTGACAGACCCGGGGCAGATGGCGAAAGAAGAGCGGTCTAAAATTCCAGCAGAGAGGTGTAAGAAACTCATTGATAGTTATAGGAAGCCATTGATTTCAGTTATTTTTTCCAAGGGGCGTGCTATGAAATATTAAATCGAGGGTGCTAATAATTTTGTCCAGTGCATTTTAGGAGTTTTGCGTGGAATAAGTCAGATTTAGCTTTTTGTTTCTCTACTTTTTTGTGTCACACGAATACAAACGCAAATAATAATCATAAGAATGCCTAAACATTTTTAATTGCAACAATTTTCTGGGTGAAGTGGCGCATTATCTGACAGAAATGCAGGGTTACCAATATTTTGGGCCATGACTGTATGTATTTGAGATTTTCTTGTGGCAGTGTACTTTGAGTATTTTGTGGGTACAAGAACCGTGGCATATGCATGCAGTATACATACCGCCCAACTTTTTGAGATGGGACCATGAGAAACCTACAGTATTAGCAAAAGTGGACAGTTGGGAGCTACAGTATCTCACAAAAGTGAGTACACCCCTCACATTTTGGAAATATTTTATTATATCTTTTCATGTGACAAGTAGTGAGTGTACAGCTTGTATAACAGTGTAAATTTTCTGTCCCCTCAAAATAACTCAACACACAGGTCTAAACCGCCGGCAACAAAAGTGAGTACACCCCTAAGTGAAAATATCCAAATTGGGCCCAAAGTGTCAATATTTTGTGTGGCCGCCATTATTTTCCAGCACTGCCTTAACCCTCTTGGGCATGGATTTCTGATATGTTTATTGAGATATTACATAAGCAACAAACATTAAAGGTTGCAACCAAAACCAGACTGTGCCTCCGAAGTCTCACATATAATGTATACACACATTAAAAAATACAGCTGCAAAACTTAGATCTGACATATAACACATGTATTAGGTCACACATGAGTCATGCAGGGAAGAAAAATGTCAGCACCATAGACTAAGTTCCTGAGCTCAAAGGTGCTAAGGTAAGAGGAATAGATAGCCATCTATTCCATATTTTGTCAAAGAGGAGAAGTTGTTTTCATAGCTCAAATTGAGCTTATATAAGGGTAGACTATTATTAACTTCAGCCCCGGAAGAATTTACCCCCTTAATAACCAGGCAATTTTTTGCGATACGGCACTGCGTCGCTTTAACTGACAATTGCGCTGTTGTAGGATGCTGTGCCCAAAAAAAATTGATGTCCTTTCTTTCTGACAAATAGAGCTTTCTTTTGGTGGTAAATCGGTCACCTCTATGTTTTTTATTTTTTGCGCTATAAACAAATAAAGAGCGACAATTTAAAAAAAAAAATTATTTTTTTACTTTTTGCTATAATAAATTAAAAAATAAATAAATAAATCCAAAAAAAAAAAAAAAAAAAAAATATATATATATATAAAAATAAAAGAAACACATTTATTCATCAGTTTAGGCCGATATATATTCTTCTACATATTTTTGGTTAAAAAAAATAAATAAATCGCAAAATAGGCGTATATTGATTAGTTTGTGCAAAAGTTATTGAGTCTACAAACTATGGGATAGATTTAGGGACTTTTATTTATTTTTTATTGTTTTTACTAGTAATGACAGCAATCTGCGATTTTTTTTTTTAGCGGGACTGCGACATTGCGGCGGACAAATCTGACCCCAAATGACACTTTTTGGGGACCAGTGACATTATTACATTGATCAGTGCTATAAATATGCACTGATTAATGTAAAAATTACACTGTCAGGGAAGGGGTTACCACTAGGGGGCGATCAAGGAGTTAAGTGTGTTCCCTAGATGTGTTCTAAATGTAGGGGGGATGGGCTGCCAGGGACATGACAGAGATCGCTGTTCCCAATGACTGGGAACAGTAGATCTCTGTCGTGTCCCCTGTCAGAGCGGGGATCTGCTTGTTTACAAAGGTTCTGCCTCTGTACTAGGCAATCGTGGGTCACCGGCGGACACCTAGTCCGTCTGACCCGCAGGCACGCTCCCGCAGTGTGCAGCGGACGTGAGCAACTGCGCCTGCGCAAGCTGCTGTGCAGCTACAGCGATTTGCGCAGGAGAGCCGACCTGCTGCCGTATGACGACGGCGGCTGGTTGGTAAGTGGTTAATCAACTGAAACCAGGTGGTTATAAACTGAAAATTGTATCATACTTACCGTAATTTTCCTTTCCTGGTGCCTATCCATGGCAGCATACCTGTGATAGAGCTCCGCCTCGACTCCTCCCTCAGGACTAGTGAATAGCATAAATTAAAGGCATAGTCCCTCCCCCAACATTCTCTGTAATATAGAATACCGAGGGTGGGAGCGTATGCTGCCATAGATAGGCACCAGGAAAGGAAAATTACGGTAAGTATGATACAATTTTCAGTTTTCCTGGTGCCTCCATGGCAGCATACCTGTGATAAATAACTAGCTGACAAGGGTGGGATAATGCTTAATAAGTGTTTAATCAGAAAAGGACATTGCAGCCTGGACTTCCCTCCTTCCGAACTCAACAGTTGTGAGAGCTCCTGGATCGATATGGTAGTGCCTGAGAAAAGTATGGCAAGAAGACCAGGTGGCGGCCCTGCAAACCGTCTCCAACTAAACATTAGCCCTTGCTGCCCAGGAAGCTGAGACTGCCCTTGTGGAATGAGCATTCACTCGGGAAGGAGGCTCCATATTCTTCACTCTGTAGGCCTTCTGAATCAGCTTTACAACCCAAGATGCCAGAGTTCTGATGGAAGCTTCTTTCCCTCTGTATTTACCGAATGGTACAACAAAAAGTCTCTCAGAGTCTCTGAAGGTTCTGGTGGCTTCTAGGTAAGCTCTGAGCACTCTGTAGATGTCCAGCTCGTGACAAGACTCTGAATCTGCGTTTGTGAACACTGGTAGTGCCCAGGGTTCTGACAGGTGGCTTGTAGTAGTGACTTTAGGCGTGAAACCCCTAAGGGGACAAAGTTCCACTCTGTCTGGTAAGAAGGAGATATGATCGTCACCTATCCCTAAAGAGTGTAGTTCTGAAACTCTTCGGCCAGATGTAATGGCTAGAAGGAAGGCAGTTTTCAATTTTAGGTTCCAGATTGCCACTTGTTCTACTGGAGCAAATGGATGGTCAGATAGGACCTCAAGGACTAGGGAAAAATCCCACTTAGGAAATGATCGTCTGACAGGAGGGCGAATTTTTAATACCCCCCTGAGGAAGGTGACCACCAAAGGATCCTCTGCCCATCTTCTATTTGTTGCTGCAGAAATTGCTGCTACCTGTACTTTGAGGGAACTCAGACCAAGTCCCAGGTCAAGACCTGTCTGAAGGAAGCCCAAAACATTGGACGTAGAGGGAAGGATTGGGTCAAAGCCATTATCAGTAGCAAAAGACAAGAACTTGTTCCAGATTCTTGAATAGATAGCATTAGTTGCCGGCTTTCTGGCTCTCAGCAGTGTTGATATGACGTCTGGGGAACATCCTAAGGCCTCAAACCTTCGCCTCTCAACTTCCAAATTCGAAGATCCAATTTCTGCGGGTTTGGATGAACTAGGTTGCCCTGCGACAGAAGTTGTGGGAAAGGAGGGATCCTGATCGGAGAGCTCACGCTGAGACGCATGGCTAGAGGAAACCAGGGTCTCTTTGGCCAATACGGGAGTACCGCCAGCACTTGAACTGACTCTCTGAGAAGCCTCAGGAGGAACTTGAATATTAACGGCCGGGGAGGGAAGGCATATGCTGTTGTGAACCTCCAGGGGCATGACAGGGCATCCACTGCCTCGGCTTGTGTATGTGGTAGGCGAGAGAAAAATCTGGCCGATTTTTGCATTCTCCGGAGTGGCAAATAGATCTACCTGAGGGGGATCCCACAGGTTGGAGATCTGATGGAAGACATGGGGATGGAGGGCCCACTCGTTGTCTTGGAATTTCCTTGACAGCGAGTCTGCTTCCGTGTTTAGCTTGCCCGGAAGATACATTGCTCTGAGGTCCAGGAGGTTCTTCTCCGCCCAGAGCATGATCGGCTCTACCTCTCTGAGGAGTGATCTGCTGCGCGTGCCTCCCTGCTTCTGCAGATATGCGACAGCCGCCCTGTTGTCCAGGCGTAGGAGTATTCTCTGACTTGAGCTGTTAAGGTAGTCAGTGCCAAGAATGCTGCCCTCATTTCCAAGATGTTAGATACCACTCCCCGGGTAGGACATGACCATCTTCCCTGAATCCTGGTTTCCCTGCAATGGGCTCCCCAGCCTTGCCCGCTTGCGTCGGATGTAATCGTGATCCAGGAGAGGGAGCCCAGGTGACGAGGCTTGGAGAGGTTCTCTGGAATTGTCCACCAGCGCAGACTCCTGCGCATTACTCCCGTCAGCAGGATTGTCTGAGAGAGTCGCTGTCTCTTCCACTGAGCCAAGAAACCCGTCTGAAAATATCTCAGGTGCCAATGGGTCCAAGGAGTCAGGGGAATGCAGGCGGACATTGTGCCAATGAGGCTCAGGCATTGTGATGCCGTCAGATACTGTCTCTGGATGGTCTTGAGCATTCTGCGGATGATGATCTTTGCCTTCGAAGGAGGCAATGACACTGTCCCCTCCTGAGTGTCGAACATTGCACCCAGGTAGATCATCTGCTGAGTCGGTGTTAGTTGACTCTTGTCCGAATTTATCAGCCATCCTAGTTTTCTTAGGGACTGTAGAAGGATCTCCCGGTGACATACCAACTGATCCGGACTGCTGGCTAGCAGGAGGATGTCGTCTAAATAGTGGTATATCCTCAGGCCCTTCTCCCGTAAGGGGGCCAGAGCGGATATCAGTATTTTGGTGAATACCCTGGGAGAGGTGCACAGCCCGAAGGGCAGGGCTTGAAACTGTAGGTGGGTCTGTCCCACTGCAAACCTTAGGTATTTTTGGAATGCAGGAAGAATTGGAACATGTAGGTATGCATCCTGTAGGTCGACTGAGATCATCCAATCCATTGGCTGGACTGCTTGAATAATCGTTTGCAAGGACTCCATTTTGAAGCTTTCGGTGCAGATGTACAGATTGAGCTTCTTCAGGTCTATCACTGGCCTCCACCCGCCGGTCTTCTTGGGCACCAGGAACAGGGTAGAGTAGAAGCCTGTGAAGCGCTCTGACAAGGGAACCGGCACAGCTGCCCCCTGAAGCTGGAGGGATGTTATGAACTGTATTAGGGCTTGAGCCTTTAACGGAGAGGATGGAATCTCGGTTCTCTTGAAAGATATGAGAGGTAGAGGATGAGAAAAATTCCAAAAGTGTCCCCACTGGATTGTTGACAAAACCCAGGGGTCCTGTCAATGGGCAGCCCAGACTGGGACAAAGGACCTTAGTCTGGCTCCTACCGGTGGTTTCTGGACTAATCTGGCGTCAAAAGGACTGCTTCTGCTCCTGTGGAGTCGTAAGGGTTTTATTCTTCCTATTCAGAAAGGATGCCTGGGTGCCCTTCCAAGGCCTTCTGTTGTCTCTAAAGTGCCTTGATTGTCTGAAGTCCCTGGTGTTCGACTGGCGGAACCTAGACGAACCTCCTCTGGGTCTTCGCATTCTTCTGTCCTGGGGGAGCATACCGGTTTCCCACCTGTCACCCTGGAGATAGCCTTTATCCAACTTGTCTCCTAATAGTGCTTTCCCATCAAATGGGATCTTACACCAGTTTTGTTTGGAAGCCAGATCAGCCGTCCAGGGCTTCAGCCACAAGGCTCTTTTCGCCATCACAGAATGTAGCATAGATCGGGCTGAGCACCTGTCAATAGCCGCTTCTCCAACGAAATCTGCCGATAATCTAAGCTCCTCCAAGGCCTTTATTATGTCTTCCTTGGGAACATCCTGTCGTAAAGCCGTCTCGATGTTGTCTGTCCAGGTCCTGATGGCGTTTGACACGGAAGTGAGGGCAATGGCTGATTTACAGGCTGCTCCTGCGGCCAAGTAGCTCCTCTTAAGATCCAGATCGATCCGTCTATCTAGAGGGTCTTTGAAGGAAGCGGAATCCTCCATTGGGAGGGTGACATTCTTTGCTAGTCGTACCACAGCCGCGTCTACTACCGGCATAGAGTTCAGCGACTGCGTCTCGACTGGGATGTCCGAGGGACTGGCTGAGCGGGGACTAAGGCTGCCAGCTCAGAGAATGAGTCCTTCATTGTCCGCTTTAGCAGATCCACGACCTGCTGACTTTCGAGCTCGCGGTTGGCCGCATAGTCCCTAAAGCAGTCCTTACAGACCAGCTTGTCTGGTAGTGGCGTAGCCCCACATGTCCAGCACTTCTTCTTTGCGTAGACTCTAGGAGAAGGAGACCGGTCTGGTCTTCTGGACACTCTCTGATCTATGGCATGAAGAACGGGATCCATGATGAGAAGAATGGGACCTGCGGTCTGGGCTGTCATCATTGTCGCGGTGTCTTGAAGATTTTCTGTTGCTCTTGGAGTGGGCAGGGCTATGATGCAAGGAATCTATGTTAGATTCATGCAGTGCACTTTTTTTTTATACTTACGTACAGTTGGTCTCATACCTAATGGAAGTAGGAGGATCTTTGTTACGAGATGAATAACTCATTGCGCAGTTGGGCAGAAGGATCAGCTGCGTCAATAATTGACGGCGGAGCGGTGCGGCTCTTGTGGCGGGCTGCCGTCATATGACATTGTTTGCATTTTGGCCACTAGGGGGCACGCGTGCCCGCCGCGTCGCTGGGGACCCGATGCGCGTGCCCGGCGGCCGCGATGTCCGCCAGGCACCCACGATTGCCCAGTAACTGAGCAGGACGTGGATCTGTGTATGTAAACACACAGATCCATGTCTTGTCACTGGAGAGGAGACCGATGGTGTGTCCCTTGTACATAGGGACACCGATCGGTCCCCTCCCCCAGTCAGTCCCCTCCCCCCACAGTTAGAATCCCTAACATAGGGAACATATTAACCCCTGCAGCGCCCCCTAGTGTTAAACCCTTCCCTGCCAGTCACATTTATACAGTAATCAATGCATTTTTATAGCATGGATCGCTGTATAAATGTGAATGGTCCCAAAAAAGTGTCCGATATGTCCGCCACAATGTCGCAGTCATGATAAAAATCGCAGATCGCCGCCATTACTAGTAAAAAAAGAATAATAATAAAAATGCTATAAATCTATCCCCTATTTTGTAGACGCTATAACTTTTGTGCAAACCAATCAATATACGCTTATTGCGATTTTTTTTACCAAAAATATGTAGAAGAATACGTATCGGCCTAAACTGAGGAAAAAAATTTGTTTAAAAAAAAAAAATTGGATATTTATTATAATAAAAAGTAAAAAATATTATGTTTTTTCAAACTTGTCCCTCTTCTTTTGTTTATAGCGCAAGAAATAAAAACTGCAGAGGTGATCAAATACCACCAAAATAAAGCTCTATCTGTGGGGAAAAAATTATAAAAATGTTATTTGGGTACAGCGTTGCAATTGTCATTCAAAATGCGACAGCGCTGAAAGCTGAAAAATGGCTTGGTCAGGAAGGAGGTGTTTGTGCCTGGTAGGCAAGTGGTTAAACTGAAAGCGGAGGTTCACACAAAAATGGAACCTCCGCTTTTCTGAACACTCCCCCCCTCCGGTGTCACATTTGGCACCTTTCAGGGGGGAGGGGCGTGCAGATACCTGTATAAGACCCACTTTTCTGCCTCCCCCCGCTGTCTGCTGGGAAACACACGGATCCCAGAGACAGCAGGAACCATCCGGATTGCGCAGCGCCACTCGCGTATGCGCAGTAGGGAACCAGGCTGTGAAGCCGCAAGGCTTCACTTCCTGATTCCCTTACAGAAGATGGCGGCGGCAGCACCCGAGAGCCGAGCGAAAGATTGGCTTTGGGTTCCGACATCGCGGGTGCCCTGGACAGGTAAGTGTTCATATTTCAAAAGTCAGCAGCTGCAGTATTTGTAGCTGCTGACTTTTAAAAAAATTATTTTGGTGAGAATTCCGCTTGAACATTGACTGACTGCTCAAATGCATTTTTGGTAAATCTGCATTTGTCGCCGCTGTTTCAACTCTATCTGTAGCCATGCTCACATTATTTTGATGTTTATTTAGCTATTAAGTTAACCTAAATTGTGGGTTCCCTTATCTTTGGCCTTTTGGTCCTCTTGCAGTTTGATTGTGGTGTGAAATGTTTTGCTTTGCTAGCTGTGTGCCTAATATTACCTCCTGATTGATTAATTGCCAGATTCAATCCACACCCAACATAGTATAAAAACAAGGCCTTCTTTACAGGGGAACACATGCAAGGGCTGCACATGCAGGGGGTTCTTCCAAAGAAGTGGGGTTCTTTAAATAAGTGCCACTTCCGCTCTTGCACTTCAGCGATTTGCACAAAGCAAACCACAGCAGACTGCAGCTGACCTCCTTTCCAAATGATCTCACCTTCCTCTCTGAAACATGCACTCTTTACCTCTCCTCCTTTTCACAATTGCAGCCTCTGTCCTCAAACTCACTTTTCTTCACCCCTCTTCTCCACCCCACAATCTGTACATATCACCCTCACTTCTCCCCTCCCCCTATTACTGCACTTATCACCTCTTTCTAACTCTAAGCCCACTTGCTAACAAACCCCCCAGGATACTGAAGCATGTCCACTCATACAAATGGTATTCTCATATTAACTCCCTTACTTTTCTGCTTCTCCTAACTGCTGGAGATATTTCCCCAAACCCTGGGCCTCCCTTTTTTAACTGTACCCAACACACCCATCACCATCACCCCACACCCTCTGGCAGTAGTCAAAATCTATGCAATTTAGTCTCCATTCCTCTTCTTCCCAACGCCAGCCTCCCCCTCTCCTGTTCCCTCTGGAAGGCCCGCTCTGTCTGCAACAAACTCACCGCTGTTCATGACCTCTTTGTCACTAATTCCTTTAATCTACTTGCTGTCACAAAACCTGGCTCCACGAATCTGACACCCCTTCTCCTGCTTCCCTCTCCCAGGGTGGCCTTCACTGGACTCACTCCCCTAGGCCTAATGGACGCAAGGGAGGTGGAGTGGGATTCCTCCTATCCCCCCAAAGCACCTTCCAGGTTATTCACTCCCCTCCCTCTCTTTCCCTCTCATCATTTGAAGCTCACTGTATATGTATATTCTCTCCAACTTCCCTAAGAATTGCTGTGATCTACCGCCCCCCTGGACCATTATCGACTTTCCTTGATGAGTTTTTGCCTGCCTACCCTACTTTCTCTCTTTGGAAATTCCCACAATCCTTCTCGGTGATTTCAACATCCCTGCTAATACAAACACTCCTGCTACTTCTAAACTTCTTAGTCTAACCTCTTCATTTGACCTGAAGCAATGGGTACAGGCTTCTACTCACTCTGATGGCAACACCCTTGACCTTGTATTCTCCTACCTATGCACTCCATGCAACTTCTCAAACAATCCTTTTCCTCTCTCCGACCACCACCTTATTAGTTTCTCTCTCCCTCCTGTCTTCCACCACCTTTCCCTCCAATCGCCTAACCATCACCCGTAGAAACTTACGCAACTTCAACTCTTCTCTATTCTGGTACTGACCACCTCTATGACACAATATCTCCCCTGTCCTGCCCCAACTAAGCCACTTCAATCTACAATAAATCCCTGTCCTCCACCCTGGACAAGCTCGCTCCCCTCACTACACACAGAATCAGGCCTCGACCCCTACAACCCTGGCAAACAGATGACACTAAAATACTCAAAAAACGTAGTCGCGCTCGAGCGTCTGTGGCACAAGACTTCAACCAATACAAATCTGCCCTCCAAAAATACTATTCTTTCCTCCACACTGCAAAGCATTACAATTTTACAACTGTTATTTATACCTTCTCATCCAGTCCCCGTAAACTCTGTTCTCCCTTTAACTCTCTACGTCGTAATCCACTGCCTCCACCCACTGACTCACTCACTGCCCAGGAGATTACTAATCACTTCAAAAACAAGATTGATACAATCCGTGATGAAATCTCCACTCTACAGGTATCTCCTCCAGTTAAGACCCCATGACAACAGGTACAATTGACACTCCCCTTATTCAAATCTGCTACTACAGATGAAGTTACAAAACTCCATTCTAACACCCACCTAACCGCCTGCCCCCTATTCCCTCTCAAATACTATGGTCGCCCTCTGACTCTATCCTACACTCTCTAACCCACATCTTCAATCTCTCCCTCACCTCTGGCATTTTCCCCAATGCTCTAAAACATGCACTGGTCACCCCCATACTTAAAAAGCCATCCTTGGACCCTACCAATCTTAACAACCTACGCCCTATCTCCTTGCTCCCCTTTTCTCTAAACTCCTTGAACGCCTGGTTTACAACCAACTGAGTGACCACCTCATTAAGAATAACCTTCTTGATCCCCTTCAATCTGGATTTTGCCCTCAACACTCCACATAAACTGCTCTTTTAAAACTCACAAATGACCTACTAACTATAAAAACCAACGGACACTATTCTGTACTCCTACTTCTGGACCTTTCAGCTGCCTTTGACACTGTTAACCACCCCCTCCTCCTCAGAAAACTTTACTCCCTTGGTCTCCGTGACTGTGCTCTTCAGTGGCTCTCATCCTACCTATCCCAACTTCAGTGTCACTTACAATTCTACTTCCTCCACCCCTCTCCCCTTTTCCGTCGGGGTCCCCTAAGGTTCTGTTCTTGGACTTTTTTTTATTTTCAATCTAAACCTCTTCCCTGGGTCAGCTGACTCACGGCTTTCAATATCATTTCTACATTGACGACACACAAATCTATATCTCCACCCCTCAACTCACTCCATCAGTCTCCTCATGCATCACTAACTTACTAACAGACATATCTGTATGGATGTCACACCACTTCCTCAAACTCAACTTGCCCAAAACCAAGCTTATAATATTTCCTCCCCCACGTGCCTCTTCCCCTGACTTCTCTGTCAAGAGCAATGGCACAACCATCCACCCATCCCCACATGTTAGCATGCTAGGTGTTATCCTGGACCCTGAACTCTCCTTTCGGCCCCACATCCAATCACTTTCTAAAGCTTGCCGCCTCAACCTCCGCAACATCTCTAAACTACGTCCCTTTCTAACCAATGAAACCACAAAGCTCCTGATTCACTCCCTGGTTATCTCTCGCCTTGACTACTGCAACTCCCTCCTCATTGGCTTAACTTTAAATAGACTATCCCCTCTTCAGTCCATGATGAATGCTGCTGCCAGACTAATCCACCTTACAAACTGCAGTGTCTGCTACCCCTCTCTGCCAATCCCTCAATTGGTTGCTGCTCGCCCAACTAATTAAATTCAAAATACTAATAATAAGTTACAAAGCCATCCACAACTCTGCCCCCAGCTACATCACTAGTCTCAAAATACCAACCTAATCGCCCTCTTCGTTCCTCCCAAGACCTCCTGCTCTCTAGCTCCCTCATCACGGGTGGCACAGTGGTGTAGTTGTTAGCACTCTCACTCTCAGCAATAGGGTCGCTGGTTCAAATCCTGACACGACACCATCTGCCTGGAGTTTGCATGTTCTACCTGTGCCTGTGTGGGTTTCCTCCGATTTCCTCCCACACTCCAAAGACATGCTGGTAGGTTAATCAGATCCTGTCCCTAAATTGGCCCTAGTGTGTGTATGTGTCGGGACCCTACGGGGTAAAGGACCGCGCTATATCAAGATGCAACTCAACTCAACCTCCTCCCATATCCGCCTCCAGGATTTCTCCCGAGCCTTGCCCATCCTCTGGAATTCACTACCCCAATCTGTCAGACTGTCTCCAAATGTATCCACTTTTAGGCGATCCCTTAAAACTTTCCTCTTCAGAGAAGCCTATCCTGCCTCCATCTAACAACTGCACTATTTTCTCCATTAGCTCATCCCCCACAGCTATTACCCTTTTGTATAACTTGATTCTCCCTCCTAGATTGTAAGCTCCAACGAGCAGGGCTCTCCGATCCCTCCCTGTATTGAATTGTATTGTAATTGTACTGTCTGCCCTAATGTTGTAAAGCGCTGCGTAAACTGTCGGCACTATATAAATCCTGTATAATAATAAAAAAAGCACTTGTGGGTTTAAACAATCGTGTTTTTTTGTACGATTCTCCTTTAAGGGGGCGTGGAAAGGGGTGTGTCCTATGCCTGCATACTTTTGCTGATAGGTGTCCCTCATTCCCAGCTCAAAAAGTTGGGAGGTAGCCTGTGGACAGTAAGTATTTATTGGTTGGAACGTCACTTCCATTGCACAATCTAATGTGTAGTGATAATTTGATAGAACACTGGCCAGGAATATTCCCTTTATTTCATTGTAAATAGAATAGAATCCCCGCACAGCAGACGCACGCAGTCTACGCTCCAGCACGCAATCTCCTAACCACGTGGTGCACAGATCACGTGAAGACGATTCGAGTATCATAGATTGGACCACAAAGTGTCCTCTACATATAGTCTTCCATAAAATGTCGCCGTTTCCTTTAGCACTTTTTATGCAGTGGCGGCCATTTTTCCGGAGACAGTTTCCTCCCATAATATGAAGACAAATGTTGGCGATTACATTTGGGATGGACCATTGGCCATACGGGGGTGTGCCCGGCACACAATAGTCCAGTGTTCTCCACGGTCATAGATATTGGAGTGAGTTGCGGTCACACACTCCCATCTATCAGCCCGGAATTGTTCTATA
The DNA here is from genome assembly GCA_028564925.1 of Lithobates sylvaticus. Classification (NCBI taxonomy): domain Eukaryota; kingdom Metazoa; phylum Chordata; class Amphibia; order Anura; family Ranidae; genus Lithobates; species Lithobates sylvaticus. Next base: position 148,891,847 of record CM053030.1, read on the forward strand.
GAACACCACAGAGCATAGCCCAATTAGATCACATTGCCGTACCGGCTCTTCATCCCGAATGGGGACAAATAAAGCCAATCACGGCTACATAACAACACTGTAGAGTTCTCTATCGCAGCGCGTCATTCAAATACGAGAAAAAGAGACATGACACATTGATTGAATTATACCCGCACCCCCCTCCCCAGGACTGTACCAAGTGCGCGTTACTCATGCCTCGGTGGATTCTGGGATGACCGGACCTGACCCAAGTGACGTCAGAGGGGTGTATGAATTTGTATTTAAGGATTTAGTAACTCTTACGACTAAACTGTCACCTATGTGACTCCCTGGGCCGCTCGTACTCCCTTGCGCTAGATAAGGGTTAGTGAATTCCCCTAGGCGAGGCACGAATAACTGAGGCGGAAGCTGGAAGTGTAATCCCCCTTTCCCCGTCATTGTTGCAGGTGGTACAGTCCGGGGGTCTGGCAGAATCTCGGCGCGGGGACGGTGCTTAGCTCCAGCTTTCTTCCTCCGGTGTGGTGTCCGCTCGGTGTGTACGGTGCTCGGCCTCTTCGGTGATATGTCGGTGGCCTTTGCAGCTCCCCGGCAGCGGGGGAAGGGGGAGATAACCCCGGCTGCCATCCAGAAGGTGAGACACAAAGGAGGGACGATTGTTATCAGGTGGGGGGTCTGGTCACACACACTACCTATGGGGCATGAGGAGAGAGAGGGGGATAGGCTCAGCTGAGCGTGTAGGTTTACCCTGTGAGTGGAGATCCCAACTTTATTTATATCTGCAGAACAATGACATCTCAGGCCAGCTTTTCCCTCCATAGACAGGGGTACAGGAGGACCCCACACTCACATCTCAGAGAAGCCTTTCCCTCCATAGACAGACAAGAGAACCCCCACACTGGCATTCCAGAGAGGCCTTTCCCTCCCTAGACAGACAGGGGTACAGGAGGACCCCACACTGGCATCTCAGAGCAGCCTTTCCCTCCATAGAGAGGGGATACAGGAGGACCCCACACTGACACCTCAGGCCAGCTTTTCCCTCCATAGACAGACAGGGGTACAAGAGGACCCCACACTGGCATCTCAGAGAAGCCTTTCCTTCCATAGACAGACAGGGGAACAGGAGAGCCCCCACACTGACCTCTCAGAGCAGCCTTTCCCTCCATAGACAGGGGTACAGGAGAGCCCCACACTGACATCTCAGAGCAGCCTTTCCCTCCATAGACAGGGGTACAGGAGAGCCCCACACTGGCATCTCAGAGAAGCCTTTCCCCATAGACGGGGGAACAGGAGAGCCCCACACTGGCATCTCAGAGAAGCCTTTCCTTCCATAGACAGACAGGGGAACAGGAGAGCCCCACACTGACCTCTCAGAGAAGCCTTTCCCTCCATAGACAGGGGTACAGGAGAGCCCCACACTGGCATCTCAGAGAAGCCTTTCCCTCCATAGACAGGGGAACAGGAGAGCCCCCACACTGACCTCTCAGAGCAGCCTTTCCCTCCATAGACAGGGGTACAGGAGGACCCCACACTGGCATCTCAGAGCAGCCTTTCCCTCCATAGAGAGGGGATACAGGAGGACCCCACACTGACACCTCAGGCCAGCTTTTCCCTCCATAGACAGACAGGGGTACAAGAGGACCCCACACTGGCATCTCAGAGAAGCCTTTCCTTCCATAGACAGACAGGGGAACAGGAGAGCCCCCACACTGACCTCTCAGAGCAGCCTTTCCCTCCATAGACAGGGGTACAGGAGAGCCCCACACTGACATCTCAGAGCAGCCTTTCCCTCCATAGACAGGGGTACAGGAGAGCCCCACACTGGCATCTCAGAGAAGCCTTTCCCCATAGACGGGGGAACAGGAGAGCCCCACACTGGCATCTCAGAGAAGCCTTTCCTTCCATAGACAGACAGGGGAACAGGAGAGCCCCACACTGACCTCTCAGAGAAGCCTTTCCCTCCATAGACAGGGGTACAGGAGAGCCCCACACTGGCATCTCAGAGAAGCCTTTCCCTCCATAGACAGGGGAACAGGAGAGCCCCCACACTGACCTCTCAGAGCAGCCTTTCCCTCCATAGACAGGGGTACAGGAGAGCCCCACACTGGCATCTCAGAGCAGCCTTTCCCTCCATAGACAGGGGTACAGGAGAGCCCCACACTGACCTCTCAGAGAAGCCTTTCCTTCCATAGACAGACAGGGGAACAGGAGAGCCCCACACTGACCTCTCAGAGCAGCCTTTCCCTCCATAGACAGGGGTACAGGAGAGCCCCACACTGGCATCTCAGAGAAGCCTTTCCCTCCATAGACAGGGGTACAGGAGAGCCCTCACACTGACCTCTAAGAGCAGCCTTTCCCTCCATAGACAGGGGTACAGAAGGGCCCCAGCCTCTAGGATGGTGTACAAGGGGGTACATCATTCTCACCCCCTGATCCTATTCTCTGCAGCCTTCTTAATACTTGCTGGAAACACTGACCCTGAACAAACCTAACTCTAGCATTAAACGACTTCAGCCCCGGAAGATTTGGCTGCTCAATAACCAGGCCAATTTCTCAAGTCGTCTTCAAGGATGGCACCCTGAGAGATGACTGGTCCCACCTGACAGGAAACGCAATCAACAAAGAGGTTAAAATCCCTGCCCCTTCCTGTGCTCTTTGGTTCTTGATTGTGTTTCCCCACAGCAAAATTTTTATTTATTTTTTTGTTCTAAAAGACCCGAAGCCGTGGGCTGGTGTTCTCCCCCCTGGGAGCCAGGCCGCGGGCTTGTTAAGCTTTTGGGTCCTGTAGGGCTTGCCCTTCCGGGGGGATCTCCCCATTTTCTCTGGGGGGGCTGCAGATTTGGGAAGAGCCTCCCTGAGAGCTGAAGAACCCTGGGTACAGTGGGGTACCCAGAACTTCAGGGACCATTTTCCAGTGCCCCCGGCCGTCCGTTCAGCGTGGGTGGTTGGGTCTCCCTTGGGGCGATGGGTGCGGCATACCCCCTACTCCTCCTGCAGAGGGTCGCGGGGGCGGCTAGCAGTGAGGGATGGTGCTGTTCGGCTGGGCAGAGGATTTGGTGTCATCTTGCCGGGTACAGGAAGAGGAATGGCTCCCCGGGTCCCTTCCGGTCTGGGGCTTCAGCAAAATGGCAGTGGAGTTCTGAGCTCAGAGCAGAGGTCTGACCGACGATGGAGCAGGTGTCCACATCCTGCTCTTACCTGATCATCATCAGCACCAGTCTCAGCAAGGGTTGGAAGACTCTGGGCACAAGATGGAAAGAGAGGAGAGTTCCCTCAGTGGCCACAGCATTAGAGCAGCCCACAGAGACCACAGGGGGTGGGTTTACCTAGCTGGCAGGGAAGATGATGGGGGCGGGGGACCCTGACTCTTACTCCTGCAGGACATAGAAAGGGCATTGCTTTCTAACTTGGCGTATGTAGGGGAGGACGGTACTGCCCAGGTAGTCGCCAGCCATGCTAAAGCCCCTTCCTGCTTTAACAGAGCAGAGGGTAGCAGACATAGGTGTCCAGAACCCCTGAGACCTCTCCCAACTCAGGACTCGGAGGAGGAGGCTGAATCCCCCCCCGATCAGTGGTTCTGATGAGGGCATTAAGGACAGTCGGTAGGAGAAAGAGGAGGACTCCAGACCAGGCAGACATAACTGATGATATGGAGGGCCTTCTTAGGGCAGTGTATGCGTCAGAAGAGATTCAGGAACCCCACAGCTTGTTTAAGCCCCAATCCAAAGTCCTCCCAATCCACCAGGCCCTTAAGGATATCATTCTGAGGGAGTTGAAGGAGCCTGTGTCGTGAACCCTAGTCCAAACAAGTCTTGGACTCTTTAGAGGTGAATGGTGGGGCAGTAGCCTACCTGGCAGATGCAGCAGTCGAAACGGTGCGTACGACCATCAAAACCGGTGCCCTTTTGAATTTTGCAAGGAGAGCTTTGTGGGCCAAGACCTGGGATGGGAACAACTACTAAGACTCGGCTGTGGCCTTCCTTTTGAGGGTTCCCTGTTTTTCCGCACTGGGTTGGATCAGGCCCTTTCTAGACCTACAGAGAAAAGAAAAGAAGGTTCCTATAAAACCGAAGGAGAGGGGACATTTATTTTTTTTTTGAGGGCCCCCAGGCTAAAAAACGGTTTAGAGATGAAAAGGGAGGTACGGTTACCAGGCGCTGGGTGGTCAGTAAAGGCATGCATCTCTCTCAATGGGAAAGGATTACTCAGCGTCCCCACATCCTTCAGATAGTAAGAGGGTTACAGATTGGTGTTACTGTCCTCACCTCCCCCAAGTTTCCTTTTAACCCACTTACCCAGGGACACTCCGAAAGCAGTGGGTCTTTTACACAGTGTCAAACAGCTAGCAGAGAAGGGGGGTTATAGTGCCAGTCCCAGCCGAACAGTGCAAGCAGGGATTTTATTCCCACATCTTTGGAGTCCCAAAGCCCTTGGGAAAGTACCGCCTCATAATAAATCTAAGAAGGTTAAACAGGTTCCTGCGGTAGAAAAAGTTCCGCTTGGAAAGCGTCTATACTCAGAAAGCACCTGCTGAAGGACGTATTTATGGTAACGATAGACTGTAAGGATGCCCACCTTCACGTCCCTATTTTCCAGAGCACCAGGTCTTTCTAAGGTTCAGGATCCACCTCAGAGCAGGGAGTGCAGCACTGGCAGTTCTCTGCCCTACCCTTTGGACTGGCAGCCAGTCCAAGAGTGTTTACAAAGATCCTGGCAGAGGTGGTTGCATTTCTCCATCTCCAAGCGGTAACTCTGATTTCCCCCCCCCCCCATCTTGATGAAATACTGGTTTACAACCAGAGTCGAGATCTCATTCTCTCTGACCTGGCCAAAGTAGTGGGTACCTTGGAGGCCTTGGGGTGGATTATCAGCCAGGAAAAGTCCTTGCGGGTTCCTGCCCAGACCAAGGTCTATCTAGGATTTCTGGTGCATTCAATAGCACAGAAGCTTGTTTTGCCCCAGGGGAAGGTAAAGGGCCTCATTGCAGCAGTAGCATCCCTTCTAGAATTAGAAGAGGTCTCTTACAGAAGGGTCATGAGAGTTCTTGGGTTGATGACATCCTGTATCCCATGTTCTTAGCTCCATTCCAGGACTCTCCAACAATTCCTCATAGGATGGGAAAAGAGGAACGCTGGACAACAGGGTTCCTTTTCCAGGAAGGGTGAAGAAATTAAATTTATATATATATATATATATATATATATATATATATATATATATATATATATATATATATATATTTTTTTTTTTTTATCAGGACTGCGGCATTCTGGTGGACAGATCGGACAATTTTGACACATTTTTGGACCATTGACAATTATACAGAGATTAGTGCTATAAAAATGCACTAATTACTATGTAAATGTCACTGGCAGGGAAGGGGTTAACACTAGGAGGTGATCAAGGGGTTAACTGTGTTTCCCTAGTGTGTTCTAACTGTGGTGATGGGACTGACTAGAGGAGATGACAGATCATTGTTCCTAGCTAGTAGAAGCAGACGATCTGTCTCCTCACGGAACAGGGATTTTTGTGTTTACAACGTGCCTGCTATCCCGCTTAAAGGAGCTGACGTAAAGCTATGAAGGTTCGTGGGATCGCGCCGACCTGCCGCAGTATAATGATGGTGGCTGGTCAGTAAGTGGTTAACGCACCCAAGGCTCCCATATTTTTTTTTTAAGTTGTGAACCAGGCCTAATGCACCGCAAATGTGTGCTGACACGTTTCATCGTGCATTACCATAGACTTGAATGGAAGACGTTGAGCTGCTTCAACTCCTTTTAAACTGGACATGAAGCTTCATTTATGCAACGCGTTGAGACACAAACACTTCATGTTTTCATAATGTGAATGGCTCTGTGGGCTGTCAATATAATCTAATGGTGACTACTTATATAAGGTGTTCGAGGACCCATAAACGTGTCTCAAATGACTGCTTTTAATGGTAGTGTGACTTGGGGCATTAGAGTGTGCTCTGTACATGGGAAGGGATAATGCATAAAGTAGTTGTAAAGCTCAGACCTAAAATATGAACAAAGCATATCCCTCTATAGTGTCTACTTGTCTCAATCCAGAACACAGTGTCCTTTCTGTCTGCTACTTCATTCCCCTGCTATCAGCATGAGTTACTTCTGACCAGTTTTCTTGACACCAAGAGAAAAATTATGACGGGGGAGGGGCCTCCAGCAGATAGCCTCAGCTCTGTTCCTGTATGTTCTGTGAAGGGGGGTGTGTCCCTTCCCTCTAATTAGCTCTCAGAGCTCTCCTTACTGAGATCTGCATAGTGTAATCTGGAAGCTCACATAAGCTTTATAAATTCTAGGGTTATACCGAGTACTTGTAGCTCGTGCAAATGCTCCGATGCTTTATCCGATGCCTGGGCAGCCCCACAGGTGATCGGTGCTTGTAGCTCCCCCCCACCGCACCGATCTCCCTGTATAGCTTTCAATAAAGCAGCTGACAGGCGCTTCTCCTCCTCTCCCTCCTGCGGCTTTCAGCTGCTTTTATTGTAAAGTATACAGGAAGATTGGTGCTTGTAACTGCCCCCGGGTCCTCCATGTCCTCCTCTGGTCCCTCCCTGTCCCAGATCTGTCAGGATGGAGAGCGGAGGAAGGAGTCGGTAAATATATCAACTGTTTATGATACTTCATTTATGAATGGACAGGAGGCTGTGGCTCCTCTCCATTTCATCTTCAGTGCAGCTGAGGCTGCAGAGAAAGGCACTGGGTTATCTATGCCCTCAGTTCCTTTCTATGTCTCAAAGGGGAGCTGTCAGGCATCTGAACCCTTATCTCACCAAACCCACCCCCCCCCCCCCCCCAACAGGGCTGATTTAAAAAAATAAAATAAAAAAAATCTACTGACAGTCCACGCCTCTTCAGTGCTGCATATTAGTGCCACTGTCACTTGACATTAAAAAAAAAAACTATCAGTGCTTGTGCTTGGCCTTAAAGTGGTATTGGTGCAACCCTATTAAATTCTGTACTTTGAAGGGATGTAAAGACTACAGATAAACTGGTACAATTTATGTAGGTCACCTCTCTGGGTATATGGAAGGGCTTGCAACTCCTAGCTAAACACATATACAGTTGGTACCTCTTGCATTTGCACTGGCACGGCGGTCCATTCATTTGTTTAGGATCCAGTTCAAACACTGCCTTATAGATCCTGCAATAGGTTTAAACGAAAAGTCTGTTTCTTCTTTCCTTTTTTTTTTTTTTTATAAATAAGATTAATACTCTGTTTGATTCTGCATCTGTCTCACGACGACTCTGCACTGAGAACCAAGCGATCAAACCACACCGATAGTTCGGTTCTCACAGCTCCCTGAGCAGAGAGCTGCAGACTGTCAGTCACCACTCTCTGCCCCTCCTCGCTCACTGGAGCGCTGGGCTGTGGGGGGGCCAACCTCCTGACTTCTGTGACGCCAGCAGAGAGTGGACTTCAGCCCGATCTCTGCTGAAACCGGGTCACAGGAGTGCATAACAAACTGCCCTCTGGTGATCCATAGGAGATATACAGCCTATCTTTGGCTGTACTTCTCCATTAATGGCTTCCTGACTATGCTACGGCCGGAAGACAGCTCTCCAGTTGTGGGAGGATGTCAATGGACATCCTTCCACAGGCACGCTACGATTTATCCTTTAGACACAACTGATTACAGATCGTGGTAAAGGTCCAGTCACATGTAAACAGACTTGCCATTTATCGGCAATCCTTTCCTTATACAGAGACCGCATGTGAGGAAAGGAAAGCAGTAAGTCTGACAGGGCACAGCGAGTATTAGACGGATTGCTGTGCCGCTCTGCTCGTTCGGGAGTGGTGTGGAAGATGAAAGCATCTACTGCTATGGGAGTGGAGCTCGTCCTGGCTGCTGCTGGAGAGAGATGAGGTATCCCTGGTGCCACACATCCACATAGGTGATCAGTAGTGGCATGACAACCTCAGCCTGGACTCCTGCCAGGCCATGCCCCCAATGTGTTTTGCTCCGCCTCTTGGAGCTTGATCATGGGGCACAGGGAGTACATTGTTTACACTGATAATCAGTGCAGCCTCATCGGTGAAGAAGAAAAGTTACTTCTTAGCAACAGTGTAACCAAAGCTTAAAAAAAAAAAGGTTTATTTAAAATAATAAAAAAATAAAAAAAAAAAAAAATTTTTTTTGTTTAAAAAATAAAACATTGGTGATTAAAAAAAACACCAAAATAAAGCTGTATCTGCCTCCAAAAAATAAAAATTTCATATGGGTTTAGTGTTGCGTGACTGAGTAATTGTCATTCAAAAGTGTGACCGCTGAAATCTGAAAATTTGGTCTGGGCAGGAAGGTGAAAGTGCCCAGTATTGAAGTGGTTAAAGAGAGCTATAACCAGAAGAGGTCTTGTTAAAGCGATACTAAACTCATTGATTTTAAGTTTCAAAAAATGGTTACATTCCAGCCTGTGTCCTCAACCAGACTGTCAAACCATCCAATGGCTGGAGTCATAATTGATCACATGTATTGCATTGTGGAATTTGAAGATCAGAAGCCAGCTTCCGCAACCCCCCCCCCCCCCACGATTGCAGAATACAACATTGCAGCGGGAGGCATTTCCCCATCAACACAGGCTGGCCATAGATAGGATTTTCTTTCCTTCCACTATGGGTGGAAGGAAATCAAAATCACTCTATTTCCCCCCCCCATCAACACAGTCAAAGTCCCCCAGTGTATATAGCACTTCTCATTCAAGTCGACCATGTTGCTAAGCAGACACTGGCCAGAACACCTTGGACCACCATTATCTGATGAAAAAGGAGATCCCTATCTCTGCAGCACATGTGGGGGAAGGGGGGAGGTTTCAGATGGTACAGACTGAACCCGTACAGCTCCCGCCTCCTCTAAGCATTGTCCGGATCAACATCTGCAGCCTTTTATTATACTAAACGGATCCCAAGTTCAATCCCAGACCTAAAAGCGCTTACTTTTCAGAGGAGTAGCTTCTGGTATTGTAAAAGACATGCTGGTAGGTTAATTAGATCCTGTCGCTAAAATTGGCCAAATATGTGTATGTTGTATGTGTTTGTAAGCGTGTCGGGACCCCACAGAGCAATACCGCACTGTACCACAGATGGACACCAGTGGCAAAAGCACCCTGAGGCGATTCAGTTCGCATAGGTAGCGCTATACAAGTCATTCATTCAAATGATGGGGCTGGTGAGGTGCGCTCTGATAATTAACACAAGCCTACAACCATACACAGCCATCTACTACACTAGAAACCTAGATTAGACTATATATGCAACTACTGTGCCAAAGTGGAGAGAAAACACGCTGACAAAATCATATCAAATAGTCGGATACGCTGTGGAGTAGAACAAAACATACTAAAAAATGCAGCACTTATAAAACAAATATAGTCCGTGAATTAATAAATCGGTAGTACCAAAAAAGCTGTGTTAGGCCCCTTTCACACTGGGGCGGGAGCTATATTTAGCACTGCTTTACTCTCGTTTTGGCCGCTCACGGGGCGGTTTTACCCCCGCGAGCTGCCGGAAAAGGGTTAAAATCCCCCGCAAAGTGGGTAGCAGCGGTGAATACACCGCCCCTATACCGCTCCAAAGATGCTGCTAGCAGGACTTTTTTTACCGTCCTGCTAGCGCACCGCTCCAGTGTGAAAGCCCGCCGGCTTTCACACTGGAGTGAATGGGGTCGGTTTTTTCAGGCGGTGTACAGGCACTATTTTTAAAAGGTGTAAAAGGGGCCTTGGAGACATAACTGTCCAAGAAATAATTCATATAGTGTGAAGTCCAGTGCTCAGGAAATATAAGTGAGCGAAATACACCACCTAATGTGAAATGGACTCTTACCAGAATTGCAGGACTCTATTACGGAGTCATATGCGCTCAATATAATACATCAGCAGGATTTCCAGATCCCATATCTTTTTCCTGAACATGAAGTATTAAGTTTTGAGTGAGAAAAAAGATTTGGAACTTTAATTGAAGCTAGCACCAAAGGGATGCCAACCTCCATTCCAGGTCAAATATAATATGGGAGCACGGGTGGGACTTTAAATGGAGCACACATCAGATAATTGCTAGTCAAGTGACTATCATAGTTTATTTTCTGTAGTCCATGATATGTTGTAGAACATTTTGGGCATCAACCTCTAACAATGTTCTGGGCATATTGCCTCCATATAGTCAATCATGGACTGATAATGTGTAACAATTATAATCAATTATGCAATTAGAGGAAGAACAGAAACACATGGGTACATATAAATGAAATAGTAGCAATGGTTGAACCCAAAATGGCCATGATGACCATAAGGACTGTAATACTGCCAATTGAAATAGATAAAAAACAAAGTCATTAAAATCTTGATATGCCATGCTTGAGATGAAAGAATAATGGCTAAAAGCTCTACGCGTTTCGCGGTATAGCAACCGCTCATCAGGAGCATATAACATGATGGAATAGTTCTAAAAGAAAAAAGAATAAGTACGAATAAGCAAAAAGGTTAAATTGAGTATAATATATTTTTTGCCGCTACATTGCCCGCTGGTGCTGGGCACCATGGGCTAAGATGTGACACGTGGTTTTACCCCCCCTTCCCTGCCTTCGGGCGTATGTCAAGGGGGCGGGTATTTGGTCACTTCTTACCGACGTCACGCTGTATGTGTCGGACTTCAGGCGTCCTCCTGGCGCACGTCGTCCATCAACGGCCACACTAGTAGAGATGGTTTGGAGCTAATCGCCAGGCGGCTGTGCCGCCTAGGTGCAAGCGTCCCCACTCCCCGGTGGCGGCATCGCCGGCCTGGCGCCGTTATTTGGGACCATGAGTGCGCTCCATTGCGGGCATCTCCATAGGTTTGGGCTACCTCCTTACACCCTTTTTTCACTGTTTTCTTCAGCACTTCACACACACCCTTGGACTTAGTTCATTCACCATTTTCTTCATGCACCCCTTAATTTATAACATTTTTCTTTTTCCCTCCCTTTGATCACTTATCTTTTTCACTTTCAACCTATTCCCTTCACTTATTACACATCTCTCTCACACACCCACGCATTCACACCACATATCCTCATTCCTCTCACTAGGTCCGCTTCACATAGTTCATTTATATATTTACTCATACTTAATTCACAGACACAGTGTATGCCCAACCTGGTTATGTCTATGGCGATGGATGCCACTCCTACTGATCACCTTGAAGCCTGTGGATTTGGCGCTGCGGCCTGGGATGACGTGTTGTTTGGCCCACTGGTGCAGACGTGAGTTGGATGCACAGCCTCCAAAAAATATATTATACTCAATTTAACCTTTTTGCTTATTCGTACTTATTCTTTTTTCTTTGAGAACTATTCCATGTTATATGCTCCTGATGAGCGGTTGCTATACCGCGAAACGCGTAGAGCTTTTAGCCATTATTCTTTCATCTCAAGCATGGAATATCAAGATTTTAATGACTTTGTTTTTTATCTATTTCAATTGGCAGTATTACAGTCCTTTATGGTCATCATGGCCATTTTGGGTTCAACCATTGCTACTATTTCATTTATATGTACCCATGTGTTTCTGTTCTTCCTCTAATTGCATAATTGATTATAATTGTTACACATTATCGGTCCATGATTGACTATATGGAGGCAATATGCCCAGAACATTGTTAGAGGTTGATGCCCAAAATGTTCTACAACATATCATGGACTACAGAAAATAAACTATGATAGTCACTTGACTAGAAATTATCTGATGTGTGCTCCATTTAAAGTCCCACCCGTGCTCCCATATTATGAAGTATTAAGTGTTCCAATAAACGTGTGTGTGTGTGTGTGTGTGTGTGTGTGTGTGTGTGTGTGTGTGTGTGTGTATAAAATGACTCTGTTACATAAAGGGATTAGGAGTACTCGCATTGTAGTAAAAGAAATCCATGCATGGAGATAAACGAGTCTGTATACACTGGAAACAGCGTGGCAATCCAAGGCAACAGCTTGGTCAAGGTGTTGGGTGAGCATGCTCTCAGGCTGCCGTGGATGCATTTGTATTGTGGCTGGACATAAAACCAACTTTTCTTGCCACCGCTTATATTTGGGTGACAAGAGGTTACCAAATCCGTGTCAGAAGCAAAAACAAATAACTGTGCACTGACTCTTCTGCATGATGCAAATAACCTGTACCCTTGAATTGAAAAGAGTACAAATAATGCTATGCTAGACAGAGTTGTACGAGTTGTTCTTAACTCAAATGTTCTTTACCCAGGGGATGGGGGTGCTATTATTATTATTATTATTATTAATATATATATATTGCTGCCACAAGTAGGAATGTAAACATCCTTTGTGACAAGTGCTCTTTTTTTTTGTTTACGGAGATTCCCTGCCAGTCACATTAATACAGTAATCAATGCATTTTTATAGCACGGATCGCTGTATAAGTGTGAATAGTCCCAAAAACGTGTCAAGTGTCCGATATGTCCGCCGCAATATCGCAGTCACGATAAAAATTGCAGATCGCCACCATTACTAGTAAAAAAATAAATACTAAAAATGCTATAAATCTATCCCCTATTTTGTAGATGCTATAACTTTTGCGCAAACCAATCAATATATGCTTATTGCGATTTGGATAATAAGAAAAAATGTAGAAGAATACATATCTGCCTAAACTGAGGAAAACCATTTTATTTATTTTTTATTTTTTTTTTTTTTAATTGGATATTTATTATAGCAAAAAGTTAAATTTATTTTTTTATTTTTTTTCAAACTTGTCCCTCTTCTTTTTGTTTTATAGTGCAAAAAATAAAAAACGCAGAGGTGATCAAATGCCACCAAAAGAAAGCTATATTTGTGGGGACAAAATTATTTAATCTGGGTACAGTGTAGCATGACCGCGCAATTGTCATTCAAAGTGTGACGGCGCTGAAAAATGGCTTGGGCAGGAAGGGGGTGAAAATGCACTGTATTGAGATGGTTAAGGAAGTTAAAACAAGGGGTGAAGTACAGAAGATTCACAAAATGGGCGTGTACAGCGCCATGAAGAATCTCCTTTTGTCTAGATGTTTTCATGGATGCATTTATGGATGCCTACACATATGTCCCTATCCCCAGCCACAGGAACACTGGGGTTGGATGCCCAAGTGGGAATTTGCACTAGCTCATGCTTTCTTTTTGACAGCCCTTCTAAGAAAGGTGATCAAGAAAGTCATTCAATATGGAAAAATGCAGATTTGGCCTGCTTGCTCACCAATGCCCAAGGAGTGCTGTCCTGGTCCTCAGGAACTTTCAAAGTTCTAAACAGGAGGGATTTCCTGTCACAGCAGCAATTCCTACATCATCTTCAGGAGTTGCAACTGGCAGCCAGGTTCCTAAATGGAATATACTTAAAGCGAAACTAAACCCATCGATTTAACCATTTCTCAAAATTAAACAGACTATATGGCAGCAGCTTCCTTGTCTGTAAGACCCCTTTCACACCGAGGGCGTTTTGCAGGCGCTATAGCATTAGAAATAGCGCCTGCAATCCGCCCTCAAACTGCTGCTCCATTGTCTGCAGTGTGAAAGCCCGAGGGCTTTCACACTGAGCGGTGCGCTGGCAGGGCATCACAAAAAGTCCTGCCAGCAGCTTCTTTGGAGCGGTGAACTCACTGCTCCTCCACCGCTGCTCCCCATTGAAATCAATGGGGCAGCGCTGTAATACCGCTGGCAAAACGCCGCTGTTGCGGCGTATTGCCAGGGGTTTTAACCCTTTCTTGCCCGCTAGTGGGGGTAAAAGCACCTCGCTAGCGGCCGAAATGCGCTGCAAATCTGACGCTATGGGCGGTGTGGTGTGAAAGGGGTCTAAAGGATAGTAGGATTTAGTGAAGCACTATGAGACCTCCTATCTAGTCAAGATCAAGCCTTTTAGGAAGAAAGCGATTCAGGCAGTGATCCTACTCTAGCTAACATCTTGCTAGTCTTTCTAATAAACTATCCTGGAGAATGATTCAAGCTAAATTGAGCTCATACCAAACAATTCCTTTTCCATTAATTTCTCAGGATGGTTAGCGTCTTACCCTTGTGCCTATGTTGCTTTTCATGATTAAAGGAGAAGTATGGCCTAAGCTAATTTGGCAATACCTCTGCGAATCACAGGAGTGTACTTCGTTCTGCAATCCTGTCAACTGATGTCACTCAGTCCAGGCTCTGGGTCGATCCTGAGCCTGCTGCTCCCATCCCCTGCACAGCCCAGTGCTCCAGTGGGCAATATAGGGGCAGAGCAGAGAGCTAGTGACTGACGGTCCCCCGCTCTTTGCTCCAGTGAAGACTGAGAACCGAGCGATCAGTGGATCTTTGCATCGGTTCTCAGTCTTAGAAGCAGCAGGGGACAGATGCAGCATCCACTTTCCACTTGGTTGAGTATAATACATTGAGTTTTTTTAAGAAGGGGGGGGGGGGGGGGGGGGCTTCTCAGTTAAGGTTTGTTAGTCATCATGTAGTTAACTGAATGAAACGGCTTATAGAAACGTTGATCTTGTGAGTAGAGCCTTCTCCCCAGTAAACTATCCTGGAAGATTCATGGAAAAAGTGTAATCTGGTAATAACTTAAGTTTTTGTGTGCTGGCCCTGTAATGACAGCTTTCAGAGCACTGAAAATATAAGGCAGAGATGAGGTGGTTTACGGTGCCTTTAATTTTTCCACATTTTGTCATGTTACAACCAAAAACATAAATTTTATTTTGTTGGGATTTTATGTGATGGACCAACACAAAGTTACACATAGTTGTGAAGTGGAAGGAAAATTATAAATGGGTTTTCAATAATTTTTTTACTAATATGTGAAAAGTGTGGCGTGCATTTGTATTCAGCCCCCCTGAGTCAATACTTTGCAGAACCACCTTTCGTTGCAATTACAGCTGCAAGTCTTTTTGGGGATGTCTTTACCAGCTTTGCTAGAGAGTATCGATGAGCCGAACACCTCTCGGTTCGGATCGCAGCAGAACATGCGAACGGGCAAAAAATTTGTTCGAACGCCGTTAGTCTATCGGACACTTTTTAAATGACTTTTTTTCCTTTTAGAAATGTCATTTTGTGCAGGGACTGTTGTAAACACAGGGAAACGTGCGCCACTTTACAGGCATACTATAGATACCCCCCAGGTACGAAATTTAAAGGAATATTTCACTTTTATTGTTTCACTTTAAGCATCATTAAAATCACTGCTTTAAAACTTTTTTTTTTATTTTTTTTGCATTGTTGCATGTCACCTGGGGCAGGACCCAGGTCCCCAAACACTTTTTATGACAATACCATGCATATAAGCCTTTAAAATTGGCACTTTTGATTTCTCTCATAGACTTTTTTTTTTTTTAAAGGGTGTTACGTGGATTTTGAACTTGCCGCAAACACCCCAAGTTGTTCGCTACTCAGCGAACACCCGATGTTCGAGTTGAACATTGGGCTCATCCCTACTAGAGAGTGAAATTTTTGCCCATTCTTTGCAAAATAGCTCAAGCTCTGTCAGATACGATTGAGAACACGCACAAATCCCCGTTCTGGCTCTCATGATCGCGGTTGGCCGGTGGCGATCCCAGTCACGGGCATCGGGTCCCCCAACGTGCAGCGCCTGCTATGGCTCTTAAAGGAGCCACCGTACATATACAGCGATTTGCACAGGAGAGCCATCCTGCCGCCTTATATGTACAGGAGCTGGTCGACAAGTGGTTAAAGAGGGAGCTTAAAATGCACCCCCATTGACACATCACATCACAGTGCGGTGCCTGTATCTCCCAAAAAGTATGTATTGTTTAAATTGTGGATTAGCTTTGTATTGTTGGATAGGCTTGCCCAAGTTCTAACTTCCATTAAATGTTACTTTGAGTATGAAGTTTGACTACCTTCTGGAGTATGTATAGTGACAGCATTGGGGTGCGCCATCTTATATTTTTTTTATTCTAAAATTATACCCAAATTAGTGGTTTGTGCAGTAAAAGTGTGCTGCATGCTGTGTGGCCTCTTCATCGGCCACTAGCGGGGGTTAACGGGGCCCGAAAAGTGCAGCTAAAATGGCGGTCAAGCGCCGCTAAAAATAGCAGCGATTTACCCCCTCAGGATCGCCCCAGTGTGAAAAAGTGTCCTGTAACACAGTATTTGCAAATGGTATTTCATAAGTTTTTATAGTTTTTGTGTTCTTTTTCATGTACGTTTCCAGATGTTAAATTTACAACTTTGCTTTGCAGATGTTGGATGAGAATAATCACCTAATTCAGTGTATTATGGACTATCAGAACAAAGGAAAAACTTCTGAATGTTCACAGTAAGTAAAATGAAACAATCCTCCTGCTTCATAACGGTAACCTTTTTCTGCCTATCCATCCTTTTGTAGCACCCTTTGCCTATTGCTGCTTCTGGTGGTAAGAGGAAAGCATGTAATGATGCAATGCCACTGTGCAGCATTTTCTTGTTATCTCAAGGCAGTTATAAGTCATAGTTTCTTAACACAGTGGGTGAGTATTGCTGGGAGAACTGTTTGCAAGAATTTTTTTTATTTTTTTATATATATATATATATATATATATATATATATATATATATATATATATATATATATATATATATATATATATATATAATTATTTTTTTCCTATAGCGGAAGTCCCGCAAAATGTTTTTATTTTTTAGGAGTCAGCAGCTACAAATACTGCAGCTGCTGACTTTTAAAATATGGACACTTACCTGTCCAGGGCACCCACGATGTCGGCACCCGAAGCCGATCTGTCGCTCGGCTCTCGGGTGCTGCATCTTCGGTATGGGAATCAGGAAGTGAAGCCTTGCCGCTTCACAGCCTGGTTCCCTACTGCGCATGCACGAGTCGCGCTGCACAATCTGGATGGTCCCTGCTGTCTCTGGGATTCGTGTGTTTCCCGGCAGACAGTGGGGGGGACGGGAGGAGGCGTAGACTCCCGTGGGAGTCTATGCCCAGAAGTGGGTGCAAATACCTGTATTATACAGGTATCTGCACCACCTCCCCCCTGAAAGGTGCCAAATGTGACACCGGAGGGGGGGAGGGTTCAGAAAAGCGAAGGTTCCATTTTTGTGTGAACCTCCGCTTTAAAGCCCTTTCTCTACATTGCTGCTATAGTTATTTATTTTCCATTGCATACATGGCTATCAACAGGCTGGTTTTTGACGCGCTACATCCAGACCTAGCTGGGCTGGTTGTTGCAGGGATAGCCTGTAAGCAATCTTCAGTCACTGGGTTCAACATAGGGCGATTTTCAAGACTTCTTTCTGATAGTTGTCTGTCAGCACAGCACAGGTCCATTTCAGCTTGCTTTGTTTCAGTTCTTGCCTGTAGACTGTGAATAGGCTAGTCGGACCAAGCACCAGGAGTTGCCTAAACTGCATAGGTTGCTGGGCGCATTTTAAAAGTCTTGTTTCCCAGTGTAGCGCAGTGCATGTGTGGTTTCCTGCCCTTTCCCATTTCATAGCATCAAGGAACAGTCTTCCCGGTGCTACTCCTGCTTGCAAAGGACCATGTGAAACTTCAGTCTGTTCTTGCTGCCCACCTACAATAACTTGGGTCACCTCCGGCACTCTGACTCACATCTGCTGCCAGCTGACCCACATCTTTAGAGCCATCAGCCGTTGGGACACTGTCTGATTCTGAGTGTCTCCAGTTTTTTTGAGTGATCAGCTTGTTCCTGAGGAGTTGCAGTTCACTCCCAAGTTAAGAGACTTTCAGTTTTTATCAATACAATGAAACCGCTTGTTTCTACCAGTGCGGTTTCCAGTCTTGGTTCCTTTAGAGCCCCTAAGGCCACAAAAATGTTCCCATTGCACACATTGTTCCAGCTCTTTCTCTGTAGGTAACACCCTGACACGCTGCTTTCTCCCCCAGGCACTTTTTCGTTTTGTACTCGTTTGGACAGGATTTTGTACAAAAGTGGTCTGCGCCCACTTTGGATCTGTCAGTGTTGGGTCTTGACAAAGAGACTACCTTTCATTGGAGGATGCACCTATGTTTAAGGGCACATGTGATAAGCAGTTCTAGACCCTTTCTAAATTCTGTTCTACCTGGCTCTTAAGCCCATTTTAGCTGTGACTTTACTGTCCCAAACCATGAATTACTGGTTTCATTTAAGGGATAAAATCCCTTAAATGAGATCTTGCGAATACTGCAGATGGTCCTTTGATTATAGAAAGAATACAGCAAATGGCTGTAGCTAAGTTTCCAGCCTAATTTCTTCTATGGTTTTCTGTCAGTACATATGCATAGGACAATTTTGGTTAAAGCGTGGATCTGTGAAAACACATCCCATAAGTGTCTGACTCGCATGGCCTTCAAGAGACAATGGGGTTGATTTACTAAGCCTGGAGAGTGCAAAATCTGGTGCAGCTGTGCATGGTAGCCAATCATCTTTTAACTTTGACTTGTTGAAATAAGAGTTGACAAAGAAACCTGGAAGCTGATTGATTGGTTTCTATGTAGAGCTGCACCCGATTTTGCACTCTTCAGTTTTTGTAAATCAACCTCAATGTCTCTTTGGATCTGATTTTAATGCCATTATCATAGATGTTGCTGGTGGGAACAGCAAACTTTTTTCTCCTTTTTTTTTTTTTTTTTTTTTTTTTTTTTATATCTGTTAAACATCCATTTAATTTCCCCACTGCCACCACTCTCTCCACGTCCAGACCCTCCAATCTTGGCTCCTCGTCCTGCTTCAAAGTCTGGGTCTAAGGCCCCTTTCACACTGGGGCGGTTTGCAAGCGCTATTGCGCTAAGAATAGCGCCTGCAAACCGACCCGAAACAGCTGTTGCTGTTCCTTCAGTGTGAAAGCCCGAGGGCTTTCACACTGAAGCGGTGCGCTTGCAGGACGCTCAAAAATGTCCTGCAAGCCGCATCTTTGGCTCGCTATAGGAGCGGTAAATTTACCGCTCCTATAGCGCCCGGTCCCATTGAAAACAATGGGGGAGCGCGCCGAACCCGCCCGCAAAACGCCGCAATAGCGGCGGTTTGCGGGCGGTATTGACCCTTTTTCGGCCGCTCGCGGGGGGTAAAAACACCCCGCGAGCGGCCGCAATGCGCCGCTAAAACGCCGGTAAAGCGGCGCTAAATATAGCGCCGCTTTACCGCCAGCGCCCCCACCGCTCCAGTGTGAAAGTAGCCTTAGTATGCCAAAGCCTCAAACCAGCCTTCAGCTGCAGGTGAAGGTGTGCCCTTAATTCGCTGTTCTGTGACAGAATGGGTTCATGCTCTCAATGTCTGTCATCAGCACGCTTCACCAGGGACATTTTTTTTTTTTTTTTTGGTTTCTGTGGACATCAAAAATGTGTCCCTGCATGTCGCATTTACCACTGCGTGTCCAAGTGCATCTACCTTTCCTGTGTGTTGCTTTGGGACCACTACGCTTCCAGTTTGTGGCCCTGCACTTTGGCCTCTTATCTGCACCTTGAGTGTTCGCCATGGTGCTGGCCTCAGAATTGGCCTTGCTTTGTCCTCGTGGCAATCCTCTTTGTGGGATAATTTGGCTGGCCATTCACTATTGGATTTTCAGATGAGAATATTTCTACAACATTTTTTGCACTTTCAATTCATGGATGAATACTGTTTGAAAAATTCACTTCATTTTAAAATGTAATTCTGGAAAGAAAACCACATACGCTGTTCGAATATTTGTTCGAGGAAAAACTTTCCATTCCGTTCCTTTTGAATTTTTTTTTGTGGTTGAATATGAATGTTGATTTGACCCCCACTAATGATTAGAAATTTGAACAAATGTTCAGTCTATATTTGTATGGCCAGCATTAGATGACCAGCTGTTGATGGATCAGTGGGAGTGGGCTCTGTTGGAACAATGTGACTTTGACTGTCCAGACACTACATTAATTTGTATAGTTCCTGAACCTGCAGGAGCTCGTTTGTAGTATCTAGGACTAGTCCTTGACACAGCTCATGCTAGAGCGTTTCTTCAACAGGAGGAAGTTCAGACTTCAGATTCAAACTCTCCAGTCCAAGAGTCATCTGATTCTCCTCTTTTGCATGAAACTCTTGGGCCTGATTTTGGCCTCCTTCAAGGCAGTTAATTGCCCAGTTTCCCTTAATTTCTACAATGCAACATTCTTTTATCCTGGGCCAAGTTGGTCAAGTCCATGGAAGCACCAATTTGTTTGGCACAGAGGATCAGATTGTTCTTGGTCTGGTGGCTAGGACATCTAATTCTGGAATTGGGGAAGTCTTTCCTTCCCATCATCTGGAAGATCCTTTGCAACAGATGCCAACCTGTTGGGCTGGAGAAGAGTCTTGTTGAGGTAATGGAGGCTGGGGAGTCACCCTCTCAGTTTAGAAGACTTGGTTATTGGAGGAATCTCGTCTCCTGATCAACTCTTCAGCTTCAGACGATCTGTCTGCCTTTTTGCAGTGCTGAAACATCCCGGTGGTAGGTTATTGACCCAGATTGTTGGACTCCACCACGGTGGTGGAAGTACATCAATCATAATTGAGGAACCTCAAATCTCGCTGCAGCAAGTAAGGAGAGGTAGATTGGATCTTCTACTGGGCAGAATCTCATGTTCCTGCCTTGTTCGCCATGCACACTCCAGGCATAAACAATTGGAAGGCAGTCTTCCTCAGCATACAGTGCCTGGACCTGGGCAGTTGCCCTTACACCCTTTGGACTACCTGAGTGTGAAGACTTTGTGTGTCAGTAACTGAGAGAAAATACATTTTTGTACTTGACATAAAATCCTTTTCTTGGAGTCCATTTAGGTTCGAGGGTCCCATCCCTCTGTTTTTATGATTATGCTATCAGCTTTTCTACAAAACACAGGCATGCTGGTAGTAAGATGAATTGGGTTATCCTTGTCTAATCCTTCTTTAGGAGGTAGTATAATCCAAAGGTAAAAAATAGATTTTATAGGGAGTACAATTGGTTGGGTTTATTTTTTATTTTTTTGGTAAATTCTTACCATAATCTGCAAGTATGCACAGCATATTTTGAACCAATATGAAACAAGCATACCTCCTAGAGTCCTCTCCCAGCAATGCTGTTTCTGCTCCCCTTCAACTCTATTTTCTTGGGTCTTCCTGAAAGCCTTCCACTTTGACAGGCCATGGATGATGTAATATCTTCACATCCAGAACCCAGCTTTTACTCTCACCATCTGAAACGTGTACAAGTATTGTCCTCATTGGGATTCAAAGTTAGGAATGCAAAGCTGCAAGGTAGAAGTGCTAACGACTACGCCACTGATGTCTGCTACTGCACCATGGAGAGATGAATGCACAATAACTTGGTGCATTAAGAATAAGTTTCTTGCCACTGTTGGTCTTCAGTTTTAGATGTGCATTTTATACAAATCTATACCAAGGAAGGTGCAGGTTACTTTGTTTACGCTGCTTTTTCAAATGTATGCTCCTAAAAACAAGTGTTTTTTCTTCTGTGATTAACCATTTTCCGTCTGTACTTGTGTGTCTTTTTAAAAAGTTTGGAACACCAGGTGGGGTGGAATGATCATGTGACCACTGACACTGGTCTTATTGGAAGCCAGTCCCACGATCTATAGCCTGGACTAAGAGCTATTTGGAACAGCTCATTCTTTGTGCTTTGAATGGATAAACAACGGCCACCCAGTGGCACATCCATTAAGCCATTCTTTTGCTACCATGTGTGTTGGGAAGTCGTAAAGGGGTTAATATGTGGTGGTTATATTTCAGTTTGCCACAGACATGGAAATGTTTCCTTTGCTAGAAAAAAAAAGGGGGGGGGGTGGAGAAAGATCAGCACTAGGCAAATTCTAGCCACTTGCAATAGAGGAAAAACACACACTTCAAATAAACTTGCAGTGCTAATAGTGATGTGGTCAACAAAACGACGTATGAACAATATTCCTGCTATGGACAGTCAAAACGTTCGTGAAGGCCCACAATGAGTAGAAAGAGTCCATAAAAAAAATTGTCCATAAACAATGTGCAATATTCCTTCATGTGTATAAAAATGGAAGAAATGGCCACTCACCAGAGAGGAATGCTGTCTCAAATAAGAGAACAGCTCACTCACTTTGTGCACTACAAGTGCCAATATGATTCTTCAAAGGGAGTCCACTCTTGGTACATGATGTTAACGCCTCCTCCACATCAATCCATAATCTGCAAATAAGAACTCATAGTGTAGTAAATCCTATACCGTAAACACAAAAAGAAGGTACACCTGTGATGGTGACAGACAATATTGAATCGGTGCATCACTCCATCTTCTGCCACATGCAATGCAAACTCATCCAAGGTAGTGTAAAAACACACAAAAAGTGTCCCAATCAGCACAACCAGGGTAATTGGATAAATCGCACCAATTTCTCCTGTGTTCACTTAATCCAGGCCTTGCAGTATACAGATGTTAGGAGGCACTCAGCCGCAGCATGATACCAGTTAAATAGGGAAAACCACAGTATCGTAGTGTAATATTGTTTATTAATACATGATACAATATCAGAGCATCTAAAGTTTTTTTTTTTTTTTTTTTTTTTAAAACAATATAAAATCGCTTGTCACTCACATGTGACTTCACGTGAGTGGCAGCACCCAACGCATTTCCAGCCAATGCTCGTCTTCAGCTCCACATTTACCATACTTTTCCTCTCCTCTGGTCCCTGGCTCTACAATAAATGCAAGCCGATGAGACACACTTTGTATAAATAAACTTGGATCAAAGTGCTCTGTATGGCAAGCCATGTGCACCCCATTTAATATTGAGGTCTGTTGCAGGTTAGGCTTTAAAGCTGTAGAAAATAAAAACAACTTGGGGAGCGCTGATACAAAGAGTGGTGAATTATCAAGGGTAACAACCGTGTTCATCATAATAGTTTATTGGCAAATATAAAAAGTATGTGGTAAGTCAAACAGAAGATGGAGCCGTGTAGGCAAGAAAGTTAGTCAGCCAAACAATGTGTAATAAATTAATGCCCTGTGGACACCTGCACTCAGTGGCTGTGACACTCACTCAGGAGCCTGATGGATGGATGGCTGTACCATCTCCACCAATGCAAGGAATAGGATGCTGCGGGCACCCCAGGGGTTAGAAAGTGCCTGTGGATATCCACCCAGATGTAAAGGCCCAGGATCGTGGTCAGATATCCAGGGGAGGGGGACAAAGCATGGGCCCTGCTGTCTCCAGGCCGCAGCCCAGGAAGAAGATGCCAGCTCCTTTCCCAGATGATCTGAGGGATGGTGCGTTGCTGGTGTGAAACAAGGGGAGCAGGGGGAGCTGACAACACCGCGATTCCCGGGTCTCCGGACAACAGAGCTCCTCAACAGCCACGTCTAACCGACCTAGAGATGTGACAAAGGAGCAGGGGGGTGAAGAGAAAAGGAAACGAAGGAGACTTCAAAAAAATTCCAGAGTTTGAACGGCGTAGGACTACATGTTTTGGAGATCAACCCTTTCTTTATATCACACGTTCAGGAGCCAGCAGGAAACAAGATAATAAATAGTAATATATGGGAGCGGGGCAGCCAATACATCCACCTCCAATAGCCCATAGTAATTTAAAATATCTAACATGATTAATACTTAATGAATAAATACAAAATGGTAATGACTATTAAAAAATATTTTTTTTTTTTTTAAATGATAATATAAGACAGTAAGAAACATGGACAAAGGAACCATATATAATGATGGAAACTGAACACCAAACGGGGAGTAAAGCTCATGAATCAAGAGTGTGGGTGTCCAGTTCTTCCTTCAACCCATGGGGAGAAAGGGAATTGAACTTGTATATCCACATGGTTTCCCTTTTTACATAGTAACGAGAATCTTTCATTATCAGTAAGGGGCCCCTTGAGGGTGTGTTCAGCGGCCAATACTGTCAAAGCTTTGGAATCTCTTCCATGGCACTGCGAAAAATGACGCCATACACTATTGATGCCTTTTTGGATAAATCCTTTGTGTTCCCCAACTCTAGTACGTAGCGTGCGTATGGTCTGACCCACATATAAATTGCACAGACATTTCAGAACACAAACTACGAATTGGGTTAAACGCGTAATGAACATAAACCTTGCCAGCCAAGTCTGTAATCGAAGGATGGCCATGGGGAATGGATTGACAAGTGAAGCAGCCTCTTTCTGCATTGAAAGATGCCAACACGATTATCAAAATAACCTCTAATATCTGTCGGTTTGTCAGACAAAGGTTTAGGGATACTACCGTGTGTGTGTGTGTGTGTGTGTGTTTTTTTTTTTTTTTTTTTTTTTATAGCATGCAGGCCCTTCTGAAAACCACTTGGGGTGGTGCCTCTGGGAGCAGAGGACCCAAAGTGGAGTCAGATTGGAGGATATACCAGGGTTTTTTTTTTTTTTTTTTTTTTTTTTTTTTTTTTTTTTTTAAACCTTGGCAATGCTTCTGAAGTTATTATTGAACCCTGTAATAAATCTAACAGCCTGTTTAGATGAAGTATTTATAGTGTTTTTATTTTATTTTTTGTTAGGGCAATATTCCAGACAAGATTGTGGAGCCTCCATAAGGAGATCCTGAGGATACCCTTTTTCCTTTAAAGTTCTCAGTCATAATCTGACTCTGAAGGATATAATCCTCAGGTTTGGAACAGTTCCTTTTTAACCTAAGAAATTTTACCTTTTGGGTATATTATTTTGCCAAGCCGGGTGGTGGCAACTATCAAAATAAAGATAAGCTACCCGCAACTGGCTTGGAATGGTGTGAATGTAACCTGCATCATGAAACCATTCCAGGTCCAGGAAAACAAAACGATCAGGGTCTGCAACATGAGTAAAACTGAGGTCACGATCCTGGGCCTTTACATCTGTATAGATGTCCACGGGCACCTCCGGACCCCTGGGGTGCCCACATCATCCTATTTCTTGCAGTGGTGGAGGTGGGACAGCCATCCATCCATTCATTCTACAGGCTCCCAAGTGAGTGTCACAGCCACTGTGAGTGCAGGTGTCCACGGGGCATTTATTTATTTTATTACACATTGTTTGGCTGACTAACTTTCTTGCCTACAAGGCTCCATCTTCTGTTTGACTTACCACATACTTTTTATCCTGGCCAATAAACTATTATGATGAACACTGTTGTTACCCTTTATAATTCACCACTCTTTGGATCAGCGCTCCCTGAGTTGTTTTTATTTGCTTGTCCTCATCTGGTCTATTGAGTCGTTGCAGCTGCCAGAGTTTGATATTTTTAAGGCTTCCTGGGTTTCCGTGTTTTGCGCCTGGCTCGCGTGAGTCTTTGACCATGGCATGGAGCTCTGAAGGGACGGCACAAGTATGCGACATGTGCCATCACTGGCTGCTTGCAGTGTAAATCTCTCCTAAATAGTTCAAATTTAGGAGGTTTTCACAGTACCTACAGGTAAGCCTTTTTTTAGGCTTACCTGTAGCTACAACTGTAAAAAAAAAAAAAAAAAAAAAAAAGGGTGTTTCTTCCACTTTAAAATATTATTTTTTTTTTTTATGGTTTCCCAAATTGGTTGCATTTAAGACATGCCGTGAATGATAACTTACAGCTGCTTGTTCTCTCAAACAGACTGTCAAGCTATAAAATGGCTGTTGTCATTGCTGATCATGTGCAGCACCATGACAGATCAGAGACCAAGATGGCCTCTTCCTCAGCTGTAAAGTATAGAAGGGTTTAGTGTTGCTTCAGAAGGTTTTGAAAACATCCCTTGGCAATGTTAAAGCTGCAATAACACGGTTTGATTTATTTTAGCATAACAGGTACACTTAGAGCAGTGGTTCTCAACCTGGGGGTCAGGACTCCCTTGGGGTCGAATGACAATTTGCCAGGGGTCACCGAATCCTGGGCTGTTCCTGAAGCCCGCACCACTCTCCCAACCTTTTCGTGGCCACCTAACTGTGCTGTTCCTGGAGTTTGCAGCCGCCCATTCAGTTCACGGCATGGGTGGGGGGGGGGGCAGAGACTAGAGGTCAGCTGACTGGTGAGGAATGTGAAGTGAGAAGGGCTGGATGAGACCCGATTTCGCCATAGGTGTCACTGCTGCGAGACCCCACAGAGCTGGAGACACAGTGAGTAACACTACCTGTGATTATAGTTGCCATTAAAAGTCACCACTACAGTTCTCGGATTAGCAGATGACCTTGATCAAGAGCACCTAAGTTGGCTGATAAGAACTCCACGCCATCGCTGCCACTCATCCTAACCCCCTTGCCAGCACTGGCACTCATCCCAACTCCCCGCCAGCACTGCCACTAATCCCCCCCCCCCCCCCACACCAAGGAGTAAGTGAAGGAATAAAAATAGAGAATACATGGAAGGGAGAGGAAAAGAGAGGGAGGAACTAAGAAAAAGGGAGAGAAAAAATGACAGACGGCTAGAGAGAGGGATGGGGGGGGGGGGGCAAGAAATTAGGAAAGGGAGAGATAAAAGGGAAAGAAAGGCGAACAAATAGTGGTACATCCTAAAATGTACCATAAGGGGTTTTAATACTGTACAAGTGAAAGGCACTCGGGGAGCGCTAAATGTCTTTGGGTCAGGGGGCGCAAATTACTACGCAAATAATTTTACTGTCGGGTCACCACAACTCTGGAAATTTTATCAAGGGGTCACGGCACTAAAAGGGTTGAGAACTATTGACTTGAGTGAAGAAGTAGAAAAGTAATTATGACTTTCTGATGGTTTTTTTCTTTTTTCTAGGTATCAGCAAATGTTGCACACAAATTTGGTTTACTTGGCCACCATTGCAGACTCCAATCAAAATATGCAACCTTTATTACCAGCAGTAAGTTATGTACTGTGAGATGATATTAACCACTTCCAGACCAGCCTGATATTATATCTTATGTGTTTACATGTTTAAAACTGTTTTTTTTTTGCTAGAAAATGACTTGGAACCCCCAAACATTTATATATTGTTTTTTTTTCTAACACCCTAGAGAATAAAATGGCGGTCATTGCAATACTTTTTTTCACACCGTATTTGCGCAGCGGTCTTACAAGCGCACTTTTTTTGGAAAAAAGTCACTTTTTTGAATAAAAAAAATAAGACAAAAGTAAAATTTGCCCAATTTAATTTTTTTGGATTGTGAAAGATAATGTTACGCCGAGTAAATTGATACCCAACATGTCCTGCTTCAAAATTGCGGCCGCTCGTGGAATGGCGTCAAACTTTTACCCTCAAAAATCTCCATAAGCAACATTTAAAATATTCTACAGGTTGCATTTTTTGAGTTACAGAGGAGGTCTATGGCTAGAATTATTGCTCTACCGATCGCGGCGATACATCACATGTGTGGTTTGACTATCGTTTTCATATGCGGGCACTACTCACGTATGCGTTCGCGTCTACGCGCGAGCTCGTCGGGACGGGGTGTTTTAAAAAAATATTTTTTTGTTTTTCTTATTTATTTTACTTGAAATTATTTATTTTTTACACTGTTTAAAAAAAAAAAAAAAAGAAAAAAACGGATCACTTTTATTCCTATTACAAGGAATGTAAACATCCCTTGTAATAGAAAAAAGCATGACAGGACCTCTAAAATATGAGATCTGGGGTCAAAAAGTCCTCAGATCTCATATTTGGACTTAAATGCAAAAAAAAAAAAAAAAAAAAAAAGTCATTTAAAAAAAATTTTGTGCCTTTTTAAGACGTATGGGCGTAAAGTGACGTTTTTGACGTCGCTTCCGCCCTCCTATGGTATAGAGACGAGTGGGGGCCATCTTGGCCTCACTCGTCTCCATACCCAGCACGTAGAAGGACCCGATCGCCTCCACCGGAGCCGACGGCTCCGGTAAGCAGCGGGAGGGGGGGCACCTCTCCCGCCGCCAATAGCGGTGATCTCGCAGCGAATCTGCCGCGATGACCACCATTATCGTACACAGGACCGCCTCATGTAAATAGGGATACCTCGGTTGTGGCAGCAGCTGCTGCCGTTACCGAGATATCCCTCTTTTAAGTGCCGACGTATATGTACATGAGGCAGTCGTGAAGTGGTTAATAATTTTTTTTATTTTTTTTATTTTAAATGTATACACACACAAATGTAGGAGTATCTTTTTTTATTTTTATTTAAATGTGTACTTAAAGAGGTTGTAAACTCGGGGGGGGGGGGGGGGGGGGTGAAACCCTGTAAGACGAAGGCATAATGAGCTGGTATGCATTGCATACTAGAATTCATGGCATGGGGCTCCTAAGGAACCACACCCGTGGCCGTTCCTTCAGAGCGCATGCGCCAGTGATGTTACTGGCTGCATGTAATGTAAATATCTCGTACACGGTGCGACATTTCGCCTTGGTTCGCCATGGCGCACGTGTGTTTGCAAGAGCACCACTGGGTTCGTCGGTTTGGCGGCCATGGCGCATGCGGCTTCGCCTCACATGTGCTGTAGCCTTTATTTGGGCGCACGAGGGTTTGTGTCGTATGTGAATTAGTCCATGCACAGAACGTTCCGACGCACAGCCAGCTTATTTAACTGTGTATGTCAAGCAGGTGCTTCCAGAAGGCAGCTGTGGGACACAGAGCAGGCTGTGAACCAGGCATTTGCAGCGGTTCATTTTACCTTACCCGGGTCACGTGAGTCACCAGGTGTTGCTTGGCAGGCTAAAGGTGCTTAGCAGGATTGTTGCATCTTGTTGGCTTGGAACAGAAGAGGACAAGCCCTGGATTATCTAACCTTCTTATCTCCTCGAGCACGCTTAAGCCTAAACTGGTGGTTGCAGGATCAGAACCTGCGAAAGGGAAAATCCTTCCTCACGGTAACTTGGAAAGTACTGACTACAGATGCCAGTCTCTCAGGCTGTGGAGCGACCCTAGAGGGGCTCACAGCTCAGGGGAAATGGTCAAGGACAGAACAGATGCTGCCCATCAACGTCCTGGAATTATGGGCAGTACGTCTGGCCCTACAGTCCTGGACAGGGGAGCTTCAGAACTGCCCTATCGGGGTTCAGTCCGACAATGCCACTGCAGTGGCCTATATAAACCACCAAGTCGATACCAGGAGTCGTCCAGCTCTGAAGGAGGTGAACCACATACTATTATATACAAGGCCAAGGATAAATCCAAGGAAAAAAACAAGCTTAACTTACCGACCAGCCCACAGACAACCAAGTAAACCTGTCTAACAGTATGCGTTAAAAGCAGGGGTTTAGTCTGCACACATTTGCAAATCCGTACCCTTTATGAACCACATACTAGCCTGGGCAGAGGGGCATGTGCCGATTTTATTTCGGCAGTCTATATCCCGGGAGTAGAGAAATGGAAGGCAAATTATCTCAGCCACCAGCAGATCTACCTGGGGGAATAGTCCCTACACCAAGGGGTGTTCCAGGAAATTTGCCAGCGTTGGGGATGGCCAGAGGTCGACCTACTGGCATTCAGGTTCAACAAGCTATGGCAGTTTGTCCCGAACAAGAGATCCTCTGGCAATTGGAGCAGATGCTATGGTAGTTCCATGGAGCCAGTACTCTCTCTGGTTTTATGCTTTTCCCTCCGATCCCTCGCCTTCCACATTTTGTTGCGCAGAATTCAGAGAGGGGGGGGGGGGGGGGTTCCAGTCATTCTGGTGGCACAAGCCTGGCCCAGAAGGCCCTAGTTCCCTGAGATTGTGAGACTGACAATAGACTGGCCATAGACGCTTCCACATCGCTCCTGATCTACTGTCTCAAGGTCCTATATTGCACCCCAATTTACAGTCTCTAAATCTGATGGCATGGCTATTGAAGCCAGAGGGTGTTAAAGGACCGTGGTATCTCGGGACCAGTGGTGTCTACCCTAGTGAATGCTAGAAAAGCTATCACTAGGAAGATCTATCATAAGGTCTGGAAGACTTGTATCGCTTGGTGTGAAGCCAGGAAATGGCATCCTCGGAAATATGTGATTGGGAGAATTCTCTCTTTTGTACGGTCAGATTGGCTTTGAGTACAATCGGAGGTCCGAGTTCGGCCCTGTCAGTATTCTTTCAAAAGCCTATAGCCTCCCATTCGCTGGTCCGAACCTTTATGCAGGGGGCAACTCGTTTGCTCCCCCTCCCCCCCAATTTAAATCATCTATGTGTCCTTGGGACTTGAACTTTGTGCTGTCTGTGTTACAGAAACCACCATTTGAGCCTATTAAGGAAATTCCATTAGACTTGCTGTCACACAAGCTAACCTTTCTAATGTCCATCAGCTCTGCTAGAAGGGTGTCGGAGTTGGTGGCCCTTTCATGCAGGGAACCATACTTGATCCTTCACCACGACAGGGTCCTGTTGCAACCTGTTCCATCCTTTTTGCCAAAAGTGGTGTTGGCCTTTCTTTTAAATCGGGAAATTATTTTGCCTCGTTCAGCGGTAGAGAGACCACTGCATTCTTTGGACATTGTCCGGGCAGTCGAGGTTTATTTGTCTAGATCTGCGGAGATCCAAAGATCGGACTCCTTTTTTGTTTTACCAAAAGCACCCAAGAAAGGGCAGGCAGCTTCCAAAGCTTTCATTGCCAATTGGGACCATCAATTGATCATTCAGGCCTACGGTCTGAAATGTAAAGCTCCTCCCTTTTTAGGGCAGTGATGGCGACCCTTGGCACCCCAGATGTTTTGGAACTAAATTTCCCATGATGCTCATGCACTCTGCAGTGTAGTTTAGCATCATGGGAAATGTAGTTCCAAAACCTCTGGGGTGCCAAGGTTTGCCATCACTGCTTTAGCGTGAGAGCTCATTCTACCAAGGGTGTAGGAACCTCCCTGGGCTTTTCGCAATCGGGTATCTGTGGCTCAGATTTGTAAGGCTGCTACCTGGTCTTCAGTGCATACGTTCACAAAATTTTCTCAAGTTGATGTTCGAGCAGCCGAGGATTCGGCTTTTGCCCGCAGTGTACTGCGGGCTGCCGTATATGGTCTGATGGCTATTGTTTGTTTGGCAGGGTGTCTCCCTACCCTCAAGGCTATTGCTCTGGGATGTCCCAGTAGATAATGTATATTGGCCTAACTCTGTGTTCCATGATGTATGAAAAAGAAAATAGGATTTTTTTTTCCATCATGCTTGCCTGTAAAATCCTTTTTCTTTAAGTACATCATGGGACACAGATCCCTCCCCTCTTAAGGATTCAGTGCTTGCTACAAAATTGAAGTACTTCCTGTATGGGAGGGGTTATATAGGGGATCACTTCCTGTCTGAAGACCTTTTGGTCTGCCAGTGTCCATTCACCTGGAGATGAAGTATAACCCAGTAGGTAATGAATATTAGCCCAACTCTGTGTCCCATGATGTACTGAAATATATTTTTTTTTACAGGTAAGTATGGCAAAAAAAATCCAATTTTTTTGGTACAGGATATAATAATGTACATTCCCTTTAAAAGATGACGTAAATGAGTCTTTGTACTGTGGTATATGTTGCAAGGTAAATACATTTTCTGTTAAACTGTGACCCATGGATTCATTTACCTACTTGATGATTAATCCACTTGCACTGTGTCTAGTCCTTGGAGTATACATAACCTATTGCTCTGGGGTGCTGATGCTTGTGTCAGTAGAGCGCAATGCATTGAGCTCAACTATTTCAAAAATGGCATGCAACTAATTTGTTACTCAAGTCTGCTGCAGTTTTGTAGCACAATGGGCTTTGTGTACTACATACTAAAAAAGCAATGGTAGGCTGCAATATGTTTGATTTTGGATTTAATTCAACTTTCATGTTCCTGCTTTTGTCTGCTGTGTAGACAATTGACAGGCGGACTGTCTCAGCCCACAGCGTTTGAACCCAGCGCTGTAATCTTGCACCCAGAGATGTTTCAGGACCTGTGTCACAGGTGGGCAATGCCAGATTTGGACCTTGTGGTCTACAGGTTCAGCAACAAACCGGACATGTTTGTTTCCATGTGCAGGGATTCCCTAGAGAAAGCAGTAGATGTTCTTGTGGCTCTATAGGATCAGTAAACCCTGGAGCTTCTTCCTCGTCTGCTTTGCAGGCTCAAGATGGGGGGGGGGGGGGGGGGATACATACTGGATAAAAACAATACATATTTCTGCCCAAAAAGGGCAGAAACATGTGAGCGTGGAGGAAATATGTATTTTATTTATCCTGTTCTAATAAAGCATTGCATGTAACTCCAGGAGCAGGTGCCAGTATCATGTGTTTCCACTCAAGTCTTGGCTGACAGGAGTCTCTGTCCACCACCACTTCCATCCAAAGCAAGCTGTTTGGGTTGAGGAGTGGGTTTGTGTTTTCCTGGGATCTAGTACACTGACCTGTTAAAGCTCCTAGCAGACTTTTCGTGGACTCTTAAGGACAGATTTTCTACTCTGTACTAATCTTCGGCTGAATCCCAGGATCTTAGAAATGGGGGGCATCTCTGAATCTTTGATTGCTAAATGCTAGGAAGGCTACCCCCCCCCCCCCCCAAGGTCTATAACTGAACATAAAAGGCATACTTCATTTGCAGTGAGTCTTGTGGCTTTCACTTTAGGAGTTTCTACATGAGACAAATTCTCTCCTTCCTGCAGCTCTGTCGGCACCATGGTTAGGCTTTCATCAGTATCAAGGGCAAGTGGTCTGCCTTTTTATTTTATTTTTTTTCCTCTTGTTTTAGGGACACTTGGTATTTTCATCTTGACCTTTTGTTCAGGGAGTTTCCTATGTAGCTCCCATTGAGCCTCTTTGGAATGTGAAACTGATTCTTGCTACACCTCAGAAGTTGCTGTTTGAACACATTCAAACCCTTTTTCTCTCTGCTCTCATCCACAAGGTGGTGGTCACCTCTACAAGGCGATTGACTGACTGACTGAACTAGTGACTAATGTTGAGGCCCTGACAGGTTCTGCTTTTAATCTGAACGATAACATTGTCCTCCCATCCCTTTTTTATTCTAGTTAAAGCGATTTTTGTAAAGTTAAAAAAAAAAAAAAACATCTCTATACTTACCTGCTCTGTGCAGTGGAATCGCAGAGCGGCCCTGAAGCTCCCTTTCCCGGGTTACACGCCCGGCGCTCCTGTCTCCCCCTCTGTCCATCTTCCCCAAGGGAAGCCGCTTCCCGTTGGGGGCACTCGTGCATGCTCACTCCTGAGTCCCACAGCTGTATCCATTGGCACAGACAGCAGGACTCGGCCCCCCACTCCCTCGTCATTGGAGCTGATTGACGTGAGCGGGAGCCAATGGCTCTGCTGCTATCAATCTGCCCAATAAGGAGGGAGACAGTGGCGAGAGCAACATTCCTATTTGTTATCCTGGAAAAACTCTGCAGGAATACACCAATTTCTTCTACTATCTCAAGTTGGCTCAGGTAGACCATTCTCCAGCTTGTGGTCTCCAGGATCAGGTTATACCCTTTCCTATCAAGGCACACTCCACTAGATCAGAGTGTCTTGGGCTTTCAGGAATCAAGCAACTGTTTTACCAGCTGCCACCTGGTCTTCCATTCATGTTCTACTGGTGGGATGGAGGGAGGTTTTGCAGCCTCATCTGATGCAAGTTCCCTCAGATGGCTCCAGGTCTCTGTATTTGTTTGCCCTGTTAAAGTTATTCAGTTCTCCTCCTGTAGAAGGCAGTATAACCTGAAGATGGAAAAACTTCCTGTGTCCCTTAATGGAGTCCATTATACTAGAACAGTGATGGCGAACCTTTTTGAGCCAGAGTGCCCAAACTGAAATAAATACATTGGTTTTGTGTTGCAAAGTGCCAACACGGCAATTTGCGAGAGAGGGGGGCTGACCGAAAGAGAGGGGTTGTGTGTGAGAGAGAGAGAGGGGTGTGTGTGAGAGAGAGGGGGGGTGTGTGTGAGAGAGAGGGGGGTGTGTGTGAGAGAGAGGGGGGTGTGTGTGAGAGAGAGGGGGGTGTGTGTGAGAGAGAGGGGGGTGTGTGTGAGAGAGAGGGGGGTGTGTGTGAGAGAGGGGTGTGTGTGAGAGAGAGAGGGGTGTGTGTGAGAGAGAGAGAGGGGGGACAGCGAGAGTGATGGGTGTGAGAGAGATGCTGAGAGGGAGGGGTGCTGAGAGAGAGGGGGGGGCAGAGAGAGGGGGGTGTGAGATATGCTGAGAGAGAAGGAACAGAGAGGGGGAGAGGGGCTGAGAGAGAGGGAGGGGGGCAGAGAGAGAGAGGGGGGTGTGAGAGAATGCTGAGAGAGAGAGGGGGAACAGAGAGCTAGAGGGGGAACAGAAAGAGGGGCTGAGAGAGAGGGGTGTGAGAGAGAGGGGGCAACAGAGAGAGGGGTGTGAGAGAAATGATGAGAGAGAGAGAAGGAACAGAGAGAGGTAGAGGGGCTGAGAGAGAGGGAGGGGCAGAGAGAGAGGGGTGTGAGAGAATGCTGAGAGAGGGGGGAACAGAAAGCGAGAGGGGGAACAGAGAGAGGGAGGGGAGCTGAGAGAGAGGGAGAGGGGACAGAGAGAGAGGGGTGTGAGAGAGATGCTGAGAGAGAGGGGCAACAGAGAGAGGGAGAGGGGCTGAGAGAGAGGGGTGTGAGAGAAATGATGAGAGAGGTGAGCTGAGAGAGGAGGAACAGAGAGGGAGGGGGGACAGAGGGAGAGAGAGATGGGGGACAGAGAGAGAGAGGGATGTGAGAGAGGGGGAACAGATACAGAGAAGGGGGACAGAGAGAGAGAGAGAGAGGGGTGCAAGAGAGATGCTGGGAGAGGGGTGAGCTGAGAGAGAGGGGGAACAGAGAGAGGGGGACACAAAGAGGGGGGCTGAAAGAGAGGGAGGGGGGCTGAGAGGAGAGAGAGACCTCCAACTCTGTCCTGGACCCTCTCGTGTGCCCACAGAGATGGCTCTGCGTGCCAGCTGTGGCACGCGTGCCATAGGTTCGCCATCACTGTACTAGAAGTACATAAATATTATTTTGACAACGGAGTCAGTTTTTTGCAGGTGTTATTTATTATGCCATATTGTAAGCTGTAATAGTGCTACTTTTTTGAATGAGAAGTACTGTGTTCTTGTGCTATGAGAGATCATGTAATTGCTCTGAGAAGTTTGCTATATAGCCACAGAGCCATTTTTTTAAGATGCAGTACACTGACATCAGTAGGAATATTTTCCTCTTTAAACGAGCCTGCGTGGCAGTGCGTGGAATTTAATTTTTACCCTTGCATTGAATTATATTTTTAAATCTCTTTTAGCTACCTACACCGAACATGCCTATGGGTCCGGCAGGAATGACTCAGAGTGGCACTCCACAGCCACCACGTTCACACAACATGCCTTCAGAAGGAATGGTAGGAGGGGGCCCTCCTGCACCACACATGCAGAACCAGATGAACGGCCAGATGCCTGGTAAGATTCTCTTCCCCTAGGTATTAACACCATGGTTACTAGGCAACCAATGGACGTGCAGGCTCAGGGGATACTAGATTGCTGATGACAAAACTGCCTTGAATACCCTGAAGTGCAAGCTCTCTTACAGTTTGTTAGCTACAGAGCTACGTGACCTGTATTCACTGTTTATCTTTCTGCCCTTGGGCTTTGATGTGGCTGACACACAGCATTGCTGTGATGAACAGAACTGTCTAAATTTAGTCTGTGTGAAACCACACAGTACAGCTGGCTCTGAAAAGCTTTTTTGTGGAGAGATTGTCCATCGGCTTCACAAAATCCCCTTTTGACAGTGGAGGCGTGTTTTACATGTTATATTTTACTCTTTACTGTCAGCTTATTAAGGTTTGCTAATCCTTTTTATTTTTATTAATCACACAATCAGCCTTTTATATCTTTATTTGGTCTGTTTTGTGGCATTCTCTGAAATATTCTAATAAGAAATGGGGAAAAAGATGCTTCAAATTGGGTATAAAGAATATCTTTATCAAATATGTCATTTGTTCATGTATTAAAGATTTAATTTTACGGTTTTAGGTGCGCTTCCAATGATTTATGTTAGACTTTTCCATGAAAGCGCATCATAATACTACATGCTACATCTTTGATGCACTTTCAGAAAACATGCTCTAACCGAAGTAATTGGGAGGGCACCTAAAATGTGGATACTATCACGTTGCACCCAAACCACAGTGCACCGGTGTGAACCTGGCCTAATACCCTTTCATAAGATGCTTATGTTGTGAATTAAGGGGCATCTTAAATAAATGCCAAAGAATATGTTTTTACACAAGGATTTTGTGTAAATCTAAATTTGGATTAACAGACTTGGCTAACAGAATAGAGAACTCAGGCCTTTTCCCTGGCATGGGAAACACCACAAGTCTGTTAGAGATCCCAGGCTTTGGGGGAAATGTAAAAGCTATATCACCAGCAAAGGGATGTAGCAAAAGTTGCTTGCTGTCGATTTAAAAATTTAGCAAAAGTATTCCAAGAAATAATTTTCTGTATGTACTGTAAAGCTTATTTTCAGAACCAAATTGCACTATGGATATGCTATGCACATGGCCTTTTGTCACCTTTAACGGCAATTCAAATTAAAAATAACAAACATTGTCATACTTACCTGCTCTGTGTAATGGTTTTGCACAGAGTAGCCCTGATCCTTCTCTTCTTGGGTCCCCTGCTGGTGCTCTGGGCCCCTCCCTCCGAGTGCCCCATAGCAAGCAGCTTGCAATGGGGGCATCACACACACAGCTGTGGCTTGGCCCTGCCCCACCACCTCCTCTCTTCATGGGGGGGGGGGGGGGGGGGGGGGGGTCGTGCCACAGCTGCGCTGAAAAGGTGCAAGGGCCACATGAAATGGCCTAGTGGGCCGTATTTGGCCTGCTGGCCTTGTGTTTTGACACATGTGAGATATGATATTATCATACGTTTTATCTTGAGGTACTCTTGTTGATCCAGATCACCTCCATAAATCTGTACCGAAGGACAGATGTTAAACAACAATAATCTGTTCTGTATTTTAAGTCATTATAGGCACCAGAATGTATAAACTACAACTATCCTGCCCAAGCTTCATAGAAACAAATTTGAAAATGGAACGTTTCTTCTGTGAAATAGATTAAGTCCACTTTAGAGAGCCATTCGGGTATCTTAGAAATCTTGGGTGTACTGGGACCAAAATGTTAGTGTCATGATTGATACAGGTCCACAAGTCCAGTGTTGGGCAGATAGCGCTTCTAATCTAAAATGTTTTCTATCTTGGGGCAGTGCTGAGAGCCTAAAAGAATTCTATATCTCCTCACCAGAATTTTCAAGTTGAACGCCACAGGTTTTGAGTTCCGTGAGGAAATATGGGGTTACTCCGAGATCCTTATATTTTTCGGGTATTGAGAGAGCTTAGTATTTAAATTCTTGTTTCCACTTTCCTAAGTGTAGCTGAGTTATCGGATACTCTTGGTATGGATAAAGGGGTTTCTCTGTTGAATTATGTTTTTACTCTTGGATCTTGACTTACACTGTAGGTAACATGAAACGTGCTTAGCTGCTTTGGATTATTGCACATTATTATTGCTCTGTGTACATCTTTTATTAAACCCGCCCCAAGTGTGGAAAATGTGTGACTGTCCTGGTAGAGGATTTCCCACTTCTGTAATTTTCATCTAAGGCTTTATGTACACGGGACGTTGTTCAACCTCTCCTGAACGATTTAACTTGACAGCTAGAAACCGGCATCTAAAAACATCTATTTAGCTGCTTGTAAATGCCGCGTTTAGTCGCGTTTGCGTCTAGAAGTGTTTTTTTTTTTTTGAGACGTTTGAAATGCCTCTAAACACAGCTTCTGAATGCATTTTTTGGGGTTCCAAAAAAGTCCATAAACACAACTGCCTAGAAAAAACTATATAAACAAACCTGTGTACATGTACTGATAAGATAACATTGGATGAGTTCAGGAGCAGTTGGAAAAACTGCTCAACTGCTCCTAAACGTCCGTTTTCCAGCAGCAGTTGTACATGAGGCCTAAAGTCAGCAATACTTTTTCTGCTCCAATTGACACCTGCAAGGTCCTTCTCTGCCTTCTTCCAGGTGCCAGTCTTACACCAGGAGGATAGAAGCACTTAGCCAGTTAATAAACATCAGCTACAGTCTTTTTTTCTCAAGATCCCAAACATTTAAATTGTTATACGTTGCTGAGATAGTAGCTCTAAGTGGTGTTTTTTTCCATACCTTTTTGTTACTGCAATAAACTGTATATTTGGTGGTGATACTTACCTTCACACTTGTTGAGCACAAGGTCTCGAACACTCTTAAAGTGGTTGTAAACCCCTCGGTGCAACTTGTACCTATAGGTAAGCCTATAATAAGGTTTCTTTTTTGGGTACTGGTAAATATCTCCTAAACGTGCGCCATTTTGGAGACATTTACCTGGTAGTGCGCCGATTATGTCATCAGCACATGTGCTGCGAATAAACGGCCCTCCGTGCCGTTTCTTCACTAGCAAGTGCTGTGACTGACGGTGATGCATACTTGCCCATTATGCTTTTACTTTGCAGGGGAAAAAAAGAGGAAGTAAAACTCACCAGGGTTTACTTCCTCTTCTAGGCCCTTTCACACTGGGGCGGTGTGGGCGTCGGCGGTAAAGCAGCGCTATATTTAGAGCTGCTTTATCGTTGTTTTAGCAGCGGTATTCGGCCACTAGCGCTAGTGGCCGAAAAAGGGTTAAAACTGCCCGCAAAGCGCCGCTGCAGCCGCGCCTAGCGGCGGTATAGCTGCGCTGCCCCATTGATTTCAATGGGCAGGAGTGGTATAGGAGCGGTGAATACACCGCTCCTTCACCGCTCCAAAGATGCTGCTAGCAGGACTTTTCCTACCGTCCTGCTAGCGCACCGCTCCAGTGTCGAAGCCCTTCGGCTTTCACACTGGAGTGAAAGGACCCGCTTTTTTCAGGCGCTATATTTAGCGCTGTAGTGCCTGAAAAAACGCTTCAGTGTGAAAGGGTCCTTAAGGTTCCACATCTTTTATGTGTATGTATGGACTACTTAAAGTAAGGTAGAGTCCATATAAAATTCAGAACTGGTATCGAAAGCTTCCTACAAGAATCCTATTGGCTGCATTGAGATTTGATTACATTTTATGAAACCTTTGAAAATGTTTGCTCTTCTAAAACCCTTTCACACGGGGAAGAATCCGTCCAAGCAGATCAGCCTGCTCAGCGGGGGGATCTCTGCTGATCCCTTCTGAGCAGACAGATGACAGGTCTGCTGTGCAGAGCGTACACGGAGACAGCCTGCTGTTCTCTATGGGGTGGTTGGATAAAAACAGACTGCAGGATTGGATGCTGGCGGGTGACAGCGGACACAGACAGCAGAGAACAATGGATGATTTGATTGGGTCCTCCTGAAAAAACGGACAGGTGGACCAGATCAGTCCGATGGTGTGAAAGGGGCCCTATAGAAATCCACCTGTAATGTATCTTTCTTTCCATATTATCATCCTATTTTTATGTTGTGTACTATGTAGTAAATGATTATGAATAAAAGAGAAAATAACTGCTATAAAGAAACACAAAGTGCTGGCTAAAACCAAATTCGTTAAAGTGGAATGTCACCCTTAAATGTATAATAATCGCCCACATAGTAAATTTCGCTTTAAAAATCTCTGTTTCTTTTGTATCCATGCCCTGGTTTATCTATCGGTTTTTAAAGCTGCTGACTATTATCAGCAACACCAAGCTACTCATGGGGTTTCTCAGCCCCCTTCACGCTCTGTGTCCTGTGCTAGACAGGGTAAGGGTTAAGTGGAAAGGAATCTGTTACTACTGATGGGTATTCTTTCCAGGCAGAAATTTCAATCACCCACTGTATTTTTGTGTGTGAAATAAAAATCTGACCATGTACTCCTAATACAGAATACTGTCAAAGACAGAGGTGCACAGTTCTGTGTGTGCTTGTGTGTTTTTTATTTTTTTACTTGTCTGCATATATGTGCACATTTCATTTTGTTTACTGCGGTATTTCCACTGTAACGCACACTTGAACACAAGTATTGTTTTCTTTATTCAGGACCCAACCATATGCCTATGCAAGGACCAGGACCAAACCAACACAACATGTCAAATAGTTCAATGACTATGCCTTCAAATAATCATGGTTCCATGGGAGGATATAACCATTCTGTGCCATCTTCACAAAATATGCCAGTCCAGAATCAGATGAGCTTGTCTCAAGGCCAGTCAATGGCAAACTATGGTCCCAGACCAAGCATGAATATGCAGCCAAATCAAGGTAATGACATTATATTACAGTTGGGCTTTTGGGAGTTGAAGTAAAAGCCACAGAGTAAGCTACAGTCAGGGAAAATGCTGTAACTGAATAACAATATATTGATGAAAACAATTGAATATTTATATCTTAAAATGACTGACTGCACTGCTTTTACCAACATAAAATGTTATGTGAACCTGTGCCAGGACTATGCACGCTAACATGTTGACATATTCTTGAATGGTAAAGTCAGGCCATAGTGAGCTATGGGGTTTTACACCCCCCCCCCCCCCAAACCGCAAGTGTAATTGAGCCCTTACTATCCTGAGCCCCATATAAGGTTGCTTTCACACTGATGTGTTGCGGTTTACCCACACCATGGGTATAATGCAGTGCACTTTCCTGCAGGTTAGCTGCACTGAGCCAATTGACTTCTATTACATTTTGTAGGTGTGCTGCACTTTCTCAAAGCACACAAAAACTCCTGCATTCAGAACTTTTGGTGCCCTTTTTTTAAAAAGCGCACCAAACCCGCAGGATAATGAAGTCAATGGCTCAGTGCAGCAAAGCTGCAAGTGCACTGCGCTGCATCCGCAGATCAGTGTTAAAAATTCCTAATGACCCTTCTTTAGAAGTGCTAATCTGCCCATTACAAAAGCGGTGTATATGTGATGTTAAATACACTGACCTTTTTCCTCTTCCAGCTTCCGCTGGCATCACTCTCCAGGCTGCTAAAAATGTGCCAGCCTAAATGCCCTTTGTATTACTATGCCTGGGACGAGCCAGCGATACAGAGGAAGCATCGGCTTATGGGGCTCCTGCTCTTCACAGCTGTCTGCTCTCGGCTCCATGCACTCTGATGTTTTGGGATAGCGGATCAGCAACCTGTTGATCGTAATCTGGGCTTGCTGACCCGCCATCCCAGAGCATGGGCATACGCTTCATTGGTTTCAGGTTGCATGCGACATCAGAGGGGTTGACCACCCCTGGTTTGGGTGTTTTGGAGAAATGTAAAATTTTAAAATTAAAAATGACAACTGAAGCGCAGAAATCTCTATTATAGAGAGATAGAGGGAGATATATATATATATATATATATATATATATATATATATATATTTTTTTTTTTTTTATTGCTTTCATTAATAGCTAGCCTTCCAATGTATACAAGCAGTGCATGCTTCTAAGCCAGTGGTTGCCCACTTACGGAATATTAGGGGGCCTTAACTGTGGCCCCTAACTTCGCTAAACGTAATTTTGGTACATGCTAGGGGAACTTATGGGCAGGGGGTGGACCTACTACAGATGTCTTTGAGGGGGAATTACTTCACAGTACAAGCAGCTATAGAGGTCAGGGATAGCTTGATAAAGATTTTACTAATTGATAATTGAGAAATTAATGTCTGTAGTCTGGGCACAGGTACACTCTAAGTATAATTTATACGGGCTAGCTCAGCAGAGCCGCAAATTCTTGGGTGGCTGAATTTGTATTTATGAAATTATGTATGTTTGTTTGCCATTCTATGCAGTTTGACTAGAGTCCCTCTTTAACCTGAATCTTTCCTGAGTGAAGCATGGGGGCTGTTATGACCTCTTTACTAAAATGCTATTAGCCTGGCTTTTCTGACTTTTCAGAGTCCCACATATTTGTGCATCAGCAATGATGTCATATTTAAATCTCTGCGAGAAAAACATATTTTATTATTTTTTGCTTCCTCCTGCTAATAATGTGCTAGGCACACACTTCTCAGTCTAATCAGTATGTAAGCACAGGTTTTAGCTCTACAGTTTCTTGTTAGCTGATTTAAAATTATTCATTGTCATGAAACATCTGGAGGATAGGTAGGTGGGCAGACTTTCTGTCAGGATTATAAAGACTTAGTTTTGTTCTTACAGGATAGACAAAGGACTGTGTTGGCAAATATTTTGCATACAATTAGGATGGCCCCTAGAATATTTATTACGGGTTTACAAATAAATCTGCAGAAATTAAAATCTCACCAGCACAGTTGCTACAGTCAGTGGCTTTGTATTACCATGCAGTGCTATATAGTTTAAATGTAAATGTGCAGGCCTTACACTATTTTATTTTGCTTTTGCAGGTCCCATGATACACCAGCAGTCTCCCTCACAGCAGTATAACTTGCCACAGGGTGGTGGACAGCATTACCAAGGGCAGCAGCCACCTATGGGTATGATGGGTCAAGTTAACCAAGGAAATCACATGATGGGTCAAAGGCAAATTCCTCCATACAGACCTCCACAGCAAGGTACTATTAGCAGTATTTGTCTAAGACTGATGCTAGAAGAGCATCATGCTGTTAAAATCAGTCAATTTTCTTTTGCTAGAAGATTACTTAGAACCCCAAACATTTATTATATATTTTCTGAAAGTAGAGGTCCTGGAAAATAAAGTGGTGGCTGTTGTAATTTTTTTTTATATTGCAGAATATTTGCACAGCCATTTACTTTCAAGAAAAAATATTCTTAAATGCATTTTAGTTCACACAAACCCAATATTATACCCATTTTTTGGTAAAAGATAATGTTTCATTAAGTAAACTAATACCAAACATGTCCAGATTTAAATTTGCACACCCACAAAAAAATGAATCCGCTGTATAGAACAGACTGCAAAAAGTAGGTATAAGCATTTACCTCATCACTTAAAGTGGCTGTAAACCCACTAGGAGATATCCAGAGTAGCTACAGGTAAGTCTTATTATAGGTTTACCTGTTGTAAAGGGTTTACAACCACTTTAAGGTTTTTTTTAATATTTTTCTGTAAGTAATAAAGTTTTTGTGTATGTGTTTAGCTGCGTGTACATGCCACGTTTAGTCGCGTTTGCGTCTAGAAGCGTGTTTTTTTTTTTTTTGAGGCATTTGAAATGCCTCTAAACACAGCTTCTGAACGCATTTTTTGGGTTCCAAAAAAAATCTTATAAACACAACTGCCTAGAAACAACTATAAACGTACCTGTGTACATGTACTGATAAGGTAACATTGGCTGAGTTCAGGAGCAGTTGGAAAAAATGCTCAACTGTTCCTAAACGTCCGTTTACCAGCATGATGCCTAAAGTCCGCAATACTTTATTCTGCTCCAATTGACATCTGCAAGGTCCTTCGCCTCCTTCTTTCAGGTGCCAGTCTTACACCATTTTTATTGGTTGGTGGTGAATAACTTCACTCCCACGCAAGATTTTAGTTATCCTGCAACACAGGCACCGTGCTGAGAATGTAAACAGAGCTGCTCATGCTTGCATGTACATTCTGCAGAAGTCTCGCAACAGGCAAAAATTTCATTTTGTGTGTGTGTATATAATAATAATAATAATAATAATAAAAAAAAAAAATATATATAAAATATATTATAGGCTGTTTTCAGTCTGTTCTATACAGCGGATTCATTTTTCGTGGTATTAATGTGTTTGGGTACGTACACCCTCGCCATTAGTGGCATAACTAGAACCTTCAGGGCCCCAATGCAAGAAAACGTAAAGGGCCCTTCCCTCTGAGCCCATGATGCATTTACGGGGTTAAAACAGGCAGTGAGGAGGCAACATATTGCCTCTTTCCTGGCTGTCAAATGCCTCTGAAAAGTGACCTGAGCATGGATCACTTTTCAGAGGAACTGCCATATAATGGGTCAGCAGGATTAAAAGTAATTTGTATGTAAATACAGT
Organism: Lithobates sylvaticus; assembly: GCA_028564925.1. Classification (NCBI taxonomy): domain Eukaryota; kingdom Metazoa; phylum Chordata; class Amphibia; order Anura; family Ranidae; genus Lithobates; species Lithobates sylvaticus. Next base: position 148,935,509 of record CM053030.1, read on the forward strand.
GTGTGTGTGTGTGTGTGTGTGTGTGTGTGTGTGTGTGTGTGTGTGTGTGTGTGTTTATATATATATATATATATATATATATATATATATATATATATATATATATATATATATATATATATATATATATATATATAATATATATATATATATATATATATATATATGTATTTGTGTGTGTGTGTATAATATATATATATATATATATATATATATATACATACACACACAATTAGTGTGTGTGTGTGTGTGTGTGTGTATACGTGCGGATGCATGCACGCACATGTATAAACACACACATACAGTACATAGCCTTTTAAAACAAATTACAGTACTCTACTGCTTTCTGTCGGGTACTGCACTCTAGGGGGAGACAAAGGGCACAGCACACACTGTGCTTTCACTTTAGGTGTAAACAGTGTGACCAGCTCCTGCAGTGCCAATTTACAGTTCGGCTTAGGATCGGGGAGCTCGGTCTCAGCCGCCCTTGCTGCTCTTCCTATCCAGGCACACAGGGCATTGGGCCCGGTCGCGATGGCGATTCCTGGTGAGACAGTGAGCTTTGTGAACTTATCAGCTCCCTTGTAATTTTGTTAAATTTGCATGCGCCTGTGACATGGCAACCAACTATGGTACCTTAACTTGTCCATGGGTAATGCTTTTTATAGGTTATGCGTTTAGCATTAAATGTCAGCTGTGACACTAAAATTATTGCTCCGATGTTGGCAGCAATACCTCCTGTGTTGTGCAATTACTGTTTACATATGCGTTCTGAACCTACTTGTGTGTTAGCATTTGAGTGGTTGGGAGGGTGGGGGAGAGAGTGTCAACTTTTTTTTTTTTTTTTTTCTTCATTTAACTTTATTCATCTTACATCACCCTGCCTGTGATAGGTTTGGGCTGTGAGAAGTACTCTTTATGGAGAAATCAGGGGTCTGTGTCTCCCCTGCCCTCCAGAGCAGCTGGTCAAACACAGATCTGAAGCTCTAGAAGACTGTAAAAGAATCATGGCTGCAGCTGCAATCCTGGTATAACCACTTGCTGCTCAGGAGGCCATTTATATATGTATGCTGGGTGGGCAGTGGTTAAAGGCGGTTTTGAGGCAAGGTTATATCAAGGTAAGCTAGACTTTAAAGCATAACTAAAGTCCCGCTGTTACTGATTGCAAGCAGGCAGCCTATTTATTGCAATAGAGACACGCAGTGTCACTTCTGTAATTAAAATATATTTATATGCCTGCTCTCAGCAGTGGCTGGCTTCTAAACTGAGCTGCAAGTTCCCATGTCAGCTTGCAGCACTGGCCTGATGCTGGGATTACTGACTCCTGCACATGTACAAGAATGATGTCATCCTGTGCCTGCTAAAAAAAAGATGGCTGAAAGCTGGCACGCAGAAGAAGATGCTGGCCCCAGTGAGAGACACGTGGACCTTTTTGGAGGAAAGATATAAATATTGATCCCTTTAGTTCTGATTTAACAAAGTATAGCTAGTATAAGTAACCCAAAGAAGTATCATCTCCTATATCCAAAAAATATTTAGGGTAGGACCAAGTGCTACATGCTGTTGCTCTCTGTCTTATCTATCCTGTGGTTGCTGAGCAGTGTGGTTGGATATTTGCTTTCCCTCCACGGCTTTCGAGCAATGCTGCTAGGAAGGAGACCAATCTATATTTAGGTGTGCATGTCGGTGCTCTTCTCTGGCAGCAGGGGCACTTTCAAGACCATCCACTGCACCAGGGGGAAGATGAGCTTCATTCATTCATTACACAAGTCACAGTAGTCACAATAGTAAAAAATCACAGCCCCTCTTCCCTAAAAATACAATACCAGACAGAGACCCACCCTGGCAAAGCGCCTTTTTGCCATGTTGATGACAAGGGCATGTTCCCTCACAACCCCAACCCAGTGGTTGTGAGGGTCTGGGGGCCCCCAGATCCCCCCTCCCCCCAATGTGAATGAGTATCCTACTCAAAATAAAGCAAATGTACCCAAAAAATGAAAACGCCCAAACTTTTGACGAATTTTATATAAATAATTTACCCCTCGATGTTCATCCATCGTCGGTCACGTTGAATGACGACCACCAACAGCTGAATAAGTGGAGCAGGGATGAGTCACCGGTAGTAAGCATGTAGGGGGGTGGGGTGCTGATGACCGGCATCTCTGAACTGGAAATGTCCCATTTAGCAGTGGTAGGAATTCCACTGATAAATGTTTCACTTCCGGCTGAAGCTGGAGGTCTGGTCTGTGGTTAAAAAGTGCAATAAACACTTAAAAAAAATAAAAAAAAATAACACGTGCGTTTAGTGAATTGCTTGCTTCTGAGATGAATACTGCATGAATTATTTTAACGCAAAAAATGAATGCAGTATTTATCTCAGTAAATTAACCTCACAATGCCAATCATGAAAGCACTATTCTTCAATGGACATACTTTGTCTTCTGTGCCAGTTTTGGCAATGGTGACACTAAAATGGGTTTAGTTACTACCCATAAAAAGGCATGTGCCCAATGTCCTGATTTAAATGCCATTGGAAACTAAGCTTACTTAAATTTTATATCCAATTATTGAAAATGATGTGTGTGTAATTTTAGGTCCACCTCAGCAGTACTCAGGCCAAGAAGATTATTATGGTGAACAGTATAGTCATGGTGGGCAAGGAACTCCTGAAGGCATAAATCAGCAATACTATCCAGATGGTAATTATGTATATTATATTTATGTTTACATAAGTGTACATTGTTCTGTAGCTCTCAAAACATATAGAACAAGTAGGGCATTTCGTGTCTCTGCGTACGTGTCCGCCCCCCCCCCCCCCCCCCCCCCCCCCCCAAGAAGTAAGACTTGCTTCTGTTTTTTTGTTTATTTGTTTTTTGAGTAGTCAAACATTGTTGCAATGTATTTGTCTTTTTTGCATTTTAAATGGTAATATAGCAAATTTAGTATTTATATTTTGCTGATTTGGAGTCCTTATAACGTACAATGTTCTTGTACGTGGTCCCATTATCTGAAAACCCATAATGTCACATAAATTGCTGCTTTTGGTTCCCTGTGCTTCTGTCCAGTGCACATGGTGTTCTCGGTCCCTTCCTTTACAGTAGGGATGCACGCAGGGTTTGTAAAGCCAAAATGTTCTTTGAGGTAGAGTACAGAAAGGTTAGAATCCCTGTCAGTTTATTTTTTGTTGTCTGTGTCCCATTGGGAAGATTTCCCTTTCACCTCTTGACTCGGACGTAATGGGAAGTGAGAGTCAATTTTAACATTTAGATATTTAGAAATTGTGTCCCTTTTTGGAATGTTTCCACTCACCTCTTGTAAAGGCGAAAACTGTAAAATTTGGAATCTCCCATCACTTTCTTAGTTGGTAATAAACTGTAACCAGGATGAATACAGTGAATCTATCTAGCGGGGACAGGCAGCAATAGAAACTACACAGGGAATTAAATCCTTTGCCACTCCATCTAAAACCTAATAAATACTGTAAGTTTTGGCTATACATACACTTTAAAGTGAAGCTACAGTCTGCATTACTTACCTCTGCTTCAATGATCTGACACCCACAAGGTCCCGCCCCAGCATTTTCTCCCCAGGTTCTTCCTGGTGCAGGTCTTTGGCTGTCTGAATTGGCTGGTGTGGGATGACATCACTCCTGCGCATGCACAAGAGTTCAGTCAGTCGGGAACACGGGCACTATGCTGGAATGTAAACTGAGCTGCGGATGTGCAGTTCAGTGTACATTCTACAGAAGATGCGATTTTAGGTAGGTTTATTTTCTTGCATTGCATGCCTCCTTTTGCAATAAAGAGCCTGCCTGCGCATAGATTTTTAATTTTAAACTTAGTTTTACTTTGTTTGCCTATTCTGTGCACAGGAATTTCTGAATTGGACCAGATTCTTTATTTCAAAATATTTAAATTATTTATACACTTTCTTATAAATTTGGTAAATATACAGCCTTGCTCAAAAGTTTGTATACCCTGGCAGAAGGTAAAAATTTGGCATTGATATTAAAAATATGACTGATCATGCCAAAAAATTGTCTTTTATTTAAGGATAGCAATCACATGAAGCCATTTATTATCGCATAGTTTTTTTGGATCCATAATAACAGTAATCACCCAAATGGCCCTGATAAGTTTTACATACACAGGTTAAAATGGCAATTAAAGGTTAATTTCCCACTTTTGTGGCTTTTTAAATCACAATTGGTGTCTATGTATAATAGTCAATGAGTTTGTTAGCTCTCACATGGATGCACTATGCAGGCTAGACAATGAGCCATGAGGAGGTAGAAAAGAACAGTCAAAAGACCTGCGTAACAAGGTAATGGAACTTTACAAAGATGGAAAAGGATATAAAAAGATATCCAAAACCTTGAATATGCCAGTCAGTACTGTTCAATCACTTAATAAGTGGTGGAAAATGCGGGAATCGCTTGATACCAAGACAAGGCCAGGTAGATGAAGATTCCAGCCACAGGAACCTTTTCGGGTGTGACGAACCCCGTACTCAAGATGTCCGCCGTAAATGCTTCCTCAGTCCGGTACTACACAATCCAAGACCCCTTAGCTTACCCAGTCACCAGACAACACCAGTGTAGGGTACATCAAGAATTAACTTTTTATTTGACATGTCACACAAATTTATACAGCCGGATGACTAAAACCTAACCTAATTAGCATGAGCTAATTATCTTAATCAACACTGGACTCCTTAATTCAATTGCAGGGTTAATTAGCACACACACAACAATAGGTGAAATACTCTTACAAGCCAGACTATACTGATTTACACAACAGACAGGCTGGCTGGAGTTCATGACATGAGCATCTGACGGCTTGTGTCCCAACAGTGTCATTCAGTGTATTGCTAATATGCCAAATGCATATACAGAGTCTATGTGTATTGGGGGGCCAGCATGGACCTGAATCCAAGTAACACCAGCTCAGGGGTCCCCAGGCTTGCAGCTCAAAGAGCACCGTTCCCCCAAATGCCAGGGCCCATAATCGCAAGGCAATAGGCTTGCATTCAGTCCCCTCCAACAGCCTCTGTCCCGGCTAGGTCTGTCGCATCGGGATACAAAGAAAAACCCACAGGTAACCTCAGGAGAAATACAGGCTGTTCTGGAAAAAGATGGTGTGGTTGTTTTTAAGGAGAACAATACAATGATACTTTCAAGTTGCCAGAATGAAACCTTTAATGTACAAGTTAAACAAAAAAGCCTGGTTACAAAAACTATGTAATAATGGCTGCATGTGATTGCTAGCCTTAAAGCGGAGTTCTGGTTAAAAAATTTAATGTCAGCAGCTACAAATACTGCAGCTGCTGACTATTAATAATCAGACACTTACCTGTCCCAGGGTCCAGCGATGCGGGGGAACGAAGCCCCGCTGGCATTGTAAGTGGGTCCTGACATCCTGCCATTATTTATAACGCTATAGCGCCTGCAAAACGCCATCGGTGTGAAAGGGGTCTTAAAGCGGAAGTTCCATTTTTGGGTGGAACTCTGCTTTAAATCCAGTTTTTTGGCATGATCAGTTATATTTTTAATATTGATGTCAACATTTCACAATTTCTGCCAGGGTATGCAAACTTTTGAGCACAACTGTATGTAAACTGTTTTTTATATATGTATTTTAAAAAGGCTTTTATCAGTATTATTAAATGTATTCTTAATTATTTGCAATGCTTATATTTAGGGTTGCACCGATACTAGTATCAGTATCGGTGCCGATACCGAGTACTTACACAAGTATCGGTACTCATGCAAATGCACCGATACCTGAAACTGATACTTTTATGCTCGGTTCTTTGAGCTGTCAGTGGGTCTCCCCAGTGTTAATGAAGTCCAGTAATTGGAACTGTCAAAAAAAAAAAAAAAAAAAGCTAGCAATGTTTATTAACAAAATTGCTCAGCACTGAAACTCCATGTTTCTTTTTATTTTAGTTTCTTCATCTGCAGATCAAAGGGATTAACAAATGTTCCTCCTGTTTTAACCCCTTAATAACTCTTAATTTACTCTAATCAGCCTTAACTCCCTATTCTCCTCCATTAAATTATGTTCCTGCTTTTTTTTTTTTTTTTTTTTTTTTTTTTTTTTTTTTTTTTCCTTTTTGTTCATGTCTGTTATAAACAATTAAAACAGTTTTGTTTGCTTTGTTAGTGAAAACAAATCTATATATTATATATAATTTTTTTTTTCACATTAAAAAAGCACTAAATAAAAAAATAAAAAAAAATAAAAAAAAACGTATTTAATACAAAACAGTTGCGATAGGTATCGGTTATCGGTATTGGCGACTACTAAAGAGAAAATATCGGTACTCATTGGAAAAAAAATGGTATCCGTGCATCCCTACTTTATATTGTATTAATCATAAGGTTTAGCTTGAAATATGTCCAGTAATCTCTGTTCTGAGTAGCCTATTGTGTATGATGCAAACAATGGAATTCTCATTCACTCTGAAGGGTATGTTAAGTTGAATACTAAATATAACTTGGGTATACTTTTCTTTTTCTATATTACTGAAACCTTCTACACCTTTTTGGAAAAGGAAATTATTTTGAAGGCTAAGTTTACCTTTTTGTTCCTCCCTTTTTTCTTTTCAAGTTCCAGCTCCCCTATGTACCAATATAGCATTAATGTACCTCTTTTGCAAAGTTAAAACTGCTTTCCATTAATTCTACACAGACTTTCCTCTCTTCATAGCTGTTTAAACACACTGTTCGCAAAAAACTTTTGCTTTATTTCCTGGACTGACTTTATCATGACCCCCCCTTCCCCCCCCCCCCCCCCCACTCCAAGCAAGAAAATGTAGCGCACATGGAAGGCCACCTTCGCCTGGTGCTAAAAAAAAAAAAAAAAAAAAGGCATCAGAGTTCCAGATAATACTCTGGCCTTTCTTCAGTCTGGTCTTTGCTGTAAGTGGCTTGAGAACCCTTAAGGGACAGGTTTTTGCCCCACACATCCTTTTCCAGAAATTCCTTGCTTCAGTCTCCAAATGGCTCATGAGTCAGAGAGATGTCTTTTGGATGTTCACACATGTTGGTTAGCCTTCTTCAAAGCCATTACGTTGGTGTAGGCATGTTTCTGAGTTAGTAGCCCTTTCTTGTAAGGAACCTTTTCTTATATTGCACAAGGGCTAGGTGGTCTTGAGACCAATACCTTCTTTTCTACCGGAAGTTGTCTTTCTTTCACTTCAATGAGGCATATTGTCTTTTCTCTGTATCCTGCAGCCAAAACGCACCAAGGAAGTTACCTTACACTGCCTAGATGTTGTCAGGGCTTTCAGTCTACCTGGGAGGCACTGCTTCTGTCCGTCCTTCAGGTCTTTGAAAGGGGCATCCTGGTTCTCACTCCACCATTGCCAGGTGGATCAGGCAACTTAAGGCCATAGTAAATCTGGTTTCTCCAGTTTAAATCATACCCATCGAAGCATTTTGGTATTTGCACAACTCCTCCCTGGAGGCAACCCACTGCTTGCATCATCGCTGAGTGCTTTTGAGAGGAATACTTAGGCGGAATGCTGTGATGTTTTTAGGAAGATATGTAGAGAACACTATTGGCCCCTCCAATGAGCCATGATCTACCTGCATTGGATTGAGAAGCACAAATATGAAATTGCTGGGTTCAAAATAAAGATCTGCTTTGGTAAGGAAATGGCCCTTGGAAACCGGTGAGCACACAAGCATGAGGTAAAAAAAGCATTCAAAAGAGCACACTGGGTCTGGTGGATTGCAATAAGGTATGGCGCTGTTACTGTTTTTAAGACTAACTGAATTCTAGTTCATTAACAAGTGAGTACAGCACATACATTTTGTATAAAAAGTTAATATTAGGAAGATTAGTTAAAACACAATAAGAAAGACAATTTACATGTATTTTCCTTGCATGCTGGGTAATTTTTTTAAAATCTGTCTGCAAGTTTCAGCAGTGCTGCTCTCTACTTAGTAAGAGTGTAGGCTAGAGATGCCATTCAAGCAGAAGGACCAGATTGCTTCTCGTCTCAATGACTCCAGAGTTGTGATTTGGGCGGTAAATACCATACTTTATTCAATATAAAAAGATTTGCAAGTGCCAAATATTATCTTCACCACTGATCTCTTGTGGGCAGCTCAAGTATGTGGTTGTGCATTCTGAGCATGAATCTGTTGTCGCATCTCTGGAACCATTTAGGGTGAGTAATCTGTACAATCATTTAAGCGCTCGTAAACTGCTGGGGCTTAGGTAAAAGTCAGAGATGGGAGTTTACTCCCACTTTAACCACTAGCTGACCGCCCACTGTCAAATGACGGCGGGACGGTGCAGCTCTTATGACGGCGCTCGCTTTTTGGCCACTGGGAGGCGCGTGCCCGCCGCGTAGCTGGGGACCCGGTGCGCCTGCCCGTCGGTCGCGATGACCGCCAGGCACCCGCGATTGCCCGGTAATCGAGCAGGACGTGGATCTGTGTGTGTAAAACACACAGATCCACGTCCTGTCAGAGGAGAGGAGACCGATGGTGTGTCCCTTGTACATAGGGACACCGATCGGTCCCCTCCCCCCACAGTTAGAATCACCAAGATAGGGTACATATTAACCCCTGCAGCGCCCCCTAGTGTTAACCCCTTCCCTGCCAGTCACATTTATACAGTAATCAATGCATTTTTATAGCACGGATCGCTGTATAAATGTGAACGGTCCCAAAAATGTGTCAAAAGTGTCCGAACTGTCCGCCGCAATGTCGCAGTCACGATAAAAAATCGCAAATCGCCGCCATTACTAGTAAAAAAAAAAAATAAAATAATAATAAAAATAAAAATGCTATAAATCTCTATCCCCTATTTTGTAGACGCTATAACTTTTGCGCAAACCAATCAATATACGCTTATTGCGATTTTTTTTTTTTTTTTTTTTTTTTTTAACCAAAAATATGTAGAAGAATACGTATCGGCCTAAACTGAGGAAAAAATTTGTTTAAAAAAAAAAAAAAATTGGATATTTATTATAATAAAAAGTAAAAAATATTATGTTTTTTCAAACTTGTCGCTCTTCTTTTGTTTATAGCGCAAGAAATAAAAAACGCAGAGGTGATCAAATACCACCAAAATAAAGCTCTATCTGTGGGGAAAAAATTATAAAAATTTTATTTGGGTACAGCGCTGAAAGCTGAAAAATGGCTTGGTCAGGAAGGAGGTGTTCGTGCCTGGTAGGCAAGTAGTTAAATTTCCTACTGCAGATATTCATGTCCCCTTCACCAAAACACCCTCAATTTATTTCTTACCATGCTGCACATACAGTGGTAATTTTTTAGTAGGAGAGAAACTATAGAAGACCATGAGTGGTATATTTGTTCAGCTAAAAATTTCAGTGTTTAAAGTAGAACTAAAGATGCAACTTTTTTCATTTTGGGTAGAGTAAGAGAAGGGTATAGACCCTGATGGCGTTTTTGACAACTGTGTCCCAATTTGGACATTCCTTTCACATCCTGTCCCATGGCCAAAACCGGACATGAGGAAATCCCTCCCAAAGTGAGGAAATCTCTGGTGGTCACCAGGGTCATCAGAGATGGTGTCCCCACTTTGAAGATTTCCTCTCTATTACTGTCCTGGGAACAACCCAAAAGTTCAGAAGTCCTTTAACTTTAACAGGGTGATGGTGATAAACCGGGTGAAACTCCTTGATGATTGGGGGGGTGGGGGTGCAATGAAAACCTGACAGGCGCTCTAATCCCTCTCTCTAGCCAAAACTTAAAAAATGCCTTTAGTTATACTTTAAGTAAAACGCAAAATATCTAAAGGCGTTTTTAGAGATGACCTGTTTTCTGTTCTAATACTTTTGCGATATCTTCATCAATGATGAAAATGGTATGTGGCTACTTATTCAGAAATACTGTTAAACTATCTTTTCCTACTCTGCCATTGTTCTGTAAGTAAGGAGTAAGGAGCTGTGAATAACAGATTTCTGTCTGCTTTGCACTTGGTATAGGCTTGTGTATTTCCACGTGCAATACCACTCTTTTTTTTTTTTTCTTTAATCACTTCAGCTCTGGAAGGTTTACCCCCTTCATGACCAGGCCATTTTTTGCGATACAGCACTGGGTTATTTTCAACTGACAATTGCGATGCTGTGCCCAAATAAAATTGATATCCTTTTTTCCCCACAAATAGAGCTTTCTTTTGGTGATATCCGATCACCTCTGCGGCTTTTATTTTTTGCGCTATAAACAAAAAAATATCGACAATTTGGGGGGGAATATTTTTTACATTCTGCTATAAAACATACCCAATAAAAATATTTTAAAAAAAATCTAAATTCTTCATCAATTTAGGCCAATTTTTTTTTTTTTTTTTTTTGCGGGATTGCGGCTGGCAAATCTGACACGAAGTGACACTTTTTGGGGCACATTGACACCAATACAGTAATCCGTGATAAAAAAAATGCACTGTCATTGTGCTAATGACACTGGCAGGGAAGGGGTTAACATAAGGGGCAATCAAAGGGTTAACTGTGTTCCCAGGGGGTGCTTTGTACTCAGATGAACTGCGACAGGTACTCATATTGACTGTAACAGGTACTCGGGGGGGGGGGGGGGGGGGGGGTGTGTGTGTGTGTGTGTGTGTGTGTGTGTGTGTGTGTGTATATATATATATATATATATATATATATATATATATATGTATATATATATATATATATATATATATATATATATATATATATATATATATATATATATATATATATATATATATATATATATATATATATATATATATATATATATATATATATAAATATAATTCTATACTGTGACAGGTACTCTGATGGACTGACAGGTACTTTTATGTGTGTGGTGAAGGGTCCTGTTTATTTGGGGGGGGGAGCAATCAGTGTGGTTGGTGTACACTGTAAGCGGTAACGAGCTGTTACCACAATCTCCTTCTCGCACGTGGTTGGTGTGTGAGAAGGAGAACCCGGTAACATCTCATTACCGCGGTTTGTTGACATTTAGTGATCGGCTGTGAAAGGATCACAGCCGATCAAGTGGTAAACAGCCGCCGGCAATGGCTGTTTACCAGTGTCGGTGACGGGGAGTGTTCCCGGGAACACGCCGCCACCGACGCGCGTGCTCGCGATCACACGCATGCGACGTGCAAAGTGGGGCGGTACCACCTGTGATCACTTGGTAAACAGCCATGCCTAATGGCTGTTCACCCCCCCCCTCGGTGGCGAGCGGTGTCTCCGTGACACGGCGCCACTGAATATACAGGGTTGTGCGCACACGATCGCTCGCTTTCCCTGTTTAAATGGACGGACGTCATATGACGCCTGCCCAGAACGGGAGCCGCGCCGCCTGGCCGTCATATGACGGGCGGCAAGTGGTTTAACTCAAACGTCAACCTTAATATAATTTTCTCCTTGTGTGTTAAAATACACGTGGTAATCCCCACAATTTTTCATTTGTGAGCACTGGTGCCCTCACTTCATTACTGACCAGTTAGTAACAAAAAACAAATGCAAACTATTCTTTTTCTGGTGCTGCAACTAGGGTTTCCACCTGACCAATAAATATGGGCCTTTTGCCAATCTTTAGTAGGAAAGTAAGTCCGGTATTATTTTTATAAAGGCTTATAAACCTTTGATGCAACTGTATCATTCTTCCAGGATCTGTGCCATAGGAATTTACTGAAGGGCTGAAAATAGTCCAATACCTTAACAGCAAAAAAGGAACTACGAGGGGCGTTCAAGTCAAACCGGGACGTTTGAGTTTATATGATAAAAGAACAAATTTCAAGGCATGTGTTGGAATGGCCTAGTCAAAGCCCAGACCTCGGAAAGCTTTGGCATAAAACGATTTGTCAGTACGCCTGAACCATCCTAGGCCAGCCTGCTTCACTTCGTCATCAGTGCCCCCACAGAAAGATTTGTCTCTTGTACAATTTCATGACCTATTATCCAGGATTAGGCATTCCACACGCTGAATGTACACAGGAATGACTGCTGTGGTCTGGGAACCACTATGGCCGAAATTGTCACTGACAAACGTGCGGCCATCTTTGAATTGTTTACACAGTTTAAATGTCTTACTGTGGCTGAGTGTTTCATCACTGTACTGTGCTGGAAGTCTTCTGTAGATATCCGCTGGTTTTACGCCCTCTTTCAACAGACACTTCATCACTACATGCTGTTCCATGCACGCACTAACATTTTTGTCTGCCATCTTGATTAACAGTCTCTGGACTGGCCCGCGACATCTGCGGCACCTATCAGTAATGGGACATGCTTGCCACTTACTGAGTGTAGTACTGCCACGCTAGCATCCCTTTTTTTTTTTTTGTAAAATTATAAGTCTTGGTTTAACTTGATTGGCCTTGTACTATTGGCATGCAATCAATGGATTGCATGTGATAAACCTGTTTCCAGATGTATATGGCTTAAGCTTATAATTAGTACAATGTTTTTTTGGTTAGCAGGGATTTTTCTTATTACACAATCTTTGGGTATAGCAATGGGTATCACAGCTATAGCAGCTATAGATCTGCATAAATGTGTTTCCCTTATTCATTCTTATTGCTATTCTGCATGCAAGACTCCCACAATCCTCCTTTTTTTATTTAAATTTTTTTTAGAACGTAAATCTATCTACTTATGTTTTAGGTATTTAAATGACCACATTGGACCTATGGGTGTTTTTTTTTTTTTTTTTTTTTTTCTCTTCTGTAGAAATGATTTAGTTTCTGTGATGCACTTTTTTTTTGTGTTCTTTGCTACAATAACTTTTATATTTTCAGTCTGTTAAATCAGTTAAGCCCTTTAATTGATAAGCAGCTCTTTACAGTTTTATATTACTACTTTTAATTGAGGTTGTTAGAAAAGCATTTCCAGCCATTATTGTGCTTTAAATTGCTTAATAACTTTCTCCAAGTCTTTTAATGTGAAAATATTCTTAGCATTCGTGAGCAAGTAAGACTAATTATATGAATCTCCAGCAAAAGGCCATTAACGTTTCTTCCTGTTTCTTGTCGAATTGATGTAGGTCATAATGATTACGGTTATCAGCAACCGTCGTATCCTGAACAAGGCTACGATAGGCCTTACGAGGATTCCTCACAACATTACTACGAAGGAGGTATCTATATACCTTCACACACACACACAAACACACACACACATCTATTTTCATTTGTAACTCCCCCGGAATGAGAGATCTTTCACAGAACATATCCATATTAAGCTACAGTGCCTTGCAAAAGTATTTTTTTGCAAACGTGTTTTGTTGCCTCACAACCTGGAATTAACATGGATTGTTTGAGGATTTGCATCATTTAATTTACAGAACATGCCCACAAGTTTGAAGATTGTGTTTTTTATTTTTATATATTTTTTTTTTTTTATTGTGAAGCAGACAACAAATAGGACAAAATAACAGAAAAAGTCAATGTGCATAACTATTCACCCTCCTAAAGTTAATACTTTGTAGAGACACCTTTTGCGGCTATCACAGTTCCAAGTCGCTTTGGATAAGTCTCTCTATGAGCTTGCCACATCTTACCAGTGGGATTTTTGCCCATTCCTCCTTGCAAAACTGCTCCAGCCCCTTCAAGTTGGATAGTTTGCGCTTATGAACAGCTATCTTTAAGTCTGAATACAGATTTTCTATTGGATTGAGATCTGGGTTTTGACTAGGTCATTCCAACACATTTACATATTTCCCCTTAAACCACTAAGTGTTGCTTTGTCCTGCTGGAAGGTGAACCTCTGTCCTAGCCTCAAATCACACACAGAGTGATACAGGTTGTGCTCAAGAATATCCCTGTATTTAGCACCATCCATCTTTCCCTCAACTCTGACCAGTTTCCCAGTCCCGACTGCTGAAAAACATCCCACAGCATGATGCTGCCACCACCATGTTTCACTGTGGGAACGGTGTTTTTTGGGTGGTGTTGGGTTTGCGCCAGACATAGCGTTTTCTTTGACAGCCAAGAAGTTCAATTTTAGTCTCATCAGACCAGAGCACCTTCCTCCATACGGAGTCTGTCACATACCTTTTCGCAAGCTCAAAACGTGCCATTTTTTTTTTTCTGAAAGTAATGGCTTTCTTCTGGCCACTCTGCCATAAAGCCCAACTCAATGGAGCGTTACGGCTTATTGTCGTCCTATGTACAGATACTCCAGTTTCTGCTGTGGAACTCTAACTCCTCCAGGGTTACCTTTAGCCTCTGTGCTGCCTCTGATTAATGCTACTTGTACATTGTCCCTTACTTGTTTGGAGAGTTCCTTGGTCTTCATGGCAGTGTTTGGTTAGTGGTGCCTCTTGCTTAGGTGTTGCAGCCTCTGGGGCCTTTCAAAAGGTGTGTATATGTAATGACAGATCATGTGACACTTAGATTGCACACAGGTGGACATCATGTCACTAATTATGTGACTTCTGAAGGTAATTGGTTGCACCAGAGCTTTTTATGGGCTTCATAACAAAGGGGGGGAATACATAAGCACATGCCAAATATCAGTTTTTGATTTCTGAAAAATAGTTTTATGTATACATTTTTCTAATTTTACTTCACCATTTTAAACTATTGTGTTGTGATCCATCACATATAATTCAGATTAAAAAAACATTGACCTAAAGGCTGTAATGTAACAAAATGGGTAAAAAGGGGGTGAATACTTTTTCAAGGCACTGTATATAACAGAGCTCTAATTGCTGGCTTCGTTTACTTCACTACAAAGTTAGGTCTCAAACACAGCAGTTTTCACAAACCCGCACTGACAGTAACTAAAACATGTTAATTTTCTCAACTTTTCCAGAAAAGCAACCCATTAGATCTTTCTCCAAGCTATCTTTCTACATGCACACATTTTTTTGTCTTTTAGGAACCAGCTTTCTGATCTTGTCTAGCTAGTCTGTGCTCCTTCAGCTGTCTTAATGTTTTACTTTTACTCTTGCTATCATGGTCCCAAGACTGTGATACTTTAACTTTATTGCTCATTTGCCAAGGATGCTCCAACAACAATGCTTCAGTCCAAACTTGTAAAACTAGCTTTAAGTTTGTGGGCTGATTTCCTTGTTTTTTATTTTTTAATGTTTTGGTGTTTTGGCATTTTTTATATTGGTTTGGTTTTGCATTTTATTTTTTTTTCCCCCCTGTTTTTTGGTGTTGGTTGTAAAAACTTGAAATAAAAGCCAACATTCATTTTTTCTTCCTTTTTCCTAAATCATCCTTAGGTAATGCTCAATATGGACAACAGCAGGAAACCTATCAAGGTCCACCACAGCAGCAGGGATACCCATCTCAACAGCAGCAGTACCCTGGCCAGCAAGGTTATCAACCCCAGCAACAAGGATATGGTAAGTATTAACCCATTTGTGATCACCTGTCATAGATTTTAATCTCATAGGCTGTTTTTATTTTATGTAAATGGCCTATCACAACAGCAAGAACGCCCATCTCAGTAATGGCAGTACCCTGGCTAGCAAGGTTGTCTGCCCCAGAAAGTTATGGTAAGTCTTGTTAACCTGTTAGTGATCATCAGTAGTAGATTGAAATCTCATAGGCTAGCTATAATACATGTAAATTGTCCTTAGAAATTCCTTCAGCAATTGCAGATCACTGTCGCAAGGTACCTGGGGACAAAAGCACCAAATAGCCTACAGGAAACTCAAAACACCAATAAGGGTGATGGTTGTTCCGTTGGAACAATGTCCTGTGCACACAATGCAGCCAATTTGACATAAGCAGATCTTTTTTTTGCTACCGGATATGTATTTTTGAAAAACTATTGGCTTAGATTTCCAGAGGCCAAATTTCTTCACAGCCAAAAGAAGGCTGGCAAAATCAAAGTATTTTCCTATCTATGCACAAATTGAATGTGCACTATATGAGGATTGGCCTTATCCTGAAACAATATTCACTTCTCTTAAGGTCATACTAAACAGAGAAATGTTAATTGCTATAATTCATTCACATAAATCGTATATTTCCTGCCACTGAGTTTTGTTTTTTTAAATCTTTTTAAGTACCTTATTTTTACAGCACTGTTGTGTGGTCACATGTTTCCCTGTTTGTTGGCATCTGCAGGGAAAGATTCTTGAAAAGGGGCATCTATTACTTTGCTGATGTATGCTCTCTACAGACTTTGCAGAGACCTATGTTAGGAAAATGCATGTCTCTGCATGATATGAACAAGACCAAAGTATTCTATGCAGGTCAAATCTGCACCATTTTCCATCAATTCTTATGCATGTATGTTGTGAACAAGGCCCAACTGTTCCCATAGTCTGCTGTCCTATTTATGAATCACAATATTTGGGAGTTTTGTTAGAATTCAGGAAGGGCTCGTTCACAGCATGTGTGCAAATTTTGACTTGCTTCGAATATTTTGGGCTTGTTCTAATGTAGGTCTCTGCAAGGACATAAAGAAAACTAAACTATTGACTTCTATGTGCCCTGTTCCCACTATAATGTCTGTGTCAGCTGAGTTCTAATATTTACTCTATTATTTTTTAAAGCTATTTCTATAATAATTGTGGTTCTATCTACAGCTCTCTGATCAGATCCAATGTTTCGTGAGCTGTAGATCTGAAATTTTTTTTCAGGGGTTCCCTGAAATCTTGGACTTTTTGCCAAGGGTTCCTTCACAGTAAAAAAGGTTGAGAAACACTGCTCTAGGGTCTCTGCTAAAAATATAATATATATATATATATATATATATATATATATATATATATATATATATATATATATATATATATATATATAATATGATTTGGGGTTCCAAGTAATTTTCTAGCAAAAAATACAGATTTTTAACTTGTAAGCACCAAGTGTCAGAAAAAGGTTTGTCTTTAAGTGGTTAAACTGACCTAGTTTACGGACTGAAGTTCATTCCTTTGATCTAAAAAAGTGTTACAATGTTTCTCTGTATCTCGCCTATGCCATGTTGTGATAAACTTGGCAGACTGCCTGTTTTTTTGTTGACCGCCTTCAGCAGAGAACTCTATGCACTGAATCGGGAAAATGCTGTAGAATCTTGATTCTTTGATCAATGTTAATTTTTTATCTTGGTGTACAGTACAGGACGTCTGCTTCCTTATTGTTTGCTAAAAAAAATTGTAAAGTCACATGGAGTTGGTGGGGTTCTATGAGTGTTAATTAGGGGTGACTCTAGGAATCTTTTTTGTCATTGCACAATTTCCTGAATGTAGTCAGCATATAACATGTGGTCCTGTGCTGTATTCCTAAATAAGAAATTATACGGGCACGTTAAACTTTCTTATGCAGCCTTAGTGTATAGGGCATAAAGGTTAATTTTTCATTATCATTCTGCTTTAACTAAAAAATAAATATAGCTTAACTTCTGGCAAACGGCAAAATGTACAGATTAAATACATACTGTATATGGGAGCCGTTCTTCCTGCCAATTGATTTGTGTTTTTTGTCTTATCGGTTTCTGGGATTTACACACAGCCCTGTGACACAGCACAACCAGGTGGATAACCTTTTCTCTGTTATAGTGGAAACAGCAATGTATTTGTGTCCCCTCTCCTATCTGCCCTGTCCTACGCTCTTCCAAGCTAAAAGAGGAGGTCCACCTGAAATTTTTTTTTTTTTTTTTTTTTTTTTTTTTTTAAATCGGCAGCTACAAATACTGCAGCTGCTGACTTTTAATAAATAGACACTTACCTGTTCCAGGTTCCAGCGATGTCGGCAGAAGATGACGAGTGATCGCTCGTCTCTCGGCTGCCCCCGCCGGCATCCTCTGTCAGGGAATCAGGAAGTGAAGCTTGCGGCTTCACTGCCTGGTTCCCTACTGCGCATGCGCGAGTCGCGCTGCATGTCTTTATTTGTCCCCGTTGTGTCCTGGGAACTGTGTTTCCCAAGACACAACGGGGCATCTTCGGATATGGGCGGGC
Source organism: Lithobates sylvaticus (assembly GCA_028564925.1). NCBI lineage: Eukaryota > Metazoa > Chordata > Amphibia > Anura > Ranidae > Lithobates > Lithobates sylvaticus. The sequence goes on from CM053030.1 coordinate 148,953,405, forward strand.
CAGCTCCGGCTAGCTAGTCCCCGAAGTGGGTGCAGATACCTGTATTATACAGGTATCTGCACCCCCCTCCCCCCTGAAAGGTGCCAATTGTGGCACCGGGGGGGGAGGAATCCGATAAGTGGAAGTTCCACTTTAGGGTGGAGCTCCGCTTTAAGTGCTACATTAGGGGATTGAAAGAAGCTGTTAATAACCACTTGCTTACTGGGCACCTAAAATCCCTCCTGCCCAGACCAATTTTCAGCTTTTAGCGCTGTCACTCTTTGAATGACGATTGCACAGTCATACAACACTGTACCCAAATAGAGCTTTCTTTTGGTGGTATTTGATCACCTCTGGGTTTTTTATTTTCTGTTAAAAATGAAAAACCGACATTAAAAACAAACAAAAAAAAACGTTTTATATTTTGTTAATACATTTTGTAAACTGGTAATTTTTCTCCATCATTGATGTACGCTGATGAGGCTACACTGGTGGGCACTGATGAGGTGGCACTGGTAGCGGGCAGAGCTTTCTTTTGGTGGCATTTGATCACCTCCTGTGTTCTATTTTTTTAATATATACATGAAAAAGCCTGACAAATTAGAAGTAAAAATGAAAGCCCTTTAATACATTTTGGCCAAAAATGAATTCTGCTACATGTCTTTGGTAGAAAATAAAAATCCAAATAAGTGTATATTGATTGGTTTGTGTGAAAGGTTATAGTGTCTTCAAGCTATTGTGTGTGTGTGTGTGTGTGTGTGTGTGTGTGTGTGTGTGTGTGTGTGTGTGTGTGTGTGTGTGTGATCTATCTATCTATCGACTTCTTTTTTTATTAACTTTTTTTTTTTTTTATACTAACTGCCAGTGACGTTATTGCAGTGATCAGTGCTAATATGCACTGTCACTTTACTAATAACAATGGCCCGGAAGGGGTTAAATGCATGTCTAACAAGTGTTTGTGTGTACTGCGTGCTGCTTCTACTGGGGATCTAGTTGCTTTCCTGAATGAAGAAACGTGATCCCCTGTCACTGAACACGGCTCTTGTGGTATTTACATTCACAGAGCTGTGTTCGTTGAAGCCAATGACTGACCACCGGTAGCTGACATGTGCTGGGACAAATAACCGCACTATTAAGTGTGCACTTCACCACTGCGCGTGGATCACATACTATGTACGTGATCCAGCGCAGGGAGGTTGCTCAGCCATTGTATATGTAAGCTATAAGGTCAGCAAGCGTTTAAGCCCATCAAACAGCCACCCATTTACAAGCAGAATAGAAATTTGTCAAGGGTTCAGGAGCTTTAGGCTTTGTATGTGTAGAGATGAAGCAAAATTATGTGATGAATGGCTCCATAAATATGAACATCCAGAATGCTATTTGCATTGCAGCATATCGCAAATGTAACTTACTGTAACATTGGGCTGCTATGAGAAATGTCAGTAGCTTCTCTGGCCTGTTTTTATTCTGTTGCAAAAAACAGTGTTGCCCTGACATTTGAAAGGATCTCTGTATAGGGTAACTTTTATAAAAGCTGTTTATATAATGCATAGATTCTCTTGTACATTTCCATAGGTCCTTCACAAAGTGGACCAGGTCCTCAGTACCCTAACTATCCTCAGGGGCAGGGTCAACAGTATGTGCAATACAGACCTTCACAGCCAGGACCCCCACAGGCACAACAGCAAAGACCTTATGGATATGATCAGGTAAATTTTAGAATATCACCTTCTATTGATTAGGCATCAAAAATAGAAGTTTGCAATAACAAGTTAAATGTCTGTATAGCTTGGTGTTCTTGCACTTAATATGTGTGTGCATTTTTGGTTAAGGAAAGTCATCATGTGAATCAACGCTGTATGTTGCAACAAATACAAATAGTTCAAAAGCATGAGTAAAAGTAAGTATGCATTTGCAGTACAAGGTGAAGGTGATGTATTCTTTTTATTAGAAAGGCTTTCTGTAAATTTCTCTTGTGTGAAATACCATGGCGAGACCTATAAAACTAAAAATCATGTGACCGTTCAGAACCACTAGGGATCTTGTAACTTATCATTTCTCAACCCGACTTTTCAAGTGTTCATGTTTTTAGACTTTTAGATAATTTATACATGCCCAGCTAATTTTAAAGCTGAATTCCTAGCAGATAATTAAGTATGCAGTTAAATTATATATTTGTGAACGGTTTTACCTGCAAAAGGACTTGCTAATGCTGCTCAGCCATCCGGATACCCCTGCCAGAGAGCACAGCTAAGTCCCGCAGACTCTAGTGTACAGTTCAACAATACAGTCTTTTTCAGGACCCACCCCTAGCTTGGTTTTTGACAGTGATGGAGAAGTAACACATTCATGATGATGTCCCTTTGTTCCCCCTTGTGTAAGCATGTTCACAGGTTTACGGTGACAGAATGCTGACCCTGTCTCTCATGGTCTGAGCACTGTGCAGGGAACTACACAAAGCTGATACCAGGAAAGATCCAGGTTCTAATGCCAATCTAAAAAATACATTGAACTTGGAGCTTTATTTCAGGAAAATTACTAAATAAACAAAATGTCATTTGTGTTTTGCCAGTCTTGTGATCCAGGTTGGCAACCTCCATTCTGTAGGCAAGTGTTTAAAGCGGAACATTACCCGAAACAATTTTATAACAATTAATACATTCCACGTTAATAATTCTGCTAAATTTTTTGTATTCTATTAGTTGCCTGCAGTATTGCTCCTGTTACTTCCTGCTGGGGACTGCCATTTTGTTGAAGCCCAGAGTAGTCACCTCTTATTGGAAACTCTCTCCCTCTCCTTGGTCTCAAACTATATGCCTCTTTGTGTAAATAAAATGTGTGCATTGCCAGCCTTGATTGTATGTTTTCCCTCAGAGTACATCTGACAGAAGCTGTACAGTGCTGATGTCCACAGGCTGCTGCTGCCACCGAGGTAGAAAGGAGAGGATTTCAGAGAGATAATAGACTCTGTTCCCTCTTTTGCGTCTCTCGGTCAACAGTTTGTCCTGTCACCTCTCCTGCTTTGCTTTTCTCCCTCCCTAATCTGTGTTCTTTTGGCAGTCTGTGTCATTCCCATTTCCTCCCTCTAAATTTTGAGGCTATCAGCAGATCGGCCTCTAGTGGCTCTGATTTTCGTCACAGTACCGATAATATAGAACACATTAGGCTGTGCAAAGCCTTACTGGATTTACCAGTCATAGCTACTCATTTTTAATGTTTTGCATAGCTATACCTGCAAAAGGGGCCAGCATGAAGTATTCTATCAGGACTTAATTTTCTGACGAATGTTTCAATTTAATTGACTGACAGTACTGTTCAAAGCAGAAGAGTTCCGACCTAGCTCAGAGTGCGGATATGTCTGAAAAAAAAAAAAAAATAATCCAGTCATCTATAGTTATGCCTTGATCTGGGTTGCTGCCACAGCAATCACCTCTGTTCCCTTTCAAATAACTTTTTAAAATATCCCAATCCTACAGTACAAAACACAGGAAGATTAGTCATACACCATGGGTTATAGGCGTGTACCTTCAAATGATTGGAGACTGGCAAAGCTTTTGAAGACGCGCCCCCTGGAAGCCTCCCCTATGATTTTTGCCCACTCAGCTTTACCAGCTTATTACTTTTCTTTTTTATTATGTTCACTCAACCCTCACTGTCTTCTCATAGAACAGAAACATTTTATCCGGATCAATGCAACCTTGATAAAACCTTGGGAGTCATATTTGCACCCTATGCTGTGGCAACAACTTGTAATGTTGCTTCAGGCAATGGAGGCTCATGCACATTTACGTTGGTGTTTGGTGCAATATGTTGAATTAGCCGCAGGGTGCTTTACAGGTCCAGGGCCATAGTCAGTTGCTATGAAACGCTCTCTGAAGACCTCTTCTGTGATATGCCCACTGTGATGGGTGAAGCCTAGACCAGCATCATGGACAGATAAGACAGTCACCCTGTAGCTCTGACTGTTACTGTATAACCAAAGCTATGTTTGAAATGTATGTGTAAACTTTTCAAACTTGGCACTTAAACACAGCTACTTTATAGCTCAGGCTCTGGTAAATGACCAAGTGTTACATCACACTGTTCGCACACTTTAACGCTTTTTCTGCTTGGAACCCTTATAAGGGAGGGTACTCATGCACCTTCTTCCACCGTCTACAATCCATGACACAAGGGAAACCTCTGCTAGATTATCGCCCGAAAGATCAGGCCTGATAGTATCAAAAGCTATTACGTGAGTACCCCACAGGGGAACACCCACACTTATAGCTATGGCGTGGAACAGGCTAAAGAGAGCCAACCAAAATTGCAGCCAAACATTCGCTCTGCCAAGTCCCACACAACACTCATCCTCAGAGTGATGCTGCATTCCTTGCACCACAGCCAGATTTAGCTCGAACACCACTATCATCATCGGATTCTAGCTCTACTTCAGGATCACGATCAGCAGTCTAATTGACTAAAGCAGAATTCTCTGCATCTGTTACATTTCTTCAGACACATTACGTTCCTAATACAGCCGTCTTTGTCCAGGGCCAGAAAACGCCACACCTCTTCTCCCACTGCCATTTCTCAATCTGAGTCTGATCTCGATATGCTGGGCTGGTCCTAGAGGACAAAAGAGGAATGAAGAGGCCATTGAGACAGTTTCGAAAGGAAGCTGAAGATGTCTCTTTCCCAGATTGTCACTGCTTTGAAGAGGTAGCTTCATGCAGTGTGCTTGCTGACGTTGATAAACGAATTTACGCTGTCCCCCAAAGCCTTGATATTGTGCATCCTGACGTTCCTTAGTCTTGCCAAGCCCCTATGGGTACAAAGAGACCTGCAAAATTCTGCAAATCCTTCTCGGTTCATGGGTGGATAGAATCTGCAGTATATGACAACTTTGATGACTCTGCAAAGATTTTGGGGGGAGTGAAAGTCCATTCTAACTATTTTCCACTGCATAGCGTTCAGCAAAGAAGTGGGCTACCGCTTTTGTGTGGAAGTCCTAGAATAGTAGTGGTCAACTTGAAAATCATAGAGGGCCTAAAGTGCAGTCCCTGACACTTCCAGAGGGCCCTTACAGTAGCAGTGCAGCACAAAATGCATGGTCTGTAGCAGGGGTCCTCAAGCTACGGCCCGCAAAGATCATTTACCTGGCCCGCCTGTTGGGTCCGGCCCTATTATGGGTCACACTCACAAGCCTCAGCCAGCCTCCTCCGCCGCTGTCATCAGTGAACAGCGGAGGGCAGGAGGCAGCTTGGCTCAGGACGGAAGGCAGGAGGAGCAGCTACCCATACTTTGTTTTCTAGGACACAAAGAAGCATAGGTTCCCAAGGGCGGGATTTGGTTACGCCATTTGCGTAGCAAGGTTGGTAAGGCTTGCTCTACGCTACGCTCCAGGCGCAAGTCAGCTTAGTGGATATGAGGAGGATAGTGAGCTGTTTTTAAGAGAGCAGCTTTCGGTTTGGTGAGCAGTCCGACCTGATGTAAGAATGAACTGTGACCGAGCTATCGCGTCGTCTTCCCGGATGGGCATCTCTTCCAGGTGGAAACCGCTCAGGAGGCCACAAAGAAAGGCTCCAAGGCATTGAGGATAGCTCTGTGTTCGGGGCATCTAGTTGCTGGGTCTGATGTATGGGAAGGGAAACAACCAATTCAGATCATAAGATACAGGGCATCTGGTTGTTATAGGCAACAGCACCAGGCTTTTCAATGCCCACACAGCTGGTCCAGCGTTGTGCTGAGTTGAAAACCTCTCCGGACCAGATTAATTCACTGTGCAGGTGTAGACCTATCAGAATTGCATTCTGAGCGGAACGCACTCCTGAACTGTTCATATTTTTTTTTCAAACTATAGTCCGGCCCCCAACAGTCTGAGGGACAGTCGACTGCCCCCCCCTTTTTAAAAAGTTTGAGGACCCCTGGTCCTATAGTGTACCCTAATGGCCAAAATGTTTCTCATTGGTGCATTGCATTGCACACTGAAGAATTTGGAGTGTGGGCATCACAGTGGTGGTTGGCACTTTTGCCTGGCAATACTAGAGTCATTCAAATCCCAACCACAACACTACCTGGCTGGAGTTTGCATGCTCTCCCTGTGTCTGTGTGGGTTTCCCCTGGGTACTCTGGTTTACTCACACACTCCAAAGACATGCTGGTAGGTTAATTGACTCCTCTCTAAATTGGTTCTATTGTGTGTGTGTGTGTGTGTGTGTGTGTGTGTGTGTGTGTGTGTGTGTGTGTATAAATGCAAGTTAGGGACCTTTTAAATTGTAAGCTCCTTGAGGGCAGGGACTGATGTCAGTGTACCTATTTATTTTATGTGTGTGTGTGTGTGTGTGTGTGTATGTATATTGTCGGTGAAACGTAGATACAATAATAACCTTCAGCATTGGTGTCAGTGGAATCTCACAGACCACTAAACTCTGTTTTGCATCCTGCGGACCACTAACATGAATTTTTACATGCCTTATACACTCAATGCATCTGCTGCCTTACACAGACTCATTGGAAGTCCCCTCCTACTCTCTGCACTACTCCCAGCGCCTCCCTCTGAGTTCACAGGAGCCGGAACTACAGAGGAGGAATCGGATATCAATACTGTCAGCACGCAGTAAGAACAGCACTGGGAACATTGAGAGGTATACATCCGCCTCAATGTTGATTTGCGGCGAACCCCTTGGGGACCACCAACCTTCTTTGGTGGTCCACGGACCACTGGTTTGGTGACCACTGATGTAGTGAATACAATAACCCACAGCATTGGTGTTTTTAACTCTCCATGACCGCCGGGGGTGGGTCCTGACCACAAATACAGCACCATGGAGCAGCAGTGGTAGTGAAAGTAAACCCTCCCACTCCCCTCCTGCATTGGTCGTCATGGCATTGAAAGTTATACCAGCCCCCTCCTCTACCCCATTATTTTTCACTTGCATGATCACAGGCTCCCACACCTCTTGCTCTCTTGCCTAGGAGTTTACCTGTACTGTGGCGGAGATGACTCCACCCGCCTGCAGTACAGCCTTTCTTTCAGTGTCGGGTGCTGGAACACAAAGCACATTCCACTACCCGGTACCCTGCTGCCTACCTGGTGCCCAACAGCCTGTGGTCTGAACGTAGAGGGCACCACAAATTGCCAGAAAGGCTCTAATCTCCATTTACATGCTCAGAATCTTACAGCTTAAAGCTTGGTGAGGCACTTGACCAGTTTGTCAGAGGTCACTGGTGGAGAGGTTTCTTTCTTCCTCAAAGGGAGGTTCCAAACCTCTTAGCACCTCTAAATGCAGAGCACCTTTCCACTCTAACCAGGCTTCAAATTCAAAACATCCTATGCTCAGCTCTGCCTTTTAGCTCAAGTCATGACTCACAAAGGCCACCAATCCTTCCCCTGAGCCCTCTTTACAGTGAAGGGGCACCCTAGGAGTGGGGTGACATCTTTTGCAGTCTGCCTCTCTGGGTCACAGACATACCAAATTTGTGGTTTCGAAAATTATACAAAACGGAAGAAAATAGTGAGGGAGTAGAGTTTTGAACTATGTTAAATCAACCAAAAATTGCCCAAAGAGTTAGATTTGCAGAATGCCCTTAACCACCTCTTGTCACAAGAAGCAGCAAAGGATTCTACTTACACCTATTTACAGTACCAAAGCCCAACTGAGGTATTAGTCATAGTCTGGACTTAAAACCCCTCAAAAGATGTCTTCAACTTCCAAAATTCCTCATGGAATTTGCAAGGTCAATAGTTGCCTCACTGAGAAATGGGGAATATCAATGGACATTTAAAATGCCAAGCTGCATGCTCTCATTACCCACTTCATCAACCCTTTTTCTGCACTTTGCAATGGTAGACAATTACTTTATCACACTGCCCTTCTGCCTATCCTCTGCTCCAAGTGTTCAAAAAGGTTTTAGTACCTCTTCTTGCCCTTCTAAGAACTTGGGGCATCCAGTTCATGGGCTCTCGATGACCTTCTCTTGAAGGACTTATCTCCCTTCCAGCTATCCGAAAATGGTTATCAATTTCAACAAATCTGTTCTCCAGCCTTTCCTTTGCCTGGTATACTTGGATCATTTCAAGCAAGTCTATCTTCCGGAAAAGAAAGTTGTCTCACTACCTCACATGATCAAAGAGGAGAGATAATTGAGAGAAACAATGAAATCATTGAAATTCTCCTTGAGAGTTCTAGGACTACTGGTAGCCTACTTCATGGTATTAACATTTGCCCAATTCCATTCAATAACTCCTGCTAAATATCTTGTTGACTTGGAAAAGGCAGGCTCATTTTCTCAATTTGCCCATGCTACTATATAGCTAGGCAATGAATTCACTTTTTTGGTGGATCACTATTCCAACTCTAACAGTGGGGAAGTCCTTCCTTCCCGATCACTGGAAGGTTATCACAACAGATGCAAACCCCTCAGGCTAGGAACCAGTCTTTCAAACCCTGACTGTTCCAGGAACATGGGCCCTGGAGGAAACCAAGTGTCCCATCAACTTCTTGGGGCAGTCTCATTAACAACACTGGACCCCCTCTTCTAAGGGACAACCAATCAAGGTACAGTCAGACAATTCCACAGCTGTGGTCTACATAAACCATCAAGGGGGCAGCAGAAGTCTGCCTTGAAGAAAGAAAAACAATCTTGTCGACCGAAGATTACTGTCCAGTGATCTACGCAGTCCACATGCCATAAGTGGACATCAGGAAAGTGGAATATTCTAGCTCTAGCCTCAGATTCTTGGATAAGCCCTTGGTCTTCGCTCAGGCTGATTATTGCCTCCCCCCATTGTGAATGCTACCTTGTATGCTCAAATAGAGCAAGAGAAAAATGGTGATCCTTATTGCACCAAATTTTACTTTTTACATAGGTTTCTATCGGGCAACCCCTTAGAGGGGTTTCTGAGTCTTTGATTTCTGTCTTGCTAAAAGAAAAGCCTATTCCGCAACTGGAAATCCCTTTTTGTCTGGTTATCACAGGCACTTCAACCTCAGATTTCTATGTGCCTCACATTTTAGCCTTCCTACAGGCGAGCCTTAACAAGAACCTGGCCTTAAAGAGGAAGTAAACCCTGATGGGTTTTGCTTCCTCTTTTTTCCCCTGAAAAACAAAAGCATAGTGGGCTAGTATGCATCACATACTAGCCCATTTTGTTGCGATTACCGGCAAAAGAAGCCAGCGATGTCCTGCTATCCCCGCTGTGTGGAAGCATCCATCTTTACCCCTCTTCCTTCCGGGTCCACGGACTCTGGCTTTCTGACTGGCCGGAGTCACGTGACTCCATGCGCACAGGAGCCAACAGTCACGACACAGGCCCTATAGAAATGGCACGATTGTGCCCTTTCTTTAGAGCGCATATGCCAATGACGTCGGCACAAGCATATATGGTAAATATCTCCTAAACCGTACATGTTTAGGAGATATTTACAGTACCTACAGGTAAGCCTAACAACCATTTTAAGCACTCTCAAAGGTCAAATCTCAGCCTTGTGTCTTATTTTTCAAAGGCTTGAGGTTTCACTCTCTCTTGTAACACCTTGAAGAAAGGTTCTATCTTTTACTAAGCCCCCTTTGCAGCACTCTCTGCTTCCTTGGGATATCCTTATTGCTTCATTCTGCCCTGCAGGAACCACCCTTTGAACTTATCGGGAATATTCTCCCTAGAGGATCTCTCTTGCAAAGTAGCCTTTTTTGGTCACCATCACGTCTGACAGATGTGTTTTCTGAACTAGCTATCCTTTCCTGTAGGGTCTTTCCTCATACTTACTTCAAAATGACAAGGCCATCTTTTCTCCCGAAGGAGGTTTTATTATTCCACCTTAACGAGGACATTGTCTTACCATCCTTTATGGCCTGCTCCCTAAGCATTCAAATAAACCTCTCTGCATTTTCTGGAAGTAGTCAGAGCCATTAGAGCATGGGTGCCCAACCGGTGGCCCGCGGGCCACATGTGGCCCGCGGCGCCATCCGAGGTGGCCCGCCACGTCTTGCCCTGAGATGGCGGGTCGGCAAGCCCTGATCGCGGGTCCCCGACCCGCCATCTCCGAGCATCAGCGCGAACAACGGAGCCGCCGCTAAAGGAAGCAGAGCCGATGCTTCCTGTATAGCGCCGACTCCTTCACAGGCGGAGTGATATCAAATGTACTCCGCCTGTGACAGGAAGCATCGGCTCTGCTGTCTACTGCAGCCGCATGCTTCCTGAGAATGAGATCCCATACAACAGCCAGCAGTATCAGTACCCACCAGCAGTACCAGTACCAGGTACCAGTACCCGCCAGCAGTACCCACCAGCAGTACCAGTACCCACCAACAGTATCAGTACCCGCCACCAGTACCCACCAGCAGTCCCCGCCAGCAGTACCAGTCCCCGCCAGCAGTACCAGTCCCCGCCAGCAGTACCAGTCCCCGCCAGCAGTACCAGTCCCCGCCAGCAGTACCAGTCCCCGCCAGCAGTACCAGTCCCCGCCACCAGTACCAGTACCCGCCAGCAGTACCCGCCACCAGTACTAGCCACCAGTACCAGTCACCAGTACCCGCCAGCAGTACCAGTACCCGCCAGCAGTACCAGCCAGCAGTACCAGTACCCACCAGCAGTACCAGTACCCACCAGCAGTACCAGCCAGCAGTACCCGCCACCAGTACCCACCAGCAGTACTAGCCACCAGTACCCACCAGCAGTACTAGCCACCAGTACCCGCCAGCAGTACCAGTACCCACCACCAGTACCCACCACCAGTACCAGTACCAGCCAGTAGTGCCCGCCAGCAGTATCAGTACCCGCCAGCAGTATCAGTACCCACCAGCAGTACCAGTACCAGCCAGCAGTACCCACCAGCAGTACCCACCAGCAGTACTAGCCACCAGTACCAGTCACCAGTACCCGCCAGCAGTACCAGTACCAGTCACCAGTACCCGCCAGCAGTACCAGTACCCGCCACCAGTACCCACCAGCAGTACCAGTACCAGCCAGCAGTACCAGTACCCGCCAGCAGTACCAGTACCCACCAGCAGTACCAGTACCCGCCACCAGTACCAGTAACCACCAGCAGTACTAGCCACAAGTACCAGTCACCAGTAGCCGCCAGCAGTACCAGTACCCGCCACCAGTACCCACAAGCAGTACCAGTACCAGCCAGCAGTACCCGCCAGCAGTACCAGTACCCGCCAGCAGTACCAGTACCCACCAACAGTACCAGTACCCACCAACAGTACCAGTACCCACCAGTACTAGCCACCAGTACCCGGAACAGTACCAGGTACCAGTACCAGTCACCAGTACCAGCCACCAGCCAGCAGTACCCAGCACCAGTACCCACCAGCAGCACCAGTACCCACCAGCAGCACCAGTACCCACCAGCAGCACCAACCAGCAGTACCAGCCAGCGGTATCTGCCAGCATTAGCAGCAGGCAATACTCAACAGCGGTATCGGCCAGCAGTACCAGCCAGCAGTACCAGTACCAGCCAGCAGTACCAGTACCAGTACCAGCCAGCAGTACCATTACCAGTCAGCAGCACCAGTACCCTCCAGCACACGCCAGCAGTACCAGTACCCGCCAGCAGTACCAGCCAGTGGTATCTGCCAGCGGTACCAGCAGGCAGTACCCAACAGCAGTACCAGCCAGCAGTACCAGCCCTGGAGGACAGCCAGCAGCAGCCACCAGTTATAACCACCTGGGGGACAGCAGCAACCAGCTGCAGGAATCCTGAGGAAGAAGTGAAGATGGAGGTCAGTTGAGATGCAGGTAAACCGCTGTGCTTCAGTGTGAAAGGGGCCTTAGTCCCCTTTCACACGATCGGTCCGATGGGGTCTGCATGTCTGTTTTTCAGGCGGACCCAATCGGACCCTCCATTCACCTCTATAGAGCGGCAGATGTAAACGGACTCGTGTCTGCATACACCCGCCTATCTGCAATCCGATCTGCTTAAAAATACAGAAGGGGATCTGTCCCCTTCTGTCTGGGCAGATCGGAGGGCCCTTAGGGTAGCGCGGATGCATCTGTGTCTGCTCTACATATGCGGAGTGGACACAGACCTGCCATCCGCCCGCTACGGTCATTGTGGCCCGCGACCGGTTACCAAGTCGTTAAAGTGGCCCTCGCTCCTCAAAAGGTTGGGCACCCCTGCATTAGAGTATACTGTAGACTACTGCTTCAATTAGATGGATTCCCTTTCCCTGTTTGGCCCTGTCCTTGGGACCTACCAAGGGACAACCTGCTTCAAAGTCAACCATTTCACAATGGATTGTAGGAGCTTACATTCTCAAAAGGAAATCTCCTCCTGCCCTTTTTAGATGCCCATTCCACCGGATCAGTGTGAGTTTCATGGGCAGGCTTTCTGTTCATAATTTTTTTTCATAGTTCCTGGTGGATGTACAATCTTTCATCGTTCATGCAGCGGCACTCTGAGCTGTGTCTTCTGACCCTTGTTGTTTGTGCCGGTTGGCACAGTTGGGGTTGCCCACCCTTTTTTATAAATCGCTTGAAGACGTTGCATGGTATATGAATAATCAGCCTGTGCCCTGTACTGTATAATTATAATATAATACGTTCTCAAAATTTGAGAAAGTATGATATAAGTCAAAATTTCTCTTTTCTTTCCATGTTTGTATACATTTACAAACCTAGTGGTGAGTTACCCAACCTTCACAAAGTTTGGTCCTGCAGTGTGTGAGCACTTACTCGTGCCTATGGGAAGAACAGTAGGGTAAACTGGAAGGGGAGTCACTGATGCAGTATTGTGTGAAGTAATGCTGAAAAAGTGTTGCCACTATGTAAATCAGTGGTCATCAACCCTGTCCTCGGGGGCCCACTAACAGGCCAGGTTTTATGTATTACCTTGAGGAGATGCAGACTAGAATACTGCAATCACTGAGCAGCAAATTATATCATCTGTGATGTATTTCAGTTATCTTGCAAACCTGGCCTGTTAGTGGGCCTTGAGGACAGGGTTGATGACCACTTATGTAAATGCCTAAAAGTGGAGGGCTCTTGAAAACGAACTGCGAAACACTAATGCCGCATACACACGATCGGACTTTCCAGTGGACTTGGTCCGGCGGACAATCTGACGGACTTTGCAGCTGAGGCCCGCCGGACTTTCAAGCAAACGGACTTGGCCACACGCGACCACTACAAAAGTCAGACGGATTCGAACGTGATGACGTAGAATAAGGAAGATCATAGCCAGTAGCCAATAGCTGCCCTAGCGTCGGTTTTAGTCCGTCGGACTAGCACACAGACAACCAAATTTTTCGACAGGACTCGAGTCAAATTTGAAGCCAGTCTTATTTCTAGGTCCGCTGGATTTTTGGGAATAAAAAGTCCGCTGGAGCACACACACGATCGAATTGTCCGACGGACTCTGGTCCGCCGGACAGTCCGATCGTGTGTACGCGGCATAAGCAAAAAAACAAAATCCGAAGTACAAAATTGTCACCTTTAAAGCGGAGTCCAGCCAAAAATGGAACTTCCCATTTAAGAGAAGGTGACCCCCTGACATGCCACATTTGGCTTTTAGAGGGTTCCAGCTCCCACTTCTTCCCGGGGCACTGCGGCGCCGGAAGTAAGTTCACCCCTCCCCTCTTGGCAATCATCTGGGACACGTCACAGGTCCCAGATGATTGCCCAGCCAGTCTAAGCGTGCAGCATGCGCAGTGCGTGCCTGGCTGTGAAGCCATGGCCAGGCGCCCACAGTGACAAAGCCGGCACCGCAGAGAGTCGGGGGAGACGAGCGGGGCTTCGTTCCCCCACATCGCTGGACCCTGGGACAGGTAAGTGTCCAATTATTAAAAGTCAGCAGCTGCAGTATTTTGTAGCTGCTGACTTAATTTTTTTTTTTTTTTTTTGTCGGAACTCCGCTTTAAACTTCAGCTTCCAGACACTTTAGGCAAAGGCATGGTTCCAAGGATCTTGGATACTAAAACAATTAGAATCTCTTACAAGAAAGGCACCCCTACATTGTACAGGAACAACTTTTTGAAGTATCCGGTTCCTGCTGCCTTCTTTTGCCAGAGAGTTACGAGAAAAATGTACGCCTTACATTTTTTCACTGCATCAAAAAGACTTTCTTTTCAATACTATCAATTGAGCTTACTGTATCAACATTTTATGCTTCTAGATAATTTTATATTGATTATTTTGGAATTATCTCTGTCTTATTGTAATGTATGTTCTCTTTATTTTAGGGTCAATATGGAAACTACCAACAGTAGAAACTCCCAGGTTCCTGTAGCCAGTCCTTGTAGCTCTTGTACTTTTTCCTCAGAACTGTGGTCATCTTCCTTTTGAAGAGCTCATTAACTTTATCTCTTACACTTGGGGAAAACTACGTGAATTGATGGCAGCTTCTAATTTTTTTTTTTTTTTTAGTCTTTACGTGTTAACCATGGAAGACTACAGTAATTCACATGCCCAGCCTAATTCACGTTGTGTACTCTAGGTGGTGATGTTGCATCACAGATTCCAAGACCTCCATGTGTCGCATGGAAAGCAGACCTTTTAAATTGTAAAGTTTTAGGAAAACTTTTTTTCCCTCTTTGTGATAGAATTCAATTTGTTCTGTGAATTTTATCACAGTGTAATGTGTAAACCAGAATAATACGGCAGAGACCAGTGTATTTAAATGTAATCATGGAACATTAAATGTGTTATCTTTAAATAAATAAGTGAATAATTGTTTTCTATAAATTGAGTACTTTGAATGTTTTCTTGCTATTGTCATTTCAATAAAATTAGAGAAAGGAAAATCTGCACAAAAGTGGAGACATTGCCTCTAGCAATCAGTTAGGATTTGTTGCATTTTAATAAAAACTTGATTGATTGCTGTTGGCTACACTGTTGTGCATTTTATTTCTATGGTTTTAATAAATTTAGTCTCACTCAATTATTTTTCATTGTCTTTGCCAGAATATTTTTTTGTTCCATCTTAAAGGAGATCTCCATTTAAGAGATGTAGGTGGAGCGGAGGCTTCAAAACAAAAAAATAGAAAACCATCCTACATCTTTTCAAGCAGACAGTCTTGCCAACACAATTCTATGGGGGTTATTTACCAAAGGCAAATCCACTTCAGTGCAGTTGCTCTAAATCTAAGGGGTAGATCTGAAATGAGTGGAAGCTCTGCTGATTTTATCATCCAACCATGTGCAAGAGCTAAAATGCTGTTATGTTTCTTGCATGTCCCCCTCGGATCTGCAGCGACTTCACTTTTAAGTGCACTTGCAGTGCAAAGTGGAGTTGCCTTTAGTAAATAACCCCCAATGCAAGGCTTTAGGAACTGCATGTCACGACAAAAGGAAGCATCCATTGTTTCCATGTTATCCCCATTCATCCAGCATTTTTCTGGCATTCTCCTTTTAAAGATTTCCATATTTTGGGGACCTGATACAAATATTTCAGTCCTAAAAAAATGGAGGGTCCTTTTGCTTATATTGCTTGTAAACTGAAATGGGATAAGGCTGCTGCTACTGCAGTTTCACCAGCAGGTGGAGCTGCAAGTGAAATCTTAGACTTTTTTTTTTTTTTTTTTTTCTTTTGTAACTAGGAAGCTTTGACATGGCAATATAACTAGTAGGATGCATGGTGGAAGAATTATATGTGGCAAATAAACCAAGACCAAGTTTATTTTTTGCAGATAGGTTTTCAGGTAACGAAGTTAATTCTTTCCATGTTGGGTATGTGATATAATGTATTTACATATTTATCAAACCAGCACACAGTTTTACGTAATGTAGAGCACACGTTGCAATATACGCTATTCTCCATTTCTAGGCAACCTTTATGCAATACAGTTCCAGGGGATTTTTTGGTATACGGTAAAAATGCATCATACATCTTTTTATTAGTATCTGAAAAAATAAATGTTATGAGATTGTATGTTATTTTGCAGAGGAATATTTTTTTTCCTGTTTTAAAACCTAATAAAATACACAAGAAATGCAAACTAGTATGGGCAGTTATTGCCATTCATTTTTTGGGGTCTGTGCCAAACTTACACCTGTACGTACTTTGCTATTTAATATGTACTTTACAAGAATAAATTATTTGTGACCCACACTTTTATTTTTTTATTTTTATTTTTTTATACTTCTTTTTTTTTTTTTATATACTTTTTTTTTTTTTTTGTTTAATAAAAATATACAAGGTGTGTATGCTTGTGTGTTTTGGAGCATATGTTTACAACTTTTAGAATCGTAAGATGTATTAAAGAAATGCACTGTATTTACAAGCTTATAACACACTGTCCTGTGTGTTCTAAGCCGATTGCATATTTTCCTGATGCCACCAGCAGATGGTTCCAGACGCAACTTTCTAACTGATTTACTAATACAAATTCAAAATGAGATGGTAAGTGGGCTAGCAAACTTGAAAGATATCCACAAGGGAGCCTGGCTGATTTTTTATTTATTTTTTTATATTATGGTGAACAATATATGGGGAATGCGTTTGAGAGAAGTGAAATAAGAAGCTCAGCTTACAATGTCCTATGTTGGGGGCAGGGGGGGGGGGGGGGGGAGTCCCCACAATGGCAATGCACACTATAAATCTTTATAAAACTCTAATCCCTCAAAAAATTTAATGGAGTTGTCTATTCTGAAAAGGGTATATTTTGACTGGCCAAAGAGTGAAGGAGCAGAGAAGGCACCTCCTTAAGTGTAGAAAGACAGCAATGTTTATTTGGTAACACAGTTAAAAACACTTAAGGGACATAAGTGTATGATAGGCTCATCATTCACATCATGTTCCTGGCGGGGCTCTCACTGTATACCCATCTCCCTGTGCTGACCAGCAGCTGGAGGGTGGGGTAATATGACCAGTAAAGATGGCCGCTGCTCTTCCGGGAACGCACACGCCAGACATGACGTCAGGAAAGGGACAGTGACACGTTTTTGGAGCATGTGTACT